>CM052801.1:30763027-30794795 GCA_028533885.1 Nasua narica | reverse complement strand
TTATCCATTCCAATACCTTGCGTCTTTTGATTGGGGCATTTAGCCCATTTACATTCAGGGTAACTATTGAAATATATGAATTTAGTGCCATTGTATTGCCTATAAGGTGACTGTTACTATTGTCTCTGTTCCTTTCTGGTCTATGTTACTTTTAGGTTCTCTCTTTGCTTAAAGCACCTCTTTCAATATTTCTGTAGGGTTGGTTTGGTGTTTGCAAAATCTTTTGTTTTTTGTTTGTCCTGGGAGATTTTTATCTCTCCTTCTATTTTCAGTGACAGTCTAGCTGGATATAGTATTCTTGGCTGCATATTTTTCTCATTTAGTGCTCTGAATATATCATGCCAGTTCCTTCTGGCCTGCCAGATCTCTGCGGATAGGTCTGCTGCCAATCTAATATTTGTACTGTTGTATGTTACAGACTTCTTGTTCTGAGCTGCTTTCAGGATTTTGTCTTTGTCACTGAGACTTGTAAGTTTTCCTAATAGATGATAGGGTATTGCCCTATTTTTATTGATTTGGGGGGGGCTCTCTGGGCTTCCTGGATTCTGATGCTTGTTCCCTTCACCAAATTAGGGAAATTCTCTGGTATAATTTGGTCCAATATACCTTCTACCTCTCTCTCTCTTTCGTTTTCTTCTGGGATCCAAATTATTTTAATATTGTTTTGTGTTATGGTATCACATCTCTCTCGAATTCTCCTCTCATGGTCCAGTAGTTGTTTCTCTCTCTTTTCCTTAGTTTCTTTATTCTTCATCATTTGGTCTTCTTATATCACTAATTCTCTCTTCTGCCTCATTTATCCAAGCAGTGAGAGCCTCCATTTTTGACTGCACGTCATGAATAGCTTTTTTGATTTCAACTTGGTTAGATTTTAGATTTTTTATTTCACTAGAAAAGGATTCTCTAGCATCTTCCATGCTTTTTTTGAGCCCAGTCAGCACCTTGATAATCGCCATTCTGAACTCTAGATCTGACATCTTACTAATGTCCATATTGATTAGGTCCCTAGCTGTCAGTACTGCCTCTTGTTCTTTTTTTTTTCTTTTGTGGTGTGTGTTTCCATCTTGTCATTTTATCCAGATAAGAATAGATGAATGAGAGAAGAAAATACTAAATGGGTAGCAATGACCCCAGAAAAATATACACTAGGGGTGCCTAGGTGGCTCTGTTGGTTGGTTTCCGCCTTCAGCTTGGTTCATGATCCTGGGGTCCTGGGATTGAGCCCTGCATCAGTCTCCCTGCTCAGCAAACATCCTGCTCCTCCCTCTCCCTCTGCCTGCTGCTCTGCCTACTGTGCTCTCTATCTCTGTGTCAAATAAATAAAACCGTTAATATATATATATATATATATATATATATATATATATATATATATACTAACCAAATCAGAAGAGACCCGAAACCAGGGGGAGAAGAAAGGGGGAGAAAAAAATATATATATATTAGACTCATGAATAGAACAGAGCCACACCCTTGATTTTGGGTGTATTTTGGTCTGTTAGAAGAAAGTACCTCCCAAAATTTTAAAGAAAGAAAAACATATATATATATATATACATGTATATATATATATACACACACACACACACACACACAAATAAGGGTAAACACGATGAAGGGATAGAATATGACTGTAAATATGAAAATTTAAAAAGATTATGAAAAAGGGGGGCACCTGAGTGGCTCACTGGATTAAGGCCTCTGCCTTCAGCTCAGGTCATGATCTCAGGGTCCTGGGATTGAGCCCCACATCAGGCTCTCTGCTCAGCAGGGAGCCTGGTTCTGCCTGCCTCTCTACCTACTAGTGATCTCTCTCTCTCTGTCTCTTTCTCTGTCAAATAAATAAATAAAATCTTAAAAAAAAAAGATTCTGAAAAAGGAATCGATAATATAAGAAGCTGGTTGAAAAAAGAGAAGAAAAAAACGAGTAAAGAATGTGATCAGGCTGGAGACTAGAAAAAAGCCATGCACTAGATTTAGGGTATATTTTTATCTATTAGAAGAAACTGTATCCCAAAATTTTAAAGAAAAGGAAACCTATATGTATACAGAAAATAAGGTTAAATACAATGAAGGGATAAAATATGACTATAACAATGAAAATTAAAGAAGATTTTTAACAACATATTGATAAGATAAAATAGTTAAAAAACGTTAACCTAGGAAAGAGCAAAAATTTTAAAGAATAGCAATAGAAAAAATAAAATTTTAAAAATTTAATTTTGAAAAAGTAAGGAATCATGGGGAAAAGAGCCATGAAATCTATGTGTTGCTCCCCTAGCATGGGGTTTCAGTTCTCATTGATGGGTGAACTTGGTCTTGGATGGATGTTCTTGGTGATATTCTGGGGGAGGGGCCTGTTGCAGTGATTCTTTAATGTCTTTGCCCGAGACGGAATCGCACCGCCCTTGCCTGGGGCGGGCTAGGCCATCTGGTCGTGTTCGCGCTCGGGAGCTTTTGTTCCCTGAGCGCTTTCCGTACCTGCTTTGGAGGCGGGAATGAAAATGGCGGCCTCCTAGTCTCCTGCCCGTAGGAGCTGAGAGCTCAGGACCCACTTCTCAGCGCGCCCTCAGAGAAAAGCAGTCAGTCCCTCCTGTCTCCCTGGTCTCCAGCCGCGCTCTGAGCTCAGCCGGCCTGTGACCCAGCGTTTCTATCTCTGGCGCGCGGCCCCGTCTGGAGTCACCAAACCCAGCCGATTCCTGCAGCCGCTCCCGCGCCACTCCTCCTGGAGGAGGAAGGTGAGTCTCCCCGGATCTGCTGCTTGTGGGGTCCCTGCTCTAAGACCACTCGCCCAACTGTTCCTCGGATCACCATAAGCCTGAGCTGAGAGCTCACTGCTCGGCTCCATATCTGCCGCCGGCTTCCCCACTCTGATACCTGGGAGCTCTGCTGCACTCAGACACCCTAGGTCTTTTTGTGACCCCGTGGGTCCTGAGACCACACTGTCCCTGCGAGGGCTCCACCCCCCCACCCCGCCTTAGCCTCTGGGGCGACGTCCCTCAGTGGAGCCAACTTCTGCAAGTTCTGATTTTGTGCTCCGCGGCTCTACCGCTGCCGGGAGCCAGCCCCTCCCCCACGGTCTATCTTCCCGTCGCTTGGTATTCACTTCTCCGTATGTCCTACCTTCCAGAAAGTGGTCGCTTTTCTGTTCCTAGAATTGCTGCTCTTTTCTTCAATCTCCTGTTGAGTTTGTAGGTGTTCAGAATGGTTCAATAACTGTCTAGCTGAACTCCTGGGATGCAATGATAATAGGTCTCCTACTCCTGTGCCATCTTGCTCCTCCCTCTGGCAGAATTTTTCTGTAAAGTGGCAGAGGACAAATAGTTCAGGCTTTGCAGGCCATGTGGTTTCTCTTGCAACTGTTCACCTCTGCCACTGCAGTGAAAGCAAGCCACAGACAATACGGAGGCCAATGGGTGTGGCTGGCTGCCAATAAAACTTTATTGACAAAAACAGGTGGCCAGCTAGGTTTGGCATACAGTGTGTCATTCTTTTTTTTTTTTAAAGATTTTATTTATTTATTTGACAGAGAGAGAGATCACAAGTAGGCAGAGAGGCAGGCAGAGAGAGAGGGGGAAGCAGGCTCCCCGCTGAGCAGAGAGCCTGATGTGGGGCTCAATCCCAGGACCCTGAGATCATGACCTGAGCCGAAGGCAGAGGCTTTAACCCACTGAGCCACCCAGGTGCCCCACACAGTGTGTCATTCTATAGAGTCTATGGTTTCACTGTCTGATAAAGATATAATGCAAGCCACAAATATGGCTGCAGGGAGAGGATATGTCTCTCCAGCATCAATTCCCAGCTCCCCTGTCGCAGAAGAAGGTGTCCAGGCAGTGCATCAGGGATTGTGGATGCTGGAGGACAGGCGGTTGTGAGAGCATAGTGAATTGTCTCCAGCAGCTGCAATGAACTTCTGAGGGGATCAGGAACTGGGCATCAGTAGTGCCTGTTTCAGGGAGCAAAGCTGAGGAGTAATCCTGTGCATCGTTTGAAAGCAGAACAGTGAAATACGGAGGCACTACTGCATTGGAGATACTACAGCATCACTGACTGGATCAAGGCTTGCCTGAAGCCAACTCTACCTCTGGACCCTATGGTCATAGAAACCAAGATATCTCCCAAATGGTATGGAAGCCAGTTTCAGTGGGCATTTCTATGTCTCCTAACAGAAAGCAGTTTTTACTTCCTTCGAAATTAAACAGGTTAATTATCCCAGCAGTTCTTCAGATGCTGAATGCTATGAAAATTGAGATTGGAGAGGTGCAGAGATTCTCATTTAATGCTTTTGAGTCCCCCCTCTCTATTTTTTTTAAAAGATCTTATTCAGTCACTTGATAGAGAAAGAGCACAAAAGTGGGGAGGAGGGGCCGAGGGAGAGGGAGAAGCAGTCTCTCTGCTGAGCAGGAAGCCCAATGCGGGGCTCGATCCCAAGACCCTGCAGGACTCTGGGATCATGACCTGAGCCAAAGGCAGACACTTTACCTGACTGAGCCACCCAGGCACCCCAGCCCCTCTATATTCGATAGGAAATTTCCCTCTCACTGCTGGGCTCTCAAACAAAAAAATGAACCCAACTTTTAAAAAACACACCCTGGGGCCATCTGGGTGGCTCAGTCGGTGAAGCATCTGACTCTTGATTTCAGCTGAAGTCATGATCTCAGGGTCGTGAGACTGAGCCCCATGTCAGGTTCTATGCTCAGTGTGGAGTCTGCTTGAGATTCTCTCTCTCCCTCTCCCTCTGTCTCTCCCCTTGCTCTCTTTCTCTCTCAAAATAAATAAAACCTTAACACACACACACACACACACACACACACACACACACACATCCTGCATCAGTAGGAAAATAAGACAAGAAACACTGAGGAATTTGGGTGGACCCATTTTTCTTTTTTAAGTAGACTCCACACCCAGCACAGAGCTGAACGTGGGGCTTGAACTCAGGACCCTGAGATCAGGCCCTGAGTTAAGATCAGGAGTGGGACACTCAACTGACCGAGCCAGCCAGGCACCCCAGGTAGGACCTATTTCTGAACTGTACATGGCAGTCCGGTCACTGGAAGGTCCAGACTGTTGTCTGAAATGGAGTGTAATCATAAACCACACCATCATTAAAGGAAATGTGGTCAAGATACACAATGGAATATTATTCAGACATAAAAAGGAGTGAAATCATACCATCTGCGACAACAGGGATCAACCTGCAGAGTATTCTGCTAAGTGAGAAAAGTCAGACAGAGAAAGACAAAAACTGGGTGACAAATACTCACTTATATATGGAACCTATAGAAATAACCCAAGCAATGCCTGGGTGGCTCAGTGGGTTAAAGCCTTCGGCTCAGGTCATGATCTCAGAGTCCTGGGATCGAGCCCCGCATCGGGCTCTCTGCTCAGCAGGGAGCCTGCTTCCCCTTCTCTCTCTGCCTGCCTCTCTGCCTACTTGTGTTCTCTCTCTCTCTGTCAAATAAAAAAAAAAAAAAAAGAAAAAAAAGAAATAACCCAACCAAACCAACAAACCCTAAGCTCATAGACACAGAAAACAGATTGGTGGTTGTCAGAAGTGGGGGGGGGGGCGAAATAGATGAAGGGGGTCGAAAGGTACAAATTTCCAGTTATAAAATGAGTGAGTCCTGGGAATGTCATGTACGGCAGAGCGACTATAGTTAAAAACATGCTTTTGCATATTTCAAAGTTGCTAAGAGGAGACCCTACTGGGCTCAGTCGGTGGAGCATGTGACTCTTGAGTTTGGGGTTGTGGGTTCGAGCCCCACATTGGGTGCAGAGATTACATAAAAAGTAAAAAAAAAAAAAGAAAGAAAAAAAAAAGAGGGGTTCCTGGGTGGCCCAGTCGGTTAAGCATCCGACCCCTGCTTTCGGCTCAGGTAGTGATCTCAGGGTCGTGAGATGGAGTCCCACATCCAGCCCTTTGTCGGCCTCATGCTCAGAGTCTGCTTGAGATTCTCTCTCCCTCTTCCTCTGCCCCTCCCACTTGTGCCCTCTCTCAAACAAATAAATCTTTTTTAAAAAAAAGAGTTGCTAAGGGAATAGATCTTCAAAGCTCTCATCACGAGAAACAAAATTTTGTAGCGAAGTGTGACGATGGATGTTACCGAGACTTATTGTGGTGATCATTTCCCAATATATCCACGTAGTGAATCATTACGTTGGACACCCGAAACTAATAAAATGACACGTGAATTACATCTCTGTCTATCAAAAAAAAAACGAACTCACAACATTGGTCTGAAGTCAGCTGCTGTCGTCTCCTCTGCCGTGATCTCCTTTGCCTGGAGCGAGGGCCCCGTGCCGGAGACATGGCCATCAGTGCCCAGGCTATAGGAGGGTGAACCGACGGGCCCGGCTCTTTCTTGGCAGGACAGGTACAAGTGGGCCAGGAGAGCTAAATGATGGTGCGAGGGCTTATCCGAGCTTATTTAAAACAATCTTCAGAGAGGGGGGCCTGGCTGGCTCAGTCCAAAGAGTGTGCAGATTCTTGATCTCTGCGTCGTCAGTTTGAGCCCCACGTTGGGTGCGGCGATTCCTTAAAAAAGAAAAAAAAAAATCTTTCGGGAATCCAGGGGAGATCATACCTGGTTGGCTGGTGGATCAGGAGCCTGTTCTTGCCCTTCATTGATATAGACTATAGGCAAGTAAGAGTGTCCAGATCCCAATTCCAAATATGGGGGGGGGTGGGTGTCTCTTACACCAACAGCGGGCAATGCTCTGGACACCAGCTGGCTGTCCTATGCTGCGACACAAGTCTGACACTATCTCCCTGGAGACGGCATTGGGTCCCACAGGTTAAGGGCTCTGTCCTACAAGACTGCCCCCCCCCCTTCAGACGCCAGTCCAAGTTCAAGTTGTCACCTGTGCTTTTGACTAACCAGCTGGAGATTGGCGTTTCCAGTGACGCCCTCCTTGGGTTTGATTAATTCGCTAGGGCAGCGCATAGATGCCGGAGAACCATTTTACGTGCTAGATGGCTGGTTTATTACAAAAGGATGGAACCCAGAAACAGCCAGATGGAAGAGATGCGCAGGGCCAGGTCTGGGGAAAGGATGCGAAGCTTCTATGCCCTCTCCAAGCCCGCCGCTCTCCCCACATCTCCGTGTGCGTGCTCACTAACCCGGAAGCTCTCCCAACCGTCTTTTTTGGATTTTTTTGTGGGCTTCGGTACACAGGCACCATTGATTAAGTCATTGGCCAATGGGGATTAACTCAACCTCCAGCCCCTCTCCCCACCCCAAGGTCAGAGGGTGAGACTGAAAGTTCCAACTTTTTAATCACTCCTTTGGTTCCTCCTCACCAGCCCCCACCCTTAGGTGATCTAGGGCCTTCCAAAAGTCATCTCATTAACATAACAAAAGACATCTTGCTCACTCTCCAGGCTTAGGAAATTCCAAGGGTTTTAGGAGCTCTGCTAAAGAACAGGCGAGGATCCAGTGTGTATTTCTCATTATAAATCGCAATACCATGGTGAGTTTTCTTGGATTCTACAAGAAGTGAGCAGGGCATCAGAGTTAGTGAAACAAGAATCCGGAGCCACAGGACGGTGAATCCTTGCATTTCTCTAGGACCCGAGGGGCCACCAAGCCCTTGCCACTCAGGAGACGAGCCTTTTGTCTTAGCCCCAGCTTCTCTTGGTTCTTGGCTGGTAGTTTATGGCATTAAAAAAAAAACAAAAAACAAAAACCAAAAAAACCAGCCATCACAACAAATGTCCTTTTCTGGCCTTTCCAGTGAGAAACCCAAGTGCCAGTATTATTTTCCACTTCTAATCACGGCTTGACCAAGATGGAAAGTTAAATCATGTAATTGCTTTTGTGTTTTGTGGCTCTTTTCACTATTTTGGAAAAAGGAAATCGTTCAATGGATAAAATGTGGGTTCACACCAAACCCCAAACATCTCGAGCGCTAATGGCAACCACGTGTTGTTACCCCCGAGAATACGCACCTAATTTGTTTGAAGAGGAAAGAACACAGCTCTGCTCAGCTTGTACGGAGAACCCGCCGAAGGGTTCCCAAGACATGTTTCGGGACAGATTAGCCTTTCAGGTATTTTCAAGCAAAAAAAGCGCATTTCGTAAAAACTTCAGATGTAGCTTATAATAGGAGTATTTGAAGCAAGAGTGCTTTCCCAAAACTCTTGAGTCATAAAACATCTGTCTCCGAATTGGAAGGCTGGGGATGCCTGGAGGCGTATCTGGCCCGGCCGTTCCTGCCTTTTGCCTGGATGGTCCGCAAAGCGACCAGGCCAGCGTGGGACCCTCTGAGCGACTCCACTGTGTGTGTGTGTGCCCCCCTCCCCACACCGGACTGGGACAGGGCTCCCCGCACCACCCTTGATCCTTCCCCTCCTCTCTCCTTGCCTGAAGCCTTGAGACGGCTGGGGGTTTAGCGGAACGAACTTAGAGACCCACTCGGTTCCAGGGCCCATTTGTACTGCTAAGTCATGATTTCCTGCTGGAAAGGGTAGGGCAGCCTTAGTCTTTGTGTATGTGAATTTAGGGCCTGGTGGGGGACTAGAGTCAAGACTGTGCCTGGACACATCCCAGCCCCCAACTGTAAAGTGGGTAGGAATTTTTTGCTTGGTCACAAAGTCTGGTATGCAAAGATTAATGCTCTTTATTTTCCCGAAATTAAAATTACCTTGGCCCTTGAGCTCACATTTCCGCTGATGCTGGAAAACGTTAACGGGCCAATTCAAACCAGCTCAGGCCCTTCTAGTTTAAAGGAAGTCCCCTTTTGGGGCGCCTGGGGGCTCAGTGGGTGAAGCGTCTGCCTTCGGCTCAGGTCATGATCTCAGGGTCCTGGGATCGAGCCCCGCATCGGGCTCTCTGCTCAGTGGCAAGCCTGCTTCTCCCTCTCTGTCTGTGATCTCTCTCTCTCGCTCTCTCTCTCAAATAAATAAGACCTTTACCAAAAAAAAAAAAAAAAAGGTCCTCTTTCAGAGTCAATGTGGTTCTTCCTCATATCCATCTCCTTCTTCCCTTCTCCCCAGGGATGATCGCGGGCTGAGCCCTGGTCCTGGCCCCAGGAAGGGGCCCACATACCACTCCTGGTACCCACTGACTTTTGTCCTTGGGGTTATCTATCGCCAGCCATACCAAACCACTGCAAAACTCAAACTCAGCACAGCGTTTGTTTCTCTCTCCCATAAAATCTGTGATTAGGGCAGGGCTCGGCAGGGACCGCTATCTCTGCTCTACTTGGTGTCGGCTGGCGAGGTCGAAGGCTGGGGGGCGTTGGGATCACCACGAGGCCCCCTGGAGAGTGGATGCCGGGTGTGGTCTGGGACCTCATCCGGGGCCGTGGGGTAGAAGCGTTACACCGCGCCTCTGCCTGTGGCCTGGGCTTCCTCGCAGCATGGCAGCTGGGTTGGGACGGTGAGTGCCCGCAGTCAGGGAGAGAGACTGCGGTGTGCGGGGGGAGAGGGAGGGAGAGAGAAAGAGAGAGAGAAGCCAATCTGCCATCCGTGATCCAGTCTTAAGAAATCATATGGCGTCGCTTCTATCACATCCTGTTTGTCAAGATGGTCTTGACAGCTTCACGAGGAGAGAGAACTAGGGTAGGCTCACCTCTCCCTTTTTAAAAAAAAGATAGATTTATTTATTGGAGAGAGAGTGGGGGGAGAGGCCGAGGGAGAGGGAGCGAGAATCTCAAGCAGACTCTGTGCTGAGCACAGAGCCCAGCACGGGGCTCAGTCGCAGGACCCTGAGATCGTGACCTGAGCCCAAACCAAGAGTCAGATGCTTAATGGACTGTGCCACCCAGGCGCTCCTAGACTCACCTCCCGAGGGGGGATGGCGAGATGGTTCTGGAAGACAATGTGAGATCCTTCCTAAACATTGTGGCGGCCCCTTTCGAAGCATAGTCTGCTGCATTAAATCCACAGCTCTCACAGCCGTGTCTGTGCCCATCTTGGGGATGGGGAACATTTTTAGGGCTCTATTTTTCATGCTTGCGAACGCATTTGGCCTCCAGGCCTCCTTGGGCTCCTTGGCCTGTAGCTACCCTATTTACTCTGGTGCCACATGGGATGGAAGGAGGCTTCTCTGTGTGGCTTTGCACCCACCCTTGGCCCCCTCTGCTCAAGCGTCAGCCTTCTGGCACCCATCCCAGTTGGCAGAGAAGAAGAAGCCACAAGGAAGGGGAGACCGACCCCTTCTTAAGGACACTCAATGAAAATTGTAGACACCCCTTCACTTTACACCCTACTGGCCAGAACTTTGTCCCATGGCCACACCGCATGGACGAAAAGCAGATCTTACTCTGCAAATGGCACGTTCAGCAAAAAAAAAAAAAAAAAGAAAGAAAAAAAGGAAAGTTATTTGTCAAGGGAGGAGAAAATAAAGGATGTGGGGGGAGAACTATCTTGACAAGAGGCAACATGGAACCTGAGAGCTTCCGGGTGAGTCAGAGCTGACGTGATAGAACTAGGGGAATAGTATTTTAGGCAGAGGGAACAGCCAAAACAAGGGCAGGGAGGCAGGCAGCAGCTGCGCCTGTTCAAGGAACGAGGGTGTAATTAGTGAAGGATGCGACTTGGGGAAGTAAGGACAGGTGGACGGGAGGAGAGAGATGAAATGAAAGAAAGGAAAGATGGCCCAAGTACCAGGTCCCGTGGGCCGTGTTAGCCAGGATAAGGAGTTTGGATTTTATTCTAGAAAGTATTTTCTAACAAACTTTTCGGATGTTGACAGTTCCCACAATGAGCAGCTTTTCTTTTTTCTGGTGAAGAAGTCCAATAAACATAAATATTTATCGAGTGCTTGCTCATGACAGGAAAACAGAAGGCATCGTGGGGAGGTAGGGATAGCTTGCTATTTGGAGTGTTAGCATTTTGGAGGTACTCAGTTTGGTCGATTTATTAGCTGAGTATCCCTGGGCAGATTACTTAACTTCTCTGAGCCTGAGATTCCTTGCTAGGCAATGTCGTGAGGTTTTTTTTGTGTGTGTGTTTGTTTGTTTGTTTTGCTTTGTTTTTTTTAAAGATTTTATTTATTTATTTGACAGAGAGAGAGATCACAAGTAGGCAGAGAGGCAGGCAGAGAGAGAGGGGGAAGCAGGCTCCCTGCTGAGCAGGGAGCCCGATGCGGGGCTCGATCTCACGACCCTGAGATCATGACCTGAGCCGAAGGCAGAGGCTTTAACCCACTGAGCCACCCAGGCGCCCCTGTTTTTAAGGATTTATTTATTTGAGAGAGAGAAAGAGAGAGCACGTGAGCACACACAAGGGGAAGGGCAGAGGGAGTGACTTTTCAATCCGACTCACCACTGAGCTCAGTGTCTTGCACGGGGCTCGATCTCACGACCCTGAGATCATGACCTGAGCTGAAACCAAGAGTCAGACGCTCAACCGACTGAGACCCTCAACTGACTGAGCCACCCAGGCGCCCTGGCAATATTGTGAGTTTTTTTTTGTTTTTTTTCTTTTTAAAGATTTTTTATTTATTTATTAGAGAGAGAGAGACTGAGAATGAGAGGTGAGAAGGTCAGAGGGAGAAGCAGACTTTCCCGCAGAGCCGGGAGTCCAATATGGGACTCGATCCCGGGACTCCGGGATCATGACCTGAGCTCAACCAACTGAGCCACCCAGGCGCCCAATATTGTGAGTTTTAAACAGAATCCTGCATGTGAAGTTCATGGTGAGCTCTCAGGAACCATGTATGTGTTACTGTTATTGCTATATTGTTACAATATGGGTATAGATTAGTTCACCACATTCTTTCTGGAGTGCCAAAGGGCCTGAGGGTAGGTGGGGTAGGGGAGAGCCAGAAGGATCCAGCAGGGAGACGGCTGAAAGGAGGCACGCTGAGGGGTGGAGTGGGAGAGGGACAGCAGGAGCCCGCCCATCACCAGGTCACTCTGGCAGTGGGCAGAGCAGGCACTATTTTTAAGTTTATTTATTTATTTAGGTCATCTCTGTACCCAGTGTGGGGCTTGAACTCGTGACCCCAAGATCAAGAGTCGCACACCCTTCCGACTGAGCCAGCCGGGCGCCCCTACGGGCACCATCAATGCCCATCTCTGTGAGCCCTTAGCCCGCTTCTGCATTCATTCTGGAATGCCTACGGTGCTCTCCTGTCTTTTTTTCTTGGTCTATGCACTTTCTTTGGCATCAGAGATCTTGCTGGAAGTGTGCACCCTGAAAATGCCACAGAGTTGGCGCCGTGGGGGGAGCCCTCCACCTGGTCGCCCCCGGGGCCGGGGGTTTCGAGGTGGGTGCGGGCTCTGAAGTGGGTTCCACACGGCCTCTCATGGGGTTTCCGGTGGAATCGAGCCTCAGCTGTTCCCAGTGTTAACTTGCTCATCAACTTCCCCCCTGATTCGGCTTCTCTCTCTGTTTCACTTCCCCCCTCCCTCACCATACTTCCTGGGGTCACCTTGTTTTTTTTTTTTTTTTCCCCAAAAGATTTTATTTATTTGACAGAGAGAACAAGAGAGACCACAGGCAGGGGGAGTGACAGGCAGGGGGAGAGGCACAAGCAGACTCCCCACTGAGCAGGGAGCCCGATGCAAAGCTCCATCCCAGGACCCCGGGATCATGACCTGAGCTGAAGGCAGACGCTTAATGACTGAGCCACTCAGGCGCTCCCTGAGGTCACCTTATGAATAAGCTACTTCCCCCCAAGTCCTTGTCTCAGGCTCCGCTTTTGGGGAAACCTCAATCATTCCCCATTCCCAACCCCCTCCCCTGATATATGGGGGTGAGGCTGGATGCTTACTTTCCGGCGTCCCTTCACAGTTATAGGTGGCTCATAAGCTGAAGTCTTCCAGAAGATTCCTTGGAAAGCTTTCATTTCTTTATAAAAGGAACGGATATTTTTGGTGCTGTTCTACCTCCTCCCACCTTCCTGCCTTGACCATGAACATGTCCTTGGAGCTTCAGCAGCCATTCTGAGGCCCGAAGGAAAGGCCAAGAGAACCACAGAAATGCCGTCCGTGATGTTTTATGTTGCCGAACCCACGCCTATAGACATGAAATTGTAGACTTCTTCTTGTGGGAGCGAAATGACCCTTAGGTTTGTTCAGCATGCCGATCATGAAGTTTTTTGGTTCCTTGCACCCTAATGCAGTCCTAACTGATACACTTGCTCAGGACCCTACAGCCAGGGGTGGCTGCTTCCCAGACACCCCCCTGGTGGAGCCGATGAGCCAGTCTTCTCTGGGGCCACCCGGCGCCCCCTCCCCTGCTCACCGCTGAGCAGGATGGGCAGGTGCCCCTGGGAATCCAGACTTCAAGCCCGAGCAATTCAGGTGGCTTTGGAGACTGGCTTCCTTAGCTCACTTTCCTTCCTAAACCCAATTTCCTTCTTTTTCTAACTTCAGCGTTGGAAAGAGAGCCAGCCCTGGAGGAAAATGAATGGAGTCTACCCGTGCGTTTGGGACAATTCCCTGATTTCCCTGTGATTTACATCTCTTCATCACTTTCTGGCTTGTCTTTCCTGAGAGCAGGAGCCCGGGAGCCGCGGGCTATGGCTCCTTGGGCTGCACGGGTGTGGGGTTGTTAATGGGTGCCTTCCGAGGGCCGGGAAAAGACCGAGGGAACAGAAGCCCCGCTCTGTCCTAAAACAAGATGCAGTCTGGCTGGGAAGGCATGCAGAGCCACTCCAGACAGCCTGGAGTCAGAGGGGCACTGTAGCCCAGGGATGGCGAGCAGGTGCTCGAGAAGGTATCGCCCGCGTTCAGCCAAGTACTTAAACTCTCCGCGCCTCGGCCTCTTCCTCCGTCGAATGGACAGAATAATCCTAAGCAGCTCGAAGGGATCCCTTCCTGGCACACGCGGTCCTGAGTACCCAGTGCACCCCGTGCTGGGAGCTGGAGGCATAGCGGCCGAGCAGACAGACGAGATGCTTGCGCTCGTGGTCTGGCAGGGACATGGGCGAGGAAGTCACTACATGTGGGACAATTAAGGCTTCCAGGCAGAGGGCCCAGCCGAGGTCCAGGCCTTGCAGCGAGAAGGGGGCGGGTCCTGGAGCCCAGAGGGGCAGTTGTAAGCAGAGGCTGGAGCAGGTCCAGACCTTGCGGGCAGGGAGGAGTAGGTGTAGACCGAGGCTCAGGGCCAAGTAACAGTGATCTGGACCAAACAGCTAGGGAATTCGATCGCAGAGACGCAGACCAGGGTGTAGGGGAGACACACACCCTGCGTCCTGTTGACCTCCGCTTCGCCCCCCATCCCCCTGGCAATGCGGAGGGATCGCCCCCCCACCCCGGCCCCCACTCTCCCCCCACCCCCAGCCCCGGAGCCAGGCGGCAGTCTCCAGCAGGCAACTGCTCTGATCCAGCCTCGGAGGAAGATTAGCAATGGAAGATTAATTTCTCCTTGTCATTTCCCCGGGGGCCTTAAGCAATCTCGGGAGCAATTTTCCTCGCCTGGAACACCGCCCTCGGGAAGCTGGCGGTGATCTGCTACCGAGGGGCCCCAGGTGAAGGACGGCCCTCTAGCCCCAGCCTCCGAGCTGGGGTGGCGAGCCCGAGAGAAATGTGCCTGCTGAGCGTCAGCGCCGTCCTGTAATGGACGCTGAACAAAAGAGAAGAAAGCAGAAGCATCACTTTGCTGTGTGGGCTTTCCATTGGGCTAAGGAGCGTGAAGGACGTCTGAAAGGGGGGGGTCCCGAATCTCCCCGTGCAGATGGCCCCACGGAGCTGGGCAGCCTTTGTCCCCGGTGAGATTTGTTTTCATCGCCGCTCTGCCTGCGGGGAGGGGTGCTGAATCCCAGGGCACTGTTTATTCTTTCTATTCGAGAGGAGGGAGAGGGCAGGGCTGTCTTATGCTGGAGCCAGGGACCCACCCCCCCCCCCCTGCCAACAGGGGAGTCTGAGCTGAGACCTTCGGAAGGACTTCCTGGCCATCCGGATTGTTTTCAGCCTGGATTTCGATTCAAGGTTTTTCGATGACACATAGAAAGCTGTTGTTTGGGATGAATTAGAAGATGCTGAGGCTGGAGAGTCAAGGAACGATCTGAAGATTGGGACTGGGTGTGTCCTGCACAAGGTCGTGTTTCCGTGCCCCCAAGACAGGCAGTGACCTTCAGCCCCTCAGCAGCACCCCCTGCTTGATCATTCATTTACCCCTTGTAGCTTGATTGCGTTTAAAAGAGGGCTCCACCAGGGTGATCTTGGATGTCGTATTAACCTCTCAGACTCCATTGCTTCATCCCTGAAATGGGATTAAAATGTCTGCCTCATAGGCAGATGGACGATGGGCAAGCTAATGTGCGTAAAGCAGCCAGTGTACATGACCTTCTGATGGGGTGCCTTCAGCTGCAAGGAACTGAAGACCCCACTAAAAGTGCTTAACAAAAAGGAGCTCACATATCTCACTCATATCTCACTCATCACATAGCTCACATATCTCGGTGGATCTAGGATCCGGGGGGCTTTCCATCTCTCTGCTCTGCTATCCTTGGCTGATCGGAGGTGACTCTCCTGTTGGGCATAAAGAAAATGACGCTTCCGTCTTTGCGAGTATTTTGGTGGTGGATTTTACTTCCTGCTCATTGTCTAGGTCTGGGTCACATGACCGAGCTCAACCCATTTTTGGAAAGCTACCACGATTCACCGCCCCCGGAACTGGGGAAGGGTCTCTTTCCTTGACCATACCGAATGGCGAACCCTAGGACGAAATGTAGGCTTGGCAACTGAGGACGATGGAGGGAAGTTGGGGGCACAGAAGGGGAGAAATGCCTGTTGGATAAACAATGCATGGTTTTGGCCATAGTTACCTAGGTACCTACCTTTTTATTCTTGACCAGATATCATATTTTCATTAAGAGAGAGTACGGGGGCGCCTGGCTGGTTCAGTCAGTGGAACACGAGACTCTTGATCTTGGGGTCGTGAGTTGGAGCCCCGCGTTGGGCGTGGAGTCTACCAAAAATAAAAAACGTTTTTTGTGGGAGATAAGGTGTCTTTTTTTTTTTTTAAGAGAGAGTAGGGGCACCTGTGTGGCTCAGTCAAACATCTGACTCTTGATTTCAACTCAGGTCATGATCTCAGGGCATGGGATCAAGCTCCGAGTCCGGCTCCGAGGTCAGTGGGGGGTCTGCTGAAAGTTGTCTCTCTTCCCCTTCCTCTGCCCCTCCCCCCCTTAAGTAAATAAATCTTTTTAGGAAAGAGAGAGAGAGAGTATAAAAACTTGCTGGGAGGAATTCTGTTGGTTTTTCTATTCCCGAGCCCCAGTCGCATAGTAGGCACTTTATAAGCATTTGTTATTGATGATGGCACACGTAAATAATTGTAAAATCACAGAGCAGCGGATTTGCCACATTTCTTTCTTTCTTTTTTGTGAGCTGTAAGGGACTTCAGGAAACAAAATTCTTGAAGCGGTTCTTAAAGTGTTACTCTGAAATTCATTATGAGAGAGTGATCAAGGAGGAGATACTACAGACAAAAAAGTATGTCGTCTGGCGACAGGAAATCAAGAGGAAAGAAATAACCAACATACATCTAAGGGGATATATATATACACACACACGCACACGCAGACTTTTTTTTTTTTTTTTTTTTGGCCCATTTTCCTTTCCTGCTTTACCAAAGTAATCTGCATTGAGAATTTCCCCCCTATGGTAAAGCATTTTTATAGTTTGGTTAACCGAACAAATCAATAGTGGCACCCAGTGGCTAGAAGGGTTAATCAGGGAACAGCAATTTCTTTTTTTTCTTTTTGGGATTCAGTTCTGCCAACCAGGGCTGTGCCTAAAAATGAAGCTACTGAGTCACACGCATTTGAAGAAAACGTCTGTTTGGGCAGCAACTTGTTTCCTACACCTTCTTTACCTCTTAGCAGCGGGTACCTTCGAGGCCCATCTTCCACCTTGGAGCACGGAGCCAGGGGGTGGGAAAACCTCCGGCGTCTGGCACAGCAGCGGGGTTTGTTAGAAGCTTATTTATTCTATGCTCGCTCTGGAACTGAGCGATATAATTACGTGCATGCTGGAGTTCCAGCTCTTTCCAGAGGACATTCCCCCCCCAAATTTGCTGATGTCTGGTCCTTACTGTGTTTCAGGAGACAAGCGATCCAGAGGAAACAAACCTCTGCCAGTTAACAGGATAACCAATTAACTAAACCAGTGAGAGGGAGAGTGAAACAGCTCATGTCTAGCTTTGGATTTCATGGTCATTCTTTTAGCCGTTCGCAGGGAGAGCACGTGACTTAGGCCGGGCTGGTAATTACTTAGTCACCAGGTTTTGCAAGGTTCTAAGTCCTATTGATGAAGCTTTGGGGACTGTGCTTTTGACTCAGAAGGAAAGATAGGCCCAGGTTACACACCGACATAGGGGATGAATTATCTCTGGTTCCAAACAAGGTGGAAGATTCCCATGGCAGAGGCCATTAGTTGACCCTAAATAGGTCTTTCCCCCAGTATTTATAAGTAATAGAATGTTAGCTGGGGCACATAGCCTCCTGGAGGGAAAAAAAAAAAAAAAAAAACGCTTCTATTTCCCAGCTTATTTGCAGCTAGGCGTGGCCATGTGACTAAGTTCCAGTCAATGGCATGTAAGGGGAAGTCTTGCATGCAACTTCTGGAAAGTGGGAATTGTCCTTAAAAGGAGTGGTCTTCCCCTTGCTCCTTCTAACATTTGCTTGGAATCTAATCCTGATGGCTTGAGCTCAGACAGCCACATTGGGCTATGAGGTGGCATAGAATGGTCAATTGCCAAGATAGAAGAAACATGGGTCCTTAAGTGCCATTTCAGTTCTGGGCACATTATGGACAGGCTTTTCCCCCATCATTCTCCTACTCAAAATGTGGTCTTGAACCAGCAAAATCAGAATCACCTGGGAACTTGTTAGAAATGCAAATTCTTAGGCCCTATCCAACACCTACTAAACCAGAAACTCTGGGAGTGGGACCCAGCCATCTGCGTTTTAATAAGCGCATGGGTGATTCTGATGTACTTTATAGCTTAAAAACCACTGCCCTAGATTAAACTATTTTCTCATTTTTTCCTATTAAAGTATTTTTCATTGATTCTTCTCCCAAAATCCATTAAGAAAAAGTATTTAGAACTAGGACTCCCTGGTACTCCTTTTTTGTCTTTTCTTCTATTTATTTCCTCCCACCTAATTTAATAAGAGATAGTATCAACATCAAAACAAAGATGAAAATGCACAAGTTATGTATGGGTGAGGGCAGGACTCCTTAAAGCATAACATTTAGGCCAAGCTAGAGCAAAACTGGAACTCCAAGCTAAAAATGTCCAAGGTAAACAAGCTGAGCTCATGAAGGACACTGTGATGGTTAATTGTAGATGTCAACCTGACAGGATCACTGTGCCCAGATGTTTGGTCAAACATGATTCTGGGTGTGTCTTGGAGAGTGTTTTGGATGAGATTATAACTTGAACTGGTAGATTGAGGAAATGAGATTACCTGCCTTAATATGGGTGGGCCTCGTCCAATCAGTTGAAGTCCCAAGTAGAACAAAAAGGCTGACCCTCCTGGGAGGAAGGGGGAATTCCCTCCACTTGACTACCTTGAGCTAGAATATGAGTGATTTCCTGCCTTGGGACTTTGACTAAAACAATGACTTTTCCTGGATTTTGAGTCTGAAGGCACGTGGGCTGGAAGTACTATAGGATCTCCTGTATTTCAGGCCTTTGGACTCAGACTGAAGCTACACTAATTGGCTCTCCCAGGTGCGGCTTGCTGGCTGCAGATCTTGGGACTTGTTAGCCTCCATGAACATAGGAGCCAATTCCTTATTAATAAAAACCTCTGTACACACATCTACCCACTACCACTCCTCCTCCTGCTATTGCTCCTGTTTCTCAGGAGAATTCTGACTGATACAGACAGGGAAGCAGGGCGACATTGATCAAAGACTGAGAGGCCCCTGTATTTGAATTGTGGTTCTATTACCAGGTAGCTATGAGATTGTTTAAACTTTTTCTTTTTTTTAATGTCCACATGGTTAAGATTTTATTATTTTTTTAAAAGATCTTTTATTTACTTATAGAGAGACAGCCAGAGAGGGAACACAAGCAGGGGGAGTGGGAGAGGGAGAAGCAGGCTTCCCATTGAGCAGGGAGCCTGATGTGGGGGGTCAATCCCAGGACTCTGGGATCATGACCTGAGCCGAAGGCAGACACCCAACGACTGAGCCACCTAGGCGCCTCTAAAAAATTTTTTTAAAGATTAACTTATTTATCTGAGAGAGAGAGAGCGCGTGTGCTCACGTGTGCATGTGGGGGGGAGGGTAGGGGCAGAGGGAGAGGAAGAGAATCTCAAGCAGACTCCCCACTGACCACGGAGCCCACAGGGCTCTAACTTGCCACCCTGAGATCATGACCTGAGCCGAAATCAAAAGCCAGATGCTTAACCAACTGAGCCACGCAGGCGTCCCTTAGCTTTCTTTTTTAAAATTCATTTTTATTGAGATATGAGTGACATATAGTGTGGTGTAAGTTTAAGGCATACAACAGGTTGACTTGATACATTTACATATTGCAACATAATTGCTAATACTTCTATCGTGTCCCACAAGTATTTCTCCTTTGTGGTGGGAACAATTAAGATCTAGTCTCTTAGCAACTTTGAAGTTTCCGTTATGGTGGTGGTGTCTAGGATTGCTATGCTGGGCATCGCTGTTTTCGGCTTGCTCTCCAGTGTTGCTTGCTTTGAGGGAGGCCAGCCGCCATGTTGAAAGGACATTCAAGAAGCCCTAGGAAGTGCTGGGGAGAAACCAAACTGCCAGCACCTTGCCCACCATGTGAGTGACCTACCACGGAAGTGTATCTTCCATGTTCTCAACCTCAGGTCTCCCAGAGGAAGACTTCATGGAGCTCCATGGCTGCAGAAGCTCCCGTCATTATGTTTGCATTCCAGCCATCAGGAAGGAGGAAGGGATGAAAAGGGGACACACAATCTTTATTTCAGGACACTTTCTGGAAATTGCATCTGAAATTTCTGCTCATTTCCCTTTGGGCCCAACGTAGTCTCAAGGTCACATCCGGCTGCAAGAGATGCAGGCGTGTATAGACTTTGCCTCAACAGCTGTATTTCCAGAATGATTATCAGGGGATTCAGAGTTCGTGCACCCACATTGTATCAGTAGGAACTAGTATCAAGTAACAGTGACTGTAAACCCGAAAAAAACAGTGGCTTAAACAAGATAGAAGTCTAGTCTCACCAAAGTCTGGAGGAAGGCATCCCAAACTGGTACGGTAGCCCTTCTCTTTGAAATGCTCCTGGATCCAGACTCTTTGTCTGGATCTTCCTCTTATCTGTGGTGTGTGTCCTCTGTTCTTGAAATCCTCGGGTGGTTCAAGCCAGCTTCTCAAGCGTCAGCCGGGATTGCTCCATAATTCGGTGCAAAATGAAAATGCAGGACCCCTTGTTTGAAAGATTCGGAGTTTCCATATAGCCAGAGGGAAGTGTCAAAGCCAACATGGGGCCTCTCTGGGTGCACAGGCCACACACCCATGGAGCCCAATGGCCACCGGAGCAGCAGCATGTGTCGCAGATCACCTTCTGTAGAAACAAAGGACACAGACGCTCAATACTGCTGTTTCTGCCTGGCCAGCCTCCATTCTCCCTCCTTTTGATAACAGTATCTCTTCCACTTACCTAACACTGTGTAAAGAACTACCCTAAAACATAGCGGCATAAACTAACCAGAATACCAGTGCATAGACTCTGCCAGGTAGGAATCTGGCAAGGGCCTGGAGGGGACAGCTTGTGCCTGCTCCATGATGTCTGGGACCTCGGCTGGGAAGAGTCAGACAGCTGGGGCTGGAGGGATCCACTTCCAAGATGGCTGCCTCCCTGACGTGGTGGCCACCTGGGCCCCCAGCGCGGAAAGCCAGGTTCGGCTGTGAGTGTTGACGGACTACCAAGATGGCAGTCTCAGGCCGGAAGAACGTATGCGTTTCCTGGAGCCGTCATAGCAAAGTGCCACAAACTGGATGGCTTAAAATAACGGAAACGTACTGTCTCACAGTTCCAGGGGCCAGGAGGCTGAGATCAAGGTGTCAGCCATGCCGTTCTCCCTCTGGGGCCTCTAGGGGTGGATCTTTCCTTGTCTCTTCTGGCTTCTGGGGGTCCCAGGCATTCCTTGGGTTCTAGAAGCATCCTTCCAACCTCTTCTTTTGTCTTTGTGTGGCATTCTCCCTGAGACTTCACATGTGTTTTCCTTTCTCCCTGTGGGTCTGCGTCCAAAATTTCCTTCTTCTTATAAGGACACCAGTCAGATTTGGTGTCCGATTAGGGCCTACACCAGTATAACCTACACCAGTATAACCTCATCTTTTTTTTTTTAATATTTTATTTATTTATTTCACAGAGAGAGAGAGATCACAAATAGGCAGAGAGGCAGGCAGAGAGAGAGTGGGAAGCAGGCTCCCCACTGACCAGAGAACCTGACGCAGGGCTCAATCTCCAGACCCTGAGATCATGACCTGAGCCTAAGGCAGAGGCTTTAACCCCCTGAGCCACCCAGGCACCCCAGTATAACCTCATCTTAACTTAGCTAGCCTTAGTTTCAAGGACTCTACTTCCAAATAAGTTCACATTCTGAGGTCATGGGGGTTAGGACTTCAATATATCCTTTTGGGGGACACAATTTAGCCCATAAGCCAAGACTTTTTACAGGATAACTCACACTCTAAGAGCAAGTGTTCCCCCTCACCCCCTACCCCCAAGCAAGACAGGATCTGCATGGCTTTGGAAGTCACAGAGTGTCACTTCTGCTGTCATTTGAAATAGAAGCCCATCCATCGAGGGAAGATGTCTGAGTCAGCTCAGGCCGCTGTGAGAGAATACCACAGATCGGATGGCTGAAACAACACAAATTTAATTTCTCACAGTTCTGGAGGCCGGGAGTCCAAGATCAAGCTGCTGGCAAATCCCGTCCCTGGTGAGGCCTCTCTTTCTGATTTATAGATGGCCACTTTCTCGCTGTGTCCCCGCACAGTCATCCCCCTCTGTGGGTGGAGAAAGAGTTCTCTGATGTCTCTTCCTCTTCTCATAAGGACACCAGTCCTCTAGGATTAGGGGCTTACCCTTGTGGCCTCATTGGCCCTTAATTATCTCTGTAAAGGCCCTATCTCCAGGCACAGTCACATTGGGGGTTCGGGTTTCAACCTACGAATTTTGGGGGGGGGCCCAATTCAGTCCGTAACAAAGTGCTTCAGTATAGATATGAGTGTCTTTTCTGTTTTTATTTTATTTTTTAAAGATTTTATTTATTTGAGAAAGAGCACAAGCGAGGCTAGGGGCAGAGGGAGAGGGACAAGCAAGGAGCCTGCTGGAGGGGCTCAAAGTGGGGCTGAATCCCAGGACCCTGGGATCATGACCTGAGGGGAAGGCAGTCACTTAACCTACTGAGCCACCCGGGGGGCCCTGTAATAGACGTTTTTACGCACAATTTTTATGAGTTTTTTTAAGAAAATGATATTGAACAGGACACGTGGTAGTGGGGTTGTGAGACATGGGGCCAAGAGCCTTTACTTTGTTCTGGGCCGGGGCTCTTCCGCTGAGGTTCAAGGGTAAAATTCACAGGGTCTGTGAATTTGATGCCGGAAGACATGACATCTTCATTTTCCCTCTCTTCTCACTGAAATTTAGCATTTCCTTCCATTACGATCGTCAGCAGCAAACCTCAGTAGTATTTGCGGTACCTGCGGCTGTCACCAATTAAAATCACGTTCCCATTGTTGCGGAGATCTTGAAATATCACTTCTGTTCATCAGCGCTATGCAGTGATGATAGTTATTAGATTTGCCACAGGAACTTGTCACTTACTGATTTACTAAAGAAGCATGTAAATATCTATATCACGAATCTGTTTTAATAATTCGATAATGATTTAAATGCTGTTGGTTTCCTTCGCAATCTGCCGCATTTATTTGTGTTTAAGGACCTCTGTTCTGGCGGCTTCTGCCGTTCGTCAGAGAGTCCCCATATACGATGTTACACTCAAGGCCAGGCTTGTCATTAAAATGGCAGTGATTGGAAACTCGTGTTTCAAATTGTCTCTTGATATTTTCAATTTGAGGGCCGACTTCATCTCAGGTCTGATTAGATTGTGGTTGTTTTGGCGTCATGATGTGGCTGCCAAAGAACTCGCGCTAGAAGAAACATCTGCTCTACCTCCATCTTGCCCGGGCGTGCTTGTATTGTTGGTATTATTTTTAACACATGGTTTCTTTGCAGGAATCTTTTTAAGCCCTATGGCTCATTTGGGAGTTAAGTTAAAACTAGGTCATATGATCAGTAAATCCACATCACTACGCACCTGTAAGCTGCCATGCGTCATAATTTGCTGACAGCGGAGGGGGAAGCTGGCTTCTGGCTTTTCTCCTGGTCTCGCAGGGGCCACGGGTGACCAGCATTCACGGTGGCTCTGGCAGGGAAAGGGCACCCACCAGCGGTAATCTGCGCAGGAAACGCAGAGGCTAGCCACACTGGCTTGAATCTGCGGAAAAAAAAGAAAGTAATCTCCCTTGATATTGACATGAGGACTTTGACGTATATTTTTTATCCTAAAAAAAATAAGAGAGAGACTAAAGTTGTCAACGCACCACAGCGGGAGTGTTGAAGACCACGACTCAACAGCATAAGCCTTTGTTACTAGCATTTTTTGGCAGTCATATAACATAGTCAATTCATGGGCCTTTTCCTGAAGCCCCGAAGCCATACGTCTCCATGCATTTGTTTTGTTCATTCCTTCATTTATTCGTTCATTCAACAAGTATTTATTAATTACGGCTTCGTGCGAGATTCTGCTCGGTGCTCGGATCCAAAGATGAATTATCTGTTTTCCACCCTCTGTAGGCACACGAGCCAAGGGGAGATAGGCAGGGAGAAGTCTTGGGAGGCTGCCTATGGAGGTGGATAGAGTGTAGGGGACACAAGGGGCTGGGGGTTCAGCCTGGAAGTGACTTCTGGTCTGGTTGCAGGACATGCATGGGGGGCAGGGTAGGGAAATTGAAGAGGGTCTGGCAGACTCCCAGAGGAGCTCACAGGGGGTGTTGGGGCAGGCATCCATCATGGCTGGCCGGCCGGTGAATGAGTGACAGCAGCATCCCCGGGTCCAGAGAGACTCGTCCTCCTTGGGAAGACTCTTGATTAAATCATGGGGTCATAGAATGGATTTTTTTTGGATGCGTTTTTTTTTGGGGGGGGCCGCCTAAACAAGACTCATTTATTTCAACATGTTGAGATACTTTCCCATCCTGATTAGTTCTACATTTTGTATGACGAAAATGATAGAATGGGACTGTGGTACTTCATGTAAATAACTAAAGGCAGCCAACTACACCGAAGGGAAATGTGTAAGGGGACAGTCACTTACCTGCGTGGCAGGTCTGGGGGTGGGCAGGGGAGAGAACGGCTGAACCACTTGCTCTCCATGTTGCTGTCATTTGGACTTTATTTTTTAAGATTTTATTTATTTATTTGAGAGACAGAGAAAGTGAGAGAGAGCATGAGAGGAGAAAAGGTTAGAGGAAGAAGCAGACTCCCCGTGGAGCTGGGAGCCTGATGTGGGACTCGATCCCGGAACTCAAGGATCATGACCTGAGCCGAAGGCAGTTGCTCAACCAACTGAGCCACCCAGGCGCCCTGGACTTTTCTTTAAAGATTTTATTTATTTGAGAAAGAGAGAGAGAGAGCGCACAGAGGGAGAGGGAGAAGCAGGCTCACCACTGAGCAGGGAGCCTGACTCGGGGTGTGATCCCAGGACTCTGGGATCCTGACCTGAGCTGAAGGCAGAAGCTTCACCGACCGAGCCACCCAGGCGCCCCTCATTTTGACTTTAAATAAACTCCCCAAAGAGATACCACCCGAGTGAAAAATCCGTGGCCATAAACACATCATGCTATACTCCAATGTAACGGCAAGATACTTCCGTATAAAAAATGAAAAAGGAATCTGTGTCATCTAATTATACCCTAGCACGTTCTCCTTCCATAAAACAATGACCATTGCCAATCTACCCATGACAGCGCCTGGACCCAGACATTTGGAATTTCACACTGGGGAGACTCTGAGATCATTTGATGATGGGGAGTTTGAACTTTGATGATTCTTTTCCCTTTTTAGTATGATAAAATTGGCCTAGATATTTTTGCCTTTCCAAATGCGCCTGGGGATGTGGCTGCTGGTGGAGGAAGGCAGAGGCGGGAGCCGGGCCTTTTCATCTTTGCACGGAAAATCAGAATTCAGGCCAGGCTGTAGTCACTGAGCTGTCTTACCACCTTCCGGCTGCCTCGGTTTAAGGAGGTCTCTGCAGCCCTAACTCTCCTGATTTACTAGGTTTCTCACTGTGTCCGAGCACTTCACGACCCTCTTGTTGGCCATGACTTGGCAGGAGGCTTTTGAGCAGTGCCTAGAGTGGTCACTCCTTGGGATTAGGGCTCAGCTGTCATCTGTGGTCTCCTTCTCTCATTCTGGAGAATTCCTCCACCTCCATCTTGGGTGGCACCCCCAAGTTCCCTGGATTCCACATCTCCTCTTTCATGACTTTTTCCAACATTTTGGTGTCTCATCTCCAGCAGCTTTCTGAGGAAGGATGCAGGGGCAGCAATGTTTTGAGACCCTGCACGTCAGAAAAGTATTTTTCTAAGCTTACACTTAACTGATAGTTTGGCTGGATATAGAATCCTAAGTTGAATCATTTCCCCCTGGGAATTTTGAAAAGCATTTTTCTCTTTTCTCCCAAATTGCAGCATTGCTATGGAGAACTCTAGGGCCATTCTCACTATCAATCCTTGTGTATAATATGTACTTTCTCTTTAGAAGCCTTTAGGGTCTTGGGGTTCCTGGGTGGCTCATTCTGTGAAGCATCTGCCTTTGGCTCAGGTCGTGATCCCAGGGTCCTCAGGCTCCCTGCTCAGCGGGGAGTCTGCTGCTTCTCCCTCTCCCTCTGCCCCTCCCCCACCCTGCTCATGCTCTCTCCTTCTCTCTCAAATAAATAAATAAAATCTTTTTTTTTAATTTCTAAAAAGATGTTATTTATTTGTTAGAGAGAGAGAGAGAGCATTCACAAGCAGGGGGAGTAGCAGGTAGAGGGAGAGGAAGAAGCAGGCTCCCTACAGAGCAGGGAGCCTGATGCAGGATTCGATCCCAGGATCCTGAGATTGTGACCTGAGCTGAAGGCAGATACTTTACCGACTGAGCCCCCCAGGCGCCCCAGTAGACTTCACTCTAGAGCACCAGTTTTCCAAGTATAGTCCCCGGGCCAGCAGTGGCAGCATCACCTAGGAACTTCTAAGTAATGCACATTTTTGGGTCCTACTCTAGATTTATTGGATTCAAAACTCTGGCTGTGTGCATTTTAACAAACCCTCCAGGGGATTCTGGTGCAGATTAAAGCTTGAGAACTACTGCTATGTGGTGATCTGGCTATGTAAGTGGGAAATCTCTGGTGACAGTATTCAATCTTCTTCCTAGAGAGTGTGTAAGCCTGAATGTCAAGTTTCTAGGAGTTGCGTGAGCAAGAGAGCTTTGCTGAGGGCACAATATTCATAAGAAAACTTAGACCTAGGGGCACCTGGGGGGCTCAGTTGGAGAAGCGTCTGCCTTAGGCTCAGGTCATGATCTCAGGGTCTGGGATTGAGCCCAGCATCGGGCTCTCTGCTCGGTGGGTTCTCTGCCCCTCCTCCATGCTCATGCTTGTTCTCGTGTGCTCTATCTCTTTTCGTGTGTCTTTAATAAGTAAAAAATCTTTAAAATAAAAAACAAGGGGCACCTGTGTGGCTCAGTCATTAAGCATCTGCCTTCGGCTCAGGTCATGATCCCGGAGTCCTGGGATCAAGCCCCGCATCGGGCTCTCTGCTCCACAGGAAGCCTGCTTCTCCCTCTCCCACTCCCCCGGCTTTTGTTCCCTCTCTTGCTGTGTCTCTTTCTTTAAAAAAAAAAAAAAAATCCTAATAAAATAAAAGACAAAAAACAAAGACCCTTTCATTGAACCCTGTGCAGATAATAAAGGTCCAGTCTTCTCTGCAGTGGGGGGTGGTGAAGGGACAGTCACTTAAGTGTACAGGGCAGGGGAAGACACTCGAATACCTGACTGCTTCTAGAAAGGACTTTCAATTGATTGGTTTCACCTCCACTTTGAGAAGCACCTGGCGTGGCCCCTTCTGGGTCTTTGGAGCAGAGTGAAGTTCTGGTAGTTTCTAGGCCTTTCCCCCTGCCAGCTGAGGGAGGGGCTTTCTCAGTCCTGCTGTAGGTCAGTCACCAAACGACCCTCCGCTTTCCAGCTTCCAAGGTCTTGGCTATTTCCTCCTTTCTTGTTCTCTTTAGATGTGCAGGCAAATGCCTTTTAAAAATCCCTCTACTAGCATTTTCATGAAGTTTTGGAAGGAAGCAGAGGAATGAATGTATGTGTGTAATCTTCCATCTTTAACCAGACATCCCATGATTTTCTAAGAGGGTTCCCTTCGGGGATGAGAATAGGGTTTCCAAAATTGCTCCCTGCTGCTGCTACTGTAATCCGTGACAGGGCTGGGGCCCTGGCTGTGTTTTGGCCTCTCTGGGCCCCCTGGGTAAAAGGGAAAGGGGATCCAGGGCCTACTGTTATTTTGGCAGAGTAACCTGAAAATATGGCTTCCATTCCTTGCTCGGGAGCCAACCATGGCTCCTCACTGCCTACCGCCTGCAGTGTTTCTGCCTCTGGGGAGGCGTTCAAGGCTTGCCTTCACTGGGCTTCGTTCAGCTTGCCTGGCGTACCCCTCTGCTCTCTCCTCCCTTCTCCTGACCAAAGACGTCAGCCCTCCTGCCCCCTGCCTGTCCTCTCAGGCCTAGAAGGACTCCTCTCTCCCCTTTGCCTTCGCAAATCCCCCCAAGTCCAACTGACATGCTCTCTCTCCCTTTAGGTAGCCTCTGTGTGCTTTAGCTTCTCTCCCTTCTCTGACCTCACACACTCGACATCAGCATCACGCAACTTGGCTCGATGGTGTCAACTACAAGAGGACAAGGGCTAAGTCAGTCCGCTTTCTGGGCCCAGCATCGCGCCAGAAAACACTGGATATGAAGCATATATGTCTGACTGATGGGTGAGGACCTACTGTCCTCATCTCTTCTCTTCTGTAGTACTAATATATTAATACATGATACATACTATATATTAATACATATTTAAAAGTGACAAGTGATGTCTTAGCTTACTCCCCAATTTCTCTTCCCTTCTGGTGCCTCTCTCTGGACAATCTTGCCCCATACGTCTTTTTTTTTTTTTAAGTTTTTTTTTTTTTAAACATTCATTTGACACAGAGAGAGAGAGAGGGAGGGGGGGATCACAAGTAGGCAGAGCGGTAGGAGAGGGAGAAGCAGGATTCCCGCTGAGCAAGGAGCCTGATGTGGGGCTCGATCCCAAGACCTTGGGATCATGACCTGAGCTGAAAGCAGACGCTTAACAGATTGAGCCACCTAGGCGCCCCTTGCCCCATAAGTGTTAAGAAGGGTTTTTGCTATTGTTGATTAACAGTCTGTTTTTTAACAGTAGAATTTCTGCCTGACACATTTCTCTTAAACACATAAAAAATACATTGCAAAAACTGTTTTAACAATTCTTTTTCAGAAGTCAAAATGAGGGGCGCCTGGGTAGCTCAGTCGTTGTGAGTCTGCATTTGCCTCAGGTCATGATCCCGGGGTCCTGGGATCGACCCCTGCATTGGGCTCCCTGCTCTGGGGAAAGCCTCCTTCTCCGTCTCCCACTCTCCCCGCTTGTGTTCCCTCTCTCACTGTGTCTCTCTGTGTCAAATAAATAAATAAAATCTTAAAAAAAAAAAAGAAGTCAAAACGAATCCACCAATAGTCCTATAATCCTAACACATTAAACAGGTCTCATTTTTCCACATTCCCTTTCAAGCTCCTCCTAATCCACTTAAAAAAAATTGAGGTGAAATTCACATGACATACAGTGAACCATTTTATTTTATTTTAATCAATAAATTAATTTTCAAAAATATTTATTTATTTCTTTATTTGACAGAGAACTAGAGGACCACAAGCAGGGAGAGCAGCAGTCAGAGGAAGAGGGAGAAGCGGGCTTCCCACTGAGCACGCAGCCACATGCGGGGCTTAATCAGAGGACCCTGGGATTATCACCAGAGCCGAAGGCAAGCTCTTAACCGACTGGGCCACTGAGGCGCCCCTATTTTATTTTTTTAAGTAAAGTATCATCGGATTCTTTTTAAATTTTTTTATTTTAAGTAGGCTTCACACCCAATGTGGGGCTTGAACCGATGACCCGGAGATTAAGAGTCGCATGTGCTCTACTGACTGAGCAAGCCGGGGGCCCCTACAATTAACCATTTTTTTTTTCTTTTTTCAGAGGGAGAGGGAGAGGAGGGAGGGACAGAGAAAGAAGGAGAATCTTAACTAGGCTCCATGCTGGCTGCAGAGCCGACGTGGGACTCTATCTCAAGATCCTGAGATCACAACCTGAGCCAAAGGCAGATGCCTAACCGACTGAGGCACCCAGATACCCCACAATTAAACATTTTAAAATGAACAATTCAGTGGCATTTAGCACATTCACAATCTTGTGCAAATATCAACTCTATCGATTTCACTTTTTTTTAAAGATTTTATTTATTCATTTGACAGAGAGAGTGATCACAAGTAGGCAGAGAGGCAGGCAGAGAGAGAGGGGGAAGCAGGCTCCCCGCTGAGCAAGAGCCCGATGCGGGGCTCGATCCCAGGACTCTGAGATCATGACGTGAGCCGAAGGCAGAGGCTTACCCCGCTGAGCCACCCAGGTGCCCCTTCATTTTTTTAAAATTTTTTTTTTTTAATTCTTTCTTTTTAAAAAATGTATAATGTATTATTTGCTTCAGGGGTACTGGTCTGTAAATCATCAGTCTTACACAATTCACAGCACTCACCATAGCACAAACCCTCGCCAGTGTCCATCACCCAGCCATCCTATCCCTCTCTGCCCCCCATGGAAAAGCAAACCTCATTTTGTTTCCTGAGATTAAGAGTCTCTTATGGTTTGTCCCCTCCTTGGTCAGATCCTGTTTCATTTTTTCCCTCCCTGTTCCCCACGACCCTTGCCCTGTCTCTCAAATTCTTCATATCAGAAAGATTATAATTATCTTTCTCTGATTTACTTATTTTGCTTAGCATAATACCCTCTCGTTCCAACTACATCGCTGCAAATGGCAAGATTTCGGGGTTTTTTGATGGCTGCATAGTATTCCATTGTATATATATACCACATCTTCTTTATCCACTCACCTGTTGATGGACATCTAGGTTCTTCCCAAAGTTTGGCTATTGTGAACATTGCTGCTATATACATTCGGGTGCACGTGCCCCTTCGGATCCCTACATTTGTATCTTTAGGGTAAATACCCGATAGTGCAATTGCTGAGTCGTAGGGTAGCTCTATTTTCAATCTAAATAATTCAATTCAATCCAAATAATTCAACCGTTTTCCAGAGTGGCTTCACCATTCCCACCACCAGTGTAGGAGGGTTCCCCTTTCTCCGCATCCTCGCCAACACCTGTTGTTTCCGGACTGGTTAGTTTTAGCCATTCTGACTGGTGTGAGTGAGGTGGTATCTCACTGTGGCTTTGATCTGTATCTCCGTGATGCCGAGTGATGTGGAGCACTTTTTCATGTGTCTCTTGGCCATTTGGATGTCTTCTTTGCCGAAATGTCTGTTCATGTCTTCTGCCCATTTCTTGATTGGATTATTTGTTCTTTGGGTGTTGAGTTTGATAAGTAGATTTTGGATACTAGCCCTTTATCTGATATGTCATTTGTGAATATCTTCTCCCATTCTGTCAGTTGTCTTTTGGTTTTGTTGACAGTTTCTTTTGCTGTGCAAAAGCTTTTGATCTTGATGAAGTCCCAATAGTTCATTTTTGCCCTTGCTTCCCTTGCCCTTGGTGATGTTTCTAGGAAGAAATTGTTGCGGCTGAGGTTGAAGAGGTTGCTGCGTGTGTTCTCCTCACGGATTTGGATGGATTCCTGTCTCACATTGAGGTCTTTCATCCATTTGGAGTCTATTTTTGTGTGTGGTGTAAGGAAATGGTCCAGTTTCATTCTTCTGCATGTGGCTGTCCAATTTTCCCAACACCATTTATGGAAGAGACTGTCTTTTTTCCATTGGACATTCTTTCCTGCTTTGTCGAAGATTAGTTGACCATAGAGTTGGGGGTCCATTTCTGGGCTCTCTATTCTGTTCCATCCATCTATGGGTCTGTGTTTGTGCCAGTACCACACTGTCTTGACGGTTACAGCTTTGTAATAGAGCTTGAAGTCTGGAATTGTGATGCCGCCAACTTTGGTTTTCTTTTTCCACATTCCTCTGGCTGTTCAGGGTCTTTTCGGGTTCCATATAAATTTTAGGATTATTTGTTCCATTTCTTTGAAAAAATTGGATGGTGTTTTGATAAAGATTGCCTTAAATGTGTAGATTGCTTTAGGTAGCATAGACATTTTCACAATATTTGTTCTTCCAGTCCACGAGCATGGAACGTTTTTCCATTTCTTTGTGTCTTCCTCCATTTCTTTCATGCATACTTGTAGTTTTCTGAGTACAGATTCTTTGCCTCTTTGGTTAGGTTATTCCTAGGCATCTTATGGTTTTGGGTACAATTGTAAATGGGATCAATTCCTTAATTTCTCTTTCTTCTGTCTTGCTGTTGGTATATAGAAATGCAACTGATTTCTGTGCATGGATTTTATATCCTGACACTGAATTCCTGTATGAGTTCTAGCAGTTTTGGGGTGGAGTCTTTTCGGTTTTCCACACAAATTATCATATCATCTGCAAAGAGTAAGAGTTTGACTTCTTCTTTGCTGATTC
>CM052801.1:30700582-30762527 GCA_028533885.1 Nasua narica | reverse complement strand
ATGTCCACTCTCACCACTGCTATTCAACACAGTGCTAGAAGTCCTAGCCTCAGCAATCAGACAACAAAAAGAAATAAAAGGCATCCGAATCAGCAAAGAAGAAGTCAAACTCTTACTCTTTGCAGATGATATGATAATTTGTGTGGAAAACCGAAAAGACTCCACCCCAAAACTGCTAGAACTCATACAGGAATTCAGTAAAGTGTCAGGATATAAAATCCATGCACAGAAATCAGTTGCATTTCTATACACCAACAGCAAGACAGAAGAAAGAGAAATTAAGGAATTGATCCCATTTACAATTGTACCCAAAACCATAAGATGCCTAGGAATAACCTAACCAAAGAGGCAAAGAATCTGTACTCAGAAAACTACAAGTATGCATGAAAGAAATGGAGGAAGACACAAAGAAATGGAAAAACGTTCCATGCTCGTGGACTGGAAGAACAAATATTGTGAAAATGTCTATGCTACCTAAAGCAATCTACACATTTAAGGCAATCTTTATCAAAACACCATCCAATTTTTTCAAAGAAATGGAACAAATAATCCTAAAATTTATATGAAACCCGAAAAGACCCTGAACAGCCAGAGGAATGTGGAAAAAGAAAACCAAAGTTGGCAGCATCACAATTCCAAACTTCAAGCTCTATTACAAAGCTGTAATCGTCAAGACAGTATGGTACTGGCACAAAAACAGACCCATAGATGGATGGAACAGAATAGAGAGCCCAGAAATGGACCCCCAACTCTATGGTCAACTAATCTTCGACAAAGCAGGAAAGAATGTCCAATGGAAAAAAGACAGTCTCTTCCATAAATGGTGTTGGGAAAATTGGACAGCCACATGCAGAAGAATGAAACTGGACCATTTCCTTACACCACACACAAAAATAGACTCCAAATGGATGAAAGACCTCAATGTGAGACAGGAATCCATCCAAATCCTTGAGGAGAACACACGCAGCAACCTCTTCAACCTCAGCCACAGCAACTTCTTCCTAGAAACATCACCAAGGGCAAGGGAAGCAAGGGCAAAAATGAACTATTGGGACTTCATCAAGATCAAAAGCTTTTGCACAGCAAAGGAAACAGTCAACAAGACCAAAAAACAACTGACAGAATGGGAGAAGATATTCACAAATGACATATCAAATAAAGGGCTAGTATCCAAAATCTATAAAGAACTTATCAAACTCAACACCCAAAGAACAAATAATCCAATCACGAAATGGGCAGAAGACATGAATAGACATTTAGGCAAAGGAGACATCCAAATGGCCAAGAGACACATGAAAAAGTGCTCCACATCACTCGACATCACGGAGATACAGATCAAAGCCACAGTGAGATACCACCTCACACCAGTCAGAACGGCTAAAACTAACCAGTCCGGAAACAACAGGTGTTGGCGAGGATGCGGAGAAAGGGGAACCCTCCTACACTGGTGGTGGGAATGCAAGCTGGTGCAGCCACTCTGGAAAATGGTATGGAGGTTCCTGAAGAAGTTGAAAATAGAGTTACCCTACAACCCAGCAATCACACTATTGGGTATTTACCCTAAAGATACAAATGTAGGGATCCGAAGGGGCATGTGCACCTGAACGTTCATAGCACCAATGTCCACAATAGCCAAACTATGGAAAGAGTCTAGATGTCCCTTACAGATGAATGAATAAAGAAGATGGGGTATATATATACAATGGAATACTATGCAGCCATCAAAAAAGGGAAATCTTGGGCGCCTGGGTGGCTCAGTCATTAAGCGTCTGCCTTCGGCTCAGGTCATGATCCCAGAGTCCTGGGATTGAGGCCCATATGGGCTCCCTGATCAACAGGAAGCCTGCTTCTCCCTCTCCCACTCCCTCTGCTTATGTTCCTGCTCTCGCTCTCTCTCTCTGTCAAATAAATAAATAAAAATCTTTTTTTAAAAAAAAAAAGAGGAAATCTTGCCATTTGCAATGACATGGATGGAACTAGAGGGTATTATGCTAAGCAAAATACGTCAATCAGTGAAAAAAACAATTATCACATGATCTCTCTGATATGCAGAATTTGAGAGGCAGGGTGGGGTGTCATGGGGAGTGTGGGGGGAAAGTGACACAAGATGGGATCAGGTAGGAGACAAACCATAAGAGACTCCTAACCTCACGAAACAAACTGAGGGTTGCTCGGGGGTGGGGGGATAGGGATAGGGTGGCTGGGTTATGGACACTGGCGAGGGTATGTGCTATGTTAAGTGCTGTGAAATGTGTAAGCCTGATGATTCACAGACCTGTACCCCTGGGCAAATAATATATGTTAATTATAAAGTAATTAATTAATTATTTTTTTAAAAAGAGAGAAAAGGTCTGCCTATCTCTGATGGAGCATATTGGCCCTAGGAATATTTCTAGGTTGCAAATATATTACTGGCTTTCAGTGGAGAAGAGAATTTGCTTATTTTTTAGAGTATGTGAAAAATACAAATTTAATATGTGTGTATACACAATCCTATGTGACTCGCGTGTATGTGCATCTCTCTTAGAGCAGGATGTTGAAGTCCCTGCTTCCAAGCAATGAGTATCCCCACGTGAATTGTGGCTAAAATGGAAAGTGTTTCTAGCAAGCCCTTGACAACTTGCCAAAGAAGTATTAAAACAAAATTTTTTTAAGATTTTATTCATTTAGGGGCGCCTGGGTGGCTCAGCGGGTTAAAGCCTCTGCCTTTGGCTCAGGTCATGGTCTCAGGGTCCTGGGATCGAGCCCCGTGTTGGGCTCTCTGCTCAGCAGGGAGCCTGAGTCCCCCTCTCTCTCTCAGTCTGCCTCTCTGCCTACTTGTGATCTCTCTGTCAAATAAATAAATAAATAATCTTGAAAAAAAGATTTCATTCATTTATTTGAGAGAGAGAACGAGCAAAAGTGGGGGGTTGCTGGCAGAGGCAGAGGGAGAAGGAGACTCTCTGCTGAGCAAGGAGCCCAATGTGGGACTCGATCCCAGGACCCTGGGATTAGGACCTGAGCCGAAGGCAGACGCTTAACGACTGAGCCACCCAGGCGCGCCCCCCCAAATATTCTTATTAGACTCAGGATGGCAAAGTAGCCTGCCCAAAGTCACAAAGCTTGTAGGTAATAGAGCATGTTCTCCAGTCTTTTTTTTAAAGGAAACTATCTCAAACCTCCAAAAGAAAAAAAGTTACCAAATAAAGTAAAGCTGATGTAATATAGCTATTAGTTTAGTCTGCCCAGAACACAATCTCATACTCCTTCTTCTGATACTCCCCTACTCCTTTGATAAGGAGCTCCAGCCGTGGGCCTCTGGTGTGGCTAGCAGTTATGACATCCCTACCTACCACCCAGGAATTAACACGGAAGCGAAGCTAAATCTAGTCTCCTTCCTCCCAGACAGAGCAGTTGGCTCAAGGGGTAGGCATGTGACCCAAGGCTGGCCAGTTGGAGACCTTTCCCAGAATTTTCTTAAAAAGGAAGTGGAGGGGGCCCCTGGGTGGCGCAGTTGGTTGAGCGACTGCCTTCGGCTCAGGTCATGATCCTGGAGTCCCGGGATCGAGTCCCACATCGGGCTCCCAGCTCCATGGGGAGTCCGCTTCTCACTCTGACCTGCTCTCTCTCTCTCTCTTTCCTAATAAATAAATAAATAAAATCTTTAAAAATAAAAAATAAAAAATAAAAAAAAGGAAGTGGAGGTTGGGGGATACCTGGATGCCTCAGTCGGTTAAGTGTCTGCCTTCAGCTCAGGTCATAATCTTGGGGTCCTGGGATCGAGCCCCGCATCGGGCTCCCTGCTCAGTGGGGAGCCTGCTTGTCCCTCTCCCTCTGTCTGCTGTTCCCCCTGCTTGTGCTCTCTCTCTCTCTCTCAAATAAATAAATAAATCCTAAAAAAAAAAAAAAAAAAAGATGTAATCCTGGGCTCTTTATTCCCCTTACTATTGCTCTGTAAGAAATTATGTCAAGATGCACCAGCATAAAATAAGCATTTTATCCTGCTCCCAGTTTATGTGAGCCGGGAATCCTGATAGCACAGTGGGGAGGACTTGTCTCTGCTCTGCAGTATGTGAAGCCTCAATAGGGAGGACTCGAGGACTGGACGGGGCGGGGCGGGTGCTGGAATCATTTGGAGCATCTTCCTCACATGTGGTGGTTGATGCTGGCTGTTAGGCGGGACCGCAGCCAGGGCTCTTAGTCACAACACTTTCGTGTGGCCCCTCCGTGTAGCTCGGGCTTCCTGGCGGCAGGGCAGCCTCAGCACTCCAAAGGCAATGTCCCAGTGACTAAGACAGAAGCCATATTGTCCTTTAGGACGTAGCCTTGGAAGTCCCATAGTGTCCCTTCCACTGTCGTCACAGACCCATCAAGAACAGAAAATATAAGGGCACCTGGGTGACTTAGTCGTCAGAGCGCGTGATGCTTAATTTCAGCCCAGGTCATGATCTCAGGGTTGTGGGGTCGGGTCCTTCATTGGGCTCTGTGCTGGGCATGGACCTTCTTGAGCTTCTCTGTCTCCCTCTCCTTCAGTCCCTCCCTGCCCCCGCCCCTCGAGTGAGTTCTCTATCCCTAAAACAAAACAAAACAAAACAAAACACCGGGGAAATATAGACCCCATCTCTCAATGGCAGGAGAGTTGAAGTCACGTTGTAAGATGAACATCTGGGATGGGAGATATTCTTGGTGCCATTTTTTGAAAATAGAATCTGTCATCTCTTGGTAGCCATGTTGGGGGGGCGGGGAGGGAAGCCCAATGCATCAGAGAGAGAATAGAGAGAGCATCTAGCAAGTGCATGATCCCCTCAGGCCTACTGGCCTAGGGTCCTGGTTTCTAGAATCACTCCTTAGATGTTAGACGCTACCCCAGTCATGAGACCCACGAGACTTCCTTTTTGCTTAAAGAAGTTTTTTTTAAAAAATTTTATTTATTTATTTGTCAGATAGAGAGAGAGCACAAACAGGCAGAGTGGCAGGCAGAGGCAGAGGGAGAAGCAGGCTCCCCGCCGAGCCTGAAGTGGGACTCGATCCCAGGACCCTGGGATCATGACCTGAGCTGAAGGCAGCTGCTTAACCAACTGAGCCACCCAGGCGTCCCTGCTGAAAGAACTTTAAGTGCGTTTCTATCACTTGTAACCATAAGTCCTAGCTGATAAGATAAATAATTGTTAATTTTGAAACTGAAAGAAGACTTCATTTGTTCACGAAGATACAGAAACAAGGTACCCAAGGTAATGTGCTAAGTGCTGCGGGTGTGGGGGGGTGCGGGAAGGAAGGGGACAGTGTGGTGAGTACGGCACAGCCCTGAGTCACCCACAGGGGCTTACAGGCCTGTCTTAGTCTGCTCCGGCCGCCACAACCAAGTACCCCAGACGGGAGGGGCACAATCAACAGAAATTTACTTCTCACAGTTCTAGAGGCTGGTTTCTTCTGAGGTCTCTCGGCTTGGCTTGCAGCCGGCCGCCTTCTTGCTGGGTCCTCACATGGCCTTTTCTCTATGTGAACACAATCCTGGGGGCTCTCTGTGCACCCAAATCTCCTCTTGGAAGGACACCAGTCAGACTGGATTTGGGCCCACCCCACCGGCGTCACTGTAACTTAATCGCCTTTTGTCTTCTTCAAGAGTTTATTTATTTATTTCTCTCTTTCTTTTTTTTAAAAGATTTTATTTATTTATTTGACAGAGAGAGAGAGTACAAGCAGGAGGAATGGAAGGGAGAAGGAGAAGCAGGCTCCCGCTGAGAAGAGAGCCCGATGTGGGGCTCAATCCCAAGACCCTAGGATCATGACCTGAGCCAAAAGCAGACACTTAACTGACTGAACCACTCAGGCATCCCATCAAGAGTTTATTTAAATTCAAATTAGTTCGGGCGCCTGGGTGGCTCAGTTGGTTGGGCAACTGTCTTCGGCTGGGGTCATGATCCCGGAGTCCCGGAATCGAGTCCCACATCGGGCTCCCGGCTCCACGGGGATTCTGCTTCTCCCTCTGACCTTCTCCCCTCTCATGCTCCCCCCGCCCCACTCTCAAATAAATAAATAAAATATTTTTTAAAAATAAAATAAATTCAAATTAGTTCACATATAGTGTAGTATTAGTTTGGGGGGGTAACCTAATCACTCTTTTGAAGACCCTATTTCCAAATGCAGTCATATTCTGGGGTTTGGGGGGGTCAATGTATGAATTTTGAGGGGACCTGATGCAGCCTTTCAGGGATGATAATTGTGAGAGACTGTTGTTCGGCAAACATTCACTCGCCTCCCCCTCCTTCTCCCTCTTGGGGTGCTCTGTTTCCCTGCCCCACTGACTTTGGACTTGACCCTGTGACTTGCTTTAGTCAATGTAATGTAAGCAGATACGATGCCAGCAAAGACTTTAAATTGCTTGCACCATTCAGGCTGACTTTTGCTTTCTGGTGATCTACCATAAGTCCAGAATGTCCCTGAAAGTTGCTGGTTCAAGAAGAATGAGGAGACATGAGAGCAGGCCTGGACCCAAGCTATAGAATGCAGCCAAGCTCAGCTGAAATCAACAGAATGAGCTACCCACCATAAGCATGAAATACGTGTTTTAAGCCACTGAGTTGTGCTGTGTTTAAAACTTTTGTTACACGGCGTTGTTGCACCAGTAGCTAACCAGTGTGATAAGCGATAAAGTAAATTAGTACACCATGTAGACGGAAAGCTCTTTTTCCGTGCTGAATTTTCTTTTCCAGAAGATTCGAATAGATATAATTTCTTTCTGTCTAATGGTTAAACCGATGAGCCATAAATTACTTTGAGTATCTAACATATTTGACAGGGAGGGGAAGTTTTTCCCAAACACGTTGCATATGTTTTCACTTTCAAGAGGATTATTACGATTTCATGAGTGTCAGCAATGCGCTAAGTGCTGACCTGGGAATCCAGGCAACGAAGTTCATGCCCAGAAACCTCAATACTGGAGTCACCTAAGGACCATCAGACAGATGAGGTCATGAGCTAAGAATTCCTTAAATATGTGAAAGGATTGTGAGTAATTATGTAATTACACTGGTGATTAGAAGTCCAAGTTCACATACCATTAATCTCAGGTATGACTCCCTACATGTTTCCAGATAGACATTTCTCAGACTTGCATTGGCCCTGATTTGTCCAGTTTCTTCTTCCTTTTTAAAGATGTATGTATTTATTTGAAGGGCGGGGGGAGAGAGAGTATGCACACATGGGGTGGGGGAGGGGCAAAGGGAGAGGGAGAACCTCCAGCAGGCTCCCCGCTGAGCATGGACACCCCCCCCACTACTGCCCCACACGGGACTCGATCCCAAGACCCATGAAATCATGACCTGAGCTGAAAGCAAGAGTCAGATGCTTAATGGCGTGCGCCCCCCCAGGTGCCCCTGTCCAGTTTCTTATTTCCAATTCTACAAATCTGTTCCCCGAGCTGGAGGCACGTCTTACACCCGACAGGGTTCAAACGCTGGTAGCGGTATCAGCCCCTCTTCTGTTCCTGATAACCTGCCATGATTCAAGATTTGCCATCAACGGCATGGGATTGTGAACACGAGTTGGAATGACACTTTATATGGTCTCCAGATCATCTGTTTTCGTTGGTTTGGGCTCACCCGTTTCCATTGCCTCTCTAAGCAAAGGTCACGACCTCTCTTGAAAAGGGCTCGACGGAAGGAAAAACAGCAAGTCTACGTGTTGAAGTGAAAGAATTCGGTTCACAAAATAAAACTAAGGCAACAGAAGGCAAAGGGAGTTTCCACGGTTTGAAAAGGGGCTTTCTCAGCACAAGCTTGGAAAAAAATGTTGATGATTTATGCAAATGAGGAAGGAAATGTGCCCCGAGGGATCTTGGCACAGAAGCTCAAGTTGGAATTCTGAAGCCAAGGCTGGCGGTGTCTCTCTGATTGACTCTGTGACTGGGGCTGAGCCATTTCACCTCTCTGTTTCTAAATACCCTCATCTATAAACGCAGGCTAACCACGCTGTTCTTCCTGCCCCTGAAGGGGAGGCAGTAAAAATGAATGAAATGTCGGGGAATTACTTCTAAGAGCCATCGATTAGAAATACAGCATATGGTCTTAATGAGAGCTTGTTTCTGCCACAAATTTTTCCCCGCTCCCTATGATCACTCCAGCTAGAGTGCCACAGAAATCAACTTCTCTCTTCAGCTCTCTTCACATGCTGCTCTGAAAATCACAGAGGTCTTTAAAACGGAACTCCTGCCTGTTCTGGGGATGCATTATGAGGCCGTGGCTCCTGTTTTTTTTCTGCACGGAGCCCCGCAGCCCGGATTTTCCGAGACGGCGGTGATTTAAAATATTCTGTCCCATTGTCAGACCATGTGTTGGAACATGTGTCGGATCACGTGTCCTGATCATTGCTTCGGAAAATATGGTCGCTCACACCTTCACGGGAAAGGAAGCACCTGCTTGCTGCCTAAAGTCCTCTTTGGAAACGCATGGGGATAAGCAATAAAGCCAGAGAGAAACCCATTGATTGATTGAGCAGCGGATATATACATAGGGGAGGGGGAGAGTGTTCATTTGACTTAACCGTTGCTGGGTGCCAGGTGGGGTGGGGTGAGTTAGGTATTAAGTAGCTAAGCTTATGCTGGGCTCTGGGCTAACCACGGCAGTCACGGAAAGTGGTAGACAACATCGCCGGCCGCGGCACCTTGCAGTCCAGTGACGGAGAAAGGCAGGGGACAGTTAAGAAGCCAGGGGCACGCTCTGGGGCTGTCATGAGAGCGAGGATGGTCTGTGGGAATGCCGGGAGGGCTTCACGGAGGTGGTGACCTCACATCTGAGCACTGAAGGAGGAGCAGAAGCTCAGGGTTGGGTTGAGAGGGAGCAGGCGTCCGAGTAGCTCCATTACTGCCCCACTCATGTCCCTCCACCCACCCCAGAAGGCACCTGAAAGGACTTCCCAGATAGAAAGAGGACTTCCTGAAACTCCATCGGAGAGTGTTCTCTGGCCTCCGAAGCGTGCTCAGCTGGCCACCATATGTGTGGGCAGATCCTAAGTGCTTGGCTTCCCAGAAATAACCCTCAACTAATGCGGAGTGGGGGCAGGGGTGTGTTGGAGCAACGTACTAGCTCTGGAGAGCCTGATTGTTACATATTCAGAAAATTTGCAAGCCAATTGTTAAACCATCGCTAGCTTAGAATCAGCCACAGTGGGAATATTTATATCATGGCAATTGGCAAACACTGCAAATTGAGACTTTCTTTGTCCTCCCAGGAAGCTGGTTTACCAGCACACCCCTAGATGGGAGTTGGTGGATAAATACTCCAGCTTCCTCGCCCCTCGCTGGGATAGTTCCGAGGGGTGTGCTACATGGGATCCCAGAGAGGCATCAGCAGGATTGAGCCCCCCTGCCCACATCGGTACCCTACTCACCAAGACACCCTTTTTTGGCCTGTCTCAATTCCTGCTCTCCTGCTGTGCTTCCTGAGATCACTGCTTTTATGCCCCCCAAACCCTTGGCTCGGGGTCAACTTTTGGAGGGACGCAAAATAAGACAGCAAAGGAAGCAAGGGAGCACGGATAGTGATCAAGGAGGGCTATTGCACCATTCAGAGGATGCCGAATCTAACAAGGTGTCTCAAGATCTTGAAAGAACGGAAACAGGGAAGGGATGGCAAGGATCAAGGCCGCATTTTAGGAAGGTAACCCCAGGGGCCGTGTGACAGACGGATGCCAAAGGAGCGAGACTGGAGGCAGGAGGATAGTGGCGAGGGTTGCACAAGCAGGCAAATGTACTCAATACAACCGAACTGGGGCCCCTGGGTGGTTCCGTCAGTTAAGCGTCTGCCTTCGGCTCAGGTCAGGATCCCAGGGTCCTAGGATCAAGCCCCGTATTGGGCTCCCTGCTCAGCGGGGAGTCTGCCTCTCCTTCTGCCCTTCACCTTGCTCGTGCTCTCTCTTTCTCTCTCTCTCTCTCTCTCAAATACATAGATCAAATCTTTTTAAAAACCCACCAAATTGTACACTTACCATGGTTAAGATAGTAAGTTTTTTTTTTTTTTTTTTTTTTAGTAAGTTTTTCTTTTAAGACCGTTTTATGTTATAAAAAGAAAATGGGATGGGGGGGGAGAAAAGATTGGAGATGGGAAAGCGAGGAGTAGGTCAGTGAGAGAGTCCAGAGAAGAAATGGTGTGACGGTGTCAGTCGTGGGAAGTGCCATCCGTGCGGACCCTGATGGAGTTGTGCTCAGCCCAGAGCTGTTTGTGGACGGAACTCTGAGCCCGGCCACCATCGTCGGAGCTGATACCAAAAGAGGAGGTTGGGAGAGAAATCTGCAGGGGAAGGAGGACAGGACACAGAGGAGGGTAATATCAAGGAAGCCAGAGTAAAGGGAAATGTCAAGGAGGAAGCCTACCCCGTGCCACCGGCCAAAGAGGGGTGGTCGTGAGCATTAAATAGGTAGGGGTTTAGCATCTGATATCAATTTCTCATTAAAGCCCCATAGGAGGGGGACCTGGGTGGCTCAGTCATTAAGCATCTGCCTTCGGCTCAGGTCACGATCCCGGGGTCCTGGGATCGAGCCCCACATTGGACTCCCTACCCAGCGGGGAGCCTGCTTCTCCCTCTCCCTCTGCCCTTCCCCCTCCACTCGTGCTCTCTCTAACTCGCTCTGCGCTCTCTCTCTCAAAAAAAAAAAAAGCCCCACAAGAGCCCTACAATAAATCCAGTGACCCTGCTGAATTCCCTTATTAAGTCTGATAATTGGGTTGTAAGATTTTTTCGGATTTATATGTGCACAGTCATGTCATCCGTGAATGACAGTTTCGTCTCTTCCTTTCACTTCCGAAGCTTTTTATTTCTTTTTCTTGCTTTATTGCACTGGTTGCGACCTCCAGAATAATAATGAATAAGAGGAGTGTAGCAGGTGTCCTTCTCTCGTTCCTGATGTCAGGAGGGAAAGCTTCCAATATTTAGCTTTTTTTAAAAGATTTTATTTATTTATTTGTCAGAGAGAGAGAGAGAGCACAAGCAAGTGGAGCAGAAGGCAGAGGGAGAAGCAGGCTCCCTGATGAACAAGAAACCTGAAGTGGGACTCGATACCAGGATCCTGGGATCATGGCATGAGCCGAAGGCAGATCCTTAACCGACTGAGCCACCCAGGCACCCCTCAATATCTTACCATTAAGGATAGTCTTTGGTGTAAGTTTTGCACATATATACTCTTTCTCAGATGAAGGAATTTCCATTCTCTTCTAAGTCTACTGAGCGTTCACATCACAAATGAGTATTGAACTGTATTTCCGGTTTCTCTGGCTGACCCCTGGAAAGTTACTTAAAACTGTAAACTGTAAACTGAACTGCTTTGGCCTTAGATATGTCTGGGTTCAAATTCTGGCTGTACAGTTTTCTAGCCGGGACTCTGGGCGATTTAATTCCATTTCCTCATAGAGAAAATGGAGATAATTATAGTCACTCCCTCGGGGGAATCTGAGATCTTTTTTTTTTTTTTTTTTTTTGGTGAGTTCAAGAGCCCTAGAGGCTGGTTCAGAAGCAGGACTAGGGTTTAACATCCAAAGCCCAGGGACTCAGCTCTCAGACGCTCGGCAGGCGCTAATGTTCCCAAGAGCCTTTCCATGTCCTGCTCCTTGGTCAGGATGTCCCAGAACCCTTCTGATGATGAATGGGGATGGATCTGGGCTTTTCCATCTGAGTACTCACACTTTGCCTCCCAGGACAGAATGGTTGGTCCCCAGGGACAGCTGGTCTTCAAAGATGGCCCCATGACACATGTTTGGGTATTCACTCACACCCTTCTGTGCACCCTGCCTTTGAATCTGGGTGAACTTGTGACTCTCTGGTAACTAAGTGAATGGGCAGAAGTGATACCGCATCATCATGTCCTAAGCTAAGTCTAGATTCCGCCTTACTCTTTTGGAACACTCTCTGCAAGACCTGGGCCACCATATAAGAAGGACTACTACCCTAAGACCACCACGCTGGAGAGGCCACAGATGGGAGCCACATTCTACAGTCCCAGCTAAGTCCAGCCTTCTGGCCATCCCCACCAAAGCCCCAGTCACATACGTGAAGCCAAGTTGGATTCGCCAGACTGACTCATCTACCACCTGGTACCACTTAGAGACCTTAGTTAATCCCACATGGAGCAGAAGACTCGCTCATCCTTGCCTTTGTTTTGTTGTTTTTTTTTTTCTTTTTAAGATTTTATGTATTTATTTGAGAGACAAAGGGAGAGAACACAGAGGGAGGGGGAGAAGCAGACTCCCCGCTGAGCAGAGAGCCCAACGCAAGGCTCGATCCCTGGACCTTGGGATCATGACCCGAGCCGAAGGCAGACGCCCAACTGACTGAGCCACCCAGGCGCCCAGCGCCTGTCCTAGTCTTGCCTTAGTTCCTGGTTCACCAGATCATGAGATACAGTACCGTGGCTATTCATTGTGCAGCATAACGGGGACCCCTACCTTAAACGGTCCGTCTTCCGTCATGGAAATATGCTAAGCAAACCCGTCTCGTGCTCGAACCTCTGACAGCCCTCTTGGTTGACCCTATTCTAACCACTTGAGGTAACCAGATTCAAATAAGCAGTTTTTAAGCACTGAGAAAACAGCGAAAGAAGGAAGTCGTTTCACTCTAAATTTCCTCCAGGCTTTGTGCCTTAAGTCCCTCTATTAACAAGGAGGGGCACAGATAATCCTCATAGCAACCTACAGTGTTGGTCCCATGATGTCCAGTTGTTTTTGAAGGTTAAGAAAGTGAAGGCGCAAAGAATAACTAACTGGTCCAGTATCACACAGTTAGTGAAATGGCCAAGTTGGGACTGGAGCCCAGTACTATGAACTACAAACCGAGCCTTTTTTTTTTTTTTTATCTTGCTCGGGGAACTTGTAGTTGGCAATCAGGGAAACCCATTCATAGTAGCACAAGGAACAGAAGAGAATTGATAAGAAGAACAGAGGAGCACAAGCCCAGCCGGGCCTCCCCGGGGGCGGGACCCGGGCGCTGAATCCCCTCCAGCAACCCATCTTTGCCCTCTCTGAGGCCCCATGTTTCTGAAGGCGCTCTGTTCCTTACTGCACTCCTTTATTATTCTCTGCCTTTCTGCAGACCGGCTTTCCCCGGCCTGGCATACACGGGCCGGAACACAATGACCCCACCGTCAGGCGGAGCTGACCACAAAATTTGCAAGTCCCAGAACAAAATTAAAACGCAGGGCCCCAGTCAGGGGCAGGGAAGTCAATCTCTTTTTCCCACGTGTTCACCACCTCCACCCATGGCAGGTGGTGGCTTCCGAGAGATCACAGCCACCGCCCTGGGACACACTCTGGGCCCGGATCTGCCGTGGGTGGGTGGGGGGGGGGGCCCCACCAAGGTGCCAGCCAAGCACGCTGCGGCCCTCCCAGCCTGGGCACGGAAGGCTGCTCCCTTGCCCCACCCGCACGTTAGCACCCAGGTCCCTATAAGGGGCAGAGAGGGGGGGAGGCCGGGGGGGCTGGAGGCAGCGGGTACTGGGGAGCAGGCATCTGAGGACCCATCTCAAGGAAGTAAACCGGGAGGTGAGGCCCTACAGGAGCCAAGGCTCCAAGCCCCTGGTTCCTACTCCACTGTCCCATTGGGCTTCACCTACCAAACACGAATTAGAGATCATAGTCTTCAGAAGGTCAAGGTCAACAACTGCAGAGCATTTTCCCCACCCCATCCCCCAGCGTAGGGCCCTTCTGAGCAGGGGGCCGCATGATTGCAGTGCTCACACACCTTGGAACCAGCCCTAACCTGCCGGACCCGCTTTCTCTCCTGATCTGCCCTTCTCAGCGAAAAGAACAGAAGGGTCTCGGCCAAGGGCAGCGTCCCCCTGGAGCTACAGCAAACAGAGAGCCTGCTGGCAACCCCACCCCAGGGAGGAGATGAAGAGCCACTTCCCAGAGAACTGGGATGCGAGCCAGGAACAGGGACCCAAAGATCCCTCCTGAACCCTCTCCTATCACCTACCAAGTGTTTTCCTACTATCTGCCACATACTCTCCATGCACAGATGAGCAGAGGAGGCCCCTTCCCACCCCAATGGGCCTCCCTCCTCCTCCTTTAGTAACCGGAGGCGGCAAGGCACCCAAGCTAGAAGGTAACACTTCCCAGCCTCCCTTGCAGCAAGAGGGGGGCAAGGAGACAGACATGGAAATCACTGGGCGAGACTTCTGAGAAATCTTTTTATAAAGGTGGCTGACTCAAATGGAAGGGGGCGTCCCTTGTGCCCCTTGTCCCTCCCCTTCTTGCTGCTTGAAGGATTTTAAAGCAGTGAGTTGCACGATCAGATGGAGGAGGGGAGTTTGGGGAGGGTGCGTTCAATTGCCCGGCGAAGAGTCCTAGAGGATCTGAATGGAAGCAGTCAGTGCGCGCGCAGGACAGATGTTATGGGTGGAGGGCCCACACGATTCCATAGCAGGCACCACATCCTGCCCCTTTTGTGTGCCAAGCAACGTAGAACATAAGCTCCGCCAGGGCAGGGCTTCCCTTTGCATACCCAGACCTAGCAGGATGCCCGGCACAAAGCGGGCGATCCTGAAACGTGGTCCAATAAATGAATGGCTAATAAACGAACAGGGCTCCCAGAGGAAGCGGGCTCAAGGAGTCAGGAGCATCCGCACCCTGGGGAAGAAATGATTCTCCAGCATCGCTTCTCTTGCTTCCTGCTACCTGTGATTGCCCGCCATCCCCAAGCTCAGACCGAGGTCCGGTTGTTTGGGGCCTGGGGGAGACAAGCCCTAGGAATGCCACCTCGCGTCCCGCCATTCCCAACGCCGGCTCCTACGACGCGGTTTGCAGGCCCAGTTAATGCGACTGTTTCCACAACATCACTTCCTCTGCAGCGTGAGAAAAGAGGAAGAAAACTCGCTCTGTGACTCTCGTCTTCCCCCAGGGAAAGCACAAAGCTGTTGGAAACAATGAGGGCAGCCCTGTGTAAAGGGGAGACTTTTGTCTGTGCAGTCGGGTTGCTGGGCCGGAGACTTCCTGCAGGGACATTCGGGAGCTTTGCAGAGAAATAAATGCTCACATTCAGAATGACCAGCCTAGAACACTTTTATGAGCCTTTTCTCCTCCCCAGGCTGTACACAGATAATAAATCAAATTAGCATCCTGAACCTCCCGTTCAGCATCGCTTGTCACCCGTCCCCCGGCACAAGGGGTAAGTGAGTTTCGGCAAGGCTGTTCTCAGCTACAATGGGGCCACGTGGGATGGAGGCCTGTGGCCTCTTTGGAAATCACTCAAGACTGGGTCATTACTTCGAGAGAAAATAAACGTTTTCATTTCTTGGTTAATAATCCCAGGAACGTGAGCCAAAATAGACAACTATCAGAAAGGGCGGGCATGCGGGAAGGAGGGAGGGAGGGAGGGAGGGACAGAGGGAGGGAGGAAGGACCAGGGGGAGGGAGGGAGGGAGAACAGACTATATCAATAATCAGAAACAGAGACCAGGCATTTTCTTCCTCCGCGTTCTGCCTAATGTAGTGACTTACACCACAGAGGCATATGCAACAGATGTTGGAGGAATCAAACTGGAAAGGAGAAAGTTCGCTTTCAGGTAGCCGGAAGTGAAATTTGTCCTCGTTTCGGATTGCCCAATTAGTGACACAGAAGGGACGACGGGGTAGGTTCAGAAAACGAGGAGGGGGAAAAACAGCAATATGGTATACAAGCACATTCTATCAGATTTTCGAAATAGAGGAATTTTTTTTTCATCACATCCTCTCTCGGGGGGGGGGGGCCACCGGAAGGAGGGGGACAGCACGGAGACCCAGGGGCAGCTCTCCAAATGGCAGATGCGGTCCCACTGATCAGCGTCTCAGAGCTATTGGCTAAGGCAGACGGCTGCCTTCGGACAGATGTGGCCTCACAGCTGGTGAGGGCTGGGACTGAAGCTGGCTGGGGAATGGTGGCCGTCCTGATGGGGTCTGTGAATTTGAAAAAAGAACCACTGAGCTGGAAACCATGGTTCCCCCACCCCCTCCCCACGGCCCGCGTGGGAGCGAAGCCGATGAGCCCTGTTTGGGGGGACATACACTCCTTTCTTCCTCTATTTCCCGAATCAGCTAAAATGCAGTTCCAGGCTGCCAGGCTGATTGGCCGGGAGGGTGGGGACGGAGGTTAGTGTATTTGGGAATCGGAGTTTCCTGTTACCTGCAAACACTCCAAAATCAGAGGTTTTATCAACGTAGGACAATCGTCTTCAAAGGAACAACAGCTGAAGCTGCTTTCTCCAAAATCACTGGCCATCACCGATTCTGTCACTCGTTCGGGCACCCATTCACTCCACCGGTATTTGAGTGCCTACTGTGCGCCCACCACAAAGCCTGGGGCGAGCGATGGAGCCCTCAAGGGAACACCAGGTACAGACGGGTCTGGACGATCGATTCCAAGGCGAGCACCGTAATAGAATGTTGAACCGTCCTGGACTCACAGTGACCTGGGTTCAAGTCCTCGCTAAGTCATTTAACTAAGCTTGGTGACCCTAAGCTAGTTATGTAACTGATCGTTCTCCATGCCTCAGTTTCTTTTCTTTTCTTTCTTTGACAGAGAGAGACACAGCAGGAGAGGGAGAAGCAGACCCCCCACTGAGCAGGGAGACTGATCAGGGCTGAACGTGGGGCTCAACACAGGGCTCCATCCCAGGACCCCAGGATCAGGACCTGAGGCCGAAGGCAGATGCCCAACAACTGAGCCACCCAGGCTCCGCTATGCCTCAGTTTCTTGATCTGCAAAGTTGAAGGCCTCTGAAATAGCACAAAGCGGAAGTGGGAGCTACTATTAATTATTTAAGGCACTCTCTCCACCCCACCCCAGCTCTGCTCTGGGCCACAGCCCACCACTTGGTGGTATTTCTGAGGCTGGCCAGGCCCTCTGCCGCTGGGCCGTGACCCTGGAAATCGGGTCAGACACTAGTCAAGGCGGCATATGCATGGTGGGGGGGGGGGTGCTTTCTTTGCGCGCGCGGCTGCAAGCGTTTCCCCAGGGCCTCCGGATAGTCTAAAAACTCACTTCGGAGGAGAGGAAGGAGCGTGAAGTGGCTCTTTCGATCTGAGACACCCCCTCCTGGAGAAATCACCCCCTCCCCCCAGCCCAGCTCGGAGTGAAATCTTAGAAGCCGCCACTGCTGGGTCTGAACGGAATGCCGGAGTCGGTGGAAGCCGGAGCTGGTCGGCCCGAAGGTCAGCGAGTTGTTTTGAGTTCTCGTACCCGGAAGGGGGGCAGGGAGGAGAGGACGCCAGGGCCCGAGAGACCCCGCGTCAGAGCAGAAATTGTTTGTGCTCCGGAACAGGCAGCTCAGCGGAAGCCGCGACGGGGGCGGGTCACGTGCGGCGGTGGCGGCGCAGCTGGCGGGGGAGCCAGGCTGGGACAAGGGCCCGGCCGGGCGGGGGTGGCGGTTTTCGCAGCCGAGGGTAGAACCGGCGTGCTCCGGGCGCTGAGAGCGAGCGGCGCCCCGAGCCCGGGGCGAGGCAGGCGCGCGAGTTACGGGGAGGTTGGGGGGGTGCTGGCTGGGAGCTCCGCGAGGTGCGGCACAGGCGGGACGAGGGATTGCTGGGGGGAGGGGCGGGGGTGCAGAAGCGGGTCCCTGTGGCCGTAGTGGCCGTAGCGGGACCGGCGCGGAGAGCGCGCGGGCTTCTGAACCCCGAGAATGGAGGCGCCGCTCTCGTAGTCGCCGGCCTTGTTTTCTTCTTGCACGCAAATCCCGGAACGACCGGAACCGCCATCCCTGCCTGCGTCCCAGGGGCGCCCCATTCCGCGTGGAGGCGGCTGCATCCCGCTGGGCGACTCCGGGCGGGGATCGTCTGAGGCCGCAGCCCGGGAGGGCTGCCGCAGTGCTCCGCGGAGGGTGGCGAGCCGGGGCCGTGGTGCACACGACACACACGCCTCCCCCTCCCCCGGAAGAGCCGGCGATCGAAGGCGCGGGCCGTCTCCGGGGGCTCTCTGGGGACTCCCCGGGGGCGTGCGAGCCGTGCGGCGGCCGCAGAGCGGGAGAGGGTGCTGTAGAGAAACCTTCGGCCCCACCTTGAAGACAGGAGTGGCCTCGTGGCCAGGGGTGAGGAGTCTCACGCTTCCCCAAAGCGGCGCGCGCTACTCCAGCGTGGGAGGGAAAGGACACAAACTTGGCCAGCCGCCAGAGCCCGTGAAGACGCCTGAATTTGGTGTCCTCCCCCTCCCCGGTGGCCTGAAATGTACCTCTCCCATCACCGCCGTAGCCCGTGAGGTTCAGGTCCGAGGCCTGGAAGAGTGGGGGACTGTGGGCAGGCCTCGGACGGGAAACCCACCCACGTTCGTCTTCGGCGCCACGCGAGGAAGGCGCGGAACAGTTGTCTCGCAAAGTTTCCCGCGTCCCCTCACTCACCCCACCCCCAGTCGGGGAAGGGCGGCTTTTCCGGACGTGGGGGCAGGGGAATGATATCGGAACGGGGAGTGGTGCTAGTTCCTTCTCCCGAGACCCGGGCACAGGAGAGGGGCCCGGGCCGCCGGCGCGTTCGCGTCCCCAGGGTGGCGGCGCTTGGCCCGCTGCGACGTCTACTCGGGGTCGTGGGGCAGCGGGAGCCCGTGCAGAGTCTGGGACGACGTGAGACGCCATTTGCATTCCCCCCTCCCTCCTGCAGGTTGGCGGGGGCGGGGGTGTCGCCCGCCGCGGAAGCGTATTCCTGGCAGTGACACTGATTAGATGCTGTGTCGGGTACGTGCACAGAATCGGGGTGGGCCTTCACCTCTCCTGTGCGCACACACTTTCTGTTGGAAAAGTTGCTGTTCCCCCCCTCCCTCCCCTGCTCTCGCCGCACAGCTGCCGTCTCCAGGGCGGAATTAGGCGAGCACGTTTGCTCAGCCGGAGGGAGAGAGGATCGCGCCGGCGCGGGGAGGCCGCCGGGCCCGGGGAGGCCGCCGGGCCCGGGCCGCGAAAATCCAGCCCTGGCTTTGCGTCGAGCTGCAGAGTGCGGCGCTTACGCGCGCCGGGCCAGCGGAGGCCTGGTTTCCATCTGCCCCTTTTGCCTCCGTGTTAAGTTCGCCGGGGAAAACCCAATGATCCGTGCAGAGCCCCTCGGAGGAGAACCCACCGCCCCCCCCCCAAGCCCGATTCTGACCGATGGAAAAAATGACAGTATAGGTCAGAGCAGGCTGCCCGCGAGTATTAATGCGGCCGCCTCCGTTCCCGGTACATGGGGAGGATGGGCGCCTCGCCAGGAAACCGCCGAAGGGGGAGCCACGAGGGCCGCCTGCCCCTTCCCGGGCTAGAAAACGTGGATTCTTAGAGAGACTAGACAAATGTGGTCAGACAGCTGCGGGAACTTAGCCTATCTAAATACAGGTCGTCCGTGTATCTTTCAAGCAAGATGAATTTTATTTTTAAATCGAGTACACGTTGAGTCAGTTACAAGCACTGTGAGAACTAGTTAATCAAAAAAAGCGAATGAGAACCTCGCTTTTTTTTGCCTGATATTAAACATATGCGCAGAAGGTGCCGGGCTGACCACGATGTATCTTGGCACCGCCCGTGTGTGTCCTAAGAAGGAGCGGTCCCCTTGCGCTCCACCTCGGAAGACTCTGAATATAACTCTAAAGGGGGAGGGGGGTATTTTAGTTGTAGTTTCTATTTGGAGGTTACTGAGTCCTTGCAAACTCCTGTCTGGGATTGTTCGTACCGAGCCGTGGATTGCCCTGGGTTTTGGCTTTTAAAGCCCACGTTTGTTTTTTTTTTTTTTTTTCCGCTGGGCTTTTTTCTTTTCCTGCGTACGTGCAGCTGGGTGCAGGGAAACCGCCCCCCCCCCCCCCGCAGCCAGCCCTGTGCTGTCACCACCTTCAGTCTCTCGCTTGCGCACCACGCGGCCTCGAAAGAGGGGAAATGTGAACTCTCCGGGTGGCGCTCGAGAACTGACTTCGGGCTGCGGCGGTGTCCCGGGCGGCGGCTTAGGGGCCCGGAAGCTGTAAAGGGGAAGCCCAGTAGGTGACCCTGAGGCATCGGGAGCAAACCTGGAGGCAGCCGCCGTCTTTGTCTTCCGCGGGGCTGGCAGCTTGGCACGCACAGTTCCGATAAGAAGCAGAGCGGGAGCGCACGGCCAGCACATTTCAGTGACGAGGCGAATGCCTGCAGCCGCGGCAGGGAAAGGCCATTTGCGTTGTCTTTGAGAAGGAAAAGGCTGTCCCACCTAATGAATTATGGGGGACCTCGGAGAGGCCAGGCCCCGGAGCCAGCGGCGCTGAGGCCTCCTCAGACCCTTCTTAGCCCCAGCTCCTCCCCAACGCGCAAGAGACCCTGTTTCAAAGGGAATGGGAAGCTTCTTGAAATTCAAAATCTGGCCAATTCTATTGACATAAGGCGTAGTGCATCTATGTGTCCCTAAAATGAGCCCAGAACCGAGGCCTGCCACATTCCAGCCCTCAACCAGCATTAAACTCTGGCTAAAGTACGTCCCCAGAGGACGTGGCTTTTGCCCAGCACCTCCAAGAGCCGATTTATAGGAGGTGGCTCTGAGCCATCAAAAAGGGTGGCCTGGGAGAGTCTACTGGAGGTCCTGTCTCCACCAGTGCTGTTTACCCAAGGCCTCGGGGAGAGGGTGGTGGGTAATGGTGCCTGAGCCCTGGCAGAAACTTCCCATTAATCCAGTCTAAATAAGCACCATTAAAGCTCGCTAGTGTTCCTCCCTACATCACTACCACACACACACACAAGCCTTTAAGGCAAAGTGTAGTCCAGACAGCTTGAGTCCATTTTGCCTTCTGGCCCTTTTTTGGTGGGCACTAGTGCCCTTTCCTCCCTGCCCCAACCCCTACCTCCATACGAGCCTTTGGGAACTTGAACCTGGCCTTTTTTTCTTACCCTCTCCCTAACCAAAGGTAAGAGAGTACCAAATCATAGCGACACACACATTGTAGCAGCGTCCTAGGTGTTTTACAAACTAACTCCTGTTATCCTCAAGAGAGCCCTGTGAATTAGACACTATTGTCGGTCTCCTTTTACAGATGAGGTCAGGAAGCTCAGACTTGTTTAGCAACTGGCCCAAAGCAACACAGCGTAGGATAGGGCAGGGATGGCCCTGAGCGGGGGAGGCAGAGCTGTGCTGCCGTCCAGGGTTGGGTAGTGAAGGCAAGCCCTTTTGGGGGATGTGTCAAGGGGGACTGCCTGAACCCCTACCTTCCAAAGGAAAAAAGTTATGGGAAGAACCGAGAAGGCCCAACATCCGGCCCTTTTTTTTTTTTTTGCAAAAGAAAGTTTCGGGGCTTCATACAGAAGCACGTTACTGTGGCTCGGCGCTAGAGAAGGGGTCAGGGCAGGCAGTGCGAAGGCCCCGCGCCCCACCTTGCCGCAGAGCATCCGGTGGTCACGTCCACCGGAGGCGGCTGGGGGCTGGGGACAGCCGATTGCGGAGGAACCCCTTATCACCGAGTGTCAGTGGTCCTGGGAGGCGGAGCTAAACGGACGCTTGTGGGGGCGGCTGGGCCACGCGAGTCCCTGGGCTCCTCCCGCAGAACTGGACCGAAGTCACAGCGCCGCCCGCAGCTCCTGGCTCTCCTCCTCTCGAACCGCCAGTCCCGGGCATGGAGCCCCATGGCGGGGGGAGGGGGGAATGCGGGGAGCTGGAGAGGCCAGCCAGTCATTCCCTCTGGGGACGGCTGGTTCTGGGTTGCTCACACCCACCCTGCCTCTTGTAAACACGGGACACCCTTTCCGGGCGAGAGCGCGCGCGCGCAAGCACATACACACGTGAGCGCGCGCGGGTTCCAAGCGCACAGCCGGCCGCCCGGGCCTCCGCCTTCCCTTCCTCCTTCCCGCTAGGGCGCTTCGGAAGCCCTCGTCGGTTGTGTGCCGCGCGGCTGTGGGGGAGTCAGGGTGGAGGGGCCAAGCTGCCCTCCTCTTCCCTGGCGTCAGTGCGCACGCTGCACCCCTACAGCCCGCAGCCAGGCCGGTGGATCTCCCCTACACCCCACCCCCTCCCGGCAAGTGGCGGTGGCTGGCGGGGACCTGTGCGCTGTGTTTCCTGATGGCTGGGGGGGAGTCCCAAAGGGGAGGGCTAGGCAGTGGAGTGAGCGCTTGGATAGGGGTGGCGATGAATCCTCTCTCCCCCGAAGGCTGGCTCGGCCTTTGGCCATCGCTAGTAGGAGTCTACCTGGCACGTCTTGTATGGGGCGCAGCTTGACGCCTTTGCGGGCCTGGGCCCGAGTATGGGGGTGTGTGTTGGGTGGGGGTTCGCGGTCAGAGCCGGCGCTGGGCGATCAGCTCCCCACCCCCTCGAGCCTTTACTTTGAGCACGCGAGGACTCATGGCCCCCCCTGCCCTGGCCACCGCCGGGGTCCGCAGAAGGGGGCAGGCTGGCCGGCCTAGCCGCATTCGCGGGCGTTGAGCGCGGCCCCGAGAGCCCGGGCCGGCCGCCGAGCCGAGGGAGGGAGCGCCGCAGCCCGCGCGCCTCGAGGCAGAACACACGCCTTTCCCGGAACCTTGAAACCCAGGGGAGCCGCTGCCATCTTCGCGTGACGAGCAGCGAGACGCCGGTGATTAAGTGTTTCTTTCCGGCTCCCTCCCCGGGTTGCGGCTCGCCTCCTTTCCACAGGGCTGGGAGAATAAAACCTGGGGAAAAACACAACTGCTCTCTCCACTCGCACTGCACGTCCCTGCCGGCCTCCCAGGGTGAGCGGCCGCGAGGCGCCCTCGGTCTCCCTCCACCTCGCCTGGACAAGGATCGAGGTCCAGGGCCACGTGCCTCAGTTTCCACGGGCCTCCGCCCAAATCGGAGTCTAATGGGAAGGGGACACATGTTGCCAAAGCCACCCCATTCCCCCCCCTCCCCATCTGTTCTCCTCCCATGGGGATTAAACCTTAACACAGGAATCCCCCACCCACACCGGGGACTAATCCTGCCGCCCCTCCTGGGATTAACTCGGCTCACAGGTCCATAAAACACTTCCGGCACAGCCAGAGGGTCTGTCTGCAAAAACACTTTAAAATTGTCCTCCCGGGTCTGCAGTCGGAATTGACTCCGTGGAGGCAAGTGAGTAAACAGGAGGCTGTCAGGGCAGATCTGGGGGGTTTGCAGGCCGGGGAGGAGGTGCCCCAGATGGGGGCGGTGGGGGCCATCTCTGCCCGGGAGGTGGTGGGGGGTGGGGGTGGCCCAGATCCCAGCAGACAGCTCAGAAAAGGATGCAGCATTTTCTGGAAAAGGGCGGGTACAGGCTGGAGCAGGCCAGCGTCACCTGGCTCCTGGCCCTAGCTCTGTGAGGAAGATTGGATCCCTAAAACTTTGTGGAGAGGAGGGGCTCAGGCTCCCCCGCTGGCAAATGGGAACAGGAAAGGTGACCCTGCCCAGCTCAGGTGGAATTCTGAGGCCCAAAGTGTCAAAGCACTTTGTGAAAGGGGCATGACCCCTTCACTTGACTGGGATCGCTGTGCGGCCTCTCTTACCCTAGAAAAAATGGTGACTTGTCATTAGACAACAAAACAGAGCGAAAAGCAGCCGTTCCTCAAATCCATGGGGGAATGTACCAGGTCAAGGGAATCCAAAAGCAACTTAATATTTTGAACCTCTTTTTTTTTACATCGCTTCAAATTAAGTTTCTGAAGTGATAGGAGAAGCTTTGGAATGTTGTAAGAAAAAGCTCTGTCCAAAATGGGCGGCGGGGGGTGGGGGTGGGGGGGTGGGGTTTAAACGGAAAGAAAAAGGACCTTGGAAGTGGCTCGAACCACATGGTGAGGAGGAGAAACCCGGATGAAGACAAGAAATTTGAAGTCGCTTTCTAGCGCCCTTCAGTTCGTCTGGAGAGCAGATGCCATAGACGGTCACACCACCCCTCAGGACCCCGGAAGTAGGCCCTGACTCTGGCTGGGTCATTAAGTACGGTGACGTTGGAGTTCAGGGTGGGGACAGTGACAAAGGGTAGTAATAAGCTTAAAATGAACATCAGAAGACAGACCCAGGCAGGCCTCGGGGTCCCGAAGGCCCAGAGCTGCTCAAGCTGGGTGTGGGAGGGGGCGCCCCGGGACCTCCTTCCCCACAGATGGATTCACGCAGCGTGAACAGCCCCAGGTGGTACCCAGGCACGCCGGGGACAGAGGCCCAGGCTGTGCGATGCACCCAGCCTAGCAGATTGCGGGTGGGGGGCGTCTGGCTGCACCGCCCACCGACATTCCTCTCCCCCTCCCTGGCCCTGAGGCCTCTGGGCAGGGGCAGCTCGCCTCCACGCCACTGCCCCTTGCGCTGCGCCCTCCCCTCCCTGGAACCCGGCCTGGATCCCGAGGCCTCCTCCTCCCCGTCTTTCCCGTTCTTCCCCCTCGTGATTCATTTAGCGGCGGTGCAGAAAGCCTGTTTACCTCTGCAGCCCAGGGCGACTCGATCTGCTTAAAAAGCCCCAACGCCAGCGCCGACCAGTAGGGGGGGATTGTCCTATAGATTATTTCTCCTCCTGGGTTTTTTTTTTTTTTTTTTTTTTTTTTAACGAGAAGGCTTGGTTGGAGAGGGGGTGGGGTGGCGTGTTGCTGCTGTTTTTTAAAACACCGTATTTGAAAGAGAAACAAAAGCCGTTTAGGAGGTACCCAGGCTGTTTTTACATATAAAAAGTGCAGCGAATACCACCGGGCCCCCAGCAGCGATAAACTAAATGGTTGGCCGATTCCGCCAATTAGCAGTTAATCTGTTATCTGCGATCTGCAAACAAGTTTTGAGGCTCGAAGGACCCCGAATTCCTGTTCCCGTCGGGAAGGTCGTCCGCACCCCCGTCTGTGGGGCACCTCTGATGCTCTCGGTTTCTCTAACTGGGAATCCGACTCCCACAAACATGTTTCCCGGGTGGGAGGACAGACTTGAGCCACAGAAAATTCACTTCGGCAGCCGAAGAGCCTTCCCGCCTGCATCGCCCCTCCGGCCTGAGCGTATCTATTGGTTAGGGCAGCTCCCCCTTACCCAATTTCTCAGACCTCCCAAGTCTGCACGTAGTAGGCCTCCAACACATGTGGAATGAATGTCAAGACCTAAAATGAGGCGCTCGGCCTGGAAGGCAGTCTGGCACGCAGCGTCGCCTTCGGAACCCCCATTCTGGTGCCCGGAGCCCCCAGGTCGCCGCAGCCTGTGCGCGCCTTCACCCTGCTCGGGCCGGGCGGGCGGGGGAGGCCGGGAGGCACGAAGCGCCTGGAGCCTGCACGATGATAAATATTGCTCAGACAGCCCATAAATAATTTGCATTATGTTCAGCTGACAACGCAGGGCGATTAATTTTAATAGCTACATATTTGCCTGGGCTGCTGCTTTCGTAGGCCCGGTAATGAAAGGCGAGAGGCCGCCCTGGCTCCGTGCTCGCAGTCTCAGAAGGCAGCCGGGAGGTGCGGGAGGGCCTGCCGCGGCGTCTCCTCCATGCAGCCCCCCGGGGAGCCCTCGCCCCCGGGCGCCCCACCCCCGCCCTCCACGCCGTGCAGGGATGGGGTGCGCGCGTCGCCCAAGCACCCCGGGACCCGAGCAACAGGAGCCACCATAATGACACTGCACATTTGCGTGTATGGGGACAGCCACTTGTGGACCGGAGACCCTCCCCGAGGCGATGCACCCCACCCGCCCAAGTCCGAAGTGAACTCCGGACGGGATTTCACGCTGCAGTTTGGTGGCGGCGGGAGGTTGCTGGTGTTAGGCGCTGCCAATTCGCCGGTGAGCCCCAGCGCGGCGGAGACTTTTCCGCCCTCGGGACCCGGACCAGGGACAGAACAAAGCCCAGCTGCCCACGCATCCTCTCCGCGCGCGTCCTGAGTCCTGCCGTCCCCCGCCCCGCGGGAGGCCCCCCTAAAATGCTTCCCGAGCTCCTCGGTTGAAAGGACCGCATACAGAAAGGACAGAAGAAAGGGTTCGGTGGAGCTCTTAAAAAAGGGGGGGCGGGGAGGGGAGCGCGGGGAGGAAGGACACAGCGCAGCAGCCGCCGCGGTCCCGTGGTGGCCGGGTGCGCGCGTGTGCGTGTCTGTGTGTGCGTTGCGATGACAAAGCCCCGCCGCCGCCAGCCAGCTCCTGGCTGCCGGAGCACTGGTGGGGGAGGGGAGGGGAGGGGAGGGGAGGGGGAGGAGGGGAGCCAGCGCTCGCGTAGGTAGCGGGGAATCGAAGCTTCCCCAGAGAAAGAGTTCATTCATGAGCTGGCGGAGGCCTCCTGGCCGGGCCAGGTGGAGCCTCCTGAAGCCAACACCTGTGTATTTCCCTTTTTGGAAAGGGGGGGAACGCATCGATCATTACCATATTTTAATTGCCTTTCGCAAAGGTCATCTCTAATTATGGGTTGCGAGGAGGGTTGGCCAGAGGTCTGTAGCCCTTTATTATCTTTGTGCGTGTGTGTATGTGTGTGTCGCCACTGAGACAATGCACCCAGCTCTTCTCGAAATGCCAATCTGAGGGTGTCCGTGCGCGCTTGCGAAGCGGTCACGACGTGCTGAATCCACGCAGACAGACCGGGCTGCGTGCACAATAAAAGCCGAGCAGGCGGCGAAGGGCCGCGCAGACCCACGGGTTTTCTTTTTAGAAACGGTGGTGCGAAGAGACTTGACAATAATAACACGCAGCAGGATTAAATCAGGGCGGGAATAAGAAAATGCATTTTCGTTTCTAGAACCACGGGCTGCGTTTTAACCCATCCGATTCCCCAAGAGCTTTTTGTACCCGCGTGGAGTCGGGCGCAGGGACAGGTGCTGGGCACTGAGCAGCTCGGGACTACCTGATGACGTTTCTGGGCCAGCCACATTATTTCAATATTAATCTCTTCCTTTAATTCCGCATGTTGTCAGTTACAGGCACGTGGACTCCTCAATGATGTCTGTTTGATGGGAGATGATAACTGGCCAGCCAAAAGGGAGAAAGAAAACGTCGAGGGGTTTTTAACTTTTAAAAGTCTTCATTTCCTTAGTTTTCATCGCTTGGCCAAACCCTTGAGGCACAAGTCTATGTTAACTTCATCAGAGGGAGAGAGCACTTTGGTGGAGAAGGTTGTTGGACGGTCAGGGGGTCCGTGGGGGGATATGTTGGAGTTGAGGTGTCGGTGATCAGTAAAGAGCTCTATGGCCCGGGGTGGGCAGCAGCCATTCTCAACTCCACTTTCTCAAAGGATCCTGGCACCTCTGAGCCACCATGCTGCTTCCGGGAGCCCTGCCTGGTGCAGCCTGGGGCTGGGGTCAGAAGCCTTGGAGAGTTGGGGGCTCTTATCCTGGCGCTGCTTCCTGCCTGCTACCCCCCACACCTGGCCTCCGGCCTCACCAGCAGCCAGCTCTGCCCAAAGGAAGGCAGAGCCAAATGACTGGTCCAACCCCCGAGAGACTGCCTGGCTTTCTCCTCCCCTGTAATCAAAACCAGATGCACTTAAGCGCCTTTCATCAGAGGAAGCCCAAAGCCCTTTAACAGGCTTCAATAAAAGCCTTCCTAGGGCCTACCGGCCTGCTCAACGTCTGGGCCCCTGTGCCCATTTCCCAGCTGCGGAAGCCTCGGGCTGCAGCCAGGGGCTCACTCCTTCTCTGGGATCCCCAGAAGCCAAAGACAACTACTCAACCGCTGTGGCCCCTCCAAGGCAAGTAGGGTACCAGTATCCCCGCCAGGTATGCGGGGGCAGACCTGGGGCACAGGAGAAGCCCACCCTCTCCACCCCCTCCCCTCCAAAACCCTCAAAATTTACTTTAAAAAATGCTTGGGGGTGCCTGGGTGGCTCAGTTGGTTAAGAAACTGCCTTCGGCTCAGGTCATGATCCCAGAGTCCCGGGATCGAATCCCACATCGGGCTCCCAGCTCCACGGGGAGTCCGCGTCTCACTCTGACCTTCTCCCTTCTCATGCTCTCTCTCACTCTCTCTCTTTCCTAATAAATAAATAAAAAATATTTAAAAAAAAATGCTTGGGGGACTCCTGGGTGGCTCGGCTGGTTAAGCGGCTGCCTCCAACTCAGGTCATGATCTCAGGGTCCTGGGATGGAGCCCTGCCTCGGGCTCTCTGCTCCGTGCGGAGCCTGCTTCCCCCCCTCTCTCTGCCTGCCTCTCTGCCTACTTGTGATCTCTCTCTCTCTGTCAAATAAATAAATGAAATCTTTTAAAAAAATTTTTGGGGGTGCCTGGGTGGCTCAATTGGTTGGGCGACTGCCTTCGGCTCAGGTCATGATCCTGGAGTCCCGGGATCGAGTCCCATATTGGACTCCCGGCTCTGTGGGAAGTCTGCTTCTCCCTCTGACCTTCTCCCCTCTCATTCTCAGTCTCTCTCTCTCTAATAAATAAATAAATAAATCTTTAAAAAAAAATTTTGGGGGGACATCACAGGTATGGTGGAAACTTCTGGAACAAGATACATGCGGGGTTAAGGTGGGAACTTCTGCTCCTTCCCCTGTGGTTGTATAACCTGAGACTCAGTTTCCTTATCTTTGAAATGGGTATGAGAATGCCTACATCCCAAGATCGGGGCAAGATTAGATTAAATAATTGCACGTAAAACACCAGGAAGACAATAATATTTTAATAAATGCTGTGCCCTTGCTCTTGAAGGAGAGATGGAGGGTTTGGGCTGATATTATTTGGAGTATAGGAAGGAAAGGCTCATCCAAGGCCCTAGCTGGGTACAGGTCTCAGTGGCCTGGGATTTGGGTCAGAAGAGACAGTTGGTTCTAAAATGTGTATTCTAGGCGCACCTGGGTGGCTCAGTTGGTTAAGCGGCTGCCTTCAGCTCAGGTCATGATCCCAAGGCCTGAGATCAAGCCCCATGTAGGGCTCCCTGCTCAGCGGGGAGTCTGCTTCTCTCTCCCTCTGCTCCTCCCCTTGCTTGTGTTTTTTTTCCTCTCTCTCAAATAAATAAATAAAATCCTTAGTTGTTCCAGTTCCAGTAGCACTGTGAATCAAGGAGCCGTGGGACCTCACTGTCCAGAGGGGTCAGGCAGCCCCACCGTGGGCTCTGGGAGCCATGCCAGCCTTTGGACTCGTGCTCTGGGGAAGAGGCAGGTCCCAGGCCCTCGAGCTCTCCTCTGCAGGGCTGACTTGGGACTGAGCCCTGGTTGTGCTCTGAGGGTCAGGCCTCCTGGTCCGAGTAGCAGAAAGTCCCAGTGGGTGCTGGCTTTCCTTCCGCCTGACCTCTGCTCCCGTTTCATGGCTGTATTTTAGCTTCGACAAGTTCATCCTCCGACCTGCGGCAGGCCAGGGAGGGGACGTTGCCCGTCTCTCTTTGCTGCTTGTCTTCTTGTGGCCTGTTGGGCAGCACCCCACCTCTCACCCCCACCCCGCCCCGCTGTACGCGCAGTTTGGCAACTTCACATCACAGCCTCTTTGCTCCTGTTCCCTGGCCTCCTGGCTTGTGGGGGGGGGCGGGGGAGGGGCGCCACTGGGGCTCCCCACATCCCCCCTCCTTAGTCTTCCACATGCTCCATTCTTGCCAACCCCTCCCCAGGACTCATCCTCGGAGCTCAGTGCTTGCAGAGGAGGGCCGGCTTTGAATCCGGGTCCCTGAAGGAGCACGGAGGGAGGGACAGGCCAAAGGGCACTGCCGGGTGATCCCGTGGGTGTGTGGCCCAGCCACGGCGACTCTGAGTATCGTGGATGAAAATGCACATGTCTGGAGGGTGGCGGAGTGGAGTAGTTGCAGACAGGGAATGAGAGATGCGGAGTCTGTGGGGGAAGAAACTGATGCTGGCGCTCCTTCCATGTTTCTATCCCTCCCCATCCCCGATAGGAGAACCTTCGAGAAGAGGCAAGAGGAATGTGGGGAAAGAAGAGAACAGATGGGAGAGCGAAGCCAGCCGGGTGGCGATGCTTGGTCCCCGTCTCGTGCCCAGTGAACTGGGTCCCTTGTGCAGCCAGTGCGGGTGAGGAGGGGACAACAGCTAGGGGTGTTTCCACCAGGTCCTTTAGGGAAGCGTGAGATCAGATTTGAGGAAGAGACGGCTCACTCTCCCGTAGGGATTCCATAAAGAACAAGAGATCGGTTGTGTCATCGAAGGTGGAGGATTTGGGTCGTGATCAAAAATGTCTTGCCCTCCACACTTCTGTTTCTCACCCAGCTCACCTTTTTCGGGGGATTTAACAACACATTATAAAACCGACGGCCCCTCCTTACTATCACAAAAATGAGGGTCATCGTGTGTCCGCTGCAGGGGCGCTTGCTCAGAAGCAATTGACTTCGGCTCGTGGGTTCTGTGGGTCCAGATTTTGGTGGAAAGTCTCAACAGCTGGGAGCGGCTTCATGCACATGTCTGGCTGCTGCCTGGGACCTCAGCTTTGTCCCGCCACAGGGACACGGGGCTCTCCTTGTGGCCTGGGCTTCCACATGGCGTGGTGGCTTGAAGTCGTGTAGCAGCGCCTCGGGGCTCCCAAACCAAGCCTGCCAGCAAACGGGATGAAAGCCGCATCGCATCTTCTGACCCAGCCTCAGAAGTCACGTGGTGTCATTTCTGCTCCATTGTATGGGCTGCTAGGAGGCACAAGCCCATTCAGACTCAGGGGAAAAGAACTTAGACCCTACCTCTCATCGGGAGGGGTGTCAAAGAACTTGTGGCCATGGTGGGGGCAGGGGCATGCCCGACACTCTTGAGAGCTAAGCTTAACGATCAGTGGCTCTAGACAGAATAATCTATATTATAACAGGAACTGGTACTCTCAAGAGGCCGTGTAACTTATACAGGGGGTGGGTAGGGGCACCCGGGTGGCGCAGTTGGTTGAGCGTCAGGACTCTTGGTTTCGGCTCAGGTCTGATCTCAGGCTTATGAGATCGAGCCCCACGTCGGGCTCCACGCTCAGCGCAGAGTCGGCTTGAGTTTCTCTCTCTCTCCCTCTGCCCCTTCCCCCTGCCCTCTCTCTCCTTCTCTCTCAAAATAAATAAATAACTCCCTTTAAAAATACTATATAAGGGGTGGGGAGGCAGAGGGTTAAAATTAGGCCAAAAGAAACGGATCTGTACAGCAAGTATGGATTTTATGAAAAATAGACAATATCCGAGGACAGCTCTGTCTGTGAGCTTGGGAAGCCTGGGGAGGACGGAGAAGAATTGTGTGCCAGGATCGGATGGGTTCTAGGCCCTGCAGCACTGAAAGGGAAAGCGGGTAGGGCACAGGAATTAGCTGCCCCCATCCGTCGCCCTCTGTCTTTGGGGGATCTGTGGTAGCCCCTCATTGCTTCGGACAGCACGGGATTCATACTATTTGCTTTCAAATCGCCTTTTCTCTCCCCAGCATACGGGCATCTCTGTGTTGGTACAAAGCTGGAGATGTAGTCAATGCATTTCCGAAAGTAAGTGTGGAAAAAAATAATACATTAGTCTAATAATAAATTACCCTAATATTTAATGTTTGCCCCCTACCCTCAGGTGTGGTTTTAAATATCCAGCACGAAGAGTGTTGGGGCTGTGTACATCTCTAGGGCCCCAGGTTCTCATTATCTTTGTCTCTAACCCCTGAATGGTGAGTTTGACTTCTAATTTCATGCTAGGGGTTTCACAGGCAACGTAATTGTATTTGCCTCTGCCTTTGATCTGCTACTTGATCCGCTGTTTCATTGTGGCTCAACCAGGAGACAGAGATGGAAATGTGGTGGAAAAACATGATTTTGTTTGGCTTTGGAATTGGCAGTGATTCTTTTCTCTGGCTCCCTTAACGCAACACACCTTCCCTAGACCTGAAATTGAATCGTTTTCCCCGTTTTTGAAAATCCAAAAGGCATGTGCCCCCTCTGGCATGCTTTCCTTTTTGCTCACGAAGATTTAATTTTCAGCAAAGGCTTTGGGGGCAGGATGCTCATGTTTGAGAGCTCCATGAAAACTAAGTCCCCCAGGGTTAGCGGAGAGCTCCTGGGTGAACTCTGACCCACCTGCCCCTTTCCTGACCTCACCCCGACTTGCCAGGATGTACCTGGTGGACCCGGGGCCTCCCTTCAGGCGATCTCGGTCTGTGTGGGGCTGGCAGCTTCACTTCTGGAGGCCAAAGGAACCGAGATTCAGCAGGAGCCCGGTTTCTTCGGCTACAGGGTCCAGTACGGGCTGTGCCTTGCGCGAAGGTCCCCAGCTAAGACACGGAGCGAGGGCTGGAATTCAGGCCCAGGGCACCTTTCCCCCATTCTTACAAAGTCACCGAGGAGGCTAGCGGCCGTTCTCTTCTCAGGGCAGAGGAGAAACAGATTCTCTCTCTGATCAAGACAAGAGAAAGAGTGACACAGGGCAGGACGGGGGTCAAAAGTGCGTCTTGGGAGCAGAGTGGGCCCGCCTAAGGCTGCAGACCAAGCCAATGTTGACCCAGCAAATTGGAACAGTAGGCCCATTTACTGACTTACTCTTTGCTCTGTCAGCTCTTATCTGCAGGGTCCAGTGTTCCTAAATTACTGGGTCCCTCCTAGGCTTTATTTGGAGTTAAAAAAAAAAAAAGACAGGGGTGTCACTTTATCTATGTGTCTTGTTTAGCAAGCAAGGTGGCATTTGGGGGGGGGCCATGTTTTCTTTGGTTTTGAATACGAAGACTTTAAGGGATATTGTTAGCTGCAGGCCTTTATGGGCTGGGCGTAGGCATTTGAGGGTAAGACCCCAACAGGTGGTCCAAGGGAGTTTGACATCCTAACAAGTTACCTGTGAAAGAAAATTCACACTCCTGTGTAATGGGTGGAGATAATTTACATTTAAAAGTGGAAGATCAGGGCACCTGGCTGGTCCAGTAGAGCCTGCAGCTCTTGATCTCGGGGTCATGAGTTTGAGCCCCATGTTGGGCACAGAGCCTACTTAAAAAAAAAAAAAAAAGTGAAAGGTCGTCCAGATAAAGCAATTCCTAATCAAAATTAAACAACTCCAAAGAGGGACTTCTCTGGTGTCAGCAATAGGCTGCTAGTGAAAGCCTTCGGAAGCCTTCTAAATTAGCCCTGTAAAACCTATTCCTGTTTGTTTCTGTAGTGGATGGTATATTGGTATTTGGAATTCCATTAATACTTGGAAAGGTATTTTCACAATAAAGCCATAAACGGGGTCTCTCTTGAGAAGGACAGATTTGGAGGACTTGTTCTTCCCCTTTAACCAGGAATGTATAGTCTGGGAGCCCCAAATCCATTCACCTCCCTCCCCATTTTTTCTCCCCACACTTTCAGTAATTTGGATTGGGTATGTTGAAGAAAGACAGTGTCGGGGTTTTTTTTTTTAAAGATTTTATTTATTTAAAGATTTTATTTATTTATTTATTAGGAAAGAGAGAGAGTAAGAGAGAGCACAAGAAGGGAGAAGGTCAGAGTGAGAAGCGGACTCCCCATGGAGCTGGGAGCCCGATGTGGGCCTCGATCTTGGGACTCCAGGATCATGACCTGAGCCGAAGGCAGTTGCTTAACCAACTGAGCCACCCAGGCACCCAGATTTTATTTATTTATTTGACAGACAGAGATCAAAGTAGGCAGAGAGGCAGGCAGAGAAAGAGGGGGAGGCAGGCTGCGGGCTGTATCCCAGGACTCTGGGATCATGACCTGAGCCAAAGGCAGACACTTAACTGACTGAGCCACCCAGGCACCCCTGTTATTTATTTATTTGTTTGTTTGTTTATTTGTTTGTTTATTTATTTATTTGAGGAAGAGTGAGAGAGAGAGAACACATACGTTGGGAGGGGGTGAGGGGCAGAGGTAGAAGGAGAGAGAATCTCAAGCAGACTTCCTGCTGAGGGGCTCAATCTTAGGCCAGAGATCATGACCCAGCTGAAACCAAGAGTCGGTCGCCCAACCACTGCACCGCCGAGGTGCCCCAGAATGTTAATTTAAAAAAAAAAATTGGAGTTTTTGGGGTGCCTGGGTGGCTCAGTGGGTTAAAGCCTCTGCCTTCGGCTCAGGTCATGATCTCAGGGTCCTGGGATCCAGCCCCGCATCGGGCTCTCTGCTCAGCGGGGAGCCTGCTTCCCCCTCTTTCTCTGCCTGCCTCTCTGCCTACTTGTGATCTCTCTCCTGTCTGTCAAGTAAAGAAATAAAATCTTTAAAAAAAATCTTTTAAAAGATAGAAAAAATTTTAAAAATTAAAAAATTGGAATTTTTCACAAAGGACTGTTTGCCCAAAGTTTATGAAGCCAAATAGTATGTAAAGACTTGGTACAAAAAAGCAGACCCCTCCCTTGTTCTGCCTGTTTCTTCTAGAAGATACCATCATTTTTCTAAGTAATATGTAGATGTAGCCTTCTCTTAAATAATCCATGGTAACTATCTATCATCTGTTGACCTCCTAGTATAAGAGAGGAGGATTTTAGTTCTCTGCATCATACTTCTCTCCACTCTTACAATAGAGCTGTATCATAATTTCTTAAGAAATTCATATCCAGTGTTTACCTTGTGACCAGATATATATTGTTTATCGCCGAGGCCAATGAGCTTCAGTGATTGCATTTCCTTTCTTGTACATTTTTTTTTCCTAGGGTTAATAATTGCGTCAGTTTTTAATTTGCTTAATTTTCTTTGACCTATGACTAACTTTCCCACACTCCCCAACGTCTGTACAAATCATCTTGGGACAGTTTTCTGCACGTTCACATCCTGGAGACCATCTGCAAATAAATAAGCTGACGTATTTTGTTTTGTGTGTTTTCTTTTAATTCCCATTATCTTTAAGTCTGAAAGCTTTCTAGAAGTTTCTAACCCTCCATTCAGTTTTATTTTAAAAAACTTTTCTTTGAAGTGAGTGAGAGTTTTACCGATTTCAAACGGGAGGTATTGTGTTTTGATAGAAAATTGCATCTCTACCACCCAGCTAATGTCGGGAGCTGAGAAATGAATCCGAAGTTTCTGATTCTTGGTATTTTGGCTTAGTTTAAATAAACTTTCAGCATTTTTCCTAAACATCAACCTTTCAGGAGTGATGACTGTTATTCCCTGGAACCCTGGAAGGAGCCAGTGTTAGTAAATTTTTATCCTTTCCTCTCCTCCCCTCCCAGAATGGATTCTACATTTTTAGAAAGTAAAGATTATTTTAAAAATAATTAATTGGCCCTTCCCCAGGCCATTTACTGCAGGATTCATGCCCTTTGTTTACATTCATTTCACGTTGCCTTTTATTTGTCTTTAGTTAGTCATTTACAAGTCTGCCTTCCCACCTAGATTGTAAATCACTTGAGGGCCAGGGGTGCCTTTTTAAAAAATTCACTTTTGTACTTTTGGATTCCCCTAGGACCTAACAGTGCCTCGACGTTAGGAAGGTCTCCATAAACGCATGTCAAAAAAGTGCACAGATAGAGTGGCAGTCTTCTCCAATCAAGATCCCTTAAAGGGAGGTAACTTTCCAATCTTCTCTTGCCCCGAAAGCGACTGCGAAATTTCTTGAACGGTGGGTACTGTGCTGCAGGCCCCTCTCCCCCCCACACACACCCCCACCCCCGCCCTCGCCCGCCCCGGGGAGCCGCCACCGCACGCTGCAGTCGGGAAACAGCAGCCCAAGTTCCGCGGGAGAGGTGACAACGTGTTGACCGTTGCAGGACTCCGGGAACGAGAGGTCGTTTCTCGGGATTGAAATCCACTCGGGCGGTGCGGCGAGGGGCGACTCCAGACCGCGCTCTAAGCAGGGGCGGCCGCCCCGGGCCAGGGGTCAGCCGTGCCCCGCGGCGCGGAGGGGGGGCTCTGGAGGGAGAGGGCGCGTCCCCCGCCACCCCCGCCATCCCCCCCCCCCCCCGCCCCGGCTGCCCGGGAACGCCCGCGCGGCCGCCCGGGCCCGGCCTGCGGCTCTGCAGTCCCACCGCCGGGGGCAGCGCCGCCCGCGCCGCCCGGGCTAAGATGGCGGCCGGCGAGCAGCCGCGCGGGCCAACGGCGCCCGGGGTGGCGGGGGAGGCGCGCGGCGCTGCTCCCCCCTCGGGACCCGGGACGCGCGACTGTGTAACCACCCCCCTGGGGGTGGGGGGAAGACCGCTCCTCCTTGGCTCGCAGGGACTCCCGAGGACCCGCTCCTGCGACTTCCCCAGACAGGCATCCTGCCAGGCGCTCTACCTGGACGGGCCCTAAAGGGACATTTTATCAGCCAAGTGCCCCAGACTCGGGTTCCGAGGAGGTGGGCTAGGCCCTGGCTGAAAGAAGGTCTGTGAGGATGGCGGCCGGAGTAGACATGGTGGACGGAGGACCAGCGGGTACCACCGGGCGCAGGCCTCACCCCCCCACACACACTCCGCCCCAAGCCATTTCCTCGCCTTGGCGGCTCGGCCAGTGCGCCTTGGAACACCTTCGGTGCACAATTACGCAATGCCAGGGAGCGCAGGGAGGGGGGTCACACCCGGTGAGGACAGGGCCCAGAGCTCTTGAAATCAGAATTCTCTTGGAAAATCTGGTACATCCGGTTGTGAAATCCGTAATATCATCTAGTAAATGCTACAGAACGTGGGCCGCTTGTCACATTGGCTCCGGCATCGGTATGCGCATGGTGTCGGCTGCCTTCCTCCCAGGACACTCCAAAACCTGAGGTCCAATTTACCAGAAATGGCATTGATGAATGCGGTGCATTCTGAGTGATCTCGCCTGGGGCTCAGGTTGGGAGGTCAGAAGGCCCCTCCCCCCTCCGTCCCCCCCCCCACCCCGGGAGCCGCTGATGCAGGTAGAATCACAATGGTAGGAACAGAGACGTACCTGGAAAAGCTGGCCATTGTCCTCTGTAAACTTCAGGCTGGCACCTCCCATCAGTTCAAGGTTCCATCCAAAGTTTGCAGGTGGCTTATCAGTTCAGTGGGAAAGGCTGAATGTGAACTGTTTTTGGTTTGGTTTGGTTTTGGTGAAATAAACCCGTTCTGCATAAGGTCCGCACAGGCTTGTTATTCGTATGCAGAGCACTTCCTCCACCCACCTAAGCAGCAGCCACACCAGCCTTGCCTTCCTTCTGCAGCCCATTCTTGTAAATCTTACCTCTCTCTTGGCCCAGTTTAGGCAGTTCCCCGGGCTTTGTTCAAGGACGGCAAAAAAACAAAACAAAACAAAAAAAACAAGACTGGACCTAATACTCCCTGGTCGTGACCTTCCCTGTAGCAGGCCCGGGGCCTGGAGGGACCAGTCTCCCCAACTTATGAGGGCCAAGGACGCTGCTTGTTGTGTTTATTTGCATTTTCGCCTCTCTGCACACTTGTTGGTACTTTTCAGATACCGTGTTTTACCAAAAATTAAATCGTATGCAAGAAAATGTTCAAAGCAGCCCTTTGAAGCCAGGCCTCCAGGAGCTGCGGGTCAGTCCTTCCCGGGAGCCAGCCCTCCGCTTTCTAAACCGCAGCCTGGGCCAGCTGTTTTACCGCTGACCACGTGCCCACGGAATTCCTCTAGTAACACCAGCTCGGGTGGCCTGGGCGCACCCACCTTCAGCCCTGTCCAGCCCCCTGCTCCTCCCGGGAGGCGCAGTAACCATAAAAGGCACGACAGGCGGCCCACCAAGCAGGTTTGGTGACGGCTCCCCCGAGACCGCCGCCTGCAGCGGCAGGCCCCATCTGCAGTGCAGCTGAACGGGTTAAGCTGCCCCAAGCCTGAGCGACCTGGGGTGGGGCCCAGATGAGAACAAACCCAGCGGCAGCTCCCGGCGGCCTGGGTCTCAGGATCCCCCCAGTTACAGAACTGGGGGAACCTGACTCTCTTTCCAAGGGCTGCGTGAGAGGCGCGGAACACCCCCATCGGGGGTTGGGGAGGCGGCCTCGGAGCAGGGCCCAGTGTGAAGCTGTGCCGGGGACCTTGGAGTCGCGGGCGGAGGGAGACGTGCCCTCATGGGGTACCCCCTGGGCGTGTAAGGCGCTTCTGTGCCGAACTAGCAGAGAGGGGCTGCAGCACCGCACCCTCAGGCTCCTGCCGCCGAGATGAGCCCCCGATGCGGGCAGCCAAAGGAGGCGCGGCTCTCGGGGCAGCTCCAGCAGCTCCAGGGGCGATAGGGTTACTCGCCATCGCTGGGACAGTCCGACCCCGCCGTGCCGCCCCTGCCCTCTGCCCTCGGGCAACGGCCGGAACCTGGGCTACGTGTGCCCCCGCCCCGGGACCGCCAGAGTGGGCCCTACGCGACCCCGCTTCAGCCTCACAAAGGCCGCGTGCGGCTGGGGCAGACGAGGAACAGCCACGACTCTCAGATCTTTAATTACGCCCCTACCCTTCCCCCCACCCCATCGCCGGCTTCCAGCCCTTTAATCAATTTCACGATATTAAATATTAATTTCCCGCCAGCCAGGCTTTCTCAGAGGAGGGGGAAGGGACCAGCAGGGCAGTTCCGAGGAAGGGATGGCTTTGTTGGGTGTGACCCGGGTAGTAGGGCGCCGGGGATGCGCCGGCTCCTAAGTGACCTGCGCCGGGAACTTGGTCTGCGCTCTGCGGCTGGGGAACTTGGAGAGTTATGCAGGCCTCCAAGAGGGGCAGGTAGGTGCGCCGGGAGTCCCGGTGCGCTGGGCGACCGCTTCCCGCTCCGCACGCGCCCCCCCCCCCCGCCCCCAGCCCCAAGTCAGCCTCTCGCGGGCCCGCGGCGCGCAGCGATGATGGATCGCGCCTGGCGGGGGTGATTTGGTGTTGATCGCACATTATCACTGGCAGGTTGGACTGGTTGCTGATGGACGACTTCTAGCGGCGGCGGCAGCAGCGTCTTCAGACACCCATGCGGGGACTCGCTTGCTCTGCGAGGGTCTCTCTTTACCCTGCCCCCCACCACCACCCCTCGCACACTTGCAGGCATCAGGAAGACTTGAGAGTCGAGCAGGGTCTTGCGGCACTCAAGGCCGCCCCTCCTCGTCCGGGTCCTGGTGTGGGCCGCAGGCCGCCTCTCCCACTTCCTCCCATTCCTCCTTCCGTCGCCGCCTGCCCACCCACCACCCATTCTTTCCTGCTTCCCCATCGAAATCGGGAGGGCCTGGGTCACTCGCGGGGTGGTTTCCCCGCTGCGGGGGCAGGCTGCGGGGTAGGGGGGCGAGGTCCCCCCCGCCCTGCAACCCCCCCGCCCCTCTCTCGGGGCTCGCAGCACCGCGGCGCTGCGGTGCGCCCCTCCTCGCCTCTTTTTCTAAAGTGCCTGCAGATACAAAAGCGGTTTCGTAATGCCTTCCGTCTGCGAGAGCCGGAGGACCTTGGCTGACCTTTCGGAAACTGATTGCAACTGCCTGTTAACAGCCCGTACTGACCGCACCGAGCAGAGCGGAGGACAATCATTTAAGTGACAGACGGCGAGGTGGCCTCGGCTCAGTCGAGCGGCCTGGTAAAGCCCGCTCCGCCCCTCCCCCCCTGAGTACCCCCCCCAGCCCTGGGCGCACTGCGGGCTGTGGCGGACGCCCGAGCGGGCGGGGAGGGCGCGCCGCGCGCGCGTGTGTGTGTGTAAGTGTGTGTGTGTGTGTGTGTGTGTGTGTGTGTGTGTGTGTGCGCGCCCGCCCGCGATTACCGGTTGACGGGTTAACCCTTCGCCGAGCGGCCGGCCCCTTTGAGGCCGGACGCTGTCGGCTTAATCTGCCATCTGCAAAAGAGGAATAAAAGGGCCGCCTCCGCCGACTTTCCCTAATGGATAAACTGTCCCCCCTCAGCGTGACCGGGGCTGCGTCCCCGCTGCTGCCGGGGAAAGATCCCGACCCTCAGCTCTTCCGGCACGTCCCCGGGTCCCCTCCCTGCGCCCCCTCCCTTCCCCGCACAGAAAGACGCCGACACAGGAACAGCACGGGGACAGCGCGAGGGGTCTAAAGGCTCCGAGAGACTCGCGGTGCAGTGGACGTGGGTGTTCCCGGTGTTTTCTGTTTTGGAAACTGGGGAAAGGTTGGGGGGGTGGACCCGCACAGGGAAGGCGAGGTGGGGGAGGGGAGGCTGGTGACAGGGCACCTCGGGCTGCGCTCGCTCCCTCTCTCGGGAGAGATCGCCAGCTGCTCTCCAACAGGCAGCGCCCTGAAATCTATTTAAAGAGAGGGAAAGGGGAGGAGAACAAAGGGGGAGGAGGGGGGCGGTGAGCTGAGCCTGGGCGAGAGCGAGCGAGCAGGGAGGATCCGCCGCTCCGCGGGCACATCAAGCGCTCACATCTGTACACTCCGCGATCGATGGGGAGAATGGATAATATTTGTCAGCTGCAGACCTTTCTCTTCCCGGTTCCCGGGGAGGGGAGGGGGCGAGGGAGGGGGAGGGGCGGGCAGACCAGGCGAGAGAGGCCGCCTCAAGGACAGCGCGCTTCCCGCTGCAGCCACACGGAAACCTAAAGCCATGAAAGCCCGGGGATTTTTCTCTTATTATCATTATTAATTATTTTTTATTATTCCACAGCAGCCAGCGAACGCTCGGCGGCGCCCCTCCCCCGCTCGCCTGCCGCCTCCCTTTGTTGATTCTCAGCTGCGAGCGCGGCGGGCCCGAGCCGCCGCCGCCGCCGCCGCTGCCGCCGCCGCCGCCGCCGCCGCCGCCGAGCACGATCTGCTCTTGCGCCCTCGGTCGCAGCTGCGGCCCAGGAAGCCGGGGCTGCGTCCCCGCCCCCCACGGCGCGGCAGCCCCCGCACCTCCCTCCCCGCCGCCCGCCACGAGGCCAGCCCAGCCTCTTCGCTGCTTCTTGCTGCGGCTCCGTGTCCCCAACGCCGAGCAGGGGCGCTGGCTGCTGCCGCCCCGAGCCTCCGGCTGCGCGGGGGCCTTTGCCACCCCTCACCCCCCGGCGACTGCACTCTGATGCCGCCGTCCCCACACATGGTCTTCATTTCACACACTCGCGGCGTGCTTCCTCTCGGCTCCTCTCCTCCGGGCTTTTCGGAGCGAGGAGGGAGGTTTAGAGGAAGTTAGAAACCCAGCGAGCCCAGGGGAAAGGGGGAAAACCCTCGCTCTCGGTCTGAGCTTCCCAGGCGGAGGGAGCGCCCCGCGGGGGGTGGGGCAGAGCCCGGGTGCCCCCCCTTCCTTAGATGCGGGAAGGTGAAGTAGGGGGTGGCGGCCGGAGGAGGACAGGGAGCTGGGGAACGAGTGAGCTCCAGGTCTGCTTTGGCTCGTCCCCCTGCCCGGTCCTACCGGCCAGGGCAGAACTGACCCGCCCCCTCGGAACGGCACAGCGGGCCTGGGAGCCGATCGGATTAGCGGTCACCAAGTGAGACCAAAGACACCTCAGACTCTCCCCCCCCACCTTCCGCGGGGGAGTTCCCTGGGCCTTTGCCCCCTCCCTCCTCCAAGGTGTAAAGCTTGGAGCTGACACCCCCAGGCCCGGGGTCCGGGCCCGCTCTGGGGTGTGTGTGTGCGTGTGCGCGCAGAAAGTTCTAGTAGGGGTTTACTTGTGGCCTCGCGCCCCCACCCCCACCCCCGCTGTCCTGCGATTCCGGGCCAGCCTGCGGCGGCGTCCCCGACTGCTCCGCGGTCCTGGGCAGGGCAGGAAGCTGGCACGGCCGCCGGCTGGGCCGGCGCCACTTGGCCGGGCCGGCTGCTCGCTGGAAGTCGCGCGGCACCTTCGCGCAGAGTCGGATTCCCGGGTCTCCCGCCCCCGTCACCCTGAGCGGCTACCCCACCCCACCCCCACCCTCACCCCCACCCCCCCGCTCTGTCCGTCGTCCTCTCTCCGGAGTCTCCCTGTCTCCGCCCGCCCTCTCAGCTTTTCCCCTCCTCGGTCTGTCTCGGGAGCCCCGTAGCGCAGTCAACCGCCCTTCCCGAGATTCAAAAAGAAGTTTTGTGTTTCCCCGGGGGCAGCAGCCTAATGCTTCCCTTGTTTTCCGGAACAAAGCAGACATTCAGTGGGGAGGGGGCAGGCGCTGACTCCTTCCCCTCCCCGCAGCACCCCGCACCCCTGCAGGTTCAGAACGCTCGCTCCCGGGCCCCGGCGGCCTGGGGATGGGGTGTGGGCCCTCTTTCCCCAGGCTCGACTGCAAAAGCCGCGCCCCCCGCGCCCCAGCCTCCCCCAGCCTCCGCCGGGGGCCGGAGAGAAAGCGACATGGTGTTTGGGTGAGGTTCCCAGCCCGGGCTGGGAGGGCGCGCACGCAGCTGTTTACAGTGTGCCTGTGCTGCGGGAAGCTCGCCCACCGCCGCCTGACAGCGTGGGGCCCCCGCGCACCGTCAGCTCGGAGGAGGCGCGGAGCGGCGAGCCCTCCGGCGCTCGGCCGGAGGCCTCCGCAGCCCCGGGGCCAGGGCGCGCGGGGAAGCTCGAGGTCTCCAATCGCGCGAGCGTCGTCTGGCCCACAGACCGCCCCCTCCTCCCCAACAATGGCCTGAATCGGGTAGCATATCAAAGAGACTGGGTGGGGAGGAGGAAGAGCTCTCGAGGGGCGCCCGGCGCAGTCCCTGCGCCGGGGTTCTCCGCAGCTCTTCCCCTCGCAGGGGTAAGTGCTCTGGCCGGAGTGAGCAAAGCACTCCACTCCCGCGACTCAGGATGCCTCTGGCTGCAGATAGCGCCCCGCAGCCCCACCCTGCCCGGTGGACTTCCCCTCACCCCACCCCCGGGGGGCCCGCGGCACTAGCAGTGCCCACGCGAGCCGGGCCTTGTCCGCGCAGTGCTGCCTTAGATCCCGCTCCAGCTCTTCCCCTCTCCCGGGCCTGTGGCCGGCCCCCGGCGCCTCCAGCGCGTCCTGAAACTTGATCCCGTGTCGGAAGGACAGTGTGTAAACACCAGGCGCGCTCCGAGAGCCCGCGGGAGGGGCCAGGCGAGGGCCGCCCGGGCAGCGCCGAGGCCCCGCACCCTCGCCCGCCTGCTCGCCCCGGGCACGATCGGCGGAGCCGCCGCCTCGCTCTCTGCCTTCCCAATTGGCTCAGTTAATTGGAACCGCCGCCGCCGCCGCCACCGCGGCAGCCTCTTGTTGAATTTTCTAGATCGCAACCGTTCAGTCGTGGCTGCCTCCGGCTCCCCTCCCCCTTCCACAGCTGTTATCTCGGTCGGCAACTTGTTGGTGGTGGGGACGCCCCTCCGCTGACCCTGGCCTCAGACTCCGTTCCCCCCCAGCAGTTCGGGGGTGTTTTTCTGCGGGGCGTGGGAAGGGAGGTAGAATCTTACCGAAGAGTGAGGCTTTGCGCCAGAATCTGAGGCTCGTTTTGGTGAGCGCGGATTCTATCCAGGGGATCCTCTCGGCAGAAAGCCATCGTGCTCGCTGCCTCGCACCAGGAGTAGTGACAGTCCCCGAGGGGCTTCAGGAGCAACTCCAGTAGGAACTGCAGTTCATTCCTGGAAGACGTTACCTAGGAGTGGGGGTGTTGGGAGGCCTTGAGCTACCGGAGCTACTCGTTCCCCCCTGCCTTGCCTGCCCCCAATCCTACTCAGCATTTGAGACTTGCTAGGGCAGAGCTCTGCTAGACCGGGGCCTAGCCCACCCCAACGGGACAGGGCCATTTTCCCTCTGGTTGGAAGTACCTGGTGGGTCCAGAATCCAGCCTCAGTGGGTTCTGGGGGTGCACCTCCGCCAAGCTGGGTCAGCTCTAAGCTCGTGCCAGCAGGTCCTTCTGGGGCCTGGGTCACCCCAGCTGAGCCTCCCTTCTCACTTGGCCCCCCTCCCTGGCCTAGCCACGTGTCCTCGCTTGGTGCAGACCATGGGGTCTGCACACTCAGCTCTGCGTGGGTCTATAGGGGACCCAGAGCCTGGTCTGATGGCCAAGGGGGGAAGGAGGGTAGTAAGTACTGAGGGACTCAAGAAAACACTGCTGGTGATGCCACATGGAGCATTGCCTGATCTCCAACATCCACCTTAAAACGTGTCCTCTGAGTAGAACTTTTTGCTGGTGGTTTCACAGGCCCAGGGCCGATGTTGTAAAAGTGGCTGCACCCCTAGCCCGGAAACACCTAAATATCCACGGGCAAACTCCCAGGGGGCTGGGGCTGCAAACCACCACCCAGGAGACCTGTAGCAGCCAGAGAGCAGCAGCTTTTCCTGTGATGGTTCTGAGGGTTCTGAGAAGGGCACCCGGTCCCTCCCCTCTGATGGTTCTCTGGCAGCTGTTGGGGAACAAAGAGGCAAAGCCACTGGCTCATTTTCCAACACCTCTTTCCTTCCCTTCTAACTTTTACCCAGATCCCTTCTTTGGGGTTTCCCCTGAGGTGTCCTCTCTATTTATAACCAGAGCAAGATTTCCAACTCGGTCCATATTGATTTGAGCTATGATTTAAAAAAAAAAAAAAAAGGACTCTGTAAGATTAATATTATAACTTGGTGTTCAGGATGACACTTCAGCCGGTCAAGTTCACCTAGTTCTTTGGCATCTAAGAGCCTCCAGGCGCTTCCAGTCAGACGATCGGAGCAGCGTATTTCCCCGCTGCTAGTTTCTCTTCTCTTTCTGTAGCGGAAAAAAAAAAAAATGCATCTGCTTAAAGATGTTTCTTCTCCTTCACCCGTATCCTATCAGTCTGCGAGAACCTTGTTTCTGTGTAGGGTAAAGTGTATTCCTGTGTTTTATAAAGAAGAGCATAATTTGTGTTCTTCTTCGGGCCTGAAAAGATAATTATGTGTCCTGGGAGCTTGCTCTTCTCCTGGCTGTTTAACAATCTGGGTTCTCGTTCTGGAGGAGCCGGAGTGCTTAGGTGTCCCAGCCTCCTCCTGTCATCCCCTTCCCTCTGTCGCCACCCGGCCATCCCCAGGTCCTTGGCTGGGCCGGCCACGTGGCCAGAGGGTTTCTGTCTTGAAGGCTGGTGGTGCCTCAGGAGGCCTTGAGACTGACTCTGAGTCTGGTAGCGGGCATTCATGTTTCTTTTCCCGTGCAAAGAATATTCTGAGCCATTGGAATTCCTTTTCCAGCTCCCTCAGGGCTTTGGCCAAGAGCTCCCCACGGGGCCTACAGTGACGGATGTCAGGTGGGCCAGGGGAAGGAGCCGGAGTGGTAGGAAGAGTTGAGGGTTTGCCTGCAGGACTCAGATCTGACCCAAACCGAAATGCAAACAGCAAACCCCAAAAAGCAGCACCAACCACCTGGTAGCTGGCTCGGAAACAAATCCTACCCTCCCCCACCTCACAACCAGGAAAGCCTGGGGACAAACCATCCCTTCGGCCTCCCTTTAGCTCGACTTACGGTTCCGTACAGTTAAGCATACCAGGAAGCTGAGAGGCATCCACTAGTCCTCACTTCCCCTGGCGCTGGGCTCGGCTTGGCTGAACTTGCCGTTCCTGCCTTTTTAGAGGAGCCCGGTGGTGTTCCTGAAGCAAGATCGCACTGTGCCGCCTCCCCAGGGGTCCTCAGCTATTGATTTTTAATATCCGTATTCAATATTGTGTATTAAATATTGAATCCATGCACGAGAGGATGTGATGCAAATCACCAGCCGTGCCTGAGACTTTAATAGTTGTTTTATTGCCCGGAAACCACAGTTGGACGCGAGGCGCCCTGCAGCCTAGGCTGGGGGCGGGGATGACAGGCGGAGAGGAGAGCTGAGCAGGCAGACGAGCACAGCCCGGCCTCCCAAAGCTGCAAGACCTCTGGAGTGGCCACTGCAGGAGGCACAGCCGGGCACTGACGGCTCACCCCGGGCAGGCGGGCTGGGGGCCAGCTCTCTGGCTGCTACGGAAAGAGTGGCGCGCTCTGTGAGACCTGGCTAGAGGAAGAGGTGTGGGGCTGCGTCCTTCCTTCCTGGACTTCCCTGACTGGCCTGTGCATTCCTGTCCGGCCATCCCCCTTCCCCTCCACGCGGATCTTCACCCGGACACACACACACACACACACACACACACACACACACAAACAGCTGTTGAACAGGAAAGTGAACTTGGGGGCAGGAAACTCAGGCCTTGGGCCTCCTCCACCACTCTTGGCTCATGACCTTGGTACAGACTCTCTTACCCTCTCTGGGCCCCATTTTCCTCCTCTGCCAACGGGGGTCTTGCTGTATCTGCCTGAGTTCCCTCACAGCGCGAGGCAGCGAGGCTGGTGCAAATGATACAATATTCAGGGAAAAGGCTTTTGTAGACAGTCAGGCCCCACCGTAGGCAAGCTGAGGGATTAGTGTTGGCTTTCCCTTTATGCTCCCCCTCTCCTGCCGGCTGTGTCTCCCCGCGGGCTTCTTTCTCTCAGGCATGAGCCCCCTCCCCCATTATGGGCTCCTCGCCTCCTCTCCCTTGGCCACCTCCATCCACTTGGTCTCCCTGGCTGCCGGCTCAGCGCTCAGACTAGGCAGTCCGGTTTCGAGGAAGCCTAGCGGGAGACAGGAAGGGCGAGAGCAACCCTGTGTGCGTGTGCGTGTGTGTGTGTGTGTGCGCGCGCGCGCGCGCGCGCGTGTTGGGGGTGAGTGTAGTTAGTGTGTACAAGGCCAACAGCCGCGGGAAAACGCTCTTCTCCGTTGGAGGCAGGACAGGCGCAATCCGGGGTGGCCGCCCGGGGTTGGCGGGGTTGGAGGAAGCAGTGAGTTGGGGCCGCTGCTGGCCCAGTGCAGTGGCTGCTGGGCTCACTGTGAGGGCAGTGGGAACGAGTGGCCGAGAACCGGAGGCTGGGGACCTCTTTGCCACATTACCCTGCTCCCCGTCGCGGGAAGTCCAGTCTGGGTTCCCGCTTGTAGGAAAATCAGGGCGTGGGCTTGGCCATAAGAGTCTTAAGATCGGGAAGCTCAGGGGCGCCTGGGTGGCTCAGTGGGTTAAAGCCTCTGCCTTCGGCTCAGGTCATGATCTCAGGGTCCTGGGATCGAGCCCCACATCGGGCTCTCTGCTCAGCGGGGAGCCTGCCTCCCCCTTTCTCTCTGCCTGCCTCTCTGCCTACTTGTGATCTCTGTCAAATAAATAAAATCTTAAAAAAAAAAAAAAAAAAGATCGGGAAGCCCAAATGTTACTTCGGTGGAAAGTGGTGGCCCTCCAGCCACCTCCAAGTCGGAGACACGAGTTCTCCAAAGGCTGTGCTCTGAGCCCTAAGAAAGGGCCGAACCCCTCTAACCCAGACCTTTGTGTGGGGGTCGGGGAGGGGCGGAGACCAGAGGGGTCCCTGGGTTAAGACCACCCCGCTGCTGAGGAAAGTCCAGGCTGACTCCCCAAGCCCGCTCAGGCCCAACGGAGACCAGCTGTGCCTGTAGGCCCCACAGGGAGTCCGCGTTGTTGTCCCCAGGGCGCGCCAAAGGGGGTATGCCAGGCCGGGCTTGGCTGCGCATGCCTCCAAGTCGGGGCTCGGGCGTCTGCTGCTGCCTGCGTTTCCGGGTCTGTGGCTGAGCCTCCCCGGCTCTCTCCTCCCGCTTTGTCTCACTGCCAGCTCTTCGCCTGCCCTCGCCAGTCTCCTGGGTCAGCTGGTCGCGCTCTGCCTCTCCAAGTGCATCTTGGCATTTAGGCTGCCTAGCTCTTCACGCGCCTGTGGCCCCCTTCCCTCTACTGGGGCTCAGCTCGTCCTCTTCCTGTGGGCTAGTTGGCACTGCCTTGGGATCACTGCAAGTGTCCACCCCTCACGCCCCCTCCCCCGGCCCAGGCCCGCGTGTCCGGGGCTCGGTGACCTCCAAGACTGAAACATCCCGAGGTTTAGCTCCACCAAAGCAAACCCAAGAGGGTCGGAGTGTCCCTCACTGCGTTCCCTGATGCCCCCAGCCCTAGACAGCAGCTGAAATGGGGCTTTTATGAGACTCACTTTGCAGAGTTAAGGGGGAACTCTTCAGCGGCCGACCTCGCGCCGTCTGTGGCGTTCTCTGAACACTAGAGACTGTAAGCCGGGGAGAAGAATTTGACTACAGGGTTTTGCCTTTGACCCGTAAGTTGGCCAGACGTGTGGGTCCGGGTAGGGGTGCCCTGAGTGCGTGTTCCTATGCCGATCGCGGGGACCCTTGGTGGATTAGCCGCTAAAAGCGGGGGGAGGGGGCACTGGCCTTGGGCGCTCGGGCTGGGGGGGCCAGCCAGGGGCCTGAGAACACCCTAGGCCGCGGGACAGGTGAAGACACCCTTCCGAGCCCCCCCCCTCCCCCTGGGCCCGCACACCTTCTGCCTTGGAGGCGGAAACTGCGTTCAACTCCTTGAAAGTAAACTTGCCGCGAGGGGAGCGAAGGAGGGAGGGCCCGGCGGGGGTGTCTGCGTCGGGAAGGCTTGTGTCAAGTTTCAGCCCCTAATGACACTCGGTGGCAAGGTGCCAAGGCCCTGGGAACGGCGGCAGGGGGAAGGGCGGCCGGGGTCGGGGTGAGAGTGACCGCGCCGCGGGGCCAGCCCCGCGAACCCCGAGGCGCACCGCGCGCTCTCGGGCCGGAGGAGGCCGGGGGGCGGGGGCGGCGGGCGGGGAGGGGGCGCTCGGAGAGCCGCCTGAGCGGAGAGGAGCGCAGGCATCTTCCGCAATCCATTCATGCACTGAAGCGCGTGCAGAGCTGCTGATCGCTGCCATTGTTACTCGCGGGCGGTGTGGGAGCCGAGCCTCCACTCTGGCGAGAGATAAATGGCCTCTGACAGCCCCTCCTCGCCAAGAGAGCTCCTCGGATTTCACCGCGCGGCGGCTCTCAGGTCTGTGCCTCGCTCGCTTCCCGGTGAGAACCTTTAAATCAGCCTCCCGGCCCTCCCTCCTCCCCGACGCTGCCCCCCGCCTGCTCAGGCCCCGGCAGGGCCCCGGGCGCGCCGCGCGTCGTCTCTGGCCCCCTCCCCATCTCGGGGGGGACAAGGTGGGGAGCTCCGGGAGGACCCGGGGGCCGCGGGGGAGGCGGCTGGCGCCCCCCGCCCTGGGTCCGCACCTCCCCCGGAGCGGAGCCCCGCGCCCCGCCTCCGCGCCCACAAGATGGATCAGGCTACCGTGCGGAGAGCGGGCTGTAAATATTTAAAAAGTCTCTCGCGCGCCGGCGGTAATGGCTTTCGCAGTCGGAATGTGTGCTAGGAGAAGAGAGGAAGGGCGATGTGTGTACAGTGTTGCGAGGTGGGGGAATCGTTCCTATGCCTTCCCCACCAGGTCCGGGGTGGGCTGCAGGTTCCGGCTGCCCGATTTCCCGCCCTCCGCCTCTCCACTGCCGCGTCCCACCGTAGCGTCGAGAACGCCAGTCGATAGGGAACTTGAGCATGGAAGGGCGACGCAGGCCCGGAAGCGGTGACCTGGAGCCACTGTCCCCTTCGGGGTCTCCCAAGGTCCTAGGCTGGGACTGGCCAGAGATTCCCCCGTCCAGGTCCGCTTCTCGCTGGTGCACGGGGGAGGGGGGGAAACGCGGGGTTCAGGTTAGAACCCCCCTGAGTTTGGGCGGTCGGTCGCTAAAGCCTGGGCGGGGGTTTCTGCAGCGGGAGCCTGGGCCCTGTTTGTGCCTTTGCTCCCCTCCGCATGCCTCTCTTAAGCCTGGATCTACTCTAAAAGAGAGCCCTCCCCCCCCCATTTCTGAATCTGAAAGTAGCTTTGTGGCTGCTGGGACAGAAAACCTGGGAGGAGGCGACGCGGGGAGATGGGGTGGGGGGCGGTGCCTAGCGCCCAGGCTTAGTGGAGGTCACACGTGGATGTGGAGGGGGATCCTTTGCTTCTCTGGCGAAAGTGGGCCTGGGAGCTTTAAGGCCGAACCCGGCCGGATGGAGGAGGTGGGGGAGGGGGCATCCAGTCTCCCGGGCTGGGAGAGGCTTAATGGGCCCACCACAGGGTGTGTGCCGAGTGAGGCTGTCGCCTCTGCCAGCAGCCCCTCCCTGGCAGGGCGGGGGCGCCGAGTTGCTCAGGGCTGGGGCGGGCCGGGCGCCGCGGGCTCTCGGGGAAGGTTCGAGGGGTGCGCGCCCAGGCCGGGACAGCCCAGCCCCCTCACTTCGCTCCGCCCGCTCGGGGACCCGCCGGAGTGTGGGTGCTGGCGGCGTGTCAGGGCGCGCCGGGGCTGCTCTCGGCGTTCGAGCGCGTGGAGCTCCCGACTCCCGGCAGCTCCGCGCGCACTCGGCTACCAGGGGCTCGTGTTGTGCCCTACTCGCTTGTTTGTCTCGGGTGAGCCTCGTAAACCGCCCTGATTTATTACCCAGACTAAATGCTTAATTTGTGAATATGAAACAGATTAAAAGGGGCGGGGGGGAGGGGGCTTGAGGTCGGCATATTTTAGCAATTAGACCAAAGCAGCCAGCCAGGCAGATGTTTCAAATTTGTCGACATTTTCAGGCTCATGTGGAAAGCCAGCCAGAGTGGTCAAGAGGTCTTCTCCTTCCTTCAACCTGAGAACTTGGCAGTGATCAAAAGGAGGTGATTAGTAGCTACAGAGAAAAGACGCCGGCAGGCAAGGAGTTAACAGGCTGAGCCCTTCACCTCCGGGATTGGGAATGGGGTGTGTGTATGAGGGGCAGGGGAGGTTGGTGAGGGCTGGTCACAAAGGCAGGAGAGGTCCTGGCTAAAAAAAGGCTCAAGTCCCAGAAGCCAACTTTGAAGAAAAAAGTAGAGAATCCATTTAAAAGTTAATTCAGTAAATAAACTTTATTGGCGATAAAACAAGAAAGACGGAACCGCCAGCTGAAAATGGCCAAAAGACGGTAAAAATAGTTGGACGTGCCCTAAACAGGCAGGTCCCTGCCGCCAGCTGCCTCAAACGGGCCTCACCCGAGCGCCTTCTCCCTTTTGAAAAGCCCTCGTGTGAACAGGCGATATTTTTTGGCATTTGTCATTTTTAGGCAACCTCACGCATCAAAGGCCAGCAGAGCGTTCTTTGCCCGCTCCCTGGTTCCAGCCGCCCAGTGAGGCAGATACAATTTCTATAAATTGGCCTTCTCCTCTGGGTTTTGATTGATCATCACCATATGAGATTATTGAAAGTCTAATGTCTTATTTCACTTTCTCCGAGGGGTGAGGAGGGGAACAGTTTATTGGAAGTCAGGCCACGTGAAGACTCTGGTGTAAGTGCAATAGTAATTCCCATTAGCCTGGGTAGATCTGCCTCCGGAAACTCCCCTGCATCTCCTGCGGGTCTTTCATACCCCCTCCCCCTCCCCCCTCCAGGTCTCAGCTTCAGTGGCTAACAGGTACAGTGCAAATTAGAGTCTTTGACATGGTAAGGAGAACATGGCCGTTGACTGATATAAGGCAACACGAGATTCATTTTTTTAAACATATTTTATTATCACTCAGGAATTCCCTCTTGAGGATTGTTCCCCACTCCAAACTTTTTCGCTCCCCTTTTGCCGCGATACCATCTTTCATTTTATTAAAGTTGATTATGGTTCCTCTGCCTTGTCCCCAGCCAGACAAAGGCTTAGGGAAAGTCAGGGAACGTGTTAATTATATGTTTCTTGTAAACCGACTTTTCATTTCCCCCTAACACATTTAGTTGGCTTGGTGTTTAGTTTAACACTCAATTGCTGCAAATATGCCGCTTAAAAATGCTGTCTTTATTAAAACAAATAAATGAATGCAAAGACCTTTCTAATTTCGACTCGCGTGGGCTAGAAACAGAACAGAAAACTGAAATCGAGAGCAAGAACGAAGGAAAGGCAGCGGGAAAGGGAGAGAAAAGAGACCAGGAAATACACACACACACACACACACACACACACACACACACACACACACACACAGTATTCCTTCTGCATCCCTCCCCCAGCCGTGTTAAACTGGTCCATACAATCCGTCCCTTACAGGGCCCTGCTGCTCGCCAGCAAGCCTAGATTTTCCATCACTTGGCGCCTAAGGCGATCATTAGCTGAGAAAGGACAACCTCTACCTGGGCAGGGGGGAAGCTGGCCGCAGGCTCCTGTGCAGGGGCTGGGCCCCATTTGCTCAACGCAAGCGAGGTCCTGGCTTCTTGCCCCTGGGTGCATTGGTGCCTAATTAAACTATCCAGGGCAACATGCGCTAAATATACGGAGGCTGAGAGGAAGCTGGGAGGAAAAGGGGGTCATTACCTGGGCAGAGAGAGTGCATCTTCTGAGAGCGGGGAGGACGACATCCCTCTGATCATGCTTTCTGTTTACCCTCAGCAGAGCGTCTGAGTGTACATTAACCGTCTTGCCGAAATCAAGGAGAAATGGAAATTAGGAAGGGGAAAACAGAGCAAATTCGGAGGCCACGGATAACGACACAGGGCCTTGTGTCACCACCAGGCAGGAGGGAGGTCTACCGTAGCTCCAAACAGACAATGCTGGCTCCAGAAAAATGGCTCGGGTGCCCTTGTGGTGTTGGAGTTATTGCTCATGTGCCTCGGCCCCATCGCACGCAGGAGCTACAGCTGTATTTATAAATGGCTGTGAGGACGGAAAGGAACGGATGTGTCGGGAGCCCAAGGACCAGGTGTGTGTTGTGAAGCTAAACAGACCGTGGAAAAGCAGGGGGAGAATCCTCAGCCAAAGGCCAGGGACCGCTGCACGAAAGACCTGGGCCCCGGGCAGGATCAAAATGGCTTGACCTGGGTCATGGTCACTAGACACACACACACACACACACCCGGGGCCGGTGAAGGGGAGGGAATGCACATTCTCATAGAACAGCCGAGGTCCCAGGGCTTTCACCCCCCACCCCCAAAGAAATCAGTTCAGAGAGTAAAAAAGAGAACAAAACGCTAGCTCAAGGTGGCCCATTACTGGCAAAAGTAAGACCGGAACCCAGAGCTCCCTGCTTTGGGAAACAGAAACCAAGGAGGAGGGTGACCGGTGGCTAGAGGGAGATCCAGGGCGCTCTTGGTCACTGCAGAGCCCCAAGATTTTAGTCATTTCGCATGTATTAAGCACTTGCTGTGTGCAAAGCCCTACTCTGGGCATAGGAGGCCCCGGTGCCGTGAGCCCTCCAAGGAATGCACAGGGAAGCCATAGTCCTTTTTCTGTGCCTGGTAGCAAAGGCCTTAAAGGACAAGGGGCGAAGGGGCTGGAGAAGGGAAGAAAGAAGCCTCCACTCGCAGGGGTCTGCTGTTATACGCTGCCCACAACGAGATTTACAGCGGGCCGGCCTGGGTGTGCGACTGTTGTCCCAGGGCTGGAGGTTCGGGAGTGGACATCTGGATCAGGCCCTCCGCTCCACTTTCCTTGCAGGGCCTGCCCGGAGCACGAGTCTAATGCAAATCCAGGAGGCAACTTTCCCTGCTCGGGCGCTCCTTGCAGCTCTCTCTCTGTTGTTCTGGACAAATAGAAGAGCGGAGCTTATCCCCCAAAGCTCCCGGACAAATGTAGGCTCTCTGGGGGAGCCAGTAAGGGAATACTGCCTCCCTCAACAAAACAAACCCGAGACTCTCCAAGGTTTAGCACTGGAAACGGAATCTCCCAGCAGAGAAGGGGAGCCGGCTTAAGTGCCCCCCACTCTGTACCCCCCGGATTCCACCTGCCCCTTGGGGCGCTCGCCGTGTGATCACAGGTGCCCTCCCTGCAGCCATCTGGCCTCGGCCCAGCCTCCGCTCTTGGTTTCCCTAAGCAGAGGCGAAACATGCTGGAACCTTCAAAGCACATTCCTCAACACTAAGGGAGATCTGCGGGGAAGTGAAAACAAAGAGGCCAAGGAGCGCAGGAGCAGTTCAGCTTACAGAGTCTGTGGGCCAACAGGGCTGGCCCAAGTTCAGTCAGACTTCCTGGCCGTGGGCCAGCCCGAGCTGGCAGCGTGCCCTTTCCAGCCCACCACTCAGGCCTTCGTTGGCCCCCAGACCTGGGCACACCCTCGCCCCCAGCCCCAGCCCCGGGAAGCGCTGCCGTCCCTCGGTGGTCCTCTCGACCCTCCCTCTCGCCACGCCACTCGGTGCTAGTTCTGGTGCCAGTGGGCGGTCCCGGCCGCCCCTGAGCCCAGAACTTCCCAAGAGTGAGTGGGTCGCCAGCGGGCCGGCCCCTCGGGGTGGCCCGGTGCTCTGGGGGCGGCTCAGAGCCCCCGACGGGTAACTTCCGGCCTTGAGCAGCCATCTTGGGCAGTTGTGGACCCCCGGCAGCTGTTGACCCCCGGGCGCCATGAGAATAGCACATCGGACGTGGCGACTTGTGATAAGGGTGACACGCAAGGCTCCGAGAGGTACCCACACGTGTGATGGGGAGAGCGCCAGGCCCGTGGCCCTTTCGGGAGGTGAGCATTGAGCATTCGTTCAACACCTCGCCCCTCTTGTTGGTCCGGCATTGCATTTGTGGCCGTTGGGGGTGGCTGGGGGAGACCCCAGGCCCTGAGCCCCTCCTTAGAGAACTTACCATCCCCCCCCAAGAGAGATAAGCCCCACGTAGCCAAAAACCTCCCTGTGCTCACACTAATTGAAACCAGGGGAAAGAGCCGCCCTCGGTTTTCCTCCTCAGGCATACGTTGTTCAAGCCAAAGGGCGGATGGCGTGCTTCTGCCCACTTTCCACTCATAGCTGGATAACCGAAGATTTCCCCCCAACTCTGAGCTACCGACCTGCTGGACGGGGGACTGGGGCATGGGAAGTTCTGTGCCCTCTTTCCTGGGGTCCCATCCAGACAAGGTCATGTTAGCTGCAGATGTTGGGGGGAACACCGGCGTGGGCCCCCAAATTCTAGATATCTAGATATCAAGGGTGTGCAGAAGGAGCGCAAGGCCCTCCCGCCCCCCCCTTTCCCTGTCATCCAGTGTGTCTCTCTGTGGGAGGTCACTGCTCCCCGAATTCTTGCTCACCCTCCCCGAGATCGTCTACGAAGGCTAATTCTTTAAAAAAAAATTATTTTATTTTATTTTTGAAAACCCCAAACCCACAGAAAAATCGAAGGAACAGTACAATGAACACCCATATAGGAAGGCAGATTTTCAAAAGCGCTATATTTATTCAACACGCCTACCCTTGGAAAGAATTCAAAACCCCTTCAAAGATCTGAATTAATTTAACTTCATCTTCCAGTGTTAGTTAGGAATACTTTGCCCTCGTAGATACGTCGCTCGTCCATCCTTCCTCCCTGCGCCAACCACCCCCCCACCCCCCGCCGCCGCCAGCCCCTGGCACCGTCTCAGGGTGCCTTGTTCATGGTGGGCCTTTAATAAATCTTGTTGGGTTCAAAGAGCAAAGACCACACTGTAGTTGCCCTGCCCCCCTGACTACTGCGTGGCTTTATGCAGTCACTCTTGGGGCCTCCCTTTGCCCCTCCGACATGGAGGGTAGTCGTACGCCAGATTTCAGAACGTTGGGAGAATTCAGTTGGTGGATGGACAGAAAGCACTAAAAAGAATGCCTGGCATGTGCAGAAGGTGCTCGATAGTTACAGGGGAGGCTGGACGCTGAAACACATTTGGTATCAGCTTTGCTTTGGTGATTGCCCGTGAGTCATTTGGCCCCAAGTTCATTGGCGAGGGCGAGGGAGGCCTGAGGAAACCCCGGAATGCGGCTGCATAATCTTCCCCCTGAGAGCGTCGGCCCAGCTCAGCTGTGCTCCCAGCCGAGGCGGAGCGGCATACGAGCGCCAAGTGCTTTCCCGTGGACGGTTTCCACACTCGTGGAGAGTTTCTAGCCATGCTTATTCAAAAGGCATTCGGAGGGAAAGTTCCCCTCCCATCCCCCATTTTCTGGTCTAGCTAGCTGCTGTCCTGCTGATAGAAACATCTTCGGAGAAAGAACCAGCATTTACTTTATGGACAGAGCCAGAAGAGCATCTCTCTCTCTCTCTCTCTCTCTCCCTCTCTCAGGGAGTTTCAGGCTCACCAAAGGCCCACTTCGGGCCCAAGGCAAGGGTCAGGCAGGCCAGTGGGTTCGCTCCCAAGAGTCATCCTGTCTGATAAGCCAGAGGGGGGTCTGACGGACCCTCACACAAAGTTCTCCCCGATGCTCTTCACGTAGGAATGGTTGAGTGGTGGACATCTTCACAGCCAGAGGCAAGAGAGGACGCAGGAAAGATAAAGAAATTTGTTTAAAGGTATACTTTGCTCTGTGCTATAAAATACTGTGCCTAATGTCAGGCTTTGACGGCTGTAATATCTGACCTTGACATTGTAGTGTTTCTGCCATATAATTTAATTAACGTGTGATGCTGGCACGAGGCCAGAGAGTCAAGCGTTCAGACAGCTCTTGGAAGCCACGTAAGTCCCTTTGAAGTCCCCCCACCCCCCAGTGAACCAGCACACGGAGAAACCCCCTAAGGTTGAGGACAGCCCCCAATCCGGGGTACAGAAATTTAGCTGTGTTGCGGTTACACTGGATGGCACTGGCCAAGCTTCGGTCTGGCTTGTCCTGCTTCTAGAGGCCTGCTGTGGTTCCTGAGGGCCCCAACCACCAAGAGTGGCTCCTTGAGAACGAATAACTCGTCTCTCATCAGGGACAACGTGAGGAGGTCTCCTGTTTGCAGATTTTTCTCCCCAAGACGTTTTCTTCTCCCTCCGCTTTGCCTATTAGTAAATCATCGAGCTTCATAGGGGAACGTAAATTAGATAAGGGGTGTATTAATTAAGGACAAAAAGGACCCTATATACATCCATTCTGCCCGTAATTAACACTTACTATGCACCTACCAAGTCTTTGGGCATTTATAGCGGGGAACGAAACAGTGTCTTGGCCATTTGTAAAACTTCATTTCCCTGGAGCGAGAAAGAGAATAAATAAACGAGCACACATACGTATATCATATTTTCGGTTGCGATAAGTGCCATGAAGAATTAAGAAGGGCAGGGCGACTGGGGGGCTCCTTCGGGTAAGCAAGCGTCTGACTCTTGATTTCTTTCTTTTTTTTTTTTAGATTTTTTTTTGGGGGGAGCAGAGAGAGATCACAAGTAGGCAGAGAGGCAGGCAGAGAGAGAGGGGGAGAAGCAGACTCCCCGCTGAGCAGAGAGCCCGACTCGGGGCTCGATCCCAGGACCCTGAGATCATGACCTGAGCCGAAGGCAGAGGCCTTAACCCACGGAGCCACCCAGACATCCTGACGACTGTTGATTTCTGCTCAGGTCATGATCTCGGGGTCAAGAGATCAAGTCCTGATTCGGGCTCCATGCTCGCCGTGGAGTTGGCTTGTCCCTCTCCCTTGGCTCCCTCTCAAATAAATAAATAAATAAATAAATAAATAAATAAATAAATAAAATTTTTTGGAAAAGAATTGAGAAGGGTGAGGGGCTAGAGAGAGATGGGGTGTTCTTCTCGACGGCAGACTGTGCATTAGGAGGCTGGGGCTGACAGAATCACGTGCTTAGGTGGTAAGTGTATCTCTCTGTGCTTGCTGCGGTAATGTTGTGTAACAAACCACCTTAGGACTCGGTAGTTTACATCCATGAGCTCTTGTTTCTCACGTGTGTGTCTGTGAGTCACCTGTGGTTAGCTCTTCTAGACTGTGTTCGTTGGGCTTGACTCCAAGTGTGGGTCGGGTCCAGGCTCCCACATCTCTCTCATCCTCCGTGGATGTGTGAATGACCAGGGCCTTGCCTGGTGAGTCCTGGTCTCAGGTCCCACACTCTGTTTCTACTGCTTACATTCCATTCACCAAAAGACAGTCTGCGGCCTGACACTAATGGGATGGATGGGAGGTACGCGCCACCTCCAGTGGGAGGCATTGCAAAGTCCCTTGACAAACGGGCGTGGACACAGGGCGGGGTGAAGACTCGGGAACAGTAACAGAATCGGAAACAGATGGTTCAAACCCAAACGATGTATCTCTAGCTGTGGCATTGATATATACAAATACTTATATCAAATGATATAACCGCCTTTGCCGGAATCTTCTGTTTCAGATTAAATTTAAATAAATCCATGCAATAATTACACATTAGCATCCCTGAGGTGGTTTATTATGGGACCAGAGGCTTCTGGGTCATGGCCACAAACCTCAGGAAACCTGGGAGGATGGACCACAGACCATCCCGGTGCTCAGAGAGAAGGCCATGCTAGAGAGCTTTCTTCCTGTCTGGGCTTCCCTTGTAGGGCTGGTGCAGGTGGGAAAGACCAGAGGAGACCCCCAGATCCAGCAAGTGTCCTTGCTGGCCTCTGAGCATGTCTTGGAGTGACACAAATCTGGGATAGGCTCCAGGTGTGTCTCATGGGGCCTCACCGTACTACCAACTAGACATTTAACTGGTCTCATTGGCTGTCTAGGACACATATTCCTGTGTTCATTGTATAAGGGCATAGGTCAAAGATCCCAGAACTTTCTTGTGGCTCCTTTCCCCTAGCCGGTCTTCCCTTTCTCATGCCATCCTTGAATAACGTGATAGGGATCCCTAAGGGTCTCTTCAGAAAGTGATGGTGTTTAAAATTGGACCTCTCTTCAATGAATTCCTCCAGGGTTCTGCAGTCAGCCAAGTACTGGGACCCAGCCCTTCCCTTTAGGAGGAAAAGCTTGCTGTCCAATTGATTCCAATGGCTAATGAAATCTAATCGCCTTTGGCCAAAGCGATTCCAATCAGAGGAATCCACCGTATAAAAATTCAAGGTGGCGGCATCAAGATTTACATCTTGTGAGCAAAGATAATGGGGTCCAGGGGCAGGTGTTTAATGGTAGGGCCCCATAGGGATTCCGACCATCTCTTACTTGGGAAAATTCTGGCTCCTGTCTCCGAAGGTGTTCGAGGTGATCCATCTTCTGGAACTAATTCCAGCCTAGGACTGGGAGGGGGACCAGCTGGATGTAATCACCTTTCAGACCCGCGGCCATTGTGGAGTGCGGGGTACCATTCCTGACCCTACAGCTGGGTCTCTGATTCCGCTGGCAAGGTTGCTCTATTTAACTGGGTCTCTCTGGAACTTGCCCATGTCTGAACCTCACTGGGCTTTGTTTCTTTGTCACTTGCAGCGTTAATCTCTTCGCAACTCTATCCCAGAGGCCCTTCTGGGCTTTCAGCCTTCGTTCCCCATTGGATGATGATAATGACAATGGCGATGATTTACTTTTCTTTTTTTTTTTTTTTTAAGATTTTCTTTATTTATTTGACAGAGAGAGAGAGAGATCACAAGTAGGCAGAGAGTCAGGCAGAGGGAGAGGAGAAGCAGGCTCCCCGCTGAGCAGAGAGCCCGATGCGGGGCTCGATCCCAGGACCCTGAGATCATGACCTGAGCCGAAGGCAGAGGCTTAGCCCACTGAGCCATCCAGGTGCCCCGATGATTCACTTTTCGTTGAGGCAAACTAGCTATGTGGAAAAGCCCACATTCCATTCAGGTACAGCTTGCTGGCCGCACCCAGTTAACGAGCACCGAGATCGAGAAACGTATTACCACCAGCACCCCAGAAATCAGTTAGTGCCCCCCTTCCAGGGACTACGGCCCCAAAGATAACTGTTGTCCTAACTTCTTCTTTTTTTTCTTTTTTTTTTAAAGATTTTATTTAGTTAGTTGACAGAGAGAGACAGAGCGAGAGAGGGAAAACAAGCAGGGGGAGTGGGAGAGGGAGAAGCAGACTCCTTGCCAAGCAGGGAGCCGGATTTGGGGCTTGATCCCAGGACTCTGAGATCATGACTGAGTCGAAGGCAGATGCTTTAACGACTGAGCCGCACAGGCGCTCCTTTTATTTTATTTTAATTTTTATTTCAATTTTGTTACTATTTTGTTATTTTTTTTTTAAAGTAATCTCTACCCCCAATGCGGGGCTCGAACTCACAACCCCAAGATCAAGAGTCGCACACTCCACCAACTGCGCCAGCCAGGCACCCCTGTTGTCCTGACTTCCAGTAGCATTGATTAACGTTGTCTGGTTTGGTTCTGGACACAAACAGAATCTACAATGTGAACTCTTTGGGTCCGGCCTCTTTCATTCCACATGACACTTATGAATTCCATCCATAGTGTGTCTAGTGTGGTTCGTTCATTCTCTATGCTGTGTGGTATCCCACAGTGTGAAGACACCACATTTTATTTATTCGTCTACTGTCTTGTTGTTGATGGGCATCTGGGCAGCTTTGCTCTGGACCTTTTGCTAATCGCGCCACTATGAACACTTGCGCCCCTGCCTTCTGGTGAAGAGAAGGACATGTTTCTGCGGGCTGTGTGTATACGCACAGGTTGTATTGCTGGGCTATAACCTGGGCCTCCTCAGCTTTAACTGCACTTTTCCAGACTCCAAGTTGCCAGAGTCTTCCAAGACAGTCATGCTGACTCGTACTCCTACAACTGAGTATGAGGGCTCTCCTTGTTAGCACTTGGGATTTTTCTCTTTTTCCTTTTAGGCATTCCAGTGGACCTGATGAGATTTCAAAGTAATTTCCTTCCTCGAAAATTCTCCCAAGTGTCTCCCATAAAACCATCATGGGGAAAATGTTAGCTGATGCCCTAGGATGTAAGCGCCTGTGGTTTTCTTGTCCTTTTCAGGAGAATCTGCAATGTGGTCCTTGATCTTTAAAAGATGGTAGCTTTTGGAAACAGAGAAAATAAAAAATCTGGATCAAACTTCAAGACCCGGCTCCCCTACACCCGTCTGCTCCCCCTCTCACTGGTTGCCACAAGCCACAAGCACACCCACCAGGCGGCCCGAGGCTTCCCAATGCCCACCCAGGCCCTTCTGCCGGTCTGCCTTCCAAGGGAGCCTCAGCCCCTGCGCCCCGGCCAGAGCGATCTCCCCGCTCTCCCTGACGCCCCGCTCCGGTCGCGACTCCTCGTCAGAGCCCCGCGCAAACTACTGGCTTAGGTTTGATCGTCCCAGATGTCCTTGTGCACATCGCCACAGCCACAGAACATGTCGTCTGGCCTCTCTGGTCTATCTTTAGCTCCTTGATTCAGTTCTAAGGGACCACAGAGCCTAGCAAGGGCCAAAACACATGAATTGTCCTCGAAGGGTCCAGAAGGTCTGAATATAATCAGATGAGCACATATCATGAGTGATTTCCCAACGCTGGGTGTATTTTGCGGAAGAGCTTGTGGTCCCCTCTGTGACAGCCTGGCTGGACCTCAGAGCTCACAGGCTGCTTCAGACTCTGGCTGCTTCCGTGAAGTCGGACTGAGCAAGCCTGGGGTAGGGCCTAGCATTCTTTACTTTCTTCTTCTTTTTTTTTTTTTAAAGATTTATTTATTCTTATTTGAGAACAAGAGAATGGGGGCGGGGCGGAGGGAGAGGGAAGGAAAAGAATCCCAAGCAGACTCCTTGCGGAGCAAGGAGCCCAACATGGGACTCAATCTCATGACCCTGAGATCATGACCTGAGCCGAAACCAGGAGTCAGATGCTTAACCTACTGAGCCACCCGGGCGCCGCTGGCATGCTCTACCTTTTAACACTCGCTGCGGCTGACCTCACCCAGGTTGGGAAACTGGCTGCGTCTGAAAAGAATATTCTCTTCTAGAAAATGAGAAAATGTCAGAGGGTGTGGGGAGAAGGAGTGGTGATGGAAAGTTTTGGGCTTAGAGAGACGGTGTTGGAGTCTCGGCTCTTTCGCTCACCACGGGTGTGACCATGGGCGAGTTCCTCGATCCCTCTGAGCCTCAGTTTTCTCTTCTGGGAAGTGGGAACAAACACCGTGGGGGGCTGGCTGTCCCAGTGCAATGAGTTACTGGGGATTTGTTGGTAATTTGCCAAGAGGAATTCCAGGAAGGGCTCCTCCGGGGGCGGCGGGGGCTCTCACCTGGGGTATCTTGTGCAAGATCGTCCCCTCACGTGGCAAGTAGCTGAGGCGGCCCATTTTCTGAAAGTTTGGTGGGGCTGTCGACAGTGGTTGACTTCCTTCTGACTTCTCCTGGAACGGGTGCCCCAAAAGAGCCGGGAGGAAGCTGCATAGCCTTTTTTCTGACCTAGCCTTAGAATCCTCATGGCATCGCTTCTGTTGTGTTCACAGCAGTCATGAGCCCTCACCGATTTCTGGGAGTGGGGACATCAACTCCTGGTGGGAAGAGTGTCAGTAACTTGCAGCTGTGTATCTCGTGACGTTGTTTTCAAGATGAAATGAGCTCATCTCTTGGAAGCGCTGGGCCAGTGTGGATTCCCCTTCTAGTCTAAGGCTGGGGGGTTAAGGGTCAATGTCAGTGCCGGGGGCCATGTTCACAGTTGCTGTTGTCGGGAACCCGTGAAGGGACAATCGTTCTTGGTTTCTAGTCATTTCCATCCCTCGGATAGTTGGTACAGGGCAGCAGTAGGGCGCCTTCTGATTCCCTGATGGGGGGTTACTGGCTGCACAAGGGGTCCCGCGGTTCCCTGTGACCCCATATCAGCCCTGCCCATGTGACTGGCCTCAACTGGAAGCTTCTTGGGCTCCAAATGGGAGCACTGGCTGAGGACATCGTGTCTTCGGGACCGACACCCTGGCGTGGGGTCCTCGGGAGGCCCAGCTGTGCTGGGATGGTGAACTGAGGGGCAACTGGAGAGTAGCTTTTGTGGGGACGGTTCCTGTACCCCATGTTCGAGAACAGGTCCCTTCTCTGGCTTTGCTTCCTTCGCCCCAGCTCTGGAGAGAGCCCGGGGGCTGAGGAAGTCGACGGAAGACCATTCGGGCCAGCTCGCAGGCTCCCAGAGGGAGGTGGGGGATGGACTGCCTTCCGGAGCTGCCTGCGGGGGGGGGGGGGGGGGGGGGG
>CM052801.1:30643458-30700482 GCA_028533885.1 Nasua narica | reverse complement strand
TGGTCCTCCTGCTTCTCTTTCTGGGGCTCCTGCCCCTCCCCCGTCACCACCCCCAGCCTCACGTTGGCCGACTGTCGTTCAGAGCGGGCGGTGTGCGAGGCTCAGAGCCACCCCGCGACCCGACCGTTTATCCACGGGAGCTCCCGTTAGTGGGCTCCTTCCGCACCCAGCGGAGGGCGAAGGAGGGTCCCCAGGCCTCCATGATGTCCATGAGGACACGAGGACACACCACCTGCCCGAGTGACGGATACACACGGAAGCGCCTCAGGAAACCCGGGGCGGGCGCACAAGGGCTCGGAGGCCCAGGGAGGCCCGGACAGGACTTCCTCGCAGTCCCCGGGCGAGGCCGTGCCTCAGGCTTGCCGCCCGCTCTCGGCTTCGTGCCTCAGGTTCCCCATCTGTAAAATGGGGGTCATGGGGATGAAATGTGGGGGTGCAGATAAGCACAGGCTAGGCACAGTCAGCCCTTATCCGGTGGGGCTTCAGGGGGAAGGGAGGGGTAGCGAGGGACAGTGGGGCCACTGAGAAGGAGAAGCCAGCAGGAGGCCAGAGGACGATGGAGGGTTGGTCGGCTCCGGGGGCGGATTCAGTTCGGATCAGAGACCCCTTGTGCTGTTTGAGGTTCCTGCCTCCCCGGAAGGACAGTGGAGGAGCTTGGGGCTCCGCCCCCACCCCTTCCCCCAGCCCCCAAGTCTTCCCGGGTCCTCCATCCCTCCCTCGAGACTGCTACACCCATCCTTCTGCCTCCTGACATCCCTGGCCCGTCCCGAGCCCCGCCACGGATGCCTGCCGCTCCCTAACCCCGGTGGCTGCCCGGCGCCTCCTGGCTCTACTGCCTGGACCCAAATCCCCATCCTCCTTAAGCGTCAGACCTGGCGGGGGGTTGGGGGGGGCCGGGAAGGAAAGACCATCAGTTTGGGAGTGCGAGTCCAGCAGCTTTGTGACCTCGGGAGAGCTCCTTAACCTCTCTGAGTTTCCTCATCTATGAAAAAGGATAATAATTGTGACTACCGACTTGTTTTGACTGTACTCCCGCGAGGATTTAATAGGGGAATGCAGGCAGTATGCAGCTGGTACTTAATAGATGCTTAATAAAAGGGGGGCTCTTTCCGTAATGGTGCTACGGCCGTGTATGCAGAAGGTGCCTCAGTCATCCCCGCTCACGGATTTGACTGGCATAGGGGGCCACTTACTGCTAGAGGGTGGTCACAGCAATGGAGGTCGTCCTCCCTTGATGATTCAGGGAGAGCACCCCTTTGCCTGCCTGAGGGGTACCCTGTGCTATGCCCTAGGATTGGAAACAGAAGGCCTAGACGCAGTGTGCACATGTGGTGGCTTGGGCAACCCAGAAGGAGCTGGGAGCCCCTGAGGGAAGAAAACCATTCTGGATAAAGGATTTAATCATTTCCTTTTTTTTTTTAAAGATTTTATTTATTTATTTGACAGAGAGAGAGAGATCACAAGTAGGCTGAGAGGCAGGCAGAGGGAGAGGGGGAAGCAGGTTCCCTGCCGAGCGGAGAGCCCGATGCGGGGCTCTATCCCAGGACCCTGGGATCATGACCCGAGCCGAAGGCAGAGGCTTTAACCCACTGAGCCACCCAGGCGCCCCAGGATTTTCTCATTTCCTTGAGGGCTTTGCCCAATGTCCGGGAAACATACCTTCTTCAGAAACCTCTGGACGGAAACCTTTCTACTGTTTCCATGCGATGTATCAGTGGGTTGTCGCTATGTAACAAAGAACCCTACCAGGGAGTGGGGGAAGCCACACCGAGTTCTTGCTCACTCTTGGGCTTCCTGCTCACAGCTGGTTGCTGGAACAGGTGCACAGGGTGGGGGGAGGGGCAGTCCGCCGGAGGACATGGAAGGGGAGGCGCGCTGCAGTCCCCTGCCCAGTTTGGCGGTGGGCGCAGGCTCCCGCTTGGGGTGAAAAGTGGCTCTCTTCCCTGTCACCTCATATCCTTTGGTCCCCGAGACCCACTTCTTCCCGGGGCGTTTTTCAGAACTGCCTGAGAGAGTGAAGCAGGTGGCCGCAAGGGTCTCTCAAGACTGTGCTTCCGAAGTCACAGCGTCCCTTCCGCTGCGTCCTGTTTGGCCACGGCACGTCTCCGGGCCAATCCAGATTCTAGGGCAGGGGACGTAGATTCGAGATTCCACCCTGCCTTAGTTGGCCTGGGCCGCCGTAACGAAGTACCACACCCCGGGGGCCTGAAAGGACAGAAATGTACCGCCTCATGGTTCTGGAAGCTAGAAGTCCAAGATCGAGGTGTTGGCAGGGTTGGCTTCTGAGGCCTCCCTCCTGCCGCTTGTAGATGGCTACCTTCTCACTGTGTCCTTCCCTGGTCTTCCCTCTGGCTGGGTCTGTGTCCATATTTCTTTTTTTTTTTTTTTTTAAGATTTTATTTATTTATTTGACAGAGAGAGAGAGAGATCACAAGTAGGCAGAAAGGCAGGCAGAGAGAGGGGGAAGCAGGCTCCCCGCTGAGCAGAGAGGCTGATGCGGAGCTCGCTCCCAGGACCCTGAGATCATGACCTGAGTCGAAGGCAGAGGCTTTAACCCACTGAGTCGCCCAGGCGCCCCCATATTTTTATAAGGACACCAGTCAGACTAGATTCGGGCCCACCCTTGTGCCCACATTTTAATTTAATTTCCTCTTTAAAGACCTTAACTCCAAATATAGTCATATTCTGAGGTACTAGGGATTGGGACTTCAGCATGTGGATTTTGGGGGACCCAATTCTGCCCATGATGCAACCCCTTAGTGGGAGGAGCTCCAGAGAAGCGGGGCTGTGTTTAATCTACAATTGTGGAGTACCCAACCACAGCAAACACTCACGCACGCCAGCTGCTAGTATTATTTTATTACCTTCACATTGGAAGGTTAGCGAGGAAACACTTCCACCAGAGGCCCTAAACCCCCAGACTCCCCCTCTCCTGCAATCGCGCACCTTCCCCAGCATGGCCGCCCCCGACAGCTGACAGCGGGCTGTACGGACCTCAGACATCTTGGCCACCAACCTTCCTGCTCGCTCAGCTGGCCTCGGGTGGACTATGTGGGCAGCCTCCCAGAACCGGACCAGCCGGGTTGGCCCCAACAGCCTTTATCAACCCCGTCCATGCTCCCTTCCCCAACATACCCCTCCACCCTACTCCTGACTGGTTGCCTCCCCCAGGGTGCCTGGAGTATCTTTTCCAGGGCATTCTCTCGTGAAAGCTCAGAGACTCATTCCCATGGCGCCTGACTTACACATAGAGGGTGTTTATTTTTTAAAATTTTATTTATTTTTTTAGAAGATTTTATTTATTTATTTGACTGAGAGAGATCACAAGTAGGCAGAGGCAGGCAGAGAGAGAGGGAGAAGCAGGCTCCCCGCTGAGCAGAGAGCCTGATGCGGGGCTCGATCCCAGGACCCTGAGACCATGACCTGAGCAGAAGGCAGAGGCTTTAACCCACTGAGCCACCCAGGCGCCCCATAGGGGGTGTTTAATAAGAATTTGTAGACTAGGGTTGGTTTCAGAATCTTCAAGGTCCCCTTAAGGCCCTGGCTCAAATCCCAAAATCGCAAAGAGCCCCGTGGGACTTGGGAAGGTTTCTTTGACCACAGCTTCTCTGATGCTCCCTCCTCCCCTCCTGCCCCTTACTGGAACCTGTTCCACATGTGCCCATCCTCACCAGGGTACACCTTCCGAAGATGCGCAGATTTGACATTGAACCTGACTTGTACATGCCATGGATTGATGGGACAGCGGTGCAGGGAGAGAGGAAGCATTTCTGCTCCCCGTGAACCTCCTTACACATGCACACACACACACACACACACAGACACATCCTGGGGAGCCATCCTGCGCCCCTGGCAATATCTCCTCCCAGGCGGTGCCCCTGTACTTCCGGGGCGAGATCAATGAAGGAAAGTGAGACAGTGGCAGGTCAGCCACGCGAGAGACAGGAGAACACGGGGAAGAAGACGAGGAGAAATGGCACGCAGTTGGGGGAGGTCAAACGCTGAATTACTTGTAGCCCTGATGGGCGCCCTGGCCCATCTCAGAGACACAGGGGCGGGGCACCCAACAGAGAAGGCCCACAGAGCCCGCCAACGCCCCCAGGTTGTGAGAACTGCAGCTCAGTAGGGCAGAGGATTTTAGTTCTGTCCGTGAACGCCATCGTGAGCTGACAGTGAATTTGCAGAAGGCTTCCCCCCAAAACACGAGTAAGTGACCGCAGCATCCCTACTGAGCCTACTACACAGCCCTCCCCGGCCCACAGTGCTCTGGTGGAGGGTCCCTGGGACCCTTTCGCAACCCCCGTCCCCACCCCACTGCTGCACACACGGCTCAGTGACATCCCCTGGAGAGTGGGAGAAGCACGTGTATCCAGAAGAGGGATTCCTGCAGGGACTTCCGGAAAGGGACAGAATGGGGATTTCTGGTCCCCATGACCCATTTTGTAGAAGTCGCTGTTTGACCCACAGTGGATGTCTTGAAACGTCTAAAAGGAAGGTCAGCAAGTGTCTGGGACTCCCAGGCTTCAGAGTTGCCCCAGGGCCCGGGAATGAGGTCAGCTGTGCTAACCACCATGCTGTGGCCCAAAGCTCCCGCCGCCGAGCAGTGCTGCTAAGGCCAAGTGTGTTTTCCGAACGGTCCGGCTGGTCGGTCAGCCGTGGGTAGCAACAGGCTAAGTGTGACGCTGGGCTTGGCCCCAAACTCTGGGCCTTTTTCTAAACAGCATGCTCTGCTTCGCTCTCCACTCAGAGTTGCCTGCTTGGAAAACCTCTCTGCCCGTGTGGTGAGGGATCTAAGCCCTGGTGACAGGGAGGCTGACATTCTTGCGACCAGCGGCCGAAGGCTGCTAAGAATATCCAGCCACAGATCTGACCACAGGCCAGTAAATGCCCCATGGCTTCCGTGGCCCTCCAGGCACGGGAGGTAGGAGCTTATGGGGGCGGCGGGGCTCCGGGAAGCCCTCAACTGGGAGTGTGCAGGCATGGAAGTAAAGAATAAAGTCCAAGAAAAAAAAAAAATAAACCCCACCAATAAGCCCACCCTGCCCTCAAGGAATATACCCTCTGAATAGGGAGGACGTCGACCTACCGCGGGGACCCACCGGAAGTTGCTGATAAAAGCAAGGACAGCCTTACAGAGGGGACTGGAGGTTCCCAGTGCGAAGGAGAGAGCCCGCCGAAGGAGAGAGCCCGCCGCAACCAGATGGGTGGCCTGCCAGGGAGCCTAGGGTACACGGGCCTTCCTCCGGCCCGCCAGCCGGCCCGCCAGCCGCCGTCTCTGCGTCTGCAAAGCCAGGGGTTGGGCTCAGGTCCAGAAACGTTTCCTGGGCAAAGGGGACTCCTGTGGGGGTGGGTAGGGGAGCAGTTCCTGCAACAAGGGCATGCAGGGAAGCAAGGTGAGAGGGAGGGTGGGAGAAAGGGGGCTCCCAGAGCGGGATGGGTGTGTGCAACAGTGGGGAGCGGCTGTGCCTGATTGGGGGGGGCGGGGGGGGGAGTGACAAGTCCAACTTGGCTGGAGTGGAAGGAAGTTCCTGTAGAGGAGAGGAAGATAAGAGGAAAGCCAGGGTGGGGGCCTGGCCCGCGGCCAACACGGCCTGCTTTCCGCCAGCAAGTTGGCTTCTGGTCACATGATTTTGATTTTGTCCCGCGCCTCCTCCTGGGCTATCTCGGGAGCCACCTCGCTGCCCCCCGGCACTCCTGCCGCCGGGTCTCCCACCCAGAGCTCCCATACCCTGACAAGCCTTACTCTTCCCCACTTTGTTTTGGTAGGTTTTGCTTTATTGTATTTTTTTTTTAATGTTGTGAACATTTTACTGAAGGGCAGTGCACTGACCAAAAAGCGTATATATCCTAGGCGTCCAGCTTGATGAATTTCTATAAGCCCAACACACCCATGTGGCCAGCCTCCAGATCACGATGCAGAATATTCCCTGCGGCGGGGGGGGGGGGGCTCCCCCGAAGTCCCTGCTGTGCTGGTCCCCTCCACGGTAGCCCCTGCGCGGACTTCTGACACCTTGGGTTGGCTTCCGCTGTCCGATCGGCTTGGTGCACTTGAAAACTTGATGACCTCGGGATCCTTGCATGCATGTTCTTTCACGGGGTCCCTCCCCATTGCCTGAGCTTGCTTTGTAAAAGGAATCTTCCCGAGCAGCTTCCCACCTGAGGCGGGTAATGAAGGCTGAGCTTCCAGGGATTGCTCTGGCCTATGGAATCCTTCGAGGAAATCTTGGCGAATCCCTACTGGAGGCAGGAGAGGGCCCACGGAGACTCGGGGTGGGGGTGGGCGAGGGCTTCATGATGGGCTGAGCATCGTGTTAGGTGCTGCAGGGGGTGACCAAGCAGAAGATGGGGGTCCGGAGGGAATGAAGGGAAGGTAGGACTGCATCCAGAGAGCTGGACCAGGTTATATATGTAAGAGGATCTCCAAGGGCAAGAGGAAAAAAGAAAGTAGCTCACGCCTGCCCGTGAAGGACAAGGACTGAGGGATGGGAGGTCTGGGGGGCGTGACTCCTGTCTCCCTAAAGGGTGCCCTGCAGGCTACCCGGGCTCTCCTGGGAGTCTCCCTTTTAGCTAAAGATTAGAAGGAGGTGGGGTCCTTGCCCTGAGGGAAGAAACAATTGAAATTTCATTGTCGCAGTGTCTGCGAAGATTTTTCATTTTGTGTGTGTGTGTGTGTGTGTGTGTGTGTGTGTGTGTGTGTGTGTGAGAGAGAGAGAGAGAGAGAGAGCGCGAGAGTGTGCTTCATTCCTAGGGGGCCTCCTGCCAGATGGGCAGCGCTGGCTTCCTCCTGCATGATGATGGCAGGGTTGAGAGGTAAGACAGAGGGAGGAGGGCACCCCGGAGATTGAAATTGGCCAGGACATTTGAGAAGTCCTGAATCCAAAGTCCAGAGAGGGCCAGTGACTCGCCCAAGGTCACACACCGAGGGCGCCAGCTCTAGAAACCAGATCTCTTGTCCCCTTCGTGCTTCTTTCTATTCCTGCGTCCCACCCCCTCACTTTACAAAGAGCCCTGTGTTGCCACCAAAAAGAGCTGAATTACCTCATTTCTGAAAGGCGTTATGAATTCAGTTCTATTTTGCGGACCGGGGCAAAGATACTGTGAGCAGGCGTGACATTATAATTCATGTCCCACTTCTTCTATTTATCTTTGCTGGGTTTTGTGTATCTTTGGAAGCAGCCTTAAATCATTATTGGAACAAAGTAGGGCGAAAAATAATAATATATAATTACAAATGAGGAATAGGCTGTGTGAGCCTATTAATTGCCTTCCGTGCAACCCTTATTCTTGGTATTTTCAGAATAATTAAAAGATTAGGCTAACTTCAGTGGGGGTAGTGGGTGAGCACTGAACCCCAAACTGCACATCACTTACTCCAGAAATGGCCCGGTGTCACCTGCCACCGGCGACGCTCTCTGAGTAACACTGAGGACTGTGCTCCAGTCTCTGAGTTTTACTCTCTTCAGAGGAGAAACTCTTGCAACGGCTGTAAAATAAACCCCAAAGCAGAGAAGAAGCCGAAGAGAGGAAATACTTGGTGGCGCATTAATCATAGTCGTCAGCCCCAGAGCAGAGGACAGAGGCTGGATCGAGCAAAGACAGAACCTAAATTATCTTGGAGATTGATCTTCCCTCCTCTGCGCTCCCTGTGCCAGCGAGCGGGTCAGAAAGGTCCCCGCGTAGCCAGTGGCATTGAACTGGCAGGGGCACCCGCGGACTGACCAGCGTGTTTCTGTCGAAGAGGAGCGGGGCAGGGATGACCTCGCCGCATCATGGGGATCCTACCGGAGCTTCCGCTCGCCCGGAATGGGGCCTCGAATTGGAAAGCTAGGGAAGAGAAGAGGCACCTACCTCAGAGGGACCTGTGGGACAGATTCACTGCCGTCATGTCCCCAGGGGACATCGCTGGCATGCCAGAATGCAGTGAAGGCCATTTCCTTGCAGATCTGCCTAAAGCGCCCAATTAGAATAACGAAGCTGGCCACAGGGGCCTAGAAAGTCTGAAAAACTGCGTGGGTAAAGGTTTGGGCTCTAGGAATCAGGCGATGAGTGTCCAGGCAAGCAGGCTAGTTAATTGGCCTCTAAAGTCTCGGTTTCTTCATCTGTGAAATGGGGATAATAATAGCACCTTTATTATAGGGTGGTTTTCTATATGAAATGAGATTACTAACGCGTATAAAATGTTTAGAACTGTGTGCCTGGCGGACACTAAGCTCTTAATAAATCCTAGCTATTGTTTTTCTAGGAGCTGGCAAAAGCCAGCGGCCTTCTCCCCAAATCTCAAGAGCTGTCCGGCTCCAGAAGGGCTGTGTGGTGGGTTCTTTCTGGATCATCTTTTCTCCTGTTCTAGCTCTCCCCGTGCTAAGAGCAGAGTAATGTTTATCAAAGCTCCAAGCAGGAGGGAAACAAACAAACACCGCCCCCCCCCAAAAGGTTGCCCAGAGTATGAAAGGGCAAGGTGGTTTACAATATGGGCAAACGCTGAGCCATAATTTAGTATTGATGGAGTGCGGAAGCTTTCCAAACAGAGCTAGAGAATCTGCTTGTTCTGAAGAGGAAGGACTTCCCTTGAACTTGGTCCCACACTTTTTTCAAAGCTTAGCTGGGAAGAAGGCAACTCTTCATTCAGATGATAAACCCTTGGGTTCCCATGGTGAACACCACAGATCAACTGAGACTTGCTGATCCCAGAAAGAAACAAACTCCTTTTGTGATAGTTACTGCAGTTGGCCACTTGCCAGGATGACCCCAGAAGGACGCCATTAGAGAAGCTATGTAGGATCTGATCCCAGAAACAGTTTAAGGTTTGGGGGAATAGTGCCTGTGTGTGGGAGGCGAACAGTATACTTCGCTGGAAAGGGCCCAGATTTGAAGGCAGGTAGAATCGTTGTAGCCAAGCTCGGCTAGATGAGCTATGTATTTTTGGAGGGCAATTGTAAGAGCTTCCGTTTCCCCAGCTATAAAATGTGAATCCTAATACCTTACCCATTGGGTTATTTTGGGGGCTCATGGGAGGAACATAAACAAACATATTGGAAATGCACCTAATAAAGTAACTGCAAGGAGCAAAGGCCCTCAATAAACAGGAGCTATTTTTATCACGTAGGAATTATTCCTCGTTAAAAAAGACTTGCTTTGCTACCAAATGCATGTTGTGGCATAGTTACTGTCCGAAGTCAAATGGCATGGAATTGAGAACTCCAATTGTCTAAGGTCAAGGGCGGCCAGAACCCACTCTTAAGGTTTCTGAGGGTTTTGAGATAGATAGTCGCAATCTTTTGCCACCAAGTAAGGACCAAATGATTGGCAATAGGCAAGGTATTCTAAAGAGATTCTGGTTTGGGCTCTGGGTTTCTGGCTTACCCTTGGCCATCCCTCATCTCCTGAGGATATTTTGTGGCACTTAGCAAGGATACCAAGGATGTCCAAGGTAGGGGCGCCTGGGTGGCTCAGTCATTAGGCTTCTGCCTTCGGCTCAGGTCATGATCCCAGTGTCCGGGGATCAAGCCCCGCATGGGGCTCCCTGCTCAGCGGGAAGCCTGCTTCTCCTCTCCAGTTCCCCTTGCTTGTGTTCCCTCTCTCACAGTCTGTCAAAATAATAATAATAATAATAATAATAAAAGATGTCCAAGGCATTCCCCGCAATGGGCACACCCAGGAACCTTACCTTCTCTGACAAAGACCTGTATACGTGCATCCCTGTATCCCATGCTCCCTTGGGCCTCCCTTGGACCTCCCCCAGACGTTAATGGCTCCTCTGGCTTCATCCCGCCCTTTCTCAAATTCTTTGGCCTCAATCCTCACCAGAACTACAGAGTCACTCCCTGCAAGCCCAGGCACCCCCCTTTTTCTTTAGCACACACCCACAGTTGTCTTGCTCTCTTAAACTTGGTTTCTTCTCTTGCCAGTGATCTAGAATATTGACTCAATACCATCTTCCTGCGGAGGCTGGGTCAGAGGGGGGCTGAGAGAGGCAGCAAAGAGACTGGCTGGAATAATCATCTTTGGTTATTTTTTTGTTAATGTTATTTGTAAGTAGTAATCTCTACACCCAATGCGGGGCTTGAACCCACAACCCCGAGATCAAGAGTCCAAGCTCTACTGACTGAGCCAGCCAGGCGCCCCATAATCCTCGCAAGTGAAGATGGCGGCCTGGCCTTAGGGTGGATGTGGAAGAATGGGAAGTAGGCTTATTGGACAGGACATTGGGAAGTAGAAAGAGCCCTGCCACTGGAAGGTGAAGTGGGAGCTAGGTCAAGAATGACCGCCCCTCCCCCACACACCCCTCCCCCCAGGATTCTGCTTTAAGTACTTGAGTGGCCGAAACATTTTCTGCATCAGGGAGGGAATTGGGACAAAGGGTAGGTTTCAAGCAAAGAGCACATTCTCTTTAAGGGATAGTTTGTCCAGCTTCCCACTCTTTCCCCAGCACCCGTCCCAGGGCCTGGAATTTAGTAAATAGCTCCCCATATTTGTAGATTAATTCGTGATTTTAAGAATTCAGTTCTAGGGCGCCTGGGTGGCGCAGTTGGTTGAGCGACTGCCTTTGGCTTAGGTCATGATCCCGGAGTCCCGGGATCGAGTCCCACGTCGGGCTCCCGGCTCCATGGGGAGTCCGCTTCTCACTCAGACCTTCTCCCTTCTCATGCTCTCTCTCACTCTCTCTCTTTCCTAATAAATAAATAAATAAAATCTTTAAAAAAAAAAAAAAGAATTCAGTTGTAGGCATGCTAGGAGGCAGTGAAGCAGAATGGCTGCGGACATGAGCTCTGGAGATAGAACTGAATCCTATCTCCAGCATTTTCCGAGTGACCTTGGGAATGTTCTATAGCCCCTCTCAGTTTCCTCATCTGCAAAATGTGGATAAGGTTTAATAATAGTCAATTTACATGAAGTGCTCACCGGAGTGCTGCCTCCACTATGCAAATGTTCGCTATTGTCATTATTAAACCGGACGGAGATTGCCAGGTGGAAAAGTCAGGTCTGCAGCTCGATATAAGGGTGTGGAATGGGGGGGGGGGGTGTAAGAATCATCAGCAAATAGGTGCATTTAAAGCCAGGGGCCTGGATGAGATTGGGGGAGGAGAGGGAAGCTCCAGGTCCAAAGCAAACTAGTAAAGCAGAGAGGAACCTAGAAAGAGGCTGAAGGAGGATGACAACAGTGTGTGTTTGTGTGTGTGGCATCTGGGAGTCTAGGAGCAGTTCGACGGGGTGTAGTCAGGGGTGTTCAGTGCTTCTAAGGCCACTGGGAAAATGTCTCCCGATCTGGCAACAAGGAAGTGATCACTGGCAGCAGTGATCCTGAGCGCTTTCTGCAGAATGGCCGGGGAGGCTGGTGTAGGTTGGCGAATGTGCTAAATGATCTACCTATATACAGTGAAACTCCATGAACCTTGGCACAGACGAGGCCCATCTCCCTGTGCTGATAGGAAATGATCTGTAAGATGTAATGATAAGTTTCATAGGTAAGATACAAAACAGTTTGTGCAATCTACACCCATTTCTAAAAATAAAACGCAGGAGGACATGCATATGTACAAAGAAAGAGGTGGGGGTGGGGGTGGGGTCCTCCCAGCAGCTTGAAGATGTTTCCTGCACATACAGATATGTGTCTATATTCCCCCCTACTTTGTTTTCATACAAACTGTAACATACCCAAATGGTAACATACTATACACATCGCTTCTTTCTGCACCTTATGTTCTTCTCTTGACAATAGACCTTACTGGTCATTCTGTGTTAGTCCAAGGAGCGGGCCTTAATTTTTTAAAATAGTCACAGAATATTTCATCCTGTGCAGGTACCATCAATGTCCTCACTGGACCCTTAGGTTGTTTCTAATCTAATGCTGTTACAAACAAAGCTACGATTTTCCCCCAAATCATAGACTGGCTTCAAAACTAGCTGATCTATAGTGCACCCGAGGTAAGGGAACTAGGAATGCCACATGGCCGTAGACACCTCTTTCAAGAAGTACAGCTGTGCAAGGGAACAGATAAATAGGGAGCCGGGGAAGGAGATGTGGGGTCAAGGAAGGGCATTTTGAAGATGGGAGATGCTTCAAGGGAATGAATACAACAGGGTAATTCAATAAAGAGTGCATAGGGTTGGGGGAGGGGGCGGCCAGGAAGAGGCTCTGCTGTGATATTTTAGCAGGTGTAAAAGGCTGACTTAAAATGGTATATGAGTCCTGGTCCTGGGTGCTGTGGAAGCACCAGGATGGATGGGTAGACTGACCCAGGCCATAAGGAAGGTTCCGCTCCAGCAGGGAAGCTACTATGTTTCACAAATCAGCTGCAATATTGCTAGAAAGCCTTGATTCTGTTTCCCAGGTACAAAGATCTACAAACTTCCCAATGGGGTGCCTGCTGGTGGAGTTCGCTCACATTTCCGGTAGTTCCCTGGGTTCCGGAAAAGACATTAGCTGGGGAGAGGAGAATGATACTTTGCCTGAAATTTGTACATTTTCCAATAGGGATTAAATGACAATGTGTGCCCTGGAAGGCTTAAAAAAAAAAAAAAAGAAAGAAAGAAATAAAAATCCCAAGAAGAATTTATATTCCTGATGGCTTTGCTGATGGTCTTGTAAATTGTATATTTAATCAAAGGCACTCGAATGTCTTTTTTTTTTAACTATTGAAGAGCCATTTAAATGTCAACATAAGTGATTCCCTCCCAAATAGTGCTGTTTATACATTACTTCCCCTAATAGACCATAATGATTCATAAGGAGGCATTTCGCTCCTCCAAATTGTAGGCCTATTGAGATATAAATTAAGATGATAAATAATTTGACCTTACCTGAGAGTACTAAGTATTTACATGTGTCAAATAGGAAATTACCCTGAATATCAGGGTCCCTAAAAAGGGCTTCCTCTCTTGGCTGAATTCAATAAATGACAAGGGTTTAGAAATTTCCTTTAGCGTGTGTAGGAAGAAGAGGGGCATACACAAAAGAATGAGCCCGAGGACCCGGCGGTCCTCGCGCTCCAGGCAGACTTCCCATTGGGCCGGCGGTGGAGGGAGGGATGGCGGTGGAGCGCGGATTTCCCCCCACCGCCTGGGGAGTGAAAGGCGGGTGCCGGCCGCCCCCGCACTCTCCGCGCGCTCTGGCTCTCCCCCTCCTCCCGCAAAGCCGCTGGAGTTTCTAAACATGGAGTTTGAGCAGGAACTTTGCCAGGCCGAGCCCGCGGCCCTCCCGGGTCCCCGCCGCGCTGGATTCGCTCTGTCGGCGGCGCCGCCTCCCCGCCCCCCACGCCCTCGGGGAGCCGCTGCCCCGGCGGTCTCCAGCCCCGCGGAACCGCTCCACCGGGTTCAGAACCCGAGCAGGCGCGGAGCCTCCCGGGCTCAGCGCCCCCCCCCGACCCTGCCCGGGCCCGGAGGGTGGCAGCTGGACGCCCTCGGCGGGGCCGGAGCCGAAGCCGCCCGCTGGGCCTGTTCGTTGGCCGCCGCCTGAGCTCGGGGCCCGGGGCTCGGCGAGCTCTCCGCTTCCCGGGCCGGGGCCGAGAAGCGGGGGTCGCCGAGGCGGCAGAGGGGTGCAGGCCGCGGCGGGCCAAGTCGGCTGCTCGCGCCGGGTTTTTGTTTTGTTTTGAAGCCGGGCGTGGGGGAGGGGCAGCACCTTGTCAATGAGAAATTTCCTGTTCGCAAGACTCCGCTTGCAGAGTTTCTGTCCTGCCCTTGAACTGACAAGTGGATCTCGGCAGCGCCAGCCTCCGAGAGTCAGTCCAGCCGCGCCGGGCGCGCGCGGGGGGTGAGGGCGGGGGCACCCGCCGAGGCCCCGAGAGCCCGGCTGAGCGGGGCCGCCGCCTGCCCTCCAGGTTCCCGGGCGCACCCGTGAGTGCCGCGCCGAGCGGTGACTAATCTGCGGCTCCGGGCCTCTTGGCGCGCAGCCCGGGCTCGCCTCCCGCCCCCTCGTCCCGCCCGCCCCCCCATCCGCCGCCGTCCTCCCGGCCCCCGCCACGCGGAGCTCTGCCGGGAGGATCGCGCGGGTCAGCGCCGCCGTCGCCGTTGCCACTGCGTTCCCGAGAGTGTGGGAAGCGGGTCGAGGCAGGCGGCTCCCAGCCGTCTCTCCAGTCGGCCTTCTTCGACCCAAGCCCGAGTGTGCGTGTGTTTCCTTCCCCGTAAGCACTTTGATCAGCGTTTCCTCAGCGTCGCCGAGGAGCCTGGGCGAATCGGAGCTTTTAACCCCCTGCGCGCCGCCCCACGGTGGGCTCCGTGGGGAGGGCGCCGCGGGGAGGCTGGTCGGCACGGGGGCGATCAGTTTGGTTTGGCAAGCTCGAGTATGGAGGAGCCCAAAAGGAGCTGAGGAGCTTGCCCAAGCGCGGCAGGCTCTCCTGGGGAGAGCAGGCCGCGAGGCCCCCGGCGCCTCGTTAATGTTCAAGCCCGCCCCGGGGCCGCACAGTAACCCGACCTGCCCGGCGAGGCAAGGTGCGGGCGTGAGAGGCCGGGCAGGCGGAGGCTTCTGGAGGGGATCAAGAGGCCCCGGGGAGGGGGGGGGACCCGCCTCCACGCACCCTGGCCGCTGGCGCGTGGACGGCTCCCAACTCGGGGTGGGGGGCCTTGCGCTCGCCCTGCGCCCTCGGCTCTGGCCGCTGCTCCCTCCCTCCGCTGGCCAGTCCTCGCCGAGGAGTTAATGATTGATTTACTGGCTCCGCGCGGCCGGCGCCCTCCCAGCTATTTGTCCAAGCTGAGGAGTTGCTGGCGAGCGGCGCAAAGGCCGGGAGAGCCGGGGTCGCCCGGGATGGGAAGCCGCGCTGCCGACGGGAAGGAGCGACCACTTGATTAGCCTCTACTGAGCGGCCCACTCCGTGTCCGGGGCGAGCCCGCTGGAGGCCGGGGCCAGGCGAAGGGAGCATTGGGAAGCGCCACACGTAAACGGGTTGGCAGCTGGTGATTAGGCCGCCCGGTTTTATGAGTCATAATGGGCCGCCCGCCTGGCCCTCAACCTGCTTGCTGTGGACTCGGCGCGCTGGGGTCCAGGCGGTGGACGGTTCTGGGCCTTGCAGAGAGGGGGTGATGCTCTGGGGGGGCCTGGGCCGCCGAAGGCGTTGCGCAGGATTTCCTCTCATTTCTCGCAGAAGGCAACACAAACACCCTAAATCAAACCGCTCCGACAACCGAGGGCTCCACACAGACACATCAATAAGGATTTCGCCTCCCGCGTTCGAACGCACTGAAACACTTGTCCTATTTTTATGCAAATGACACCACACAAATAGATCTCGCAAGCCCGGGAGTAGGGCGAGAGGAGGAGGGGCGCCGCTGCCCCAGCCTGGGGGCTGTGAAGGGGGAGGGAGTCCCAAGCCCGCACCCTGGGGCCCGCTCCGGCTCGGGCGCAGGGGGCTGGTACTGGCCAGGCGGCCCGCCCCGCGCGCGGTGGCTCCCTGCCAGCGCCGCCAAGTCGGCCGCGTCCCCAGGCTGCCTGCAGAGGCGGATTAGGGAAGGAGCGAAGCGAGCCTGTGACTAATCGCGGGGCCTCGGACCGGAGCACCAAGGCCATGTGCGACTGACAGGATCGACACTAGCAGAGGACACGGCGACGCCTCGCTTAATTGCAGGCTTAAAAAATTGCCGCCTGAGCAGATCCGGTGCGGAGAGCCAAGGCGTGCGCGCTGGGCTGGGGAGCGCGCCGGGGGGGGGGGGGGGGACCTGCGCTCTTGCCCAAGGGAGGGAGGTCTGGCGTTTCCTGGATCCAGGGATCTGGCCCTCCCGTCCGCGACTCTGCAGGGTCGCCCCACCCTTCGTGCGGGCCATGTGGCTGAGTCGAGCGGTAGACTACGTTCCAGCTCCCAGGCCTAGGTTTCTGACCCTTTTCCCCCGTGGAGCCCGCGTTCCCCCTCTCCCTTTTCCCCCTAGATCCTATAAAGGAGGCTTTACGGTTGGGGGTGAGATTCCAACAAACCCCTAATAGAAAAGCCACACACACAAACCACTTTCTTTTCCTTCTCCACCGGCTGATACAAAGCCCCGAATGACCAAAGGGAGGGAGAGGCCCGTGAGGGCTGCAAGGATCGAGGTTACCGAGTTCCCCAAAACTCGGGGCTCGCAGACACGCACCCTAGCCTCTTCACCCCTGGTCACCGTCCCTCTAGCCCAGACCTCCTTCCTGGAGCGCCGAGGCCTCTCAGGGGAGAAGGGGGAAGCGTCGGCAGGCCGGCTGGCCTGTGTCTGTGAGGGGCGGAGGGAGGGAGGGAAAGGCGGGGTGGCGGGGAACCCAGCGAGAGAAGTTTCCACCACGCTCTGGTCGGCTGCTGCCAAAATCCCCGGGCCCCTCCCCGCCCGCACCGCCTTCCGTTGCCACCACAAGTTTGCTTTAACGAGAGCTCTGGACAAAAGCAAACGTTTTCTATAGACCCGGAAAACAAAGGGGAAAGAGACGCGCTGGGCCGCCGAGAAGCGGCTGCTAGCGTAATGGTGCCGGGCCGACAGTAGAGCATTAGAACTGCAAAAGCCGCGCGGGCGGGAGGAAGTGCGAGGCGGGAGGCGGGAGCGCGGGGAGGGCGGGCGGGGGAGGGGCGCTGCGCCATGTTTCCGTGTCACCCGCCGAGTCGCCGGCGCTGGACTCGGCTGCCGGCTCCCGCCTGCCTCCGTAACAGCAGAAAGCGTGCGATTAGCAGCCAGACAGGCGGGGACTCCGGGCCCGCGGGGCCGCCGCACACGCCGCCCGCGGCCCGGGCCTGCGCCCCCCCGCCCGCCGGGTAATCATCCTCCTCGCTGCAGCGCTGTGTGCACTCTCATTAGAGCAGGGAGGCTTTTCTCTGCGCACTCGCTCGGCCCCCGCTGGCAAAACAACGCCTTCCCCGGCCGGGCCCTGGGCCAGGAGCGCCAGGGAGGGCGGAACGGGGGAGGGGGGGTGAGGCAGGGCAAGCAGCGCAGGTCATCTCGGCCGCCCGATCTTCTCCCGGCACGGAGAAGATGCGGAGGGTCCATCTGCCCTCCCCACCCTGAGTGGCAAAGTCCGAACCCCATACCAGCCCCTTCGGGGGAGGGGGAGGAGGTGCGGGTGCCGCCATGACCTATTCTCGTCCCCCGCCGGAGGTTAGAGTCGGGGCCGAGGGGAGATGAGTGTGTCTGGTTTGGAGAGCGGGGGCGGACACCGGGAAGGCTCCCAAAACAGGTTTTGTCCCATCTGTCTTGCGAACGACCTCTTAAGGACACCAGTCGAATCCCAGCGGTGGCGGCCCCTCGATCCCCCCGGAGACCCGAGCCCCCAGGCTTCGAGCGTGATCGCACAGAGGGAGTGGGAGATGGGGGCGGCCGAGACGCGGCTGCGCCTGGCCCAGAGCTTCGGAGCCCCGTGCTCTCCTCCGCGATCTCTGCACACAACAGTAGGCAGCCTCTCTCGGCACCACGCGCCCAGCTGCAGGGCCCCGGGAGCAGGTGTTCCTGCCCGGCCGGAGTGGCGGCTCCGAGCCCCTCCCGTCCCAGCTGCGGGGCTGGGACTGGGGGCGGAGCGGGGCGGGTGGAGGTGTGTGTGTGTGGGGGGGCTCTTATGGCGGTCACCGAAGGAGGTCTCCCTGGACCGCGAGAAGGGTCCTCCGGGCTTAATTGGGGATGCCCCGGGGCTAGAGCGGCCGCCCGGGGCCAGGAGGGATAGAGGGTGACGCGCGGCCAGCCCTCGTCTGGAACAACCCTGGGGGCCAGCAGAGGCCGCTCGGGGCGGCTCGAGGGCTTCCGGTCCCGGTGACTGCGGCGGCGGCGGCGGCGGCGGCGGCGGCGGGGCGGCTGGGAAGTTCCCGGGGCGGCCGCGAGGAGCACCCTCCCCTGGCTGCTGCCTCCGCGCAGCTTTCGGAGCAGCGCCCTGGGAGCTTCTCGGCGTCCGGCAGCGCCGCTCTCGGCTGGAGCGGGGACGGGGGCTGCGGGGTGGTCCCGGCCCAGCCCCCCAGCGCGGAGGCGGCGGCGGGGGCCGGAGACCCCGCGGGAGCTGCGGCGCGCCTCCCTGCCCCCTCTCCTCGCCGCCGCCGCGGCCGCTGATATGGCGGGCACGTGAAGCGCAGCTCGGCGCCTCGGCGCCAGCCAGGGAGCGGCCTGCCCCGGCGGCTCAGCTTACCCGCGGGCCCAGGAACGCGGAACCGAGCCCGGCCGGGTCCCGCAGAGCCCGCGCCCCCCGCCCCGCTCCCCGCCCGCTGCGGCCCCGCACCCCTCCCCGCCCGCGCCCGGCCTTGGGGCCGCGCCAGACGGCTCGCCCGAGGGGAACTCGGGCTGACTAATGGGACGCGTGTAGGCCTTACGTGAGGCCCGGCTGTCAGCGGATGCCCGCTCGCTCGGCGCCTACGCCGCGGCCAGGCTTTTCGGGGAAGGGCGAGAGGAGGGGTTTCCCCGCTCGGCGGTTTCGGCTCCCCGGGGGACAATCCGGCCGCGGCTGGCCCCGGGCTGTAGGTCGCGCAGCCTGGCCCGGAGGGGGCAGACTCGGCGTGCTGTCCGGCGCCGAGGCGCGAGCCCGCGACGGGGGGCGAGGCGGTGGGAGCCTCGGAGCTCTGAGCCGGAGATGAGCACCGTGGCACGGCAGCGCGGCCTGGGGCGCCCGCCTTGATGTTTGCGATCTGGAGCCGGCGCCTGGGCTCGGGGGAGTTTACAGGCCGCCCTGCGGGCCTGGAGTTCAATACCGAAACCTCCCTAAACAAATACAAAGTCTTCCGGAAACCCCTTCGTGAAATACTTGTGCGGGGGTGGGGGTGGGGGGTGGGGAGGATTTTACAAAACTCCCCGAGAGTCCGGTTCGGCTGAGAGTTCTCGGGTTCTGGGGTGCGTGATATGATAACCTTTTCCTTTCTTGACGGGGGCCTGCAGAACCCAGCAGAGTGTCTTACTATTTCGCATTGACAGCCACTTCGTGTTGACATAGGTATATAAACCTCCCAAATATAACTACCTGTTTAGTTTCAACACGCGAGCGCGATGGAGAAACACAAACACTGGTCAGTAACTAAGAGAAGAAAGCCCGGCTGCGACCTTGAGGTCGGACGCAGGATAAGTCCTCATCACGTATCCCTGGTTTTATTCGGCCTAATTACACTAGTAATCCTACCTCCCCCCGCCCCCGAGAAAGCCTGAAACCCCGTAGTTGAGGTGCGACTTTTCCTGGGGAGCCCCGCGGATGGGGAGGGGGTTGCTGGTGTAGAGGAGGTGGGTTTTAAATGTCACTTCCAAATGAAAATGCTTTCCTTCGGCCTTTTCCTTTTTTCTTTTTCCCTTTCTTTCTTTCTTTCTTTTTTTTTTTTTTTTTGATGCAGTTTTCGAAAGCTTTTTTGCGAGATAAGAAGTGACCGATCAAAATCGCTGAGGGGAGGTTGTAAGCAGCCGCTTTGCCCCAGCTTAGCGTTATCTTATCTTTCACACTTGCATGGCGGAAAAAAAATTGGCTTATCTTTATCCCCACCCCCTTCTCGCCTTAATTGCTAAAAAACACTGGTGTGTTAAATGGGGAGGAAGGAGGTCTCTGGATTGTCAGTGGAAAAGCAAGATTCAAAAATGTGGGCGCCCAGGGTGGGGGAGGGGGGAGAACAAGGGTAGCAGGGTTTATTCTTTCTTCCAGGCCTTTCTAGTACAACTAGAGGGTCCAGTCCAGCATGAAAGGCTTCAAGAGCCAGATTTAAAAAATAAAATAAAATAAAATTAAAAATCTGGGGATGGCCTTGGGTGGTGTGGCTTTCCCTAGGCCCTGCTTTCTGTGTGCTGCGTTTACCAACCTCTCCTTCCCTTCTTGTCTCGAAAGCTGGCCGAGGGTCTCCGGTTGAGGCCTCTCATTCTGCTTTCTTTCCCCCTCCCCATACACATCCCCCTTTTGGGGAGGGGGATGCAAGACTGGGACGCATGGCCTGCTGGAAATCATTAAAATATATGCGAGTGTCTGCAAACACACACTTTTAAATCATGGCGTTTCCCCTCCACGCTGGTATATTTAAACTCCAGAGCGAGCTGGATCCCCTCCCTCCCTCTCAGTCGTTTGTCTGTGTCACCGACAGGCCGCTAATGGCCGGGCTTCCAGGCGCTGTGCATTATGCATTAGCCTCCTCCCTCCGCCGCACACAGAAGGTTCTGTCAGGCCTCGCAACACAAACCATCCTGCGCCCCCTCCCCCCGCACTCACAGCCAGGGGCTGCGCGGCTGCTAACGCACTGGGGTCGAGGGGATGGGGAGGGGGCCTCTAGGGGCGAAGGCTGAGCAGAGTGGGCCGGAGGGGGAATGGGAGCAGGTAAAAAGTGCCGTGGATCAGGCCGTGTGGAATCCCCAGCCTGGCGCTGGCCCCAAGCTTCGCTCCCAGCTGACCTTCCTCGAGGCCACCACCTGGCGCCACTCACCTCTGTGCCCGACTCTGCGGGGGCTTCAGAGGTTTCTAGAGATGATCAGCGCGCCGCTCGTCCCTCTGCGGGGGCCCTATTCCCTTTCTGCCTCGAGGGAGAGAGGCTGGTGGAGCCTTCCAGATCCCTCCAGTCCCCGGGTGGTGCCCGAGAAGGGGCTGGGGCCCCTGGGGACGCGTTTCCGCGGGGCTCCCCTGGGAGTGGAGGAGGGAAGCTGGATACAAAATGGCTGGGGAGGAAAGCCAGCCTGCTGGGTCCGCAAGCGAGGAGTCGATGGTTCTCCTCCCCCTCAACTCGTGGCTCCCACCCACTGCCCCCCCCCCCACCCCGCGCCGGGTCAAATAGGACTGGGAGGCCCAGTTGCTAAGTAAGCAGCCGGGGCGGGTCGCGGCGTCTGGGTTTATCTGCGGGAGCATCCGGCCCAGCGCCGCAGCTTCGAGGGCTCTTAAGCCAGGGCCAGGTGGAGCTCAAGACAAGGCCTCCTTGAAGCCGCCCGGTATTTATGCCCATTAGGCTGACACCCATCTACCCAGCGAGCCCCTCAGTGTAAACCAAGGGGCAGCTCATTCACGGCTGCCTGGGTTGGAGGAGCCCAGAGCGTACCACTAATAGAGCCCAGACCAGAAATTCCAAGAGGCAGTTAGTTGGTACTATCACGTTGGACCTGCCTCTTGGACCCTCCTCCCCCAAACCCCAATCACCCCTCAAAAGCTAGGCAGAAAGAGCAGCCGTCTTCAAACCGGCGACCCCTAAGTCTAGGAGACTTCTGCCCTGGAAAGCAGCTACCTTTAGATGTTTCCAGATGACTTGTCCCCGGGAACAAGGATGCCCCGTGCTTGGAGGGGGTGGGCTAGCCAATCATTTCCCCGGGGCCTCTAGGTAAGCCCAGAGTTCTTTCACAAAGTAACCAGGGAAGATTGTAAGTATGTGTTGTTGAAAATCGTTACCATTAAGAGGCTGGCTCATACCGTATGAAGTGAAAATACATCATCCGTGATCACCGGGATCCCACCTATCCCAATAATCAGCGGCATAAATGTGAGAACAGCCTCTGAAGAGCGTCACCAGGGCCCTACAGAGCTTTATGCTTTAGATCATACACAAAGGTTACAAATGAACCGTGCCCACAATGCTGGAACCCCAGGGTCCCCCAAATACTAGGTAAGGACCTCACCACAGGATGCGTGGCCTTTTCCCCAGACTCGGGTGGTGGTTGATGGTGTTGAAGGGGCCCTGGCAGGTCGTGCACAATCAGCCTGGGCCAAAAAGTGTGGCCAGGCTCCAGGCCTGCTCCCTGAGGCGCCAACCTGCTTGCCTAGTTGCAGGGCCCAGGTAGAATCTGCACCAGAAAAGTCCCCGAGAGCCCGAGGTCGAGCCATATGTTCTAGCCGGGAGACCTTTCCAAGGGCACAGGAGGCGGGTGGGAGAGGGGTGGCGCCACACCTCTCCTTTCGGAGCCCGTTGCTTTCTTTCTCCACTGCCCCGTGCTGCCTCCCCTCTCTCCCTTGCGCTCACTCAAGGCCTCTCTCCGCCTCCTCCTCTGCTTTCATTGAAATCCTCCCCTTGCTGAGTGCTGGGTATAGCGGCCTGACCTCCAGGTCAGCTCCCGGGGGACTCCCGGCAGGGCAGGGGAGGAGGGAGCCCAGGAAGGCCACGGCTGCAGGAACACTCTGCAGGCTCCGAGATGTCCCCAGCTCCCGGAGTCCCTTCCTGAATGGGGGACACGGGACGGGACTGCCCTCTGTGAGCTTTCTCCTCCTCCTCCCTGGAACGATTCCAACTAACCAGGCCAATAGGTGTAAACTCCCAGCCCTCCCCTGCCTTAGAGCACCTCCGGAAAATCTCACATTTTAATTCCCAGTGAGTCACGAACCACCCTCCCCACACACACACTCATGCCTCTTAGGACTCCCTTAATAAGATATTTTTAAAATCCCACAGAGTTGGAAAACGTATCCCTCAGAGATGGAAGCGAAACCCTTTAATCCCACCAGCCCGCACGGGGATACCAGGGAGGCCCGGCTCCTTAAAAAAAAAGTCGGGGGGGGGGGGGATTTGCGGGTGGTGAACGCTGCAAATTACGTCAAAGGCGAATTTACTAGCCTGTTTGTCTCCAGCATCAAATTTCTCCCACAGTCAGCCCTCCTCGCGGCCCCCTCGCATTTACAGCACCGCACCCCCCCAATTCATTTTAACTCTAGGACTTTTAAAGTCCAACAAACAGGCCCCTTTGTCAGCGGCCCCAGGAGGCCGCAGGGTTCTGAGAGGCAGCAGGCTCCGCGTCTCGCTTAGTTCCTGGATTTTCCGAAAGTTCTGGACGGTTACAGGCAACTCCGGGAAAAGCCTGTGCCTGGGGGGGAGAGTTGGGGAGGCATGGGAAGGGGAGAGAAGGTGGCCGGGCGCGGTGCCAGGGGCTCTGCGGCGGCCTAACCGAGCCGGAAGAACCTGGCACGGTTCCACACTCACCCAGGCCAGCTCTCCTGCGCGGCCCACAGTGGCACGGCGGCCTCCTCGCCTGGAACCACGTTCAGAGACTTTCCCCACAAATACCCAACTTCAGCCTTCCTGGTTATTTTAGACTTGTTTTGAATAAAAGGAGTCGCTTCAAAAAGAAATGTTGCTACAACGCACAACCGGAGGCCTTTTCTCCAGCTGTGTCTGTAACTCGCATGCGTTCAGTCTAATAACTTTTAATGTCTGGCCCTAAAATGTCTTTATAAAAAATAGCTTTACAGCATAATAGTCCAGGTGTCTTTCTGCTTGTTACCGGAGATTAAAAAAATGTGTGGGTTAGCTTTCAGAGCCATCCACCTCCAGAAAGACCGGGAAGAAAAAGGCGTGCATTCCATTATGCAGGCGCGGGTCCTGGAAGTGGTGGCGGCCCTGTTCTCGGGGGCACTTGCCCGCCTGTCTTTTACATCAGTTGTTATAAGCAGCTCTGGAGCATGAAGATTTAATTCAGCCCGAAGTTTCGGGTTTCAAACGGTAGAGATGTTTCACTTCTGCTTTGAAAGGGGCTCTTTTTATAACTATGTACTGAGAACTAAAACAGAATAAATAACATCGCACCTAACGCCAGTCCCGCAGTCAGTATTAAGTCTAATTTTTGAAAGGGCTCTGCTAGCTGGAGCTGATTTTGGCCTTGACCTTGACTTCGTAATCAACTTGAGATGCTTTTGATTATTTTTGGCATGGAGACACTCCAGGATATTTTAAAACTTTCCGTGTGGATTTACAAGCTACCTCCATTTCGGATTGATGTTCTCATCGAGCCTGCACCATCTTGTCCTTAGGCCGAAAGAGACTTCCCCCACCCCCAGTATAAAAAGACTCTAGCGAAGAGCCCGGTAGGATCACCTTTTGCCGCGAGGTCGGGGCCCGAGGTCTGGGTGCGGCTAGGCCGGAACACCCCTCCCCCACTCCCACCCCTTCCCGCCAGCTTCAAGAACTGGGGCTTCACGGCTCGCCCTAAAGGCTCTTCGCTCCGGGGAGGCCGGAACCTCGCCTCTCCGCCTCCCCCTCCCGCCCGCCGGCCCCCGCCCTCCCCCCGCGGCCAGCGCCGCGCCGGGTGCGCTGGAGAAGCTCAATACGTGTCAATTGAATTGAACTGCTGCGGGCGCAGGCTGTACGCCGCCGCCGAGCACCGATCAGCACGACGTTACCGAGTGGAAATTTATGGGGCGAACGGTGTAAGCCAAAAGTTGCTCCCTGCCAAGGAAAATAAAACGCGGGAGATAATCTCCCGAGGCCGGGGTGAGGGGCCAGGACAGAGCCTCCAACCATCAGAGGTGCAGACTACGAAATATCCGTGAACGGGGGATAAATTCTGGCGAATCTTCGCTCCCCTGCCGCCTCCACCCCAGCTTCCTTGTGCCCCACTGACTGCCTTCCCCAACCCGCGCCCCCACCCCCGCCTTTCCAAACAATTCCCACACAATTGAAACGTCCGGGGAACTCGGGTGCGGAGTTCGGGCGGAACGGCCACCGGGGCCCGGCGCGGTGTTTCCAGGTAGCTCTGGACACCAGAATGGGCCAGGGCTCCTCCCGCAGGAAGGGGTGACCCGGGGCGAGAGTGGGCGCCGACACGCACTCGCCCGGCTCTGCTGGGTCTTGGAGGGGCCGCGCGAGCGGGAGAGCGCAGCGCTGGTGGCGAGAGGAGGCAGCGGCGAGTGCCGCTGGGGTTTGACAGCTTTGGCTGCGCGGAGTGCGAGGCGCTTTATGGTAATTGCGGTCCTCCACTGGCCTTCTGGGTAGCGAGGGGAGTCTCGGCGCACGGCTGGGAGAGCCGCCCCCGCCGCCCCCCATCCCCTCCGCTCAGGATCAGCGGGCCGCCCTCGCTGCCGCCGCCCTCGCCGGTCTCCGGCTCGCCCAGGACGCGCGCCCGGGCCGGGTGTGCGCAGCCAACTCGGTCCGAGCGGGGGAGGGGAGGGCAAGGGGCGCGGTGGGGAGCCACCCAAGTGGTCCGGGCTCCGGACCCAGAGAGGCGAAAGGCGCCCGGCCGGGAATCGATGACGGCTGGGGAAACTCGGGCAAACCTTTCCTGGGGAATCACCCCTCCGCAACCCCAACGCCGAGGCGCCGCAGCGGAGGGTGAGCGGAGGCTGGGGGAGCTCAAACTTGCGAGAGCTGGAGGCGGCGGCGGCGGGCGGGCGGCTGTCGCCCGAGCGCTGCGCCTGCGGGGGGAGGGGAGGCGGCTGCTGGGAGGGAGGGAGGGAGGGAGGGAGGGCGGGCGGAGGGAGGGGGAGGAGGAAGAGGAGGGAACCGGGGAGGGGGACGCGTTGGGATCGCGGCGTGCGGCGGCAGACGGAGCCCGGGCTCCCAGCGGCAAGGTGAGGCAGAGCTACGCTCCTCGCTGAACGCGGGCCGAGCTCGGCGGCTGCGGGGGAGACGCGCCGGAGCCCAGACCGCGACCGAGAGCGGGAGCGAGGCGGGCGGCGGCGGCGGCGGAGGGGGAGCCCGCGAGCCGCCGGGCGGGGAGCCCAAGCCGCGCTGTCGCCGCGCAGGGACGACTTGGCCAACACACTCACACACACACACACACACACACTCGCACACTCGCACACTCGCACACTCACATACACCCAGCCCGAGCGGGCGCTCGCGGCGATCCGTCAACATGGCGCTGGGGCTCCTGCCCGAGCGCGGGCGGCAGCAGCGGCGGCGCGGGAGCTGCTGAGCCCGGCCGAGCCCGGCCCAGCCCCGGGAGCCCGGAGGATCGCGCGGGGCCGTCGCCACCTGCCCGGAGGCTTTGAGCCCGCCCCGCCCCGCCCCGCCCCCACCCGGCCCAGAGCCCACCCCTCGGCGGGGCCGACCCCGAGGGCAGCCGGCTGGCAGCAGACGGCGAGGGAGACGAGCGAGCGCGGTTCCGCGAGCGGGCTGCGGGCAGCCGGGGACGGCAAACTTTGCTGCTCGCCGCGCTTCCCCGGCCCGGCTCCTTCTCCCCTCGCTAACATCGCCACCCCACTTTCCTTCAACCCTGCACACCTCTCCCCACCCAGCCATCCGCCCCTCGCTCCTCGCCGCCTCGACTCAGCTCGCGGAGGGGGGGGGGGTAGGAAAACTTCAAAGCGCCGGATCGCAGGCTCCCTGCCTACTCCCCGGCCGGGGATTTCAGGTCAGTGCTCGGAACACCTTTCCCCGGGGAGGCCGCGCGGGCGGGCGGGCGCGCCGCGGGCTGCAGTCGGCCCCCTCCCTCGGGGCCCCCGCCCGCAGTGGGTTGCTCCTCCGACTCTCTCGCGTACCCCCGTGGAGCTCGAAGCTTTCGCCTCGCGCTTCCCTTCGGCTGCTTGGCTCGCTTTCGTTTTTATCTCCTAGCTGTAAGTTATTATTAAAAATGCAGCCAGCCTAAGCGGCCCCGCGTGGGCACCGGGGAGGGAGGGCCGCGGCGAGGGGGCCTGCCGCCTCCCCGGGGGCCGGGAGGAGAGCAGGGAGTTCGCGGAGTGGAAGTTTGCAGCCTGTGTGTGTGTCTGTGTGCGCGGGAGCGCGGTGGCCGCTGAGCGCCGCGAGTCGGGCGCGGGAGGGGGGGGCGGCTGGGCTGGAAGCTGGGAAGCTCGGCTCGGCGTTAGCTCGCGAGCAGGAAGGGGAGGGCGGCGGGTTCCCGTCTGCTTTCTTTTTCGACTCGGGAAAGAACTGTAAAACCCCCCAGCCGCCGTCGCCTCGTCTCGCCTCTCCAGGGGCCGGTCGTTCCTCCTAGTGGAACGACGGCGTGTTGCGTGCGCTAGGGTGTGTGGCGGGCGCCCCGGGCCGAGCCGAGCTCGACCTGCTGCCGCCGCCGCCGCGCAACTCCGGAGGGGAGTCCCGGGTTTTTTCTTGGCTTGCCCCAAAGCGCGAATCACGTGGATTAAAAAAAAAAAAAAAGGAAAGAAAGAACGAAAAGAAACTACTAGGAAATCGAGCCGAGCGAGGGGTTCCGACTCGGCCCGCCCGCCCGCCAGGTCAGACGCTTTGTTTTTTAAATGTTCTTCTGAAATTATAATCCGCGACTCCCTCCCACTCCCACGCCCTCCCCGACGTTGCGGGGTAGGTTTTAAGTTCGGAGCCCCCGGGGGGGTTCGCGCGGGGTAGAATGTGCGGGGGCGGGGGGGGCGGCGGGAAGGGAGGGCGGGGGCGACGGGAGCGGGGGGGGGGGCGAGACCCGGGCCCTCCACTGGGCAGCGGGGAGTCTGGTGGGGAAGCTGTTTGGGCGTGTGCGTGTCTGCGGCCGGAGGAAGTTGGTCCCACTCGGAGGGCGTGCGGCGCAGAGACTGAGGGCGAAGAGGAACTTGCGCACCCGGGCGCGATCCTCGGCCGAGGCGGGGAGGGCGAGGCGCCGCCGCGCCGCGGGGCCCGCGCTCAGAGCAGGCGGGCCGCTGCGCCGCAGAGCCTCCGCCAACTCGGGGGCTCAGGGCGGCGGCGACGTGCGCCTGCTGTTTACCAACCAAGCCCTGGGGCGCCGTGCGCGGAGTAGGGCGGCTCGAAGCACGCGTGGTCCCGGCGGGCTTCCCGCCGCTCGCACTTTCGAGTGGGCACTTCCCCAGGGCCCCGAGACGGTGGAGTCTGGCCGCGTGTAGGCCGAGGCCGGGCGAGGCTTAATTTGCTGTTAATGAATCTTTTCCAGAAAGTCCGCGATCTCCAGCTAGAGGCTGTGAGTGCCTGCGCGCGAGGGCGCGCGCCGCCGGCGTCTGAAGGGTGGGGGTTGGGGGAATTGAAGAGCGAAGGAAGGGGGAGGGTTATGTGTATTTAAAAACAAACCTTAAAAAGAAACCAGCGCGCTTCAAATAGGTATTCTCACAGCCTCTCTGTGTCTAGACCAGACAGCTCAGGGTTTTAGCTGTTTTTTTTTTTTTTCCATTTTTCTTCTTTCCTTTTTCTTTTTCTCTTTCTTTCTTTTTCTTTTTCTTTCTTTCTTTTCTTTTCTTTTTTTTTTTGAGAGGCGAGAGGAGGGTTAGTGGTGTTCGGTCGTAGGGGGTAGCCTCTTGTCGAAAGATCCTTAAAAATGGCCTGGAAGTGAAAACAGGGAGGAAATGGCCCACCCCAGAAGGTAGTGGGTGGCGAACGCAGAGTTGGGTATTTCTAGCCATCTGACACTTCCTGTGGCCCTGGAAACGGACACCGCGGGCCGAAATCAATCCTTACGAGGTGTTGGATTCGGTTTTGCCAGCGGAATTGCTTGTGTGGAAGGCATTTTAATTGTCGGCCTCGGAGACTTCTGTACGTGGGCACTTGGAGAATACGTTTGCTTCTCGACCCTTCCCACTCCACCCCCGACCTGTTATCTGGTCTGGGCTTTGCAGTGTCGGTTCTTGTGTTTATTTTGGGCACGATTTCACCGCGTGGAGGGACCGGGGGCGAGGTGGGGGGAGATGGCGGTGATTAATATGCCGTCCAGCTTTCACGCGAGGCTGGCGGTCAGTGTGCGGGTATCCGCCGCCCCTCGCCGGGATTGCCTGGGGTAGTGAGGGGAGCGCGCGGGGTTCGGGCGCCAGGCGCTCGGCAGGCAAGTCGGGGCCGGGGCTTGCACGGCCCCAGCGCTGTCCTTTGAGGCGCTGTCACCAGTAGGTGACTGAGAGTTAATTAGGAAGTGTTCTCCGGATCAATGGGCCGCACAGCTCATTAGCGATTCTCCCCAGCCCTTTGCAGGGCCGGCCGGGCCTCTGCCTCCCACACAGGCCGGGGCCCCGCGGCCCGAGTTTTGGAAAGCGAGGCTGGGAAGTGGGGAGGGACCGGCAGCGAGGGGCGGCGGAGAGGCGAGTGTAACTTCGCCGGGCTGCGCGTTGCGTGCGGCGCCTCGAGGCCCGCGCAGCCCGCTCTTTCTTCCTGCTCTCGGTCGCCTCGACTGTGTCTTTAACTCGCTCCTGCTCGCGTCGCTGCCTGGCTGCTCCTCCCCGCCTCCCTCGCCTATCTCTTGTTCTCTAAGCACGACGCCTGTGCTCCCCGCCCAGTTTGGGATTAGACAAGATAAAAATAGGACTGCCCAGCGCGCAGAGCTGTGACTGCCCCGGCAGCCGGGCTGGCGGGAGCGCCGGGGGCCGGGGCCAGGGCTGGCGAGAACCCGCGGTGTGCTCGGGGCGGCCCGCGCCCGTAGACTCCCACCCCCCACCCCGCAGGCGCGGTCACGCTCCCCGGGTTCTGTCCGCCGGGAACCGTGCGAGCAGGGGGACCTGGGCAGGGTCTCCGCGCTCTCGCGGGTGTTGTTGGTGTGCCTGTGATAGATCGGTCTAGACAGGCATGCAGGCTCCCTCCCGGCTGAAGGACGGGAAAGGGGGGGGCGGGCCGCGGAGGCGGCGGCAGACTCCCGTGAGCAGCGAGTGAGCGAGCAAGCCTGCGGGCCCTGCGAGCAGGGTGGAGGGAAGGCTGTGAGGATTTCTCTTAACCCTTTAAAGGCAGTGGGGGAGTGTGATGGGGGGATGTGGGGGCAAAGATCCTGGTAGAAATTCCTGGAGGCCGAGTACCCCCCCCCCCCCCCGGGAGGGGGCGGGGAGGGAGCCTGGGCCTAGGGTTTTCCTTTCTCTTCTCTGCTTGCATGCTCACATCCTGGTGCATTGGACTCGATTCTTCGACAAACCAAACGCAGCTGCCAGATGGTCTACTCTGACCCAGGACTTCTCAAGGGGAGGGAGGCGTGAACACACACAGTGGGCACCCCTCACTTAAGGAACTGAGTTTGGGAGAGAGGCAGAGCTAGACCCCCCCAGAGAGGATTCGCGCAGAGGATCTAGTAATGGGAAGGTCGGCTCAGAGCCGTAGTGGGGTGGGGCTTCTGACCAAGACTGCTGAGGATGGCGGACTTGAGGCTGAAATGCCAGGCCAATGTGTACAGGTATGTGTTGGAGACAGCAAAGAGGCCCTTGAGTTGTCTGCAGAAATAGATGCACTTTTAACCCTGAACCCTGAATTCGAACCCTGAAGTTCGAATCAGATACATGCAAGGAGACGGCCTCTAAACAGGAGTTGGGTAGGGATGTGTACAAGATCGAGCATTTTGTATGCACAAGCGTGGGGTCAGCCTTGAACGGGCGTAGACATTTAAACACAACTTTACGGACAGTGGTCTGGTTCTTTCTAGAGGTCGAAATTGGTGGGCAGGTTACCCTATGCATAAATAAATCATTAGGTAATACACCTCTGCCTCCTTCCCCATCCTCTTCCTTTTCAAGGTTTGTGGTCCCGGGGATCCTCTAGTTATATTTAAACTGCAAACCCATGTTGGTCTAGCCTGGGAATGGGCCACACATTACTGGCAAAGCAAGAACGTAAGTAGTGGGGAGGTGTAGGCGCTAGACAGGAATGTTCAGATTAAGATGTGGGCCGGGATGACATGTGCTGAGACGAATCAAGACACTTGGGCTCCGATGCCCACACGGAACAAGAGATACCGGAGAGATAAAGAACTGGCCGAGAAGAATGTAAACACGGGGATGCAAATACGGGGACCTATAGTGATATTCTAAGAGAAAATCCCAGACTTTGTGGAGCTGGAAACTGGGGCAGAATTTCTGTAAGTGCGTTCCAGAGACAAAAGCCCATTTAAAGGTGTGAAGAGGGTCACTTGGAAACACAAAAAGCATTCATATGCATACATCCATGCTTAGATACACAGGCTGAATGACAAAAACTACTCCTGAGCCGAGGGAGCCTTTCCGGCCGAGGGAGAGCAGTGTGGGCGCGGAAGTGTGGGCTGCCCAGCCGCCTTCCTGCACTCCCGGGCAGCGAAAAACCTGTGTCCTAGGCTGGAAGGAAACTGAGGGCAAAGCGGCCCAGCCGAGGGTGGATGGCCCTCGGGCACTCATAGGACTTCTGGTTGTAGTTTCTTCCCTTGCCGGGCAGGGGAGAGGACATGTGTGGAGCAGAGAGGAGGATCTCTGAGAGATTTTGAGTTCTTGACCTTGAGTGGATGGGTGGTGGAGGAGAGAGAGGAGTAGGTCGGGAAGAATAGATGTTTGCCCGGTGGACTGATAAAGATAGAACCGAAAGAAGTGCGAAGTTCGGCCTCCGGGAGGAATAAAGAGGAGGTATGCTTTCATTTTGGTATGCTTTCATTTTTTTTTTTTTTTTTTCCTTTTCTGGAGGAGACCTTGCGGGGACGGCCTGAGCAGGGTGGATTAGCAGGCGCCTGTGTGACCCCAGACGCTCACGTAAACCACGCTAGGGTTGGGTTTGCCCGCGGCGTCGATTTGCCGCGGTCCCTCTTTGTCTGAGCCCAGCCGGGAATTCCAGCTTTTATTGGGAAGACCGCACTCGGGTGGAGCCCGCGCCGGGTCGGGCGGGGCAGGGCTGGGCCGCGCGGGCTGGGCGGGAGGCTCGCAGGCCGCCGTGCCGCCCCAGCTCCGGGACGGTCCTCAGGAGCGCGAGGCAGCCCTGACAATGCCACCTCGGTGGTTTCCTCGAGGGCGCCGGGCCCGGCCGAGCTAGCGGGGCGGGGCGGGGCGGGGGGGGTACCTCGAGGGTCCACTGTGGCCGCCGAGCCCTACCCCTCCCTCCCGCTGGCCCCACCCCTCCCCCCCGCCAGCCCGAGGCCGAAAGGAACTCAGAAGGCCCTTTGTTAGGCCCCAGGGTCACACCCGTGCCCTGGGGGCCGCAGAGGGGCGGGAGAGCGCTGCTCACGGCCAGAAAGGACCTTATCCTTCCTCCGAGGCCTCGGCCGCCCGCTCACACGGTTCGGGGAGGGGAGGCCGCGGCTGGCCGAAGCCCGCCCCAGCTGCTTTGCCGGTGGGTATGGCCCGAAGGATTCCGTCTGTTCGCTAAGCAGGATGCGCTGCCGGGGCAGGAGTGGACGGCCTCCTCGGGCCGCCCCGCTGGTAGCCCAGTCGCCTTGGTCGCGAGCACTTGGCCCCAGACTTCCAGCGACCACCAGCCCAGCCCGACGGCTTTTAGCTGGTTGCCCCCAACGTGTCTCCTCTGGAAGGGGTATCTGACTTTGTGTTGGATGGGAGTTAATGAACGATGCTTTTTCCGCGATATTTCTGTAGAAGGCCCCCTTTCCCATCCCAAGCTCATCTGTCCCTGTCCCCAGTCGAGGAGGTCTCGGAAACGGGGGTCCCTCACTTGGTTATTTTTTAGAGCCATGTCTCCCCAAGCCAATCATTCCTCCCCCCAGCACCCACGGGCTCAGCTCCCCGTGATTAGACTAGCGGGGAAGTCCGCTGGAAGATCCTGACAGCATAAAATATAATTTGTGATCTAAAAGACAGTTTCCAGTATAATCTCATTATGCACCACAGACTCCCGGTGTTATTTTGTGGAAGGCGGACAATGATCAATTTACATTGACCCGGGGCTGGGCGAGCTTTTAGATGGTAATTGCCATATTGATTTGCATGCAAAAAGGAGACCTGCTAAAATTAAAGACCGGAAGCTAAATTAAACTAAATTTATTGTCTAGGTGCAAACCGGAGAAGCTACTGGGGGGAGGGGGTGAGTCAGGTCGGGGTGCCGGGGGCAGAGCAGGTGAAAGTCCCAGAGAGCTTTCAGACGTCACAGATTGGGGAGCAATCTTTGCCCTTGTGATTTCATAATGTGAGGAGGGGGACTTGTTTAGGGTATGGGGGACCCCGCAGGAAAAAGTTATAATCAGGCACCATCGAAGGCACTGGGGTCTTTTAATGCTAATAGTAGCTGGCAGGGGAGGAGAGGTGTATAGGGTTCCTGCACCATTTCCGGCAAGCCCCTATTTCTATTGTTCTGCCCGAGCGCTCGCAATCGTGCCAGGGACACCCGAAACTCTTGCAACTAAAGAGTTTAAAAAAAAAAAAAAAAGGAAGCCCACAGCCCTGCCCGCCCCACTCCCTCCCCTCCCCCCCTGAGTAAGTTCTTTCGGAGAGCGCGCGAGTGTGGGGCGCACTGCACGCGCGCCGCGGGCAGGCCGGGACCGTTGGCGACTGCGGGAGTTCCTCCCCGGACGCAGCAGCCCCACGCTCGGCCGGACGCCGACCGCTTAGGAAAGTCGCCCGCTCCAGGTGGCTCCAGGTGTGTGTGTGTGGGTGGGGGAGGGCGTCTGCCGGGGCCGCGGTGTCGCGGTGCCGGGGCGGGGGTCGCCTCTCCGGAGGTTTGGAAGGGCCTGCTCCGAGCTAGGGGTGGGGGCGGGAGGGCGGAGGCTGGAAACCCTGCCCGGATCGCCAACGCCGGAAAGTTTAAAAGAGAGAGAGAGCGAGAGAGCGCGAGCGCCACTGGCGGGGAGCCAGGGGCGGCCGGGGGCGTGTTCGGCTGGCTAGTGGGGTGAGGACCCGGCGCCATTGCCTCGATCCCTCCCGCTGCCGAGGCCCTTGCCCGCCCAGTCGCTCCGGGAGCCATTTCGCACATCCGGAGCCTCGGCCTCTTGGAGGAGCCACGGGGTCTGTGCCGGGAAGCCCGCAGGGGCAGCCGACTGTCCGGTGTCCCTGCCCTTCCCGGCCGCCAGTGAGCCGAGCGGGGTGGCCCTGTGGAGCCTGGGTCGTCGGGTGTGGAGAGCTCCCGGAGCATCAGAAAGCCTGGGGCAGATCTGGAAATTGGGGATGGGGCGGGCTGGCGAAGTTAGGCCCGGACCCCCGCTTCTGGGATGAGAAGTTGGAGAAATGAAAGATAACCCCAGTCCCTAGCTTGGCTCAGGGCTTGGCCTTTTGTGGGGACACCCCACCCCAACTGCGGGGGAGTCCAGTAGGACCTGGCATTTTAGGAGCCACTTCCCTCTTAATTTCCTCCCACCCCCCACTTTCATCCCTGGGGTTTTTCCTTAAAACCCTGGGATAGGTAGGTGTAGGCAACTCTTTTCCAAAGGGCTTTTGCTCTATCTAGATAATTTGATTTATTGCTTTATGTGGCAAAACTAGGGTGGGAGGCCCAGCCCTAGTCCCAGGAATCAGCACTTTTTTACAGAACCCTAGAGGAGCGGCCCACCTACCCCTGCCCCTTCTGGGCTCCTGGAAGTGGAACTTTTGATGGAAGCCCTTACCTCACGCCAGGGTGTTTCTGGGTTGGGAGATGTGTAGGAAGTGTCTGGAAATGGGCGAAGACTTTCAAGGGGACTGAGAGATGACTGGGTGTAGGGGAAGGTGGGTTCTGGTCTCCTTGTGGACTAAGTTACATCGGCGTTCAGCGCTTCCCTCTTACCCTGCCCTCCAGTACAAGGGCTCAGGAAGCTTTCCGAAATTCTTGGGGATCTCAAATGGCACAATTAAACCAATAATTGGCTCCCCTCCGCAACTCCAGGACTGAGTTTGACCGTGGCCCATTTTTACTAGCTGTGTGACCTTGGGGGCAAGTTATTTATGGCCTCTGAGCCTCAGTAAGTTTCTTCATTTGTAAGACTGGGAATAATTATCCACCTTTAGGATCAAAGAAGACTACTTGGCACGTAGTAGGCCCCGAGGATTTAGGGAGTGCTTTGAATGACTGGTGGTGTTCCTGGAGGTTGTGCCTCCGTCCCCGCCGCCCCCTGAGACCTGCCTAGGCCAGTGGGGGGGGGGGGGTCGGCGATGCAGGTTAAATTGGCCTCCGAGGCTTCTCCTCTGGTCTGCCTTCGTGGGCTCCTCTTTGTTGTGTAGTTCTTTGCGTTCTGTGCTCTAAAGGGTTCCATATGAAAGGGCTTGGAGGTTTTTTTCCCCTCCCCTAAGTGGGGTCATTATATGGTTAGGAATTGATTCCAGAACCGGGCTTCTATCTAGGTGCTCTCTGGCCAGCCTCCCCGGCCCTTCTTGCGGGGCAGAGGGGAGGTAGTGGCCAGAGGGGAGAGACCTGATTGGGAGAGGTGAGGGGTGGCCTGCTGCCGGGGCCAGAGGTGCTGCGGTGTGTTTGATAGGGATTAAGCCTGGATGTTACGAGGTCTCAGTGTGGTTTTGAATAAAGTCTGTCAGGGATTGCTGCTTTTTTTTTTTAATATCGATATGTATTTTAAAAAATCGCCAGCATGAGAAGAAAACCAGACCCGTATGGATCCAGGCCGGTAGTAAGCTACTGTGATCAGGTTTCCTCCTCGACTCCCAGAGGGGAAGTCAGCGTTTGATTGAAGCTACACTTGGTTCTTGACTCTCAGGGGATGCCTGCTCTGAAACAGGAACCCTCCCTTTCTCTCCTCCTCTCCCCCCCCCTCCCTCTTTTTCCCTTCTTCCCCTAAAAGCCTTTGTGCTGAAAGAGCTTCAGTAGGCACGAATCCCTGGTCCCTCTCTAAAGAATGCCTTCCAGCCTTTGCTGACATTGTTTTGTGAGGCAGTGGGTTTTACCAGGCCAGCAGTTTTCCCCGCATCTTAGCTCACTAGTTGAGAGGTAAGAGTGTGGCCACGATGCGCCTAACTGCGCTGATTCCCACACCGTGGAGCCGGGGGTGGCGTGGGGGTTACCTGTAACCTGAGGGCACCTTACCCTGTGCCCTAGATGCCCCCAGAGGGGTGAAGGCGGGGAGAGCCAGGCCCCCCGGGGTTGTCGTTGAGGGTCTGTTTGTTTTTCTCGGGCAACAGAGGCAGAGGGTGGAGAGGGGGCCGAGTCTGGAGAGGAGGGACGGTCCGGCCTCGGCCTCGGGTCTGATTTAAAACTTGGTCTCATTGGAGTAGCTCTTAGGCACTCAACAGTTCTGTACAAATGCAAACTTGAAATAGCTCTAGGCCTACGTCATTTAGGACGGAATAAATGAAGTACAGAAATGTCCAAACTATGCAAATCCTGGAGTTGTCTGCCCTCCCATAAACACATGACAAGTGCCAAGGCATTTCCAGTCAAAACAGCCGCGGAACCAGCAGCCTCCATCCTTTGTATTTATTATTTTATTAACAGCATTTTACACAGCAGTTAACAAGCGCCCCGGCTCGCTCTTGGCAGACGGGGGGGGGGGGGGTGTGCCGGGGGGGGGGGGGACGACGAGGACTGGGGGGAGGGCGGTGGGGAGGGGTGGTCCCTGAAGGAGCCAGCTCGCTGGAGGGGTTGGTGCACAGGGGTAGGGGAAAAGTAGCATTTGGGCCGCTTTCTGCTGGCCGGAAAGAGAAGACAGCCCAAGTGAGCCTTTGGAGGAAGAGACCCTCTCTCCCTTCCCGAGAGGGAAGTCGCACAGATGTGGTTATGTCTGGTCTCTGCTGGGATTCCAGAAGGTGAAACAGTATCATCTCAGGATCCTCTCTGCCCATCAGTTACTGGAGATTTTCAAAGAATAACCATTTGTCTGCTGTCCTGAGTCTATATCCTGGTGGAAAGTTTATAACGAAAAGTAATGCCTTTCTTAAGTCATAAAATGAGCCTTGTATGATTATTTAATTAAAATCTATTTAAGGACCGATTAGGCGTGTAATTTGCGCTAATAATGACGATTATGGAAATGTTCGACTTAACCAAAAATCATAAAGGAGACATTTTGATCAGTGGGGCGGCCAGTAAGTACGCAGGGAGTTGGACCATTTTTTCCAGGCCCCAGAGGGCCTGGGGCTTCGGGCAGCGGAGAGTGCGGAGCCGCCTGGCCTCTGCGACCCGGGCTCAGGGAGCCGCCGGCCTCCCTGCCCCGACCCCGAGCCCGCACCCCCCGCCCCGCCCCGCCCCGCCCCGGGCAGCCCACGCTTTGCTGAGCATAGAAAGCGACCCTGGGAGTCTGAACCACCTCCCTTCCCAGCCGAGGGCATGGGGGAGGGGTGCTTCCCCCCAGCCACCAGGAGGGGCAAACTCTGGGAGAGGGCTGATAAACCACGCCGAAATCCCGGCGACAGGGCCATGCTCTTTCGCTTTTGCAATCAGCGGCGACAAACTGCACGCTGCCTTGGCTAGCCTCGGCTGGAGCCGGGAAGGGTGGGGGGAAGAGGAGGGGAGGGGGGGTCCCCTTGTTCCGGAGAAACCTGCCAGCTGCTGGGCTTGGTGCGAAGGCAGCGGAGGCAGACACAATGCTGCTGTTGTTGGTTTGATCTCGAACTGTGGATTGTTAGTCTGGCTTTAACTATGCGGTAAGGGGGGAATGTGAAGGCTGTTTACGGCGAGTGCAAATAATGTGACAGCTGTTGGTGCACGAGCAGCGCCGCGCTTACACAAAGCGTGCACTATGCAGGCCCGCGGACCGCAGCAGAGGTGGCCGCCGCTTTCTGGCCACGGCGTCCTCGTCCTCGGATGAAGGAAAAAGTCAGCGGCGCCGCGCACCGCCCCACGCAACACTCCCCCCGCCCCCAGCCCACCCCCGCGCGCGCCCCCAACGCACACCTTGACGGCTCCGGGGATCAGGGCGGAGGTTCGGGTCTGTGTGTAGTGTGTCGTGCTTTAGGGGGGCTTGTCCCGCAGAGGTGGTGAAAGAGAGGGCCCACAGGGTCCCGAGTGTCACTTTCCAGAGGGGTGTGGCCAGGATCGCTGGACCTGGGTCCTCAGGTGCTCCTAGGCCCTGTTTTTAAGATGGGGGGGGCGCGCATAACTTGAAGCCTCAAGCAAGCTTGTTGGAAACAATGTGTTATTAACCGAAGGCTTTCTGGAAGTTGCAAGAGAGATTCCGGTGGCCCTCCTTTCCCCCTCTGAAACGGCTCTGTTAACTGAGACAAGTTAGAGAGACAGGAGGGCGCCTTGCTCTGTGCACTCACCACTCTTTGCCCGGGGCTGAAAACACAAGTGTGTAGGTTCAGGACCCAGAGGGGGGTGTATTGGGGCGGGGGGGGGGAGGGGTGCAGTTTGGCTTCTGATTACCCACACCCCTTAACCTTCCCTCGCAAGCCTTCCTGTTTCTGAGAGCACGTTGGCCTTCAGCCGAGGGACACAAAGGTGTGGCCCTGAGGTGTGGTCACGGGGCTGCCCACTCTGTGACTTGATCAGCTAGATGCCCACAGCCACGGGGCCGCCTCTGAGCTCCTGGTCGCCCGCCAGGCGCTGGGGGGAGGCGCCAAGGTGGGCGGGAGAGCAGTTGGTGGCAGCAGTCACCCCCTTGGCCGGGCCAGTCCTGGAGATGCAGGGCTGGCCCAGGCAGGTGGGTTCAGGGCGGCCAGAGACCTTCGGGCTTGCCTCTGGGTCGTCCTGGGGCCAAACGGGTGTCAGGGGTGCTCCCCTCCCCCTCCCAAGGCTGGCGCCCTCACAGCCCTGGCCCCTGGGGTTTGGAGGATCATTTAGAGCTGATTGAATTCTGTAGCTGGGCCTTTCTCCGTGACTCTTGGTCCCCGTCCCCGGGCGGGCATACAGCCTTCAGGGAGAGCTGCTGATTGAGTTCGTTGCCCCCAGCCCCCCAGGTCTTCCCCTCTCTTGAGTTCTAACGTGGACTTCTGCATCCAGTTGGGTTCCCCAGTGGGGAGCTGGGAGATGCTTCTGGAGTGATACATGAACTTCGGTGCCAGTTCTATAAATTGGTCTCTTTTTATGACGTGTGCCATTTTCTGTAGGAATGTTGCTTGCAAAACGAGTTTCGCCTTGGAGGAAAGGCGGAAAGATAAACAAGCCTGTAACGCCAAAACACTGGCAGTCTTTCCCTCCTTCCAGCTCTCTTAAAGCAGCCGGGCTGTATTTCCAGGATTAGACTCGTGCTTGTGAAGAGGGACTCTGGTTGGCTTTTTTTTTTTTTCCCCCAAGCAAATGCAAATTAGAGAAAAATAATTTTCTTTCAACGATATGCAATGTATTAGTCACTTGTTATCGTGCTCCGAGGCAGGCCTCATTTGCGCGTCTGCCAGCTCGCTCACATCTGCTCGGCGCTGTTCGGGGCATTTTAACCTTGGCGGTGTCGTGCCTAGTCCCACGGATCAAGGAGGAGTAATTAAGCTCGGAACAGCTACAAAAATTCGCGGGCCCCCATCTATGCCGTCGTGGTTCCACAGCTTTGTTCAGGGGGGTGTTGCGAGTTCCAAGATTGAGTAGCAGACGTGGGGTTTCTTTTGTTCCTCGTCAAGAAAGTGGGAGCCCCCTTCTCGTCCTCTGACCCTCGTCCCCAGCCCTCCCAGAACTAGCAGGCAGCGCACAGCCAGCCAAGGAACCCCGGGTGCGGATCACGGGGCCCCGTGCGTTAGGCATCTTTTAGGCGTAAAAAGTTCCTTTGTGCCTCCCGGGTACTCCTGATAGCTGTTGTTAATAGCCTCTTGGTATAGCTTGTTCCTTTGTGTGTGTGTGGGGGGGGCGTGAAGTGCCTTGTATTCCTGCAACACCTCGGTGGAGATCGTAGTGCCTGGACACTCCCTCTGGAGTTGGGATATGGATGGTTTATTCTGGATTTGCCCCCAGGTTGTGCAGACTCCCAAGTGGCAACCCAGCTCTCTGTGGGGATTAGCCCATAGGAGGTGTGGGGTTTTTTCCCCCGGGGGGGGGGGAGTAAGGGAGTAAGGGTGATTAATCGTCTTCCACCTAGGTTTTCCTGTCCTGGGCTGCCTCCTGTTGAGGGACATCAGCTTCCAAATGGGCCTTGTCTTGCCCACGTGCTGGTGTGCGGCACAACCTTGAAAGAAAGTGAAAGGAACAAAAACCCGAGGCGGTGGCTTGCATCGGTGTCAGGGGAGAAGGGGAAGTGTCCCATGTTGGTCCAACAGCTGACCCTGGGTTGGGGGTGGTGGTGCATGGCAGGGACCCACCCCCAGTTTGGCAGCCACGCTCCCCAGGGATCCTTGCAGGAGCTTCCTCTCCCGGAACCCCTTCCCACTTTACCGTTGGCTACACTTGGCTGGGGGTGGGGTGGGGGCACGTCTATGGAGAGTAACACTCCAGTCTGCTCGCAAGGATCCCAGGATGATGGCTAAGAGGGGGTCTGCGTGCGCCCACCCAAAGTTCCTTTTTGTCAGAGATTCGGCAGCGGGGGCTCGGGAAGGGGGAGGTCCAGAGGAGCGCGCGGGCCCCAGGGCCCGAGGGGTTAACTGGGGTGGGGTGTAGGGGACTGGGGATTGCGGAGGTCGGGCCGCCTCCCGGAGAGAGCCGGACGGAGTTCCTGGAAGGCGGGGTGGGGGAGCGTCGCGAGGGTGTGGGCGTGCGCTGTGGCGCGGCCCCGCGCGGGGACCTCGGTGGAGGAGCCGCGAGGAGGGGCGGGCGAGCCCGGAGCAGCACGGGTGTGTGTGGTGGGAGAGAAAATCCCTTTGTTGCCGACCGATCGCGCTCGGGGCTGAGGCGGGGGGAGGGGGCGCCCTTCCCCCGCTCGCCCTCGCCGCCGCCGCAGAGGGCCAAGTTCGCCCCCCCACACCCCGACCGACCCGAGTGGCTCTCTGCTCCGACCCAGGCGCCCTGGCAGGAGGCAGGGAAGGTTCTGGTTTGCTCGAAAGGTCAGGGCCGCGCGACTTTCCCATCCTCCTCGCTCCCTCTCCCCTCCTGCTCCGCAGCTCAGTCTGTTACTAATGCAAAACTTGGGGCGTGGGAGGGGACGCCCCCGGAGGCCATGGCCCTGGCTTGGAGTGCGCCAAGAGACAGCGCCTGGGCAGGCTGGATCTCTCCTCCCAAACCCCCACCCCTTCGGACACCCTTGGAGGGCGGGTGGACCGAGCCAGCCACCAACCTCAGCCACACCGCCGGAAGCCTGTGGCCCTGTCCCGACGGGGTTGGGGGGGGAGCGGGGGAGTCGGGGGCGGGGCAGTCTTGGGCTCCCCCTCGCCCCCGCAGCTACAAGCTTGGGAGGGGGTACAGAAAGCCGCCCAGGAGGACCCGCCCCCAACGGTGCACATCCGGGAGAGCGTTTTCCTCTCATCTTCTACCCCCACACAGCCCCCCCTCCCCCCATCCTAAAATAGGAACTTCTTCACCCCTCCCTTCCTTGACACCAGGAGAGAAGTGCTGCTGTGCGTGACTCAGTCGGCTCTTGGAGCAGCCCCAGGAAGGGCTCCCGCGGGGTTCGCTTTGGGCTTTGATGAAATCCACACAAGTCGGCTGCAGGTCACCCCTCCCTGGCCTGGCCCCCTCTGTGTCCCTGCCTCGGCCTTCCCACACAGAAACTGTGCGTTGATCTGGGGCTGGCACACAGCATGCGTGGTGGACCCCGATGCTGCTCGATGGGCTTCGGCGTGGCGGCTACTAGCTCTTGCCAGGCGAAACTCAAGTCACCATCGCGGTTCGATCCTCTGGAAAACACCGTGCCAAATATTTACAGATGCGGGGACCGAGGTTGAAGAGGTTGGGCCACCTGCCCAGGGACCCGCTGTGTATGAGGGTGGGAGCTGGGAGGCTGTGGTGGCGACCGCGTTCTTGCGTGATCTCCAGAGAGCCAGCTCTGACGAGAGGGAGTCCCCCTTCCCGGCACACCCTGTGCGCAAACTGGTCTCCCCGATGCCAGCTCGGCCTCCCGAGCCAGCAGCACCCCGCCCCCCCACACCTGCCCAGGCCTTCTTGGCCCCCGACCAGATAACCGCCTGATGGGCGCAAGGGGTGCCAGGTGAGAGAGACCCTCGGAAGGGGCCCCACTCGTGCTTGCATGGGAGTTGGGATGGTTTGATGGCGTCGCTTTCTGGCTTTTCATTCTGTCGGTGAACTTGACACCTGCGATGTGCAGACTTGAACTGAGCACGGCCTCAAGGGCGGAGGCAGTAAAAGTGGCCTGGTGCCAGGAGGAGCCCAGTGGAGAGAAAGGAGGGGTGCCAAGCGTGGGTCTGGTGCTGCCTTCCCCTCCCCCGGCTCATCCCAGCCTCTCACGGTCACTGCCGCTTGCTTCCCTTTTCAACCTGCTTGCTGTTGCCTGCCCGGGTGGATGGCCTTTAAAGAAAAACCAGACAGCTCCCTCTGTCTCCTCAGGGCATAATGGTGTCCTCGTGGCCGCCATGGGTGGGATGGTGGTGGCCGGTGCTGCGGGGGGTGGGGGCGTGCGCTCCTGTCACAGGCCTGGCAGTGCCACTTCTCAGGGATGACAGCTCCTAATTTTGGTCCCTCCGACCTCCTTCTGCCAGTCAGGTCCTTTCGCGGGTGTCCACGCCCAGCCAAGTACTCGAAGTGTAACCCTCGGCCTCCAGAGCAGGTGACTGCCCACGGCCGTTGCAGGAGACCCAGGCGTCCTCGTGCTTTCAGTTGCTGCGGGTCTGAGAGCCGGGGTCCACCCTGGGGGCCGGGGGGCCTTTTGCAAAGCCAGGTCTCTCCCCTACTTGAGAAAGGGCTAAAGCCTCATAGCCGGGGCACAGCTTAGGAGCTCACACGGAAACAGGTTGGTGCTTTTGAAGTGCTTTTCTTGAGCGACTTCACGAGTCTGGGCACTTCTAGCCTGCATGGGGAAGAGCGGGGCGGGGGGGGGGCGCGGGGGGGTGCACGCGGAGAAATAAGGGCAAACGAGCCTCATAGCGGCAAAGTGCCTGCTCTGCTTGTCATCTAAATCACATTATTTGTCCTCTCCACCGCGGCCCAAGGGTCAGCGAAGTCAGTTTTGAAGCACTTTCCCATAGAGTTAAAAAAAAAAAAAAGACCCCAACTATTTCAACAGCCCCTTCTAGAAGTGGAGTGGGATGAGCAACGCTGAATCTCCGCCTCTCAGTCTCTTTGTTTCTCATCCCAACGTCCCCTCAGCTCCACCTCCCGGGGACGTGGGGGAGGGGAGGTCCCCAGGGCCTCGACCCTGGCGGGGGTGGGGGGCAGGTTTGGACGCGGCACGGCCTCCGTGGCCAGCTGAGGATGTTCCCGCTGGGGGATTCCTGCCGGGGATCCTCCGGGCTCTCCCCCCCCCCCCCCCAGCTGGCTGTCACCCGGGAGAAGGGCCTCCTGCCAGCCCCGGCCCTGGCTCACTGGCCCTTCCCGCTGGGCTCCATCTTTGGCCAGGAACCCGAAGAGTTAAAAGTCTTTAGCTTGTTGCAATGAAATTATGGCTGGCAGTGGCGCCGCTGTTTGTTCAACAGACCTCCACTTTTAAACAGTTCACAAAAAGTTCATGGGGCAGCTAGAGATTGTGTGTGTGTGTGTGTGTGTGCGCGCGCGCGTGCGTGCGTGCGTGCGTGTGTGTGTGTGTGTGTGTGTAGTCAGCAGGATCCAGCAGTGTACCTCCCCCTCCCTTGTTCCTTCGTGTTCAGCCTCCTCCCTCTGCCCCCTCCCCGCCACTCCATCCGACTCTGCGCACGCGCGCCTGAAGCCACTTCATTCGGACTCCTGGTGTCAGTGTCACCTAAGTGTGTGGCATTGATGTTGAAAAGTCAACAGGAGGGGCCCCCGAGGGGTGGGGGTGGGCTGGGGAGAGCTTTGAAAGCACCCAGTGCTCCCAGGTGTCCCTACATCACCTTCACCCTTCTGCCAAGTCCGGGCTGCGCCTTCTCAAGAAAAGCCCTTTGGGGGGGGGGGCATGAAGGTGGCAGGCACCCTTCCTGTTTGCTCAGAGGTCCTTGTCACAAGGCCGCCGGGCGGCCCAAGGAGGTGGGGAGGTGGCGGCTTGTTTAAGGAGAGGCCACTTTGGGGACAGCAGAAGCTTGAGGTCTCGGAGGCACACAGACACACACAGTTTTTCCTTCCCTCATCCTTTGCTTAGGGGCTTGATTGAGTGACCCTTTTTGTTGCTGGTGTAATTTCTGCCTTTCCTCATGGTGCACAGCGGGAGGGGTCGGTCCTGTGCGGTTGGTCCTACCGCCGGTCCCACTGCCACAGCTGGTGACCAGGACACCTGCCTGCATCGAGCAGTGTGGCTCTACCTTCCCCATCAGGCCACCCAGAATGTCCTCCTTTTGTTAGAAGGGGCAGCAGGGGTTAGGGAGGGGACAGTCTCCCTTGGATGTGCCTTGTGGTCCTCCCTGCACTAGTGGTGGCCTCTTCCCCGCCCTCCCCCCCCAACTCGATCTGCGGGTTTGGAAGAAGGAAGAGAAGCCCATGAGCCCCCACGGAACCTTCTTCGAGACCCCAGTTGGTCTTTTCAGGGCCCGTGGCTGGCCTCTTGGAAGGAGAAGGAGGCGCTTTCCTAGAGAAGGCGCTCCCTCTAAATCCCACCAGGCCTGCTGCAACTGCAGAGTTCGGCCTCTTCCTCCTCCTCCTCCAGCCGCGTCATTGTTGGGCTCCAACTCCTCGCCGCGTGTCTGTGTGTGTGGCTCTTGATTAACAGACGGTGTTCTGTGTATAGGGGGGCCAACGGGGATCCTGGTGGACAAAAGGCCTAGTTAGGACAAAGAACTGCTGAAGGACAGGCCAGCCTGGCTTTGGGATTCAGGTCCTCCAGGTGCTCCCCCACCCCCGGCCTCAGCTACTCCCAGAAAGAGTCCCCGGACCCCAGAGCCTCCAGCCCCGCCGACCTGGCAGTCTGGTGCTCAAGTGTAAAAGCAAGCATTTGCATATTTCTCCCTGCTAACAAAGGAAATGTGTCGACTTCGGGAACATTTGGGCTTTCGGAAACCGCGTGGGTGGGTGTGTGCGGGAGGAGAGAGAAAAGTTCCCCCGACGATCTGCACACACCGCTGATTTCACACTCCGCTTTGGGGCCCCGGTAAAGATGGCCCGGCCCCCGGCCCGGCCCGGACCAGGGAGATGACGGAGATGACGACGTGTCTGTGCGCCGGGGAATTGCCCAGGGCCATCGGTCCCAGGCATTAAAGGCTCCCCTACTTATTAACCCAGCATTTAACAGCAGGATATGGGCTGAAGCGCAGTCAAAAGAAACGGCTCAACCTCCAAAGAGCAATTAAAATCCTGCACGAGGATAAATCACGCGCCGTGATAATCCTGTTAATAAAATGCAGCTTGTCCTGACCCTTCACTCATGCAGCAAACTAGAATGTGATGTGGGTGGGGGTGGTGGGCAGAGAAGGTAAGGAAGGGCGGGGAGAGGTGCTCTCCCCCCTCTGCCCGGGGCCGCCTCCCCTCCCCCCACCCCATAGGTGGGAAATGGGTGGCTTTTGGCAGCTCCCAGCGTGCCAGTGGCTCGCAGCCCAGCAGCCTGGGCTGCTAAGACTTCTGCGCTCGCTGATGATTTCTTTTTCCCAGGCGAACAGGCATCATGGAATTGCTCAGCCGCCTCCCTCTGCAGCTCCCAGGCCAACCCCCCCCCCGCTTCCTCTGATCCTGGGCTGGGTGGGTGGGGTGGTTGGCCAGCCCACCGACACTTTGTAACCCTTGGTCTGTTAAGTCAGCCCGCACCCGCCCGGAGACACAGGGCCGTCTGGGTTGCTACACCTGACTCTTGTGCATTCTTCCCCCAGCCCTGGTTCTCTTAGACCGACCCCCCCCCACCCCCGCCGGAAGCATCGGTGTGTGGCTCCCCAAGATTGTAGCCCAGCACGCTGCCAAGCATGTTCCCCAAAGGCTGGGGAAGGACAAGGCAGGCCGGCTGGCAGGAAGGGGCGACCAGGAGTGGTGGCGGGGATGTGTGCAGTTATCTCGGATGGTGTGGCGTGTGCCCTTTAACCCACTCCCTGCCCGCAGGGAAGTTGCGGGCCGCCCCTGTACCCTTCGGGGCAGCTGTGTTCCCCGACTCCCAGACATCTGAGCGCAGCCTGGCTTCCCGACTCTGCATTCTGTATCATTTGCCTAGAAAGAGGGCCTCTCTGGTTCCCCATGTGGCTCTTCTTTATTCAGCCTCCCGGGATTTTTTTTTTTTTTTTTTAAACAGACTAGACGCTTGAAGAAAAGCTGCCATCCAAGAAGACGACATGCTTTCAGCAACCCCCCTGTATGGGAACGTTCACAGCTGGATGAACAGCGAGAGGGTCCGCATGTGTGGGATCAACGAAGACAGGTGAATGTGCCTGTCTGGCTGAGGCCTGGGGAGAGAGGGTGCCTCCCCCCCCCCCCCCGCCTCGCCCCGCCCCCACCCTGCACTCTGGAGCAGAGCCTGCGATGAAGCCCCCCTCACCTTCTCAGAGCCCAAGTGAGCCCAAAAGGGGTGGGGGAGAGCGATCTCCTGCCTCGCTGGCGGCCCTTGATTTACAGTTTTAACAGGCAACCCGGCTCAGCGAAGCATTGCCGCCCTTTAAAAGATTAGCCCCTAAAGCGGCCTTTCAGTGCACTTTCGTCCTTAATTTATTATTTCATATTTATGAAGGAGAATTAATCCCAGTCTATATGCTGCTTTAACTCTAAATGTCAGGAGTGTGGGCCCAGGTGGATCGGCATTCGATGTGCTTTTAAAACAAATAGTTTGCTCAGTAATAAATGGGGAGACGGCCACCCCGTACTCCATTAGAGCCCCGGGTTTCTCGGTGTCCTCTGCCGCCTGCTCGGCGAGGCCATCGGCTCCTGGTTTCAGTCACCCGACAGCTCCGCTGGGCTCCCTAATCAGTGATTTTGGAGCGAGGGGTAGCGGCAGCTAAGCGGCAGGGGACCCGAAGCCGCCCTTCAAGGTACCCGCTGCTGCCTGTCAGCGATTTTATCCTGGGATTTGGAAGTTGGCACGGAGCACTTGCTTTATCGATGCTGTCTGATAACAAGTCCCAGGACGGCCACGCCAGCCTGGCACAGATGGGCGGCTTTTCTCTGGAGCCCGGAGCAACCGACTGTTTGTGGGCTCTTCATGTGTATCCCCCCCAAAGGCAGTCACATACGGCTTCATTATCACCAGGGAAACCTGTTTCATAGACCCCGGTACCTAACTTTGTTTGGGGAGAAGTTTTGAAAGCCCGCCCTGGTGAGGAACACAGAAGTGACCGGTGCGGCCGGCCCCGAGACTCCAGCCTTGTGTCTCCGCTTTGGCCTTCGGCCATTTGTCCTCCCTGATGTCTGTCCTCAGGTAGAGCTTCGGAGGGCCTGCTGGGACAGCGGAGCTCAGACTGGCCTGCTTGGCCTCTTAAAACAGCAGCGTGAGATCTTCGTTGCTGCTGTGGCCAGCGTGGGGCCCTATCTGGGATTCCTTGGCCCCCTTCGCCCCCTGCCTTTCCTTTGTTTTCTCCCAGCCCAGTTGAAGCACCATTTGGGGCCAGCTTTCAATAGGGGCCGCTGGGGAGGGAGGAATTGTTCCGTGAGGGCGTTTGAGGAACGGAGTTATTCGAAACTGGTCCGTTCGGGTTTGGGTTAGGGTGGATTAAGTGGGGGAATGCTTTCACGAAGTTTCGTGTGTCCTTTTTACACAGGAAGATTCCTGTAAATGATGGTGATGCTTCAAAGGCCAGACTGGAACTGAGGGAAGAAAATCCCTTGAACCACAACGTGGTAAGAGACTTGTGACCTCTCTCTGAATATACCCGTGATCTGTAATCCGGTGTGCATTAATTTGCCGCCAAGGGGTTTTCTGGGGGTGGGGCAGGGGTGGGGCGGGGCGGGGCTGAGTGGGATGCTGCTTGTGCAGGACCTGGCCCTCACCTGACCTCTCCTTGGCCCCGAGCTCCTTTTGACGCGCTGGCCACGTCTGTCCGAGTCCCGTAGTGACTGGTGAGATACGTGCCTCCTTTTCTTTGCTAAGCCGTGAGCCGCCTCCATGCTCCCTGGAGCTGGATAAATTTCTTGCCTCCGAGTAGACCCTTAGGGTTTCCTTTTCCAGTAAAATATGAAACACAGACCCGTCTTCAGACAGCAGGGAGAGGAAGTCAAAAGACACAACCACGGTTTGACCCCTGGCCTCCTTATTGATTTAGAAATGAGACAGCTAAAGTCCTCCTTCCTCGTCATCCCACCATCATCCCACCCGAAGATTGTTTCTTGCTTGTTATGTTAAAGAATCTCCACGCTCCCCTAGCTGTGGGGAGCTGGGAGGGAACCCAGTGAGCACCACCTCCGCCCCCCACCCTCAGGGGCCTAGGAGGTTCAGGTCCTGCCCGTGTACCCCATGAGATGGGGGGGGGGTGCGGAGAGTAACGGAGCAGGCGTCCTCTCTGGTGCAGCATCGAATTTTTTTGCTGAGAAGGTGAATTTTCCTGAGTTAATAGATGACTGCATTTAATGTATGGGCCCCAAGTCTAAAGGGATCAACCTTTTACAGGCTTTCAGGATACTAGCTGAACCGAGGTGAGAAGGCAGGCAGCAGAGGCTTTTGGATAACTGGGGCGGGGGGGGGGGGGAGGTGGGCGGGGGGGCTCGTGGAGCCTCTCTTTTTAACCCTTGCTGCTCAGATGTGGAGGCTGACGTCACATTGACCTAGCTGGCGGTTTCTGCTCGGGCTGGGCCCTGCCGCTCTGATGGGGGCGCCACGAGTAACGGCCGTGTTCTTCTTCCGCAAAGGTGGAGGCCACTACGGCCCATCGGATCGATGGCCTGGCCGCTCTCAGCATGGACCGCACTGGCCTGATCCGGGAAGGGCTGCGCGTTCCCGGCAACATCGTCTACTCCAGCTTGTGCGGACTGGGCTCGGAGAAAGGCCGGGAGGCCGCCGCGAGCACTCTAGGTGGTCTCGCGTTCTCGTCCGAGAGAAATCCGGAAATGCAGTTCAAACCAAACACTCCCGAGACGGCGGAGGCTTCCGCTGTGCCCGGAAAGGGCCCAAATGGCTTCAGCGCCATCTACAAAACACCCCCCGGGATACAAAAAAGTGCCGTGCCCACAGCGGAGACGCTGGGCTTGGACAGGCCCGCCGGCGACAAACAGAGTCCTCTCAACATCAACGGTGCTAGCTACCTGCGGCTGCCCTGGGTCAACCCCTACATGGAGGGGGCCACGCCAGCCATCTACCCTTTCCTCGACTCGCCAAATAAGTATTCCCTGAACATGTACAAGGCCTTGCTACCTCAGCAGTCCTACAGCCTGGCCCAGCCGCTGTACTCTCCGGTCTGCACCAACGGGGAGCGCTTTCTCTACCTGCCGCCGCCCCACTACGTCAGTCCCCACATCCCGTCGTCCCTGGCTTCGCCCATGAGGCTCTCGACGCCTGCGGCCTCCCCGGCCATCCCGCCGCTGGTCCACTGTGCAGACAAAAGCCTGCCCTGGAAGATGGGCGTCAGTCCCGGGAACCCCGTCGAGTCCCACGCCTACCCCCACATCCAGAACAGTAAGCAGCCGAGGGTGCCCTCCGCCAAGGGGGTCACCAGCGGCCTGCCCGGGGACACGGCGCTCCTGCTGCCCCCTTCGCCTCGGCCTTCGCCCCGGGTCCACCTTCCCTCCCAGCCCGCCGCAGACACCTACTCCGAGTTTCACAAGCACTACGCCAGGATCTCCACGTCGCCGTCCGTCACCCTGTCGAAGCCATACATGACGGTCAGCAGCGAGTTCCCCTCGGCCAGGCTCTCGAACGGCAAGTACCCGAAGGGCCCGGAGGGCGCCGACGGGGCCCAGCCAGTTCCCGGGCACGCCCGGAAAGCGGCGGGCCAGGACAGAAAAGACGGCGGTTCCCCTCCGCTGTTGGAGAAGCAGACGGTTACCAAAGACGTCACCGATAAGCCGCTGGACTTGTCCGCGAAGGTGGTGGACGTTGACGCTTCCAAAGGCGACCACATGAAGAAGATGGCCCCCACGGTCCTCGTTCACAGCCGAGCTGGAAGCGGCCTAGTGCTGTCCGGAAGTGAGATTCCGAAGGAAACACTATCTCCTCCCGGAAACGGCTGTGCTATCTATAGGTCTGAAATCATCAGCACGGCTCCCTCGTCCTGGGTGGTGCCCGGGCCGAGCCCCAACGAAGAGAGCACCGGCAAAAGCCTGCCGCTGAAAAACAAGGCCCTGGACTGGGCGATCCCGCAGCAGCGGAGTTCGTCGTGTCCCCGCATGGGCGGCACGGACGCCGTGGTCACGAACGTCTCGGGCTCGGTCTCGAGCGCCGGCCGCCCGGCCTCGGCATCACCGGCCCCCAACGCCAACGCGGATGGCTGCAAGGGCAACAGGAGCGCTGTGGACACCACGCCGTCCGTCATTCAGCACGTGGGCCAGCCCCCGAGCACGCCGGCCAAGCACAGCGGCAGCACCAGCGGCAAGGGCGCCAAAGCCAGCAACCCAGAGCCGAGCTTCAAAGCAAGCGAGAACGGCCTCCCGCCGAGCTCGATCTTTCTCTCTCCCAACGAGGCGTTTAGGTCCCCGCCAATTCCCTACCCCAGGAGTTACCTTCCTTACCCGGCGCCCGAGGGCATCGCTATAAGCCCCCTCTCCCTACACGGCAAGGGACCTGTCTACCCTCACCCGGTCCTGCTGCCCAACGGCAGCCTCTTCCCCGGGCACCTCGCCCCGAAGCCCGGACTGCCCTACGGGCTGCCCACAGGCCGGCCGGAGTTTGTGACCTACCAGGACGCGCTGGGGCTGGGCATGGTGCACCCCATGTTGATACCTCACACGCCCATCGAGATCACTAAGGAGGAGAAACCGGAGAGGAGGTCCCGCTCCCACGAGAGACGCTACGAGGACCCAACCCTCCGGAACCGGTTTTCCGAGATGCTGGAGGCGAGCGGCGGCAAGCTACACCCAGAGGTCCCCTCCGACAAGAGCCTGAAGCCCAGCCCCAGCTGGAACCAAGGGAAAACTGTCGTCAAGAGCGACAAACTTGTCTATGTAGACCTGCTGCGGGAAGAGGCAGACGCTAAAACAGACACAAACGCGGCCAAGCCGGGCTTCGCGGCCGAGAGCGTGGGCCCGAGCGCTGAGCCCAGCAAGCCCCCAACCGACCCGGCCCTGCAGCCGCACCGCGATTTCGTCGCCCTGCGGGAGGAGTTGGGGCGCATCAGCGATTTCCACGAAGCTTACACCTTCAAGCAGGCCCCGGGCCAGTCAGTCTTCAGCTTAAGTAAGGAGAACGTCCCGGCGGGAACCAACAAGGAGAACCTGGTGCTGCCCGTCTCGGCTCCCTTCCTGGAGCCCACTCTGGGGAGCGATGGCCCGGCCGTGACTTTCGGTAAAACCCAAGAGGAGCCCAAACCGTTCTGCGTGGGCAGTGCCCCGCCGAGTGCGGACGTCACCCCCACCTGTACCAAAGACGGAGCCGACGAGGCCGAATCCACCGATGGCAAAGTGCTTAAACCCAAGCCATCGAAGCTGGCCAAGAGGATCGCAAATTCCGCTGGTTACGTGGGTGACCGATTCAAGTGTGTCACTACCGAACTGTACGCAGATTCCAGCCAGCTCAGCCGGGAGCAGCGCGCCTTGCAGGTGAGCCGTCCCCCCCACCCTCCCCACCCCACCCCCACTCCCACCCCCACCCCGACCCCCGAATTTCAGTGACTTTACCAGTTGTCAGTTCTGTTTTTGTTAATGTGGAAAGAGGATTGGGGGAGTATGGTAGGGCAGGGCGCCGGGCAGATTTGGTTAATGAAAGCTTACGGTCACGTAAATATATGACACGTGTCCAGTAAGGGGACGTGAGTGCTAGCACTTCTTAGGAGGTTCACGTGTTTGGATACTTGCCGTTATTGTGTAGATGCTAAGAGAGCTCCACGCAGACGCTGTTAACACGAGTATTAATGATTGCGAAGGATAGCTAAGACTGCATGACGTTTACCTATGAGTTGCTTTGATTTCTCTGCCGTTACTGTACTTTAACAAGTAATGCCTAGCAGTGCCGCTTAGAAATGCCTTACGCGAAACTTGGTAGAAATGTGTGGCAGCCGCATGTCTGTGGGATTCGTGCAATTTTTTTTCTTCCACCAAAAAAAAAAAAAAAGCTCGCTTAAAGGGATAGAGTTATGTATTTAACTTGCTAGTGAATGATAGATGTTGTATAGGAATTTCCTTAAGATATTTTACTTTTAATTAAAAGATAAATAAAGCCAAATTGTGTTGCAATGTTAAGAAAAAAATTGGTTTATGCTTATAAAAATGGATGAAGTTATCTAAATGATCCATTGAGTGCCCATTTTAATTACATAGATGGAAGGATTACAAGAGGACAGTATTTTATGTCTACCCGCTGCTTACTGTGAGGTCAGTTCTTCAAATTTTTATTACTAGAATCTTACATAAACCTTTTGAGTTAAATTTCATTTCCAAATATACGAAGGGAAGTTTGTGGGCCATGGTCGTCTTTTATTCATTGTGCATTTTGTTTTCTTTTCTGTTGTGTTTTTGTTTTGTTTTTCTTTGCGTTGTGTTTCTGTTTTGTTTTTATTTACCTTCAAAAGAGAATGTGTCTGTGCTATACGATGTATGTGTAGAAACACATACACAGTGCGTATATACATCTCTCTGCATATGGCTTCACGAGTACAGACTGTGTGATTGCTTACGTATAGCTACTCTTAAGTTTTTATCTATTACGTTTTAAAATCTCAGTTGTATCATAAATTGTGGTTGGTTTTGGGCAAACTTTTCTTTGAAACTACTTTCCTTTAAGGTAAGGCAAACGAAATAGCTTTTATGGTAAGGTGTCGTGTTTTTTTTTTTTTCTCCCCCGTCTCCCTTCTCTTTCTAGCGTGCAATGATGCGCTTCTCGGAGCTGGAAATGAAAGAGCGAGAAGGCGGCCACCCGACGGCCAAAGACTCCGAGGTGTGCAAATTCAGCCCCACCGACTGGGACAGGTTGAAAGGAAACCAGGACAAAAAGCCAAAGTCGGTCGCCCTGGAAGAGGCCATTGCCGACCAGAATGACAATGAGAGATGTAAGTAAACCCCAGCGGCTTTCGCGTGTTGCGCTGGAGGGGTCGGGGGCTGGGGGGGTGGGCCTACTGCTCCCAGAGCTCAGGGAGGCAACGGGAAGCGGTTCACCGCTGTGGCCCTGTGGCCGGTGGGCTGCTTGGAGACACAGGCCGCTGTCGCCGGCCGAGGAGGGAAGGGCCGATCGTCTGTTGGCGTGCGGTGGCGTCCAGGGACGGAGGCACCCCGTGGAAGACGACTTCCTGGGACGCTTCTCCTTTTCCAGGGAGATACCTGTCCCGTAGTTAGTAACGGTCTGATATGATCAGCAGGAGAGTGGCTGCGGGAGGCAGAAGCGTGGCCATGTGCGTCGTGTTCTGTGCTGTAGCCGGTGCAGATATGCTGCCCTGCCTTTTCTTTTCAGTACCAGCGAGATGAGACTTCCACCAAAGGTGCCCCCCCCCGCCCAGCACAGTGAAGCCTCCCGTGGAACGGAGGGTTCTCCTGTTCTCCCTCCAGAGGCAGAGGTTTTGTTAAAATGGGACGGGGGCTGTTGAGGGCACCAGAGAGCTGAGATCATTGTTTTCGGTGGCACGTTTGTTGGCCACGGTTAGACGTGGGTGGCACGATCCAGGGGTGTGGTATAAACCAGAGGACTTCTTCTCCCACCAGACGGAGGTTGTATTCTGTTGGGGAGGTCGAATGGAGAGGAAGCTAGTGCTTTTCTCGAGTCGCTCTTCAGGCCCAGCTGCCTGTCCCCTGCTATGGTTGTGGACCCCCGGGATTTGCTTATGAGACGCCCCTGGCTGCCACAGTGTGGGGGCGGCAGGCAGAGAAGGTCTTTTCCCGCCTTTTTTTTTTTCTTTTTTTCTAAAGCTTTTATTTATTTAACAGAGAGAGATCATAAGTAGGCAGAGAGGCAGGCAGGTGGGGGGGAGGGGAAGCAGGCTCCGTGCTGAGCAGAGAGCCCGATGCATGGCTTGATCCCAGGACCCTGAGATCATGACCTGAGCCGAAGGCAGAGGCTTTAACCCACTGAGCCACCCGGGCGCCCCTTTTCCCGCCTTTCTTAAATGTGCATGCTTAGGGGCCCAAAGGGCACTCCAGACCTTGGAGGCCTCACTGGTGAGGATAAATTTGGGCATCTGGCTGCGTGTCAAGGACCCAGGGGGTGCAGAATCCTCGTGACACGGGTCAGGGATGGGAGGCGCACGTGTGCGCGTGCTGTGCTGGGACGTCTTGGCTTTGGTGTTCGTTGGCGCCCGATGGAGTTTGGGAGACTTTGGTCCCTGAGAGGGCGCTGCTCACTGCCTGGGGCGCGGACCCCTCCTCCCCGCTGCCCACCCCCCCGGCCCCCATTGCCCCCAGTCAGCCTTGGGGTCAGACAAAGGCCTGTGGCCAGGTTTCTGGGTAGGCCACACTAGGACCAGTTTGTTCTACTTTAGTCTCAGAAGAAGGGAGTTTTTGCTGCTAGTCAGTGGACCGAACTCTGACGTACCTGGAGTAAAGATTTCCTTACTCTTCTACCTCAGGGGGATTGATAGGGGAACACGGAGGGTCCGAGCCACTGTTCAGTAAAGCAGCAACGAGGACAGCCCTTTTTTTCTGGCTTGCCCGTAATGCCAGCTCTTGGGGAGGCCTCTCAGGGAGACCTGGTAGACGAGGGCAAAGCCAAGTTAACGGGTAGGTGCCTCTCTGAGGAGAGGGAGAGGGAGAGGGTGAGGTAGGCTGGGGGAAGGGAGCAGGGAGTTAGGCAGCCTTGAGTCTTGCCCTTTGTCTGGGCTTCCAGGAACTTGGCCAGACCCAGGGTGGCTGCTGTTTTCTGCATCTCACTCACCCTGGCCTTCTTCCCAGGGAAGTTTGCGTCCTCCGCATCTTTCCCGCTGATCCTAGAGACGAGTACTCGATCTGGTCAATGGAGAAGCATCAGGGCCCAGACGACTCAGAAGGGCCTCCCTTCTCCCCTCCCCGGAGTCCCTCCAGGCTCAGACTGATGGGCTCTTTTCCTGGAGCGCCCAGGATGCGGCCCAGCAACGCGCGGGTCCTCGCCAAGGGCAGGAGAAGGATTGGGGAAGGTGGGGGGTGGGGGCTCACTTTTGAAGACACGGGCCACGAAGGGGATGGGTCCCCATCCCCAGTCTTCTGGGGACTTGCGGTTTGTGGTTGGTCAAGAGGACTGACCTGGAGGAACCGTTGTCCTTGTTGTCACCTCCTCATCTAGGGCACAGCAGGTGCTGGATCCATTCGGCTTCAAGTTAACGGGGTCGTCTTGTCTTTTGGCCCTCGGGTCTTGAGCCCACATGGGCTTGGGCCCTGGTCCACGTTGGTTCTCTCCTCTCAGGGGTCCATGTGGCCGAGAGCCAAGCGGTGAGCACGTGGGAGCTGGGGTGGGGGTAGGCAGGGGCTTTGAGGAGGGTACCGGAGGCCTTCCAGGCGCCTTCCTCCTCCCCAGGTGGCCCTCCCCTCCCGCAGAGCCCAGGAGCTTCTAAGATGGCGGGTGCTTCCGGGAGGGGCTGGCCTGAGAGGAGCGAGTGTAGTCAGAAACACAGCGGTCGGGATTTTCATCCGCTCTTAGTGGCTAGGTTTAGCTTTTATTGTAGAAGTTCAGCTGATGCCTTAGGAGGCTTTGCTGACTTGTTAAGTTGATCAGAAGAGGAACCATCAGTGGCCTTCTGAAGGTGGGGAGGGGTAGGGAGACATCGGTTCCTTCCCCTGCGAACTGGGAGCCCTGGTCTCCCTCGGCAACCACTTGGCTGGGTCAGAGGATCTGCCCTGTGTCAGTGCCTGGGCGGGACCTGGAAGAGCCTCCATCAGAGGACTTCCCGAAGCTTCTCTCTGGCCGAGCACCTGCATGGTGGTAAACCACGTTGAGTTTGGGACCAGAGGTTACCCCGTGCCCCTTTGGCAGAGGCCGCGAGTCCCCACCAGGTTAGCCTTTGCTGGGGGTGCTAGAGGAGGGAGTTTTCATCACGGGGAACCCTCCCACCTTGTTGAGGGCTCACGGGGGCCGGGGGCTGGCCCCCGACAGCGGGGAGGGTGCTTTGTCACCCCACCCCAGTAAGTGTTGCCATGGTCAGGTTTCTGTGAGGTGGCGCTATGGCACAACCAGGACCCACGCCACAGGGAGCAGGTGTTAAGCCACGAACCACATAGCCACATCGACGTCTGCTTAGACTAAGTGACCAAGGGTGCATGCCATCCCGTCTGTAGAAGGACTGAAAGCAGCGGCGGTGGCAGAGCTGGTGGTTAGGACCCCTGTACGTCCAGCTCTCTGTCTCCTTTGCTCTCAAGGGTGACCCCATGAGCTCTGGCCGGAACGACTTCGTCGCCGAGCTCTGGGTCAGGTGTGTGATGTGGGGTCCCCCCCCCCCCCTTAGCTGGTGGCCGTGTGTCTCGTGGGCGGTCTTGGTGGCTGCTCTTCAGGGTCCTTACTGGGGCGGGCCTTCGCTCAGTCCAATTGGGATCTTTGCCCTGAGAGGCTCGGGAGCTGTGGAAAGGATGGGGGCCCTAGTCTGGGGGGAAAGTCTCTTGCAAAACAGGGGAGACAGCAGCTCGGCGATGGCGTGTGGACAAGTGATTTCATCGACCCCTGACTGTAGCGGCGGGAGGGTGCCTGGTCACGAGCCACAGACGTCACTTCGTGGGGTCCCCGGGGACAGTCTGGAAGATCAGGCCCAGGCGCTCCCTCCCCTGCTGAGTGGGACCAGCGGGCATGGGTGCGGCTTCGCTCCCTCTCCTGGTGTATGACAGGGCGCCCTCTGCCCTCAGGCAGGTGGGAAGCCCGGAGGAGACCTGGGGGGAAGGGCTCTTGTCCACTTGTTGGGGACACCGTAGTGCAGCGAGGAACAGGGAGCCGGGGGTCTCCAGTCGGTCGCTGCTTGCTGATCGTGGGGAAAGGCCGGGCTGGCGGGGTCAACGTGAGCTATGCGGTCGGAAGTTGGCAAGTTTGCAGCCGGGGTGAAGACGAGCCTCTTGAGAGGACCTGAGGCTGTTACTGATCCAGGTGATTATGAGACCTGCAGTTAGAGTGTAAAATGCGGAAGCGGAATTTTGGGAGGGAGAGAGGTGGAAACGGATCAGGGTGCGTCTCAGGTGTGGGCCGAGGTGGCCAGGGCCCCGCGCGGGCTAGCTGCTGCCTATGACCCTAGAAGGCGTCTGTCACCTCCTGGTCACCCCTGCTTTCAGATCACCTGCTTTGAACCATCTTTTCCTACCCTCAGGGGGAGGGGACGATGCGTACACTGAGTTAACTTTAAAATGGCATGCGATGGGTTCCTGTATTTATACAGTGATCCCCAGTGCCTCCCCGGGGGCTTTCTGGGAAGGCCGACCAGAGACGCCAAATGGTGTTAACCGGGAGGGCTCACGTCTTCAGATTTCATGCAGTGGGGCTAACATGCAAGGTAGTCGGACGGACGGACAGTCCTGGCGTCCGTCCGTTCGTTCAAGGGGTTTCCCCAGCCTCTCCGCTGGGCTCGGCCTGTGTTTGTGAAGCCCACCCCCGGGAGGCAGCTTGCAGTAATAGTCCCACTTTACAACTGACGAGGGCCGAGTTGTAAAGCAGTGCTGTGACTGCTGGAGCAGTTAGGAGGGTCACAGAGCGGCGGGCGTGTGACACTCACAGCCGGTCCCGGCTGCCACTGAGCCTTGGGTCCGCCCGCAGCCGTGACAACAGACCCACATGGTTGGGTCCTTCCACCGTTGAGAGCACGAACCAGCCAGCACCAGGGAGAGATCCCAGCCCCCTGCGCACTACTGACCGCCACTAAATGGTGGCGATGCCTCCAAGAAAGAGCCGATCCGGGAAGCACCTGGGCCGGTCAGGAGCAGGAGGTACATTTGAAGTGGCCCCAGGGGTGGGGGGTGGGGAACGGAGGAGGAATGGGGTTGGCATATGAAGAACGTGTTTCTGACTTCATCCGGAGATGGACTCCGCGCAGTTTTGCTCAGTGTTAGCAGAATTCCAAGCTCCCGCTCCCTTAACGTCACAGGGATGCTTAGGGAATTAATTGTGTATTAGAAGAAAGGTGACCCAAACCATCGGTGAGCCATTTCTTAGACTAGAGCAACAGCAGCT
>CM052801.1:30603714-30643358 GCA_028533885.1 Nasua narica | reverse complement strand
GGGGGGGCTGCGGTGTGGCTAACATACGCTCTTTCCGTTCTCCGGACGTGAGAAAGACGGGAACGCATGACAGTCAGGTTGAGTTCTTCGAAATTGCCCTTGACCCTTGTGTGCACACCAGGAAGCCTCTCCTTTGGCTTCCCCGGGCTCCTCTTCCCGTTCCTGTTGCCCTTGGTCCCCCAGCTTCTCTGCCTGCCAACACTCCCCACCCCAGCCCTCCTCTTTCACTATTTCCCGGCTGACCCAAGGGGACACGGATGCGGTCCCTTCTGCAGATGACATGTGGGAGCTATTTGTTCTCTTTATTACGCAGCCTTCTTTTTATTTCAAAATAACGCCCTCAGCAAATGCTGCCCGAGAGATTTCTTCGGTCAGCCCTGGCTTGATTGGCTCTTGCTGCGGGGTCACCTGTCCCCCTGTGGGAAGGGCCCTGGAAGGGACCTAAGCGTCATGGAAGTTGTGGCGATGCCTCATCTTCCGATTCTCCCCGTGCCCCAGCTATAAAAAGGTGGAAAGAGAAAGTTGAGCGTCATAGGTGTCTCTGCTTTCTGCTTAGCCGCCCTTCCTCTGGGACCTTGTGCCTCGGCGGCCTTTGTGCTTCCGACCCGTGTGGGGGCCCCGGTGTTCCGGAGAAGGGTCTGTGGGTGGCAGATTACCATGGATGGGCACGGAGGTCCTGTCTTCTCACGGTGACCTTTGGGCCTTCATTCCTTCTACCTCTGTCGTCCCTCCGCCCCCATCCCAGGCGAATACAGTGCTGGCAACAAACACGATCCTTTTGAAGCTCCAGAGGACAAAGATCTTCCCGTGGAGAAATACTTCGTGGACAGGCAGCCCGTGAGTGAGCCCCCCGCCGACCAGGCGGCCGTGGACATGCCGCACAGCCCCACCCTCCGGCTGGACAGGAAGCGCAAAGTCTCAGGCGACAGCAGCCACGTGGAGACGGCTGCGGAAGAGCTGCCGGAGGATCCTCTGCTGAAAGCCAAGCGGAGACGGGTCTCCAAAGGTGAGCTCGGTCGGCTTCGGCGGCCTGCGCATGCGGCCGGGGCGTGGGTGGCTGGACCCGAGCTGCACTGCCCGCCCTCCGCGGGGCGCCCAGGGGGAGTCCCTCGTGCGGAGCAGTGGCGGTCCCCCGTTCCCACCCTGGAGCCCCGGGGAGCCTGCTCACGCCCCCCACCCCCACCCCCGTGCCCACAGCCAGATATAGGAGCTCGAGCCCAAAGATGGCCACAGAATACTGAGCAAGTCCCCTCCTGAGAGACTTGGTGACCGGCTCCGGCAGAGGCAGGGACCGCTCACTCCCCTCCCGCCCCACCCCTATTAGCGATGCGTAAGACGATTTGTTCCCCCCCCAGGGGGCTTTTTGATTAATTTGTAGTTATTTCTCCATTAGATGACTGGCCTGAGAGGGAAATGACAAACAGTTCCTCTCACCACTTAGAAGACCCACATTATAGTGAGCTGACCAACCTGAAGGTGTGCATTGAATTAACAGGGCTCCATCCTAAAAAGCAACGTCACTTGCTGCACCTCAGAGAGCGCTGGGAGCAGCAGGTGTCGGCCGCAGAGAGCAAACCTGGCCGCCAGGGCAGGAAGGAAGTGACCCAGGCCATTCAGCCTGAGGTCACTGCCCAGGGCAATAACAGCCCCGAAGAGAAACCCGGCAGGAAAAGGGCTGAGGCCAAAGGCAACAGAAGCTGGTCGGAGGAGTCCCTCAAATCCAGTGACAATGAGCAAGGTAGGCAGAGGCCGTTCCCCCCCCCCCCCCCCCTCCTGCAGGGTGGGTCCCCCGCCTTCCCGGGCGCAAGGGCCCCGGGACTAGTGGAGCGCCAGGTCGTGGCGGGCGGGGACTGTTTTCCTTCAGAGTCCTTCCAGCCTCCACCCTGCCCAAGGGAGGGAGTATACAGTGAGCGGTTCCGGAGGGAGCTTGCCATCCGGGCGACCCCTCGGGGCTGGCCAGCGCCCTGGGTCCAGCCTCAGCCTGTGTCTGCTCGCTTAGGCCCTGAGCACCCAGCACCCCCACTGCCGGCCCCATGGGTTGGCGGGGCCGGGGGGTGGGGGGAGATCTGGAAGAGCTGGCTCCCGCCCTCCTCCTGTCCAGGTCCTTTGAGGAAACTTGGGGCCGCTTGGCGTTTGGTGGGCTAACCTATTTGCCGTTTGAATGTGGGATAATTAAAATATTAATGCTTTGGGAACATAATTGGTATATCTTTAAAAACTGAAGCCGCTCCAGCGATCAGTGCTAACAATGGGCTTTTCTTTCCGCACCGGCTACAACTGTGTAACGCCCGCTTCTTCTCCCCCTCCCTCCTTCCCGCCCGCCACCCCCTCCGGATTTAGGCTTGCCTGTGTTCTCCGGCTCTCCGCCCATGAAGAGCCTTTCATCCACCAATGCAAGCGGCAAAAAGCAGACTCAGCCAAGCTGCACGCCAGCCTCGAGGCCGCCTGCCAAACAGCAGAAAATTAAAGAAAGCCAGAAGACAGATGTGCTGTGCACAGACGAAGAAGAGGATTGCCAGGCTGCCTCCCTGCTGCAGAAATACACCGACAGCAGCGAGAAACCATCCGGGAAGAGACTGTGCAAAACCAAGCATCTGATCCCGCAGGAGCCCAGGCAGGGCTTGTCCCTGGCGGGAGACTACTATGTGGAGAACACGGATGGCAAGGTACCTCTTGCCCCCCGCCCCCACCACTGCTCCCCACTGGGCCTGGGACAGCACACTCCGCCTCCCTGCTGCCTCTCCGCTTCTAGGGACGGAGCTTCCCTTTTCCCGTGTTCCTCCCCTAAATGTCACTCCCGCGCCCCCCCCCCCGCCCCTTCCACGCAACCCCCTCATCTCCCCCAAAACAAAAGCAAGGGGGAAAGTTCCTCCGTCTGCTCAGGTTTGTCACTCGGGAAGGAGGGCCGAAGAAACTGGTGTGGGAAGCCGGGCTTGACCGTGCGCGCGCCCCCGGTTTTGTGACAGGTGACCGTCCGGAGATTCCGGAAGCGGCCGGAGCCCAGTTCCGACTACGATCTGTCACCAGCCAAGCAGGACCAGAAGCCCTTCGACCGTTTGCAACAGTTGCTGCCGGCTTCCCAGGCCGCACAGCTGCCACGCTCCAGCTCCCCTCCAGAGACCGCCCAGTCGCGCCCGATGCCTCCAGAAGCTCGGAGACTCATCGTCAATAAGAACGCGGGCGAGACACTCCTGCAGCGGGCCGCCAGGCTCGGCTACGAGGTGAGGGGCCTTGCGGGGCGGTGCCTGGATCCCAGGAGCCCCTGGCCGTGGCTCCTCGAGGCGGGGGGGGCGTGGCGGGGTCCGGGCGTACCCCCTCCTCACCCGGGGCCGGGCCGGGGTGTTCTAGCTGGGTATCGGCGGTCGCCCCGCTCGCGCGCTCCCCGCTCCCGTCTCTGCGGGCTTGTTCAGCCGCCACGGGGAAAAGAACGGCCTCCCTGATGTTCGGTTCGTGTTCGGGCAGGTAGGCTGCTTCGGCACCCTCCAGTCTCGCTCACTTACCTCTGATATAAAATCTGACATGACCCAGGGCTTGGCGACTGGGGGGATTTTAATGAGCCCTTCTGGATTTTGATTAGCAAGGGGGAGAGAAGTTATTAGCTCTCTCTTCGATTGCTTGTGCTGTTCCGGGCAAAGCCGTGCCCCTGTCGGGAGGGGGCGGGAGATGCCCGGGTCGGGGTTGGGGGCAGACCTGAAGAGTCTTTCTTTTGGGGGGGAAAGGGGAGGAGAGGGGGAGGGACTCCGGCTGTGCCTGAGACTCACCGCCCCTCCCCCAGCCTGCTCCTCTCGCCGACGGCCTCGCGCTGCTCAGTTGCCCTCTGAGAGATATATTACCCCCTGTGCCCCGCGCGGCTCCCCCACCACGCTTGTCAGATGAAATTGTGATGTAAGAGCCCACAGGGCAAAGGCATTTTTTATGCTGGCGTCAGCCCTCTGGGAGTTGAATGGTGGAAACAAGAGGGCTCAGCACGCTGAGTGTGGAGGTGCGGCCCCGGGCTCCGCTGAGGGCTCACGGGACGGGGCCGGAGTCCCGGCCCCCACGCCCTGGCCCGCTCTGTGCCTCTGTCTGCTGTGCGGGGGAGCCCTTCCTGGTGTGACCGCCTTGACCCCCAAGCCAGACACCCCCCACCCCCTCCGGGCGTGACTGGGTAGGAAGTGCAGAGCACCAGTGATTTCTTAGTTTGAGGGTAGTTTACATGGTCTGTTAAATGTGCTATCGTTGATACCAACGTGCCTCTTCTGGAGATCTCTGGATTGCCTGGAGAGAGCTCTCTGGAATGATTTTTACTTAGGGGAGGTGAAGTCCACGGGGCAGGCTTGCTGAGAGCTGCAGCACCTAGGATGACCGGCAGATACCGTGCCCGACACTGGGCTAGTTAGACCCCGCGTGCCCAGCGTTCGCTCCTTTGCTCATGATTGGTCGTGGTTGAAAAAAGGGGTCTGTGCTCCCGGCAAACGCTGGATGACAGGAGGGAGAGCAGGAGGGCGGGGCTCCCCGCTTCACCTCTGATCTTGGCATTTGTAGCAGTCTCCATTTGGGCCCGGAGACCTCAGGAGACCCTTGTTGGTCCTCTAAGGAAGTTTCCATTTTGGTTTTTTGTGAAACCGGTGGGTCGGAGGCCTGGACCAAGAACCATTTACTCAATCCGTGCCTTTTTAAGCTATGTACCAGGCCTCTGATGGCACCTGAAGCCTTGGAAATGTTTATGTCCAGACAGCTGGAGGTGCGGGGCGGCGGTGGGGGGGCTTCCCTTCACGGCTCAAGTTCAGCATGTAAGTTGCATAGATTGCCAATTTTGATGCTGAACGTGTATCTAGTGACTTTTAACTCGCAGCTTTCTAGGGTTTTGTTGGGCAGAATTTAAAGCGTTGGGGGGATGGCCACTTAGATTGGGCAGTCTAAATCTTTGAAAGTTGAAGGACCATTTGTTTAGCTCCGGAAAGGCATGTTTCACGAAAGCACTGACTTGGAAGAGGGTCTTCCAGAAATTCGTCTCTACCACTGTGCATTTCTGCTTAGCTAGAGATACTGTGTGTCCTAAAAAGGCTGTCAGAGCTTCGTGTTGTGCTTCTCTGGTCCTTAAGGGTCAGAAACACCATCTTCATTAAAGAGACCACTTACGTGGCCGAAGACACTCGAAGCTTTTCCCTCCCGATAGAAGGGCTTCTGTTTCTTAGGCTAAAATGCCCGTGTGGAACCACGTGCTTGTGCGTTTAGTGGTGATGGTTAAATTTTCTACGAATTGAATAAATCATGTTTTTAAAAAAGTTAATGAGGCATTTAATTAATTAACAATGTCGGGTTTATGGCCTTTATGGTTACATTTTGCGGTTAATGGCATTCGGCTTATAGCCGCTTAACAGAGAATTGTCCAACGAAAACAGTTTAATTTTGTTTGGAAATGGGTGGGCTGCCCTTCAAACACTCCCATTTCTAGTGCAGAACATAAACCAAGAACTGTGTTGGGTGGGCAGCCTTGCCCAGTCTCTTCACCGTCGTCTCTGTGGCTGACAGCAGTGGCCAGGTGAGAGGCCGCTGCCCTCCCATCGAGGAGGCTGTAGTTCGTAAGCCCGCTTGACTCCCTAACTAGACTGGGGCCTCGAGGGCTGCTCATCGCAGCTGGGTTGCCTCCCTCTCGCAGGGGCCCTCTTGGGCCTTTTAAATCTTCCCAGCTGACCGGGTGCCAGGAGACTGGAGCTGTAGGTCTAGCACGTGATGTTCGTTGACTTTGGTCCTCTTAACCTCTCTGGACCTCAGTTTCCCCAAGCGTGGAAGGAGAACAGTGCCACCTTCCCTTCCGGCTGTCACGGAGGTTACTGTGGGGTAACAGATGACATCCTCATTTGGGGAAACCGACGAGTGCTCTAAACAGCGCAGCGCAGTGAGGGCAAAGCCCCCTGGCCGGCCCGCGCCTGCTGCCGCTCCTGCCGCTCCCAGGAGGAGAGTCGACTTACCTGCCCATCAGCTTGGCCGTCCTTTCATTTCGAGGTACCCTCGAAATCAGCCCGGTAGCGATGGAGGTTTCCAGGTGAAGGCCATAATTGTCAGAGCAAATAAACCCCGGTTGATAGGACACCAGGCAGGCCACCGGGACCCGGGTAAATTGATCTGCGCACAGCAGTCGGTGGCGCTCGGACCTGATCCCGGAGCCACGTGACGAGGCCTCTCCCCGGCTGGGGCACACAGCTCATTAGCTTGCAGCCGTCCACTCGAGGCTGGCTAGTGAGGGCCTGCTAAAAGAGCAGCAGCTTCATGCGGTATCCTGGATACCAGGGCTTGGGGCAGGTGGCCTGGGAGCCCGGAGGATTGTGGGCTTTCCGGCAGGTTGGGCTCCCGAACGAAGAAGCGCATCTGTGGGCATGCCTTCTTTCTTCCGCCTCTTGTTTCCGAGCGGAGCTGGCGCAGTATGACCCAAAGCCACAGGACACCGATGGCCAGGTGTGCCAGCATGCCACATCAGGGGGCAAGCGAGCGTGTGGAACATTCTAGTTAGCTCCTAAGTAAGCGGTCACTTTTGACAGATGGGGCCCGGGAAGGGCCCGAAAGGTCCGCAGATCCCAGCTTGCATCTGCGGGCGGCTGGAATGACCCCTGTTTGGGGTTTAACAGAGGAGTTAATTCAGAGTTGTCACAGGGAGGCCTGCTCGGACCCCATCCAGCTCCCCCTCGGCGAGAAGACTGTGCGTGGCCGGCCCCATGCACCCCCAGCTCTGGGAGCCTGACAGCTCTCTGCTGGGCGTGACTTGTAGGAAAGCAGTGCCGTGTGTTTTCCGGTGGCAAACGCCGTTCTATGTGTTTGAAAACTTTCTTAATCAAGGTAATAAAACATTGAATAAATTACTGCTCTGCTTACCGGGAGCGTTTCATATTAATATTTTAACACACCAAAGAAGTCAGATTAATAACAGTGATTCTAATGCAAACCGTTGACACAGAATAGCTTCCGAGACGGTGGGGGGGACGGGTGGACTTGTTTTGTTTAGTTCTCTGCAGCGTGCGGCTTTTCGGATCCCTGTCTTTATTAACTTAAGTAACTATGCAAATATTATATATTGATTCTGCTCCCAGTGGGGCGGCGCAAGGTGAAGGAGAGGCTGGGGTTATCTGAAGCGATTCGTGTCCTTTCTCGATGTTCGATGTGGTGCGAGGAGAGCACAGCTCTTGGACCCTGCTTACCCTGCAAGCAGGAGCGCGGCAGGACCTGGCTAACCTAATCTGCCATCCCTCCCTGTCGAAGGAATGTTCTCTAGCTGATTGAATCTCCATGCATCGGTCACCCCACACTTGTATCCAGACTTGTGTTTCTCTCCACAACCACCTACTGAATGTACCCACTGGCTGCGCGCGCGCTCGCCTCTGAGAGCAGGCACTGCCAGGCTCTGGAGAGGTCACCCTTGCCGGGTTCCCCACGCAGGGGCCTGATGGCGTGTCCCCCCCTCCCCGCCCACAGGAGGTGGTCTTATATTGCCTGGAGAACAAGATCTGTGATGTGAACCATCGAGATAATGCGGGCTACTGTGCTCTGCACGAGGCTTGTGCGAGGGGATGGCTCAACATCGTTCGACACCTTCTCGAATACGGCGCGGACGTCAACTGCAGCGCCCAGGACGGAACCAGGTCAGTGGATGGCGAGTCTTCTAGAACGGAGTCATCGAACAGATTTGTGGCAAACGTAGATGCAACTCAAAGAATGACTAAGGGCTCCGTTGGACTGAAGTCCCCGAAGATGTCAGGGCCCGTGTGAATAACTGAGGGTATTCCTTTTCAACCCCCGCCCCGTGTCAGCATCTGTGAAGTCACCGTGTGTAAAATACGTGTGAAAGGATAGTCTCAGGAATACATACACACGGAGGCTCCGTAGGACCTGCCATGTCCGCCAACATCCCCACGCCTGTCCCCTACCCTGTCCTTGACCTCAGGTCAGAGGCCCAGCTCGAAGTCAGCCCAAGCGCCTTTCCCGATTGCGTGCGGGTTGCAGCCGGGAGGCGGGGCCTGGGGCTTTCCTGACAGGCGTAAAATGAGCAAAACCGCAAGATATTTGGTGTCTCCTGGTTTCCAAACAGCATTCCCCCAAGGTGGGACTGCAGGCAGCATTCTGACCCCAGTGGACAGGGGCCGGAAGGCTCTGTACCCTCTTAAATGGTAGAACACTTGCTTGGCTTCTGCGATGCTGGGACTCCCCTGGCCCCTGCCTGGCCCCGCCCTAAATTCTTTTTTTCCCCAGTCTGTGTCGGTACTTCCAGTTCACTGAAAATAGTTCCATGTTAGTTCGAGTTCCTCCTCGGGCCCTGGATTAAAATAGATTTGCGTTTGAGAATTAGGCTCGAAATTGGCCCTTCCACCTGCCTCGGAAAGGGTTATGTGTAGAAATAGCAGCAGAGTAAGTCGCCGCTTGACCTTGGGCCAGTCCCGGGGCCTCCGTTTCCCTGTCCGCACGGCAGCGGCGCAGCTCCTGGGGGACGAGCGTGCCCGGGAGGCTTGGCGCGCGCACGTCCAGATTCGCCCGTCGCCCGCGCGGGCACAGATTTAATCCCACTATGTGTCTCCCCTAGACCGCTCCATGATGCCGTTGAGAATGACCACTTGGAAATTGTCCGCTTGCTCCTCTCCTATGGTGCTGACCCCACTTTGGCTACATACTCAGGTAGAACCATCATGAAAATGACCCACAGCGAACTTATGGAAAAGTTTTTAACAGGTACGACAGAGTTCGAGAAACGGTCTTGAGTCGTCCAGCCGTTTTCCGACGGTTTCCTCACACACTTCCGTCCGGGGGCTGCCCCTCGGTCATGGGGCCCACCCTCCTTCACCCTAAGGGACGCTTGCCGGGGAAAGTCCGTCTGTCGGAGGACGGATCCGTAATTCAGACGACAGATGCGGACTGTGCCCAGGGGCAGTGAGGGTGTTCCGTCTGCCCGGGAGGCAGGTGGACGGGTACCTAGGTCTGGGCCCACGTGGCTGAGAACAGGGAACATTGGAAGCGTTGCCCAAGAGGGAGCGTGGTGGGGTAGACAGGAGGCGATGTGCCAGCCCTCACAGGGGAGTGTCCCCTACCTCGGCCAGCGTTTCATTCCCCCCTCAACGGGTTTCATCTTGTTTTTCTCTCTCCAGATTATTTAAACGACCTACAGGGTCGCGGTGACGAGGACTCCAATGGCTCTTGGGAGTTCTACGGCAGCTCTGTGTGTGGTGAGCACTTGTCCTTTTCCGCTCAGTGGCAAGCGAATGGGTTACAGAACTTTCTGGTGTGGGCGAGGGCTGGCGGGCAGCGGGTGCCGGAAGCGGGACCGAGTTGGGCAAGAGTTTTTTCGAAGAGTCCTCTGGACGACCGCTGAGTTCCCGAGGCCGCCATTTGCTGATGCGTTTGTGTCGGCTGCTCTCCCTTAGAACCGGATGACGAGAGCGGATATGATGTTCTAGCGAACCCCCCGGGGCCGGAGGACCAGGACGACGATGACGAGGCCTACAGTGATGTGTTTGAGTTTGAGTTTTCGGAAAGCCCCCTCTTACCGTGCTACAACATCCAAGTGTCCGTCGCTCAGGGGTGAGCGTGGCTGTTCCGTGCTTGAGAACTAGCCGGGCAGCTGAGCTGGGGCGAGGGGCAGGGGTTAGAAACCCCCTCAGCAGGTGAGGGTGGGTGGGTGAGCGAATGCCACGAACCCCACATAATGCAGTAGATCCTTTCTAGAACAGGGGTGGGGGGAAGTATAGCCTGGTCTGACTGCCCTTATCAGGGGGACACCCCCCCACCCCCCCGCCGCAAGAACGTTGAATTCAGTGACTGGAATTTCATGGAAGAGTTGGGGCAACTCAGATCCTTAGGTCACTAAACTCTTTTGGAAAGGGGTCCTCTTCAGGAGCCCCCCATAACAGGCCACCGTAGGGACCTCCCAAGGCACTTGAGGTCTGTGGGCCTCTCCTGGTACACGCCCTTCTTGTGTAAGACCGAAAAGAACATTCTACGGTACCTGGGATCTTGCGTGTCCTCGGACTTGGTTAGACCTAGCCTTGCCCCCATGGTTGGGCCCTGGGTCCGAAGATGACCAGTCCCTTGGGGGCATGTACGCGACAGGGGACGCTTCGGCTGTGTGTTGACACAGGTGCTTAATGAGTAACCTCCTCAGGTCCCGCAGTCGTAAACACGTATGCTGCTACGGCGGCGTGGTACCCGTGCTAGGAGTCCTAAAGCGTGGCAGGGTATCTGGGACGAATGTCATACCTTCCTTCGCAAAAGCGTCACTCCCAAAAGCCCCGCGGGACGAGGGTAGAGGCGCAGGGAAGGGAAGGCCAGCCGGCCAGCCTTCCGTGTTGTGTTGCTAAGGCTTCCCTTCGGGAGGGTCGGGGGAGAGGACAGGAGAGACCCGGGGGGCCTCTGTGGGTGGCGCTCGGGCCACCGTACAGTGGGGGGCTCCTCACCAACGGGATACAAAAGGCTCGCCCTGGAGGGGGGGGGTCACCCGAGAGCTGTGGCCGGACTCATGTGAGCAGGTATTTGCCTGTCAGCCCCTGGCCGCCCCCGGACACCCCGAGATGAGGCTCCTTCCGAGGTGCTGTCCCTGCTCCCGTCTTAAGTCCGGATGGTCCTCTCTCGACGGTCACTTCACAAATCCAGAGGTGTCCCGCCTTCTCACCTCCGAAAGTAGCTCTTCTGGGGATGGTGAGACCCGGGGGCGGTGTCCCCTCAGGAGCGGCCAGCCCGTCCGCGTGGGGGTGCCCAGCACCGAGTGCCTTCAGCTTGACCCAGAAACTCGAGCCCCTCTGCTGTCTCGTCCACAGGCCTCGAAACTGGCTGCTGCTCTCAGACGTGCTCAAGAAGCTGAAAATGTCCTCCCGAATCTTCCGCTGCAATTTCCCGAACGTGGAAGTCGTCACCATCGCCGAGGCCGAATTCTACCGGCAGGTGTCGGCCAGTCTCCTGTTCTCCTGCTCCAAAGACCTGGAGGCCTTTAACCCCGAGAGCAAGGAGCTCTTAGACCTGGTGGAGTTCACCAGCGAGCTGCAGACTCTGCTGGGCTCGTCCATGGAGTGGCTGCACCCGAGTGGCGGGGCGTCGGATGACTACTGGTGAGCTGGCCGGGCCCACCGTGTACAGTGTGTCATAGTGTTAAACTCTGTGCATATGTGTCATAATACGACTATTTCTGTAAAGAAAGGACACTTATTACATATGGAAATATCTCTTCTTTATATAAGAGAAACGACTCCAGTCAGAAGGACTTAGCAACATGTTCTGTTTCTGTTTCTGTTTTGGTTTTCTCTTGTTTTTTTTGTTGTTTTTGTTTTTTCTCCTTTTTAAACCCCTCGGTCAGTTTGTACGAAGTTGTTGTAACGTTTCTTTACTTTTCAAATGCACACCCGCTTCTGGGATATGTCCGTTTTTACTCGGAACATTAGTTTTCTTTTCACTTCTTTTTCAAGGAAAACAAAAATATGAGGAAAAGAAGCTGCGCACTTGGACTCAGTGTCCCACAAAGCTCCCGTGACGGTGACCGCGACCACCACGGTTTCAAGTGTGGCCACAAGCCCGTGGTTGGTTTGGAGGGGGCGTGAATTGGGTGACGGCACTTGGCAATTGTCGTAACTTTTATGTTTTGTTTACAGAGTACCTGCTCAGACCAGGGAAATGCTATTGGATATAATCCAGTAGCGTGTAATATAAATTCAGACCATAGCCACACACAACAACTAATTGTATGAAACTTTTATATCCTAATTTAAAAGCTGTGAAATTAGTTTTCACGCATCAAACCGGATTGTTTATATGTTTAAACATTTTATGCTCTTATTTAAAGAAGACTTTGAGCTATTTTTTTCTGTACCCTGTAAAATATTGAAAACTAACATAATATGTTGAGGTTGCTTGAAAATGTACATAAAACTAAAAATTTTCTGAATTGTGTGTTTATGTTTGAAATCTGTGTTTTAACTTTGTAAGTAAATTCTCTGCCTTTGTATTTATATTTTACAAAAATTTTCTTAAAAGGCAATAAACCTGTTGAGGAAAGGAGAAAACCGAACTACCTTGTGTCCTATGTTTCCCTACAACGTAACCGTTGTCTCAGATGCTTTTTAAGCGACGATGGTGGTCAGGCCCCCACAGAGAACTTCAGGGGAATCTGTAGTGTCTGGAAACCAAAGAGGACAGAGGATTTCAGGGGAGTTTACTCAGAACAGAGTTTCGAGTCCTGTCCTAAAAGCTCAGTACGTGGACATACATTTGGATGTCTCTCGGACCCCACTCTTCCCAGCTTTTGCTCTTGGTGCCCAGGTACGCCCTTACATCGGCTTTGGCTGTGACGGACTACAGTAAGTTTGTCATGGCCAACCCTACGTCTTTAAGGAGCGATCCTTCCAGAAACTGGGGGGCTGCGTCCCTCTTCTCCCTGTGGACCTCATGTCTTTCTGTTACCTTTTGAGGTCCGGGCCTGTAGATTTGACCACCCTGCCCCTCGACTGTCCTTCCTTTTCCAGCAGTATCCATGCTGGGTTCTCTCAGTTGGCGCTCAGTTTTTGTCCCATGGCCTTTTACATCCTTCCTTCACTGCAGAGGCTGGAAAGCTGAGAGCTGCCGGACTCTCTTGCAGCTAGGATCTCAGCGTCAGTTTGGTTTGGAAGGCAGAGGGTGGGAGAGGCATCCTCCTGCTCCAGGAGCTGCCCACGAGACTGCAGAGCTCATCGACACGCCGGCCGGCTGGACCGACTAGAGCAGACTTCCAACAACGAGTCTTCGGAAGCAGTTGGGGCTGGCAACCCTGCAACCCTGGCGGATTGTTCTGGAACCCAGGGGTCCCTCCCAAAGACTTTATAAGCGTGTGATTCTTTGTATCAAATCTGCTGGTGCTCGAAATGCCCCGAGAATGTTATAGGCCTGCATCGAACGCTGGGAACGTGAAGGCCGAACAAACAGAAGGGGGTTCTAGGGGCTGGGAAGAGGCCATGGAGGTGATGTGCTCCAGTGGGGTCTTGAAGCGTGCGAAGGGTGACATCGGCAGGCCTCAGCAGGTGGGAACAGCGGGGCAGAGCTGGGAAGGGGGACAGCCAGCACTGTCGGGTCGGAGAGCCCAGCGTGTGGAATGAGAGAGCCTCTTTTGGTGAAGACTTGGAGTACCTCTGACATTTGGGATGGGCCCCGAAGACAAAAGGCAGCCAACGAGTGGTTTTGATCTATTAATGCTTCAGGAGCGCCTGGGTGGCTCAGTGGGTTGAGTGTCTGCCTTCGGCTCAGGTCATGATCTCAGGGTTCTGGGATCGAGCCCCATCGGGCTCTCTGCTCAGTAGGGAGCCTGCTTCCCCTCTCTCTTTGCTTGCCTCTCTGCCTACTTGTGATCTCTCTCTCTCTCTGTCAAATAAATAAATAAAATCTTTAAAAAAAAAAGAAATCACTTTCATTGTTAAGAAAACAATCCATGCTATTCGCCTAACTGAACATTAAAAAAAAAAGTAAATAAAGTTGTTTTGAATAGTAAAAAAAGACCGAAGGAGAGGGAGGGAAGGAGGGAGGAGGAAAACCATACATTTTAGAAATATAGGCTCCTGTCCTCCATCGCCAGCCACCTTTTCTGCTCATCTCCCACTCAGGTATCAAAAATGACCCAGGAAGTGCTGAATTTTTGTTTTTTAGGAAGCCACTTCCAACAGCAGGTGAGAGTGGCAAAAAGGTAAAAACAAATACCAAGACCTGTCACCCAGACCCTCGGAAGTAATTTAAGCACAAGAGGGCCTGTGAGCCCAAACTATTGTAGGCGGCCCGAGCCCAGAGGAAAGCAAAGAACACCAGGGCGTTCAGCTCTTCGTATTTGGGCTGGAGGTGAAAGGAGAGCTCGAGGCCAGCTGAGGTTCCATCCCCGATGAAGGGCATTTGTAGTAATCAAGCCAAGAAAACAGGTGGGAGCCCCAGGTTTAAGGGACGGACGGGGGAGTAATGAACTTGGTTCAGGAGACACTGGAGGTGGTGCTTCCCGCGGCTGGAAGAGCATTATAGGGCATAAAGGACGAGGATTGAGCCGCCAGGGTGTGTGGAAACAGATGAGCGAGGGCCAAAGCATTGACTGGGTAGAGAGGAGATAGCACAGGTATAGAAGCTCCCCTGTGGGAATTGAGGGGACACGGGTATCAACCACATCGTGTCGGGTGTAGACCGTGAAGACTCGGAGTCAGACATGGAGACCCCCACGGCTGCAGAGTGAGACCACAGCGAGAATGAGTCACTCGCTGCTCACCTCGGGCGGAGGGCAGCGGTGTGGTTCCTTCCACATCTGAAGGCATCCCTAAAGGTGTCCTGTCCTCCCTCTCCCGGCTAGACTGTGGCTGTGACCGCCGGAGCCCGAGCAGCCAACCTCGACGTAAGTCAAACGCTCCATGGGTTGGGTCCCCCGAGGCCCTGGGTGACAGGCCCCAGCCCTGCCCTGCTCTGCCCAACTTTTATGTGGGAGACAAAGAAGTGACGATGTCGAGGCAGGCCACTGTTAATTTTGAGTTGTTCTACTCCAGCCAAATCTCATCTTCGTATGCTTCCCACCTGTCTGAGCTTGACCATGGTGCTCCTTGAGCCTTGTTCTCTTTTGGCAAATTGGCCTGATCGTTGTTCATAGTGAAGGACCAAAGACATCCAAGTCTCCATCAGCCAGGTTTTCTGGGTCAATAAACCGGGACATCCGTGCAAGGGATTGAGGACCAGCTCTCTGAATTGCTTTAGAATGTTCTTCAGCGTAGATCATGATGAAAAGACCAGGTGAAGAAAAGTATGCATAGTTTCCTGCTATTTAAGTTGGGGATGGAGAGTTACGCCTAGATGCATATCTGCTTTATTTTAAAAATGAAACACCTTTGAAAAAATGCTTACATCTGGGGAAAATAGGACCGGCCGCAAGTGAAAGAGGATGGAAGCTATGCATCTCTAAATTTCCTTATTGTGTAGATTTGACTTTAGAGTTTCCATAGTTTTCAGCTGTAAGTAATGCCTACAAATCAAAAAGCAAAAGGAAGCAAACTTAACCTGTACCCCAGTTGGTAGCCCAACCACATAGGAAAGAACGATTTCAAGTGACTTTAGAACACAATCAATTGATTATATAATCCTTTGTGGATTTACCCTGAGGACAGAAAAGGACAAAAAACCATTTCAAATTTGTTTTCAGTAATCCGCATGGTTATTCGGAGCCAGTCCTGTTTGTGTTGTGAGATAAAGCGGAAAAGTATCTGTTGTTGGGAGCTGAGATTTTCAGCAAGGGAGAAAGGAGATGCAAATGCACGGTTGGTGAGGTTGAATACAAATTATGCAGTCCTGAAGCTGAATTAGAATTAGTATCACTATGAAGTTGTGATGAATTTGATCTCAAAAAAAAAAAAAAAAAAAAAATCGGGGCGCCCGGCTGGCTCAATCGGCAGAAAACGCGCCTATCGATCTCAGGGTCGGAAGTTCGAGCCCCACGTTGGGTGCAGAGATTACTTAAAAATAAAATCTTTTAAAAATATATTTCGTACCAAAAAAATATCTATATCTATATCTATATATCATAGCTCTGTCCACTGAAAAGGCCTAGAAACAATGACCTATAGCAATGGGCACCACTACGTCCCAGACTGTGGTTTCTAAATACCTTATCCCACTACAAAGAATTGAGCTCCCTTCAAGAAATGACTGTAGTGTGATGATAGTTTGGGGAGGGAGACAACTTGAGGGGAGTGTGGATGTACACAATTAGCTGGTGGGGCTTTGTCAGGAAGACACATCAGTCAACTTGGAGAAGATAAACATGGGCTGCTTTGAGCATCAGTGAGGATAGCTCCAACAAATATAAATAAGCATGAATATGTTCATATCGTGAGTTCATAAAGGTAGGCAAAACCAAACTCCTTGATCCCCCCCGTTGGAGGAGTGTTGGAGAAAACTCATCATTTGAAAACCAGCAAACAAAGGGAAAGAACAGAGCATTTCCCCTGCCTTTCCTAGATAACAGGAAATGTTTTGCTCTGTGACAGTGTCCCAGCCAGTATCTGAAGAAATCACAGAACGTTACCAGTTTACGACCCTTTGTGAAACAGTGGATCTGGGCAATGATCGTTTATGAATGCCAACATTACCAAAAAGAAACGAAAATACAAAAAGGAAGAAACAGGCTTTGTGAGCCTCCTGAAGGGAAAACATTTCACCTCCTGTGAAGCTGTCTTGCCAAAAATTTGAACCTGAAGACTGATCAAGCCTATAGAGCAGTGCTCCCCAATAGAAATACAATGTGAGGGGCGCCTGGGAGGCTCAGTCGGTTGGGCGTCTGCCTTCAGCTCAGGTCATGATCCCAGGGTCCTGGGATCAAGCCCCATGTGGGGGCCTCTCTGCTCAGCAGGGAGCCTGCTTCTCCCTCTCCCTGCAGCTCCCCCAGCTTGTGCTCTGTTAAGTAAATAAAATCTTTAAAAACGATAATAAACTTAAAAAAACCTCAGCATATATTTTGCACACTCACGTACACACCATTTTCCAATTTCGACCGGCCCATTTCAAGGGCTCAATAGCCCACGTGGCTAGTGGCTGCCATATTGGACGATGCAGCTGTGGATCCATTCACAAAAAACAGGAAATACAGGGGCAGAGGAGCACTGTAGGGTGCGAGGGCATGAATTCAGCACAAGTCAGACTGAGGCTCTACAAGGCACATGACTCCATTTCCTCAAATAAATTGTAAGGGGTAAACAGAGGGGAAACTGTAGACTAACAGACTTAAGATCAACACGAAGAGTTGCGGAATATGGATTTTTGAGTCTGATCTGAACAAACTAAGAAATAAAATATTTGTGAAAACCCAGGAGGGTGCCTGGGCTCAGTGGATAGGGCACACGACTCTCGATCTCGAGGGGTCCTGAGGTTCAAGCCCCACATTGGGCATTGCATTTACTTAAAAATAAATTGGGGCACCCGGGGGGCTCAGCCGATGATGCTCCCGCCTTCGGCTCAGGTTGTAGCCCCATGTCGGGCTCCCTGCTTAGCAGGAAGTTCGCTTCTCCAACTGCCCCTCAGTCCGCTCTTGCGCGCTCTCTCGCTCTCCTTCTCTCTCTCTCAAATAAATAAAATCTTAAAAAATAAATAAATAAATGGAATTTTTAAAAGATACATTTGTGAAAACCAGGGAAATAGAAACATTGAACATTTTTGGTGGAGTCCTTATCTTTTAGTAATGTACGCTAAAATATTTATGAGTGAAATAACAAGATATCTGGGAAGAGGACCAAGCACAATGCCCAGTAGACAACAGGCACTAGATAAATGTTTAGGTTCCTCCTCTTAAAGAAGCTGGACACTTGGGGCACCTGGCTGGTTCAGCCAGTGGAGCATGTGACTCTTGATCTTGGGTTGTAAATTTGAGCCCCACATTGGGTGTAGAGATTATTTAAAAATAAAATCTTGGAGCACCTGGGTGGCTCAGTCAGTTAAGCGTCTGCCGTTGGCTCAGGGTCATGATCCCAGGATCCAGGGATGGAGTCGGTGTTGGGCTCCCCACAAAGCGGGGAGTCTGCTTCTCCCTCTGCCCTACCTGCTCGTGCTGTCTTATCTCTCTCTCTCAAATAAATAAAATCTTATTTTAAAGAACCTTAAAATTAATAATATTAATAAAATAAAATGAAAAAGTCATATACTAAAAAAAAAAAAATAGACCCCCAAATGAGCTTGCCCCTTCACACACAATTCGTACATTTCTGCAATCTAGATTTGTATTTTTCTGATCCCAACCATCTAAGGATGACCCGTTGGCTGGGAAAATGCCGAGAAACTATGGCAAATGCTAGTTCTCAAAGGCCTAAGGGGGTCTCCAAGGGGTCACAGAAGGAGCCAGGCTTCCCTATGCCTCTTATATAGTTTCAAGTGGTTTAAATATCCACAAACCAAAAACAAAAATAAATGAATGAAGGCAAATGCTGACTTTTGAATGTAAACAGGAACAGAGTAAACTTTGTATCACATTGACATCACCCCACAGAAGAAAGTTAACCAAAGTAACTGTCAAGCATAGCACACAGAGTGCATCCTTAGTGGAATATATTTTGACTGAGCTGCTCAGGTGACCTCCCCCCCTTTTTTTTTAAGTAGGCTTGTGGAGCCTAATTATGTGGAATATATTTTAAGGGCATAAATTACTGCAAAGAGGGGCACCTGGGTGGGTTAGTCGTTAAGCGTCTCCCTTCGGCTCAGGTCATGATCCCAGGGTCCTGGGATCGAGCCCCGCATTGGGCTCCCTGCTCAGCGGGAGGCCTGCTTCTCCCTCTCTGATTCTTTGTGTTCCTTCTCTCGCTGTCTCTCTGACAAATAAATAATAAAATCTTTAAAGAAAAATTACTGCAAAGATACCTTGAACTCTACTTAGCAGATCTCTTGTAGTGGAGTTTGTATCGTAATTCTGAATGTATTTTGTGTGGATTGTAGGACAAAGCAAAGACATCGGTGATGTTGGAAACTACTATGCAAGAAGGGAAATATGAATATAGAATGGAGGAAGGAAAGTACCTTGTGATGTCGGGTTTGAATTGTTAGCTCAAGATTTAAACAAAACAAATACGAAGTGGATTTTTAAGTTCTGTCCACTAAAAATGCTGAAAAAACATTGACACTCCAGTAACAATGAGCACATCTAGCAGTGAGTTCTTGGTTTCTAAAAACTATTCTCCACCGTCGAGAACCAGGAACTGTGTGAAGAAATGGCTGCCCCCGAGTTTGTAGCAAGGAGCCTACAGAGTGAGCCTTGCCTGTGGACGGAAAGACTGACATGTGTGTTGAGTCCAGACACGGCATCATCTCCATAGTGATCTTGTCAACGATGTGTAACCTGGATCCAATCATGAGGAGACAGATAAATCCAGAATGTGGGACATTCCGCAAGGCAACTGGCCTGGCCTTCCTTTATTTTTATTTTTTAATCCATGTCATGAAAAACAAACGCAGAAAGGAATGTTCTGGATTAGAGAAGATGAAGAGACAAGGCAATCAAAGGCGATACATGAACCTTGCTAGAATTCTAGAACAGAGAAAAAAATCACTGTAAAGCTCTTTGAGGGGGCACTTGGGTGGCTCAGTCAGTTAAGCGTTGGACTCTTGGTTTCGCTCTGGTCATGACCTCGGGGTCGTGAGATCAGGGAGAGAAGACTCAGCATAGAATCTGCTTGGGAATCTCTCTCTCTCTCCCTCTGCCCCTTCCACTCTCCTCCTCTCGCTCTCTTTCTAAAAGTAAATACGTAAAATCTTTTAAAAAGTAAAACACTTTGGGGACTACTGGAGAAATTTTTTAAAAATCAATCTTAATGATTGTAATTTACATGTAATTACAGTTATAATTACAACTAAGTGTAATTTACATACAATAAAAGACGCCCATTTCAATGTATAAGTCCATGAGTTTTGACAATTTCACACCCATGTAACTGTCACTCCCAGTCAAGCATCTAACATGTTCATCACTGCCCCCCCCCCCGAAAGTTTCCTGGTGCCTCTTTGCTTTCAATGATCACCTCATCCCAGGCAAAACGCTGATGTGATTTCTCTCACTATAGAGTTAAATGGGAAATTGAAAGAAAGGCTATAAATGGAGGGTATTATTCAGTAAACGTAAATTTTGTTAGTGATAATGACATTGTGGTTATGCAAAAGAATATTCCTTCTTCTGGGGCGACGTATCCTAGGGGTTAATTTTCACGACATCCGTAATTTACTTGAAAATGGTTCAGCAAAGAGTACACACACACACAGATAACAAAAGCATGGCAAAATATTACTAATTGTGAATCGGGGTAAAGGGTATATTAAACTGCTCTTTCAACTTTTCTATAGATTTGAAAGTTTTCAAAATAATAAGCTGAGGGGAAAAAAGGAAAAAAAATTAATTTTCATCTCAGCCTTTTTTCAACGCCTCTCAAAGCGGCTTCCTGAGAGAAAGATGAGACAAAGGCAAGTTAAAACATTTATTACCTTGTCACTCTTCTCCTTTTTTCTAAAAGGTATTAGGATACTGCCAAAAACAGAAGGCCCAAGAGGTTTCGCGCCCCTCTCCATCAAGGCACCTCCTGAAGCCCAGGTTCAGAGATTGTGGGGTTGGGTGTGGGTCTGGCTTTGGGGTAGGGGGTGTCTCTCCTCACGCTGAAGTCACCCCCTGTCTTAATTGATTCAGGCTGCTGTAACAACAGTGTACCGTACAGTGGGGGGCTCCTCACCAACGGAGATTTCTTTTTTTTTTTTTTAAGATTTTATTTATTTATTTGACAGAGAGAGAGAGATCACAAGTAGGCTGAGAGGCAGGCAGAGAGAGAGGGGGAAGCAGGCTCCCTGCCGAGCAGAGAGCCAGATGTGGGGCTCGATCCCAGGACCCTGACATCATGACCTGAGCCGAAGGCAGAGGCTTTAACCCACTGAGCCACCCAGGCGCCCCCTTTTTTCTTGAGATTTCTTTTTTAAATATATTTTAGTGAGAGAGAGAGAGAGAGAGAGAGAGAGAGAGAGAGAGAGAGAGAGAAAGCTAGCGCATGCGTATGAGCAGGGGGGAGGGGCAGAGGGAGAGGGAGAGGCAGACTCCCCCCGCCCCCCCGCTGAGCAGGGAGCCCGCTGCGACATTGGACTCCATCCCAGGACCCCGGGGTCATGACCTGAGCTAAAGGCAGATGCTTCACTGACTAGGCCACCCAGGCGCCCCAGACGGCTGTTTTCTTACCGTGTCCTCACATGGTGGCAAAGTAGCCCTCCAGTCCCGCGGCCTCAGGACACTAACCTGGTTCCTGAGGGCTCCGCCCTCGTGACCTAGTCACCTCCCGAAGGCTCTACCTCCTAAGACCATCATATCAGGGGTAGGGTTTCGAGGGGTGAATCCGGGCAGGCATCGGGGCACACGCACGTTCAGTGCCTAACGCCCTCCTTTCCAGGGCCTCCTCGGAAACAGATTTCTGAGGCTGGATTGGGACCCCCCAGGTCTCCACTTGAGCAGAGAGGTCCTCGTTAAGTCCCTGCAGACAGGCCGCCAGGGCTGCCGGGCTCGCCACCGACAGTGTTCTGCTCATACCTGCCCCAGGGGACACAGTCCACAGCTGCTCCAAGCTGCGCGCTCCCCCGGATCCGGCCTCATGTTCAGGCCGAGGCCACACTTCCTGTGGGCTCTTCCCAGCCAGTGACTGAGCACCGCAGCCGTGCCCAGGGCCGACTCATTCTGGCAAGACGTGGGGCTCCTCCGGTGGGCAAATGGGCTTACAACCCAAGGGTCTGGCTGAGCTGGAACCGTGCTCCATCCATAGTCCTACTCACCCGGGGCCTCTGCAAGTGTCCCACCCGTCCAGGGTGCGAAGGCTCCCCTTGCCTTTTCCTGCTTCCTCCCCCAAGACTCGCCTTCCTGCCCCTGGCTGCCTTGCAGTCTGCCTCTTGGCCGACCTAAAGGAACACACACACTTTCCCTGTGTCCCTCGTGCTATGAGAAAGGCCGGGGCCAGGGTTGGCAGGGGCCAGATATGCTTCTGGAAGCTGGTGTTCTCCCTCCGTGGGCTTATACTAAACAGAAGAAGAGAAGGAAAAAGAATGAAAAGGCTGGCTCGAGACGCATGGGCAGGCCAGGCCCCGCCTCTCCGGGGACAGGGTGTTTGAGCCCACGAGTGGATAAATCAACTGGCTTACAGTCAACCAGCGAGATAGTAGACGCCAGCTACAGCAACCAACACAGATGCGTGTCACAGACGTAACTGATCAAAATAGAAGGTAATTTACAGAAGAATGCGCATGGCATGACACATTTATGTAACATTGCAGATAGGCACAATCCCGTTATAGTCTTAATGGGCTTCTGACTAGTTAGTAAAGATATAAAAACAAGAAAAGGAGTGATACATACCTAATTCAGGATAGTTGTCACCTAGGGGGGCAGCAGAGGGAGGAGAATGGTTACCAGATGGGGGAGGAGGGGTAGGGAGGCGAAGGAGGGGGAGGAGAAAAGGAAGAGAGGGAGGGAGAAGAGAGAAAGAAAGAAAGCGGAAGGAAGGGAGAGAGAGAAGGAGGGAGAAAGAAAAGAAAGAAAGAGGGAGGATGAAAGAAAGGAAAGGAAAGGGAAGGAAGGAAGGAAAAGAAAGGGATGGATGGAGGGAGGGAGAGAAAAGAAAGAAAAACAAGGGACACCTGGGTGGCTCAGTAGGTTAGAGCTTCTGCCTTCGGCTCAGGTCATAATCTCAGGGTCCTGAGATCGAGCCCCGCATCGGGCTCTCTGCTCAGCAGGGAGCCTGCATCCCCCCCCCCCCGCCCGCCTGCCTCTCTGCCTACTTGTGATCTCTCTCTCTGTCAAATAAATAAATAAAATCTTTTTTTTTTAAAGATTTTTTTTTTATTTCTTTATTTATTAGGAAAGAGAGAGAGTGAGAGAGAGCATGAGAAGGGAGAAGGTCAGAGTGAGAAGCGGACTCCCCATGGAGATGGGAGCCCGATGTGGGACTCGATCCCGGGACTCCGGGATCATGACCTGAGCCGAAGGCAGTCGCTCAACCAACTGCGCCACCCAGGCGCCCCATAAATAAAATCTTAAAAAAAAAAAAAGAAAGAAAGTGAAAAGACAACCCATAGGCTGCGGGAAAATATTCACAAATCATACATCTGATAAGGGACTTATATCGAGAGTATGTGAAGAACTCTTACAACTCAATAAAAAGACAAATTAAATTACCTCATTAAGAAATGGGTAAAGGAGGGGCACCTGGCTGGCTCAGTCGGAGGAGCGGGCGAATCTTGATCTCGGGGTCGTGAGAACTTACTTAAATAACTAAAAACTTTTGGGGCGCCTGGGTGGCTCCTTGTTCACGTGTCCCTGTCTTGGGATGACCCGCGGGCTGAACAGGACCCTGGGGAAAGGGGCCGGTGCTGCTCGACCGTCGCCATGTCTTCGGACTTCTCAGAAGAGAAGCAGGTGATCGGGTTTTGTGCGGGCTTTCCCAATCGTTCATGACACTGATGGAAATGCTGTGGAAGCCAAAGAAAACCATCCTGGTTGGGCCCCGGGGCTCACCAGTTTGCAAACTCCGATGTTTGGCCTGCACGTTTTTTCCACTCACACAAAAATACGGCATAAGAATTTCCAGAACTGTGCTGGGTCTGGATGATTCGCCCCCTGCATAGGGGCAAGGAGACTATGTCAAGGGCCTCTGCCTCGAATGTTCCCCAGAGAAACAATGCAGTGAGGCCAGCGAGCCTGTGGTCTTGGTTAATTTCCTGATAAATAAATAAGTGAATCCAGTGTACGGCAGGAGTTTAAAAAATTCCTTTAATTTAAAAATTTTAAATTTTTTATTATACAAATGAACTGCAGGCCCATGGGGGTGGGGGGAGACGAGGTTTGCGTGATCATGCTTTCAACTTTCTTTTTCTGTGCATCTATTTTGAAACAATATGTGGCATGGAGAGAAAGTAAAAAAAAAGAAACAATATGTGGCAAACACCTTTCAGTGTGAAGGAGTGTACCTCTTTGTAATATTTTTGATGGTTGACATGGTATTTCGTTGTTCTAGGATGTATTTAATTGACACTCTGCTATAAACAGCAGCACATGAATAAAATAATAGTGGCTTAAATAAGATAGAAGGGCTTTTTTTTTTTTTTAAACAAGATAGAAGTTTAAATTCCTTTCAACGTCAAGGATGTCTAAAGGTAAAGCAGTGTGGTGTTGCCCTACCAGTTTTTTGGCTCTGTCTCTCTCTGCACGTCGGTTTTACCTCTTGGTTCCTTGAAGCTGCCAGAGCGGTGGCCATCATATCCATGTCCCAGACAGCAGGGGGAAGGAAGGACAAGTCACAAGTAAGATATCTCCCAGAAGTCATCTCCAACGTCTCCATTTATGTGCCGTGGATGAGAACTTAGTCATACACAGCCGTGACTATGGGCATTCTGTGCCCCTTTAGGAATCCTGGTGTCCAAACTGTGGCATTTATTTATTTATTTATTTATTTATTTATTTATTTATTTGAGTAGGCTCTACACCCAACACGGGGCTGGAACTGAGATCAAGAGTCGCATGCCCTACAGACTTGGGGCAGAAAGTACAAGCTGAGTGTGGACGGCCTTACACTAGAAAGCAAGGAAACTTCCAAAGTGTACACTGATTATGTGAAATAAACATCTCTCTTTTCAGACAACAATTATTACAGCCTTTTCGTGCCCCATAACCGACCCTAATCCTAAGTGATACAGCAGTTTACCTTAAGAACAAGTAGCGGGGCGCCTGGGTGGCTCGGATGGTTGGGCGTCTGCTTTCCACTCAAGTCATGATCTCAGGGGCGGGCCTGGGATCGAGCCCCGCCTCTGGCTCCCTTCTCCGCGGGGAGTCTGCTTCTCAATCCCCCTCTGCTCCCCCTGCTTGTGCTGTCTCTCTCTCTCTCTCTCTGTCTAATAAATAAATAAAAAGAAAAAGAAAAAAATGAGTAGCAGGGAGCTCGCTTTGGCTGCCCGCATACTAAAATTGGACTAGTACAAAGAGTAGCATGACGGCAGCTCAAGGAGACACAAATGTGCAGGTTGGCGAAGTGCTCCATTGTGTTTCAGGTGGTTGCTACACTTGTGGCAAGCGTCACATAACATAGAAGTTGAATCAGTATGTTGAAAGCCTGAAACTACTGTAACATTGTTACATGACTTAAAAAATAAAGAAAGAAAAGAGTGGATAGTAGGAAAGAAAAGCAAAGAGAATATGGTCAAATCTGCATTTCGACTCAGGTCTGAGTTCAGATCACTTTCCTTCTCTGTAGACTAGAACAGGAAGAATGCCTTGGGTTGCATGAAGGATCAAAGGGATCCTGTAAGGAAACGGCTGAGGACAATGTTTAGTATGATGAATGGATTGAGTGCTAAGCACAGGCCAGTTACTTTAAGGCTTGGTATGATGGTCAAGGGCATCTCAGACTCCCAGCTGGTCAACATCGACCTCATCGACCTCGTGATTATACTTCCCCGGGGGCTCCTCTGCCAAGGCTCCCTGTCTGATGAGTGGCAGCCGTGAGTACCATAAAGCAGGGGGTTGTCCTCTCCTGCAAACAGTCCACCTGTGGCCCACTGCCCTCCCAAACATCCCCACTCTGTCGCCTTCTAGCCACCCGTATGGCTCCCCCGACCTGACCCGTCTCCTTCCTTCTCCACCCACCTTGCTTCCTGAGAGCTCGTTTCAAAGGCAGATCCCACTGAGTCACTCCTGCTCTCAACTCTCTAGAACTTTCTCTGGTTTTTACAGAGAGGTGCCCCTGCTCCAAGACCTGCACGGTCCAACTCTTGTCTACTCCACTTCAGCTATCTTGGCCTCCCTCCTCTCTCTTCGCACATGCAGTTCCCTCTGCCTGGAAACACTCCCCCTACCCCCACATGTGGTGGAATTTCAAGTCTCAGCTTAAGTTCACTTTTCCAGGGAAACCGTATCTGGCTCCTCTATCCCTCTTTATAAACTCCTTTGCCCCACACATAGTTGGTTGGTTTTTTTTTCCCAAAGATCTTATTTTTGTTAAGTCATCTCTACACCCAACGTGGGGCTTGAACTCACAACCTCGAGGTCAAGAGTCACATGCTGTACCGACTGAGCGGGCCAGGCGCCCCCTATTTCTTTTTAAATAAATTAATGATCATGCACATGATTACATAGGAACATGTGTGCTTGTGTGTGTGTGTTTAAAGACTTATTTATTTGAGAGAGAGAGAGAGCGCGAGAGAGCACGTGCACATTCAGGGGTGGGGGTAGGGGGCAGGGGCAGAGGGAGAGACTCTTCAAGCAGACTCCCTGCTGAGCAGAGAGCCCTATACGGGGCTCAATCCCAGGACCCTGAGATCATGACCTGAGCTGAAGGCAGAAGCTTTAACCCACTGAGCCACCCAGGCGCCCCTCGATGACTATTTTGAACAACAAAGTGGTGTTTGGGGAGGACCCATTAACCCGAAATGGCCTCAATCAATACAGGTCACCTAACCGAACTGGTTTACAGAAAAGAGAAAAGGAAAGAAGGGAGGGAGGGAGGAAGGGAGGAAGGCAGGTTGGCATTTGGGGTGTTCTAACAGAATACCATAGACTGAGGGGCTTATAAACAGACATTTATTCCTCACGGTTCTGGAGGCTGGGAAGTCCAAGATCAAGGCGCTGGCAGATTGGGAGTCTGGTGAGAGCCTCCTTCCTGGTTCATGGACGGTGGTCGTCTTTTTACTGTATCGTCAAATGGCCAGAGGGAACAGGGTGCTTATGGGGATGGGGGGGCGTCTTCTAGAAGGCACTGATCCCTTTCAGGAAGGTTCTACCCTCAGGACCTAATCACTGCCCAAAGGCCCGCCTCCTAATGCCATCCCCTTATGGGTTAGGTTTCAGCATAGGAATGTGCCGGAGGAGGCGCAAGGGAGACTCAGTCAGTCCATTGCAGAGGCGAAGAAGGTTAACCAAGGTTTAGTCATTATTCCTGGTTATGATGTGAATATTGGATGTTGTCATGAATAAGGCCTTTATTTTGTTATCTTTTTAAAGGTTTTATTTATCCATTTGTCAGACAGAAGGGGCACTAGCAGGGGGAGCGGCAGGCAGAGGGAGAAGCAGGCTCCCCGCTGAGCAAGGAGCCCGATGCGGGACTCCATCCCGGGACCCTGAGCTCATGACCCTCATGACCCGAACCGAAGGTAGACGCTTAACCGACTGAGCCACCCAGGCGTCCCTGAATAAGGGCACTAAAGCTTGCTTTCAAAAGCAACAGTCCGTGGGTCGATGGTGGGAGCCACAAATGCACACAGAAAGGAAGCATGGAAGAAAGACCGAGCCTCCTGGTTGGACAACGAGTACTTGTAACTTTGGATAAAATTTCCACACAGAAGGTGTAGGGTCTCCGAGTACTCGGTGGGCAAGGAAAGCTGCATTGGGGGTTGGGCACCGTGCAGCACAGACGAAATCAACAATGTCAAAGATTTGTGGAGAGTTTGGGGCGCCTGGGTGGCTCAGTGGGTTAAAGCCTCTGCCTACCGCTCAGGTCATGATCCCAGGGCTCTGGGATCGAGTCCAGCATCAGGCTCTCTGCTCAGCGGGGAGCCTGCTTCCCCCTCTCCCCCTGCTCACGCTCTCTCTCTCTCACTCTCTCTTTCAGATAAATAAAATCTTAAAAAAAAAAAAAAAGAGATAGAGTCGAGTTCTCTTTTCCTTGCCTGTGGGCTAGACCTGGGAGCTGGCTTCTAGGGAATACAACAAAGGGGAACACTGGCCGCCTGGCTGGCTCAGTTGGTGAAGAATCCTACTCTTGGTTTCGGCTCAGGTCCTGAGCTCATGGCCCCTGAGATGACGCCCCATGTCGGGCTTCGTGCTCAGCACAAGTCTGCTTGGATAGCCTCTCCCTCTGCCCCATCCCCCACTTGCATTCTCTCTCTCTCTCTCTCTCTCTCAGATAAATACATAGATCTTAAAAAAAAAAAAAAAAAACAAGAACCAAAACCCCACCAACTGTGATAGAGTCATTGTGACCACAGATTCTTTGACGCTTCTCTCACTGAGAGCCTGTAACCAGGCTGACCTGAAAGAGATTTGCCCGAGCAATAGAACATGGCACAAGGAACATTCTGGAACTTTTTAATTTTTTTTTTAAATTGAGGTGCAATTGACAATAACATTCTATTCATTTCAGATGTACAACACAAAGCTGTCATACTTGTAGGTATTGTGAAACCGCCATAAGTCTAGGTAACATCTTGTGACATTTTGCATTGTTACAAAATTGTTTTTTTTTCTGGTGATGAGAACTTTTAAGATTTACTTTCCTAGCAACTTTCAAATATGTCATACGGTATGGGTATTATTAACTACTGTTGCCATGCTGTACGTGACACCTTCATGACGTATTAATTTCATAACTGGGAGTGTGTATCTTGTGACCCCTTTTGCCCATTTCGCCCACTCGACAATCTGGAAATTCTTTTATTTTTTTTTTTAAATTGAGTCAGTTTTTTTTTTTTTTTTAATTTGACAGAGAGAGAGAGATCACAAGTAGGCAGAGAGGCAGGCAGAGAGAGAAGGGGGAAGCAGGCTCCCTGCTGAGCAGAGAGCCCGATGCGGGGCTCGATCCCAGGACCCTGAGATCATGACCTGAGCCGAAGGCTTTAACCCACTGAGCCACCCAGGCACCCCCCCTTTTTTTTTTTTTTTAAGATTTTGTTTATTTATTTGACAGAGAGGGATCACAAGTAGGCAGAGAGGCAGGCAGAGAGAGAAGGGGGAAGCAGGCTCCCTGCTGAGCAGAGAGCCCGATGCGGGGCTCGATCCCAGGACCCTGAGATCATGACCTGAGCCGAAGGCAGAGGCTTTAACCCACTGAGCCACCCAGGCGCCCCAACATTCTGGAAATTCTAAGGCTGGGTCAGAAAAAGCCTGGCAGCTACCTCCTTATTCTCTGGAACACTTTTTTTTTTTTTGAGAGAGAGAGAGAGTAGGGGTAGGGGCAGAGGGAGAAGCAGACGCCCCCCTGAGAGCCGACATGGGACTCGATCCCAGGACCCTGTGATCACGACCTGAGCCAAAGTCAGACGCTTAACCCACTGAGCCCCCCAGGTGCCCCTGGCGCACTCTTTTTGGAGCTGTGAGCCGCCACGTGATGGAGAGGTCGCTTGGGATGCTGTTTAGAGGCACAGGCAAATGCCTGGAATAGAGAGACAAGATTGTCCGCTGAGCCCGGCCCACACTGCAGGTTCCAGAGCAAAAGAAATGACTGTTGCTGTTTTCAGCCACTACATTTGGAGGCAATTTGTTACATGGCAAAGATAACCAGAACACTAATTGATGTGCCTCTTTAATTACGAATTAAATAACGAGATCTAGCGGCGGGTCTAACAAATACCATAATTTCGAATTAGTGATGAGTGTAATCAATATATTGAGATATTGGCATCAGCTATAATGCGATATGAAAGTCTCTGTGATTTTGACTGGTGACCAAGTCATAGATGCTACTAATACAGTTATAATCGCCAGCCACATGCACAGCCAAAGGAAATGCTAACTTTCAGTTAAAAAGGAATGAAAAAACAATAAAAAGGTTTCCCATCCAAGTTCACAAGTCCCCCGAATTCTAGCTACAGATCCCACGTTAAGAAGCCCTATTTCAGAGAGAAATCGGGGCATCCCTTTGATGACGGATTCTGTCCTTCTTAAGAATTCAGTGAAGTTGCTTTTATAGAGAGCTGAACAGACTGTATTTTTAAATGTGTTTTACCGGAAGCTTTAAAAATACCCGTTTTTCATTCTTCTCACTTTCTGATGTTCTTTGTCATTTTTCTTCTACAGCAGTTCTTGCTCTTCCTTAGTGCTTTCTCCTCCTCTCCATCCGCACAACCCAGGGGGTCAGGCCCCTTGCCCCCCCCCGTCCCCCCCACCACACAGAAGGTTCTTCCAGCTTCAGTCTTGCCTGCTGCCGCCCACCCACTGCCCTGCTTGGGGGGGGGGGGCGCGGTGGGGGGCGCTTCCAAGTGGACTTGGTGGGCAAAGGGGAGACGCGTCTCTATGATAAAAACATGCCAGCAGCCCATTCCTCTCTCCTCGCCACACTTCCCTGATAGCTCGGCTGGTTCCAGCCCCTCTGGGTTTGCTTTTCCACATCCAGCCTCTGGGAACACCTTCTCGCATTCATCCCCAAGGCTAACTGGGACACCTTTGTGAAGACCAGCAAGGCCCGCATCACCTTCTCCAGGAAGCTTTTCATCCTTTCCTTTCCTTTCCTTTCCTTTCCTTTCCTTTCCTTTCCTTTCCTTTCCTTTCCTTTCCTTTCCTTTCCTTTCCCTTCCTTTCCCTTCCTTTCCTTTCCTTCCCTTTCCTTCCCTTTCCTTCCCTTTCCTTCCCTTTCCTTCCCTTTCCTTCCCTTTCTTTCCCTTTCCTTCTTTTTTCTTTTCTTTCTTTTTCCTTTCTTTTTTCCTCTCCTCCCCTCCCCTTCCCTTTTTTTCCAGAAAACTTTTCTTAAACTCCCCACCCTGAGATGAATTAACCCCTTCTCTCCCTCATTCGCCTACCCACTCTATGGAAGGGTGGATTTTTTTCTTGCACATTTTATCGAAGGATAGCACACACACAGAAAAGCGCATGTACCCTAAGTGAGTCACTCAAAGGATTGCCATAAACCAAAAAGACTCGTCACACTGGTGCGCGGGTGGCAAGGGACAGAACTTTCCGTGTCTTTCGGAGGCGTCCCTTGTGTCTCCTCCCGGTTACTATGCCCTCCTCCCGGAGGGTAACCGTTATCCTGACCTCTAACTGCCAAGGCGAGTTTTAAACTTTGCATACGCGGAATCCTACAGCTTGTGCCTCTCCACGCCCGGCTTCTCCCGCTCAATGACATGTTGATGAGGTCCCTCCTTATTGCTTATCTTCTCCACTGTATGGTATTCCACGGTGGGAAGACACCGGTTTCTTTCTCTATTCTGCTGTGGGTGGGCATTTGGTTTGTTTCCAGTTTAGGCCATTACCAATAGCACCGCAGCGAACCCCATCTTTTGGTGAACATGGGTGCGCAATTCCGGTTGCATTTATACCCAGTAACCTACAAAGACTTGTGGCAATGTCTGCAACCCTTTATTGCACATCACTATACTTGGTGTCCCTGCTTCCCTCTTCTAGATTGGGAGCATCTCTACCCATAGGCCCTGTCTCACATTTTTTGATATCATTGCTGTCTAGCTTATAGTAGCTGTGAGATACGTATTGTTCAAATGAATGGATACCGAAGGCTGACAAAGTGCTAGAAGAAGTTATTCCTTCTGTGGTCTTTATATTGTCTCATCCTTCTATTCTTAGATTCTCCCAGATTCTGTTTTTGACTATTTATACTTTTATACTGGTGTGTTACCTCTTTTTTTTTTTTTTTACAAATTTACTCAAATCCTTTCTGGAAGAGTGTGAAATACACACACACACACACACACACACACACACACACACACGGCATCCCTCTTCCCATCTAAGCTCACAGAAAGGAGTGGAACAAAGCAATCTGAGGGGCCCTGGGTGGGCTTGGTCGGTTAAGCGTCTGCCTGTGGCTCAGGTCATGGTCCCGGAGTCCTGGGTTCGGGCCCTGCATCGGGGTCCCCTGCTTGGTGGGGAGTGTGTTTCTCTCTCTCCCTCTTCCCCTCCTGCCCCTGCTCATCATCTCTCGCTCACTTGCTCACTCTCTCAAATAGATAAATAAAGTCTTTAGGAAAAACACACACACAAGTAATTTGAATATGTGATGGTTTACCCACTCGTTTTGAGAAGGAGAGCCTTGGCGACACTATCAAGTCCCTGTCCTTGTGACAGGAAGCAGCCTGAGTCATTTAGGTCACCCTTCAAATGTTTTATCATTTTGGTCGTTGAAAAATACCATGCACATAGAAATGTGCTTGAATCTTTAAGTCCCTCTTTGGGGCATACCCATAGGAGATTCGCTCCTCTAGAACTTAGTCATCCTGGTTTTGCTCTTCACGCTTTTGGTGGCTTCTGGTAGGGTGTGAATGTGTGTGTTGTTTCATTCTGACTGTCTCTAAGCACGGCTTCGGTAAGTTAAAATGGTAATGAATTCTTACAAAGATCTGACTTTCAACTGTAAAGCGATCAAAGAACTATTTAATACTGTTTTACTTCTTCTGCCAGCTTATCATCCCCGTTCTTGCCGGAAACATTATTTTGCTGTATATTTGGTTCATTCTTTTCTCTGACTCCCCGCAATGTGATGTAGGTTGCGTTACTCACGGCATTTAGGTAATGGTTCTCAAGGTTGAGAGAGAAAGGGGCGGGTGTTTTCTTTTGAGGTTAGAGGAGGCGCATTCAGCCAATCGAGGCAAAAGAGAAATGTCTCACGTCATTAGAATGGTCTAGAGCTATGTCGGAATGCAAGACTGGGTCATGTATTAGTTACGTGCTGCGGCCTAGCAAGCCGACCCACAATTCGGTGGCTTAAAACAACCAACATTTATTATCCCCGGGTTTCCGTGGGTCGGGAATTCTGGAGCCGCTTCGCTTGGCTGAATGGTTGTGGCTCAGGTCGTGATCTCAGGGTCGTGGGATCGAGCCCCGTGATCAGCGGAGAGTCGGCTAGAGATTCTCTCTGTCCCTCCGCCTCTGTTCCTCCCCCCTGCTTGCGGGGGCGCACACTCACTGTCTCTCTGTCTCTCTGTCTCAAATAAATAAATAAATCTTAAAGAAAAAGATGTTGGTTGGGGCTGCCGTCGTCTGAGGGTTCTGCTGGGGCCCGAGACATTCTTCTGAGATGGCTCATTCCCAAGGCTGTTGGCGAGAGACCTGAGTTCACTGCTGTTTGGCTCGCCCCACAGGGATGCTTGAATGTGCGCGGGACAGGGCCGATGGCCTCCCCCAGGGAGCGAGGAGGAAGCTACAAAGTATATCCTTGTATATCCTACTCATGGATGTCACCTACAGACACATTCTATCCATTAGAAGTGAGTCAGTAAGTACCGCCTACAACTACCGGAAGGGAAAAATCAGACTCCACCTTTTGAAGGGAAGAGATGCAAAGAATTTGTGGACATATTTAAAAACCAGCACAGATGGTAAGTAAGTTAATTGGATCCAATCAAGTGGTGAGGCGACCTGGACGGTGACTACACATTTCCCTCTCCTCCAATCAGATGACAGAGTGCAGAGAGCTCAGCAGTTAGAAAAGAAGCAGCATGGCATTTGCCTTGAACTTGGAACCTGAGGTTAAGAGAATAATTCCACCTGAAGGGGCCGGCCTTGGAGCTTCCATTGCCATAGCAACTATAAACAGGATTAAAAAGGGCTCTGTTGGGGTCTGTCTGGGGTGTAAGCAAATTCTCCCAGGAGATCTGTAGGGCCCATATCCTGCGTCCTGTGGCCTCCAGTTTCTAGCTGGCCACAAATAGCATCCATACAGCCCTTGACCAATGTCAAAGGGAGAGTCTCAAAAGGCCGAAGCACGACTCATACCAGTGTAAAATGAATATGTGTCAAAGATTGTATTTAACGCATTAATTAAATGGAGGGATGGGTGGGCTGCGCCAGCCCATTCAGAGGACAATTCCAGGAATAGAAACATTTATAATGGGGAATACTGAAATAAATTTGCAAATGAATGCAAAACTGGCTTTTGGGGTTGGGGTTCCCAGTAGGTTCCGACAACCCACCCACCCCCCCAGGCTCCAACATTCCAATAAAAGAATAGCCAGTAATCTCCTGATTATTCCAAACCCTTAAATTTATCTCTTACATCAAGTAACCACAACTTCCTGGAGGTGGCCAAACACGGTCCTCGGGGTTGAGGGGTGGGTCCTCTTATACCTCAGGAAGGTTGAGAATCAAACATGGAGAAGATGAAATCAATCAAACATACTGCAGTGATACGTGGTAGGAATGTTCCAGAACAATCTGCGTATGCCATTTAGCGTGGAATGTTTGAGAAAACTTGGGGGTCCGTAAAGAATCTGACAGACGAGGTTTAGGATTCTGACTTGAAATTGTATAACAGACTTTAAGTTGTGCAGGTTTCCGGTAAAAGGCATTAAGATTTGACTTGGAAAGCAGAGTGGCAATTGTCTAAGACAACTGAAGCTTCACTACATTTACAAATTTAATTGATTTGATTTACAAATGTTTGAGTCCTCGGAGAGGTTTTGCTTATTAGGGTCATAAGTTTGTCCATTCAAGCGTACCCTTGAATGCTTGAAAAGAGGATAAAAATGAAATATACATATATATACATGTATATATGTATATTGCCGTCTAAAATGTTTAGGAGAGGCGCCTGGCCAGCTCAGTCCGTGGAACACGTGACTCTTGATCTCAGGGTCCTCGGTTTGAACCCCACGTCGGGTGTAGAGATCACTTTAAAAATATAAAGTAAAATAAAATGTTTAGGAAAAATCAGCTAAATTAAAAGAGTGGACCAGTTTAAGAACATGTAGCCTGAAAACAAAAAGACCATTTCATCTCATTTAGTCAACGTGCCTGATCAAGACCGCTCTGAAAATGATTGCTTTCATTTCTTAAAAAATAAAACCAAGGTTCATAAACTGAAGTCAGAGACTTGTGACAGTCTAGATTTTAAAATCTGGAACTCTCACAGTTTAAGAGCAATTTGAAACCCCAGTGTAAATGGTCTTTTCTGTACTCACGCAAGGAAGCTTACTGGGACGTCTGGTAATTCCGTTGACAGCTGGGAGGAGGGAGGAGAGGCTGAAGAAAGTACAGGTGGAGTGAGCCACGAAGCCAAACAGGAAGGCATATGTTCTATTCTCTAGAACGAGTCACGTGTCACTTTTATTTTTTATTTTATTTTTAATTTTTTTTAAAGATCTTAATTTATTTATTTGACAGAGAGAGAGAGAGATCACAAGTAGGCAGAGGGGCAGGCAGAGAGAGAGGGGGGGAAGCAGGCTCCCCGCTGAGCAGAGAGCCCCATGCGGGGCTCGATCTTACGACCCTGAGATCATGACCTGAGCCGAAGGCAGAGGCTTTAACCCACTGAGCCACCCAGGCGCCCCTCATGTGTCACTTTTAAAAGCGAGCTCCGAGATTCTTTGACTCACCTCCCCATGGAGAGCTAAGAGGGAGGGGCCGACATCTTCCCCCCCCCCCGAGGAATCTGGGTTCTGAGGTTGCTGGGCCAATAGAATATGGCAGAATGAACACTTCGAGCTTCCAGGCTGCGGCCTTAAGTAACTGGCAGCTTCCACTTCCCCTCTCTCTTGGGTGCTCGCTCTTGGCCACCAGCCACCGTGCTGCGAGGAGGCCCAAGTGATCTTTGGAGAGGCCCACGTAGAGAAGAGGCAAAGCCAGCACCGACTTGCCAAATCCTCGAGTTCCCGTCGAGCCGCCCGGGCTGACGGGCTGACGCAGCGTGGTTTGGAGGTGAGCTGTCTCAGCCAAGCCCTGCCCAGATTGCAGATTCTTGGGCAAAATAAATGATGATTATTGTTTACACCGCTAAGCTTGGAGGTGGCTTTACACAGTAATAGATAACCAAAACAAGATATAACTTACACACAGTAAAGGGCACAAATCCCAAGCGTACAGCCTGATGAATTTTCACATTTGTATATAACCGTGTAGCCATCCATCAGGAGAGATACAGGATATTTGCATCTCCCCAGAAGGTTCCCTTAGTCAAAAGCCTTCTTGAAATACTACCCAGGCACCTGAACTATTCGCCTACAGCTCTGGGCAGCTCTGCGTTTGTTTTCTGAGACGTTTCCCAACTTAACTGGATTAGGAGCGTTCTCTCCAGCATCCGTCGATGAAATAAAGACAGGCTCTGATGTACGGGCCAGAAAGAAGCCAAGGCTCAAAAGGAAGACAACCAGATTGCAGTCTGTAACCTCTTGGAAGTAGGTCGGCAGGAAAATGAGTTTGCCCTTAAACTCCCCATCAGCAAAGTCACCTCGGAAAACGCAAGGACACAGGGTGCTGTCTTAATACCTGTGGTCAGGCCTTCCAGGCCTGATTTGGTACTTACAGTCCTAACTGCCGGAAGCAACCCAGGCCAAAAAGGCTTTGGAGACTCTTTAGGGGCAGGGGGTGGGGGTGGGGTGGGGAGGTGGGGAGCTCCCCCTCCAAAATCTGCTTCATCAACTGGTTTACTTCAAACTGTGGGCTGATTTCCATTAATCACACTTGGTCCTAATTACCCTGGAGCAGCCTTTCTTCCTCCGCCGGGGCAGGAATTTTAAGGGGCACCTGACAAAGCGGGTCTCTGACACCAAACAATAGTGGAGATTCCAGGAAGAGACCCGGTGGGGACGCGACCCGGCCGCTCCTCTCTTTCCCCGAGACCCAGGTTCCAGGCCGGCTTGTGATCTCCCCAGGTAGGAACCCGAGTTCCTCCACTAAATAGATTTTCCTTTTGTTGTCACATTAATTTGCAACTCATTAATAGTGACAGAAGTGAGGTACTGCACCGATGCTATTTGCATATTCATGAGTGACTTATTATTAAACAAATAAGATTTTCCTATCTTCGCGAGCACCCAAAGTAAGGCTGAACAGTACATTACACCGGCCCCGATGCTTTATTCTCTCTTTAATATGTTAATAGATGCAGTTGATTTCTTTAAGTAAATACGCATCTATAAAACAACACGTACTTTATAAAAAAGAAATCATTTAAATAATAATCCATTAGCAAAGTTGGCAACAATTTAAGAGGAACAACCCATTAATACCAACGCGTGAGAATCAATTTGCGAATTTTAACTCGGTTGGGTGGTGGGCTGCGGACGACCGAGGAGGACGACCTGCGAAAGTGTGTGCGCGTTTAAAAAAATATTTTAATGAGTTTCCGGAGGCAGGCGCTCGAATCTTTCGCGTCTTTCGGGTGTCGGCTCCCAGTAGGGCGCAAACCGCCTGTGTCCCGACCCTGGTCGGCGTTTTTCCGGCGTCCGCGGGGCACTGGAATTGGGAGCCGAAAGCAGGCCCGAGCGCCTCGTCCACTCGGCCGCTTTCCCCGTGCCCGTCGACCCCCGATTAGCACCCGGTTCAGCGGGGTGGGGGCGGGGCAGGGCCTGGTCTCCCGGCGACACTCCCCCACCCGGCGGGGACTGGTGGCCTCCCCTCCTATCCGCCCCCAACTCGGGCATGGCTTTCGTCACAGCCGGCTCTTTTCCTGCCGGGGTCAGGGCGGGCTCCCCCCGCGGCGGCGCGGAGCGCGGGGCCAACCGCGCACCCTTATCTCGGCGGAGTCAGACACTCGCCGCGCGGAATCTGTTGACATTTACTATTGTTCGCAGGAGTCCGGAGCACGGGGCGGGGGCGGGATGGAGGCGAGGAGAGGGAGGGCGGCGGGTGTGGGGCCTGCAGTCGGCCCGAGTGTGTGTTTGTGTGAGCTCGCGAAGGAAGGGGGTGGGGGTGGAGCGCGCCGTCTCCACGGAAAAGAAAAGTGGCCCGCGGGCCCGGAAGCTTCCAAGCCGGCTGACCCGGCTACGCCAGGAATTGTGGCGGTGGTGGGTGCGCAGGAAGGGAGCTGGGCCAGCCGGCGGTGGGGTCCGCGGATGGAGGGGGTCGGTTCCAGCCGCACGGCCCCTGGTGACCCGCAGGACACAAGTGCATTTGTGCCGAGCCGTGGCGGGGATTAAAGTGCCATACGGCCCGAGCGAGGGGGGCGAGGCGGGTGGAAAACAACTCCCCGCGCGCACAAAGCGCGCATTGTTCCAGCCACCTCCATTATGCCGCGCTGCAGCCAAGAGCCCGTTTCGCAACTGCCCGCCCGGCGCGCGCGCGCGCGCGCACGCACACACAGACACACACACAGACACACGAATCCCCCCCCCCACCCCCCGCCTCCCCGGCCGAGGCCGGGGGTGGGTGCGCTCCGCCGGGACTGGGGGAGGCCGCTGGGGCCCGGGTGGGAGGCCGGGGGGTTGCTCGTCTCTTCGGGGCTGGGCTTTTTAGTATTTTCTCTCCCTAATCTCCCCGGCACTTTTCCTTTTCTCCGTCTCCCCAGGCCTGCCCCGAGCGCACCCCAGGGCCTCGAGCTCCCCAGGAGAAGCGGCGACGGCGGGTGTGGGGACTCGGGAGGGGCGCTCTCAGCCGCTGTCACCCGCGGATCGCAGCCCCAGGCGCGCAGCGCTTGCCGGCTCTGCTGAGGACACGTGCTCGGGAGGAACAGGGGAAGCATCCCGCCTTCCCGGGAGAGGCTCCGGGAGAGGCTCCGGGAGCGCCCCGATCCCGGGCTCTCCAGGACTTCCCCTGGCCCGGAGCGGGAGCTGCGGAATCCCGCGCCGCACGGCCGGGTCTGCTGGCTGGAGCTTGCCAACGGGGACAGCTCGGCCGCCCCTACCCTCACCACGCCGGTGCCTGGACCCTCTCCTCCGCCCTCTCTGGCTTTCGCGGCATTGATAGGCACCCCGAGAGGAATTTAAGGCTTGCCAGCCTCTTAGGATCCTGCCCTGTTCTCCCCCGGGAGCGAAGCAGGGCTGGGGGGCTGGGAGAGAACTAAGGCACCCCCTTCGCCTCCCGCCGCGCCCTCCCTGGTGGGCAGGTGGGGAGCGTAGGAGCCTGAGCGCGGCGAGCCAGCGCGGTCTGGTTTCCTTTACGTTTACAAGCTATAAATAAACTTCCCCTTGGGCGGATGCGCGCTGCGTCCAAGGGCGGCTTCCCGCCGAATCGGGCGGGTGGTTTACGATCCCGGCCGGGAGCTGGTCCTAGCGCGGCCTGAGCTCAGGGTGGGGCACTGGCTCTGGGAGAGCTCAGAGGTCGGCCAGGAGTGGCCGAGTGACCCTCCATCCCCCGCGGGGCTGGGGCGCCTCCGCGGAGAGGCCCGAGGGTGGGGCTGGGTGATTTATGAGCCGTCACCCCACCCCGCCCCTCCCGTTTCACTTGTTTTCCTCGCCTTCTTCCCAAGCCTCGCCTCCAACCTTGCCCAGGGACGATTTGGCAATTTCTGGCTGCTGGAGCGCCCACGACGGCCCCAGCGGGGCGCGTGTCCGCAGGACGTGGGTGAGGCCCTCGCTGCTTTCACCCCCGCGCCCCCCGCCCCGGGTCGGGAGCCGGCCGGCTGAGCGCGACGAGGCTGGGCGGCCTTGGCCGGAGAGGCAAGGAGGAAGGGCTGGCCGCGCGACTCCGGAAACCGCGGGCCTGCGGGGTGATCGCTGACCCTCAAGGTCACCGGGCCTGGGGAAACCACCGGCCCACGCCGGAGCAGAGGCCGCTGCCCCAGTCGCAACCCTCCTGGGGGGGGCGGGGACGGTGCGCAGCTCCGCGCGGAAGCCGGGAGGACAGACGACGGAGCGCGGAGGCCGCCACGAGTCCCACCATGGCCCTCCCTCAAAGGAGGGCCGTTTCCCTAGGCCTTGGCGCGCGCACCGCGAGCCGGGCCTCCTCGAGTCCCCAGCACACGTGTGTGGGGCGGCTGGCGTACGCGTAGGGGCCTATGGGGACTGCAGAAGGAGTGGGGTGACTCCGGCAGCGGCTGCGTTCGCTTCCGCCGGGACTTGGGAGGCTGCGGAGGAGAGAGGCGGCCAGCCGAGTGGGCGAGGGCCTGGCTCGGCGCCCCCAGCGTCGCCTTCTCCCCGATGTCTGCGGCGCGAGGGCCGCAGGCCCACTGTACCCCAGGCTGGCTCTTCTGCCGCGTGTTTGCTTAACCCTTGACCCCTCCGCGGCAGCCACGGGTAGACGGATTCTTGGCGGCACTAACGCCGAGGTGGGACCCCAACCTCGCGCCGTCGGGAGCTCCCCTCCCCCGCCCGAATCTCCAGGCCCCAGGTCCCCCCTGGCCGGCGTCTCCGCCACCTACACGGGCTTCGGGGCCTTCGGGGATTGACAGAAGGGGACCCTTGGCAAGGTCCCCATTGTTCCCCGGGAGCTGGGAAGCTGACTCACTCTCTGAGCACAGAGCCATGCCGAGTGTTTTCTCGGCAGCCTTTACCCGAGTGCTTTATTTAGACAGGCTTTATTTACAGTACACATGTTTTCGGCTCGTTATTCTGGAAGCGGGAATGGAAACTGGGCAGAGCAGGAGTTCTCTCCGTGAGCCTCACGTTTGGAAGGGGCTGAGGCTCAGCGCAGTCGAAGGATCCCTCTCCCGCTGGCTAGGTTCCCTAGTGAGATGCTTTGGAGGAAAATGGGGAACGGCTGGGAGTAGAGGGCGCTGGGGCGCACACTTTGGGTGGGGGGGGGGGGGGGGGGGGGGGGGGGGGGGGGGGGGGGGGGGGGGGGGGGGGGG
>CM052801.1:30593079-30603614 GCA_028533885.1 Nasua narica | reverse complement strand
CGGATTCTGCGTTGGGCCTTGTCCAGGCTCCTGAGGGCAGGGTTCCGGCTGGGCCAGGCCGCTGAAAGGCCTGTGGTCGCCGGCCTGCAGTCAATCCTGCTTTCTGGCAGCTTTTCAGTAAATGGGGGTGGTCCAGTTAGGGACTGCAGGAAATTGTCTGAGCTAGATTAAATATTTTACAAAACCTTCGGGGGGCCCACGGTTGACTTGAAGCTGGCAATGTTAAACCAAACAAAAGTTAACGAGTTCTCTCTCCTGACTTCTTAGGTACAGTTCAGAGAAAACTGGGGGTAGTGCTTTTTAGAGGAAGCAAATTTAATGGTGTTTCCTCTCATTTTTCTCCATATTGAGATGTAGTCTTCCGGCTGCTTACAGAACTCAGTAGCTTCTCTGGAGCTGGGGTGGAGGAAAGGCCTCTTTGGGTTCTCTTCTGTATGTTGAGGGGGCCCAGCTGACTTGATCTCCCTGCACCTCTGAATTGTAAGTCTAAGCCTGTTTGTTGGCTTCGGACTCTTGTGCCGCAACACAGCCCGAAGAGGTGCCTGGCCCGCCGGATCGGGGGGCAGTGCACACACTGGGGCTCCTTCTCCTGGCCTGCTCGTAGGGCAGACCCTGCGGGGGGGGGGGGCGGGGGGAAGGAGCCAAGCTCTTCAGGAGTCAAGGCCCAACACCCTCAGCCTGGGTTTCTCTCCCTTTCTCCAGTCTTCAGCTGCAAATCCTGAATGGCTTCCCGGGGGTTTGCCGCAGTGTTTCCCTTCCTGAATCTCACATCTCCTGTTCCCTGCGCTCCGGCCTGGGGGGGTGGCTTCTCGCCTGCATGGGTACCCGCCCCATCCCCATCCCCAAGCTGCAGTGCGTCCGCTCCGCAGGCCAGAAGGGAACCATGGCCAGGAGACCACATGGCTTGACCTTTGCAGGAAGGCGAGAGAAGGCAGATTCACAGCTTGCCACCCGCGCTGCGGGGAGACCCCGGGCTACGTGGGGAGCCGCCGGCAGGCTTGCCGCAGCCCCAGCGGCTGGGACAGGAGCCGGTAAGAGGAAACCAGCTCCGGGAGGCAGAGAGCTCCCGTGCGGAGTGTGTGTGCCCCGGCGAGGTGCACAGGCCACTCAGCTAGTAGAGCTGCTTGGGGGGGGGGGTGTGTGGCTACTGCCAGTCCAGCGGAGTGGGGGGGGGGTGCTCACAGAAGGTGGGGGCCAAGGTTGGGAATACAGTGGAGGATGGAGCCTCTGGAGAAGACAATGGCCAAAGGAAGCTGCTCTTGAGGCCCAGCGACCTGGAGACTGGCTCATTCTATGGGGGGGGGGGGCGGTCCAAGCAGCCTCGGAAGGGCAGAATCGCCAAAGGATAGAGAGCCTGGAGCCTGGTTGGGTCTTTAAACATGAGTATCTGGGGTGGCGTCTTCCCCACCACACCTTCCCAGGGGAAAACAGGCCCTTTATTTATACGTCCCCAAAGACCCAGGGACAGTGCGCTCAGAGCCAGCCCCCAAGGGGCACCTGGGAGGGGGGTGTCTCCGCAAGGGGCAACCAGCGCCAGACCCTTCCTAGGCTCTGAGGGAGGGGTGGGCAATGATGGGGGTACTCCCACCGCCCGCTCAGGCTGCCGCCATCACGGGTGAAGTGGGAAGGTGCTGCCTTTAGCTTCGCTGCTGGAAACCATTGTTGAGTCTGCACCCAGCGCTTCTCCAGCCGAGCTAATTCTCCACGTGTCCAATTTTCGTGTCTGAAAAAAAGCAGCAGCACAGAAACAAAACCATATGACAGAACTGGGCTGCAAACCTTGAAGAATCGACAGGGTGGGGGAGATGGCGGCTGGAAAGGGGGAGGGGAATTATGTGTGTGTTGGGGCGGCGGCGGGGGGGAGGGGGAGAGGCGAGGGCGCACAACTCAAAGTTTCGACTATTTCCTACCCGGTCTCACCTCCCGGCGTGCTCATCAGATGCAGTTCCAACTCTCTCAAACGATTCCGCAGCCCCAGCGCTCGCGGGAGTGTGGAATTACAGTTGGGAGGCGAGGCGCTCAGGGACAGGCGACGCGCAGAGCTGGGAGTGCAGAAGCACAGGCCCGCGGCGGCCAGACGGCTCCGTCCCCCCCTTCTGGTCCCGAGCGGGGAGGTCCGTCACCGCACACCCTCAGCTGACTGGGGGTTGGGGTGGGGGGGTGAGGGGGCCAGGGCTTCTCCCGCCTACCTCTCCGCGGCGCGATGTGCCTCCTCCCCTTCCTGAGATCTATTTCCTTAAAAACTAGCCCAAGGGCCAAACACTGAGCAGCGGGTTCCGACTCCCCCCTGTGTGTGCCCTCTGCGCGATCTCCAAACCGGCGAGGGCGCTTTAGACCCGGCCTCCCCCCCCCCGCCCCCCCGCTTCCGCCTGCGCGCGAGCCTGTGGCGGTCACTTCGGTGACTCTTTGGAGGCCGACGGCCCGGAGCTTTGTTCTCCAAGGGCTTCCCCATGTCCCCTAACTCATCCCGGTCTCCACACTTTATCTGCACCCCCCCCCCCGGCCCCACCATGCCCGCGCACACGAGCAACCCCGGTTCATAATCTCATTAATATAGGCCTGGGTCTGGGTGACGGCGAGGTTCCCTGCGCGTCTCCGCGCTGCGCTCTACTTCGCCGCGAGCCGGAGTTTCGCGTGCGCCCTGGGCGGGGTGGGGGGGGGGCGCGGGGATGTTGCGGGGGGCCAGTGTTGGCTCCGGGGCAGGATTGGGGCCGGCCGGGAGGAGGAGGCCTCCCGGGGCAGCCGGAGCCGCGGGAAGGCCCCTCCCAGCGCCCAGTTGCCGTGGTCCCCGGAGCAGATGGCAACTTTGTCTCCTGGTGTGCGCGCAGCGACTTTCAACACATTCAAAAGGCTGCACTCAGCCTGCCGGGGAAGCCTCGCTGACATTCAGAACCGATTAAAGACCCGAGACGGTGCCAGGAGCAGTGGAGAGTTATGAATTAATCATGGGGGTTACCGATATCTGAGGCTCCCCAGGGCAGCCCCTCTATTATTAAGCAGCCCCCACTGCCCACTCTTGACCCCCCCCCCCCCCCCCCCCGCCACAAAGGGGTAGGCTCGGCGTCTTTTGCACTGCCCAATTAACAGCCACCGGGTAATGTGAAAAGTGTTTGCCCTGCCACCCTCGGTGCAGGCTCCGGTCGTGCCGCCGGGCCTGCCAGACGCGCGTCGGGCAGAAAGCTCAGCCTCTGGAACAGGCCTAGGGTGAGCGCCTCGCCTTGGCCCCGGGGTGGGGTGGAGAGAGGCGCCTTCTCAGGCTCCGCACCCCGGGCTTGGCTCGTTTCACCTTCGCAGGGGAGGAGGGGAAGGCCCTGGCCAGTGGGCGACGCCTGCGGGGGGTGGGGTCGGGGGAGGGGCACCCACCGCTGGGTACGTGTACGTGTCCTGGGCCTCCCAGAGCGGCGGCAGGTTTGCAGTTTCGCGTGGTGGCTCTGGTGACGTTCCAGGAATGCAAAAACGAGGTCCGTGCGTGCACTGAAAACCCGCACAGTCCCTGGGCCTTCTAGGAGGCCCGCCGGCTGGAAGCCGCAGGCTCCACGCAGCCCGGAGTCACCCTATGTGCTCCTCATCCCTGGGAACCCGAGCATACATTTCGACCACCAAACCCCTGGTCTGCATATTGTTAAATCACGTACACCCTTCTAATCTTCTCTATTTATTTCCCGGGCCTGCCTGGCCACAGATTTCTGCAAGACAGAGCAGTCTTCGGGTTCCTCCTGCTTCCAGAGGGGCCATAAAAAACAGATGGTCTCATTAGGAACAATTTATGCATATATATTTCGAAGAGTTCAGCAGAGCCGGGGTAGGTTTGCAGCCCCTGCGTCAGGCAGGAGCAAAATATCACCACTTGCAAATGTTTCCAGTTTGCAAAATAATGGCCTATCCAAAGTAGCTAAGCAACGAATTACTCAAACACTAGAAGGTTAGATGCCAATATTATCACATTCCTCGTGTTCCTTAAACCGTCCTCCTCCGCGGTCATTGGATTTCGGAGGGAGGCTCGCGGGCCTCGCACCCCTACGCCCGCGGCTTCCTTTCAACGACTATTTCCAATCTCCAAGTCAAATCACTTATTAATTATAGAGGCAACTCGAGCAAACCCAATTACCCGTAGGCAGCCCTTCCCAGATGGGAAGTCTGTCTCGCGGCTCCCACGGTGGCCCAATTTCTGGGGAGCCTTTTTTTTTTTTTCTTTGCGTCCGATTTCTTCTTGCCAGTGGACTGCCAGTGGCCCTAAATGTTTCCTCTCCCAGATTCCTCTTCCTAGAGGCAACTCCATTTTCTTACCCAGTTTGCTTTCCTTCCTCCGAGGAGACGTCCCCGCCCCTTAGGAGGCGCTGCCTTCAGGCGAAATTTACCGCCGCGCCAGGTTGAAGCCTTAGGCATCGCAGACCTGGCCCGGGAATGGCGGAAGCCGCAGACAGAGCCCTATTCATTTGCAAAGGCGGAAGGCTGAGTGATTCGCCCCTTTGGCTGCCCCTCGACTCCTCTGTCCTCCCTTCAGGCCTAGCTGGTGGCTTGTGCTCACCCCGATTTGGGAGGTGTGACCTTGGACTCCCCAGGGGTTCACTTCTGGTCGGAAGGAGGCCACCCCGCTTTCAGTGCCGCCGCAGGTCTGGCCAGATGGTAATAATAATGCTAACCACCGGATTAGCCGGGCAGCCAGGTAGCTTCCCATTACATTTAGCTTCTTTAAACCTCACAGCCACGCCTTAGCAAGGGCACCATTTCTCCCATTTTGCGGATAAGGAAACTGAGGTTAAGAAATTTGCCTCAAATCACGCAGTGGGTTGGAAACGAAGCCCTTAATCCAAAACCTGAGTTTTCATTCACAGCCTCAAACACACCTTCCGGAATAGTATAAAACCACAGCGGGAAAGGGGCGGCGCGGTTTGCGCACAGCGGCGGACGCCTGGTAACGCCAAGGCCTCGGAGGTTTCAGGCAAGTGGTCTAGGCGTCCACTTGGCAGTTGGAAAGAAGACCAGCTGGACCTGGGAGAGGCCTGGAAAACGGAGGCGAGCTTGGGATTTGGGGTGTTAGGGTAGCCGCACTGGCCGGGGGCAGGATTGTGAGGCAAAGTGGGGCTGCGGGGGTCTTCCAGCGCGTGGAGAAGGCTCCTGTCGCCCCTTCGGGACCGCAACAGCCGCTTCCGGGGCCATGGCGCTCGTGGGACGCGTTGCGGGGTGTGGAGGGCTTGCCCCGGCCACCCGGGGGGCGCGCCGCGCGGGAGAGGCCTCGGAAGGCCCCCAGAGGCAGCTGGCCACGGCCGGGCTTCCCGGGCGCGCTGGCTAACATGGAGCCAGCAGTTCCGCGGAGGAGGGGAGGGGAGGAGAAGGGAGAGGAGGGGGGAGAGAGATGCGCGGGCGAGCTGGTAACCGTCTGCAGCGAGGAGTGTAATTGCCCCTGTGACCGCGGGCGGCGAGGGCGGGGCGCACGCCCGGCCTCCTTCCTCCCACTCTTCGGCGGCGCGGAGCTGGCTCTCGGCTGGGAGGGCGCGGAGCACCTAGCACCTCGAGGGCCTGGCTGGCTCTGCGCGGGGCGAGGCCGCTCCCAGCCCTCGCCGCCCGGACAGCTGGCCTCGGCGCTCCCGCCTGGGGCCTGGCCTGAGCGCGAAGGCCGCTTCCCTTAGCCCCCAGGCCCTTCCAGGCCCCAGCCTCCCTCAGCCTCGTGGTGCGCCTCGGCCGGGGCCCGGGGCGCTCAGCTGCGCCCCAGTGACGTCTTTTCCTGGAGAACGGCGGCCAGCCCTCCACCCCATCCCCGGCTTCGGGTCGTCCTGGGCCACCGCAGCCGGGCGAGGCCGAGCTGGGCTGCGCGGCACTGGGCCGCCGGTCCCCGGGGTCGGGAGGGACACGGGACATCGGGCAGTCCCTGCGACCCCCGGATCTCCCCGCGCCGTCGGCGGGCGCGCTTTGCCCTTTGGTGGCTTCCTGGCCTAGCGCCGAGCCGAGGGGCCGCATCGGAGGTGGGAAGGGGGCCTGGGCCGGCCAGGGATTCCGGAGTTTGTAACCCGTGTAGTTTCTGGCTTTCACGGCTCGTTTGAAATCCTCCCACAGGAAGATGTCTGCCAAGGAGGCCTGCACCGCTCGGAGACCCGCGCGGCCACCCGGGTGTGCGAGTGCGAGTGTGAGCGTGTGCGTGTGTGTGTGTGTGTGTGTGCGCGCGCGCGCGCTCGCTCGCTCCCGAGACCCAGGAGAGGAGGGAGAGAGCCGGCCCCGGTGCCTCCTCGGCGGCCTGCGGCGCGGGGCCTGGCACCCAGGGATCGCCCGCGCCCCAGCTTCGGCCCCGTGGGCGCCCCGGCGGCCCTCTCGCGCCTTCCTCCCAGCCCCCGCGGCAGGAACTGTTAACCCAGGCAGGTGACGGCGCCCCGGCGCCCGTCGTGCGTTGGTCTTTATACCTCGTGAGTTCAACACTAATGAGTTATGGGTTGGCCCACGAAAACATAATGTGTAAATTAGGAATTTAATGATGTGTAAGATTAAAAGCTGCGCAGGGTTGCATTTATTTAAGGGTGCCATCTTGTGTTCGCAGAGAAATTACTTGAACGACATTGACCCCCCTCGCCCGCAGGCCTGGAAATGGCGCGGGGGCGGGGGTGGGTCCTGGCTCTCCCCCTCCCCCGGGCGGTGGAACTCTCGCGGCTCTGGCAGGGGAAAAAGGAGGCCTCTGCGCAGCGTGGTCTGGGGAGGCCCAGACCCTGGGCTGGCTTTGGGTAGGCTCATTTCCAGGAGGCCTGAATAGGGGGTTCATCAAACTCTGTCCACCCCCCCAACTTTCCCGGGTGGGGAGCTGGCAAGACCTACAGGGTTTGCCGATTTCTGGGACACTTACAGCTCCTTGCCGACCTGGTGCGCTCCTGCAGTGGGGGGAGGGGGTTACCAGAATTGAAAAACACCTAATTTTTTTTTTTAACCAATTTCTCTTCCTATGCGTTGGGTCAGCCCTCAGGGACATCAAACCCATCTGGAGAAGCAGCCAGGGTCCCCCCCCACCAGCCACTGGGCAGGCCTGGACTCAGGACTCTGAACACCTTCAGGTTTACACGGATAGGGCTCACTCTTGGTTTTCTGTTTTCTGTTTTCTGTTTTGTTTTTGTTTTCTTTTTGCAAATTCAAGGGGAAATTGAAAGCAGAGAGTCCCTGCTTTTGTGCTCTGACATTGGGGCACCTCGCTCTGTGACATCATCGCCTGGCAAAGGCCTGCCACCACCCGCGCGCCGGCGCGGGGACGTCCGTCTCCTGCATTTTTCTTTTTTTCTAGCAGAAGCTCCTAATGAGGTGTGGGCCCTGAAGCCCCCTTTCAGGTGCTCCTCAGACTTGGGTGAGGAATCTTGGTCCCGATCTCCTTCTGTCCCGGTCTTGGGATGTACCCCCCCCCCCCCAGCACCACATGCGAGGCCTCTGGGGCAGCCTCTGCCTAGCCCTGCAGCAGCCGAGAAGGGGGCAAGGTGAAGTGGGGTGCTCCTGGGACCCAACACAGAACTCCCTAAGTCACCCCCCACCCCCGAAAGAAATGGGGGCTTTTCTCCCTAAGGCTGCTTTTTACCTGCAGATAAGAGATGGCCTGACTATTTGGGGGGACCCAGGAGGAATCAAAGCAGGTGGAAAAAGGATTGGTTCATGAACTTTTATTTAAGGAACGAAGGCTCGTCTTGGCAAATTGTGGAGTACCAGGGCCCCGTGGGACATAGAAAGGCCTCCCGCGTGTGTTTTCTCGACCTTGAAAGAGTTAATGGAAGACATGTTCACGGTTTGTCTTGTTTGCTTAGGCCCCCGTACTTATCTAACCAGTCGCTGAAAGCGTATAACTTTAAAAGTTGCCTTCTGTCTCCCACTTGGCTGGGAGTTTCAGAAAAGCCTTACTTAAGTAATCATGATAATCCTTTCAGAGTCCTTAGGGTCTGAAGCCATTTGGTGTTCCCACTTGAGTCCTTCTCCCTAAAAGAAAAGACGAGGAGAGAAAAAGGCAGCCTGTAATAAAGGGTGTTGCGACATTATCCCTTGGAAAACTTTCCTCCCTGACATGGCTGTCTTATCCAGGTAAAAGGGAAGCCAGGTTGGGGGGCGGCATGTTTTTCCTTTGGGTGAAAACATGAAGAGGATACCTGACCTTCTTGGGGAGCGGCGGGGGGGGACTGATCACATTGTGGGGAGCCGGTCAGAGTGGTAGGCCTTTGGTGGCAATGCTGATGAGGCACCTGGCTATTGGTCTCAGAAAGAAGATGTGTGGGGGCGCCCTGCCCGCTCAGTCGGTAGAGCATGGGACTCGATCCGGGGTCGTGAGTTCGAGCCCCACGTTGGGGCTAGATCTTACCTAAAACCAAAAAGAAAGAAGGTGTGTGGTTTCTTGCAGTTCCTTCAGCCAACTTTTTGCCATTGTGGTCTGTAATGTGATGGCCCTAAGACCTGCCCGGGACCTGCCCTCCGCAGCCCCAATTAGCCTGTCATGGAAAAGTGCCCAACTGCCACCTCCCCCCTCTTTAGCCACACCGTCCACGTGTGATCTGGGCCTGAGGGCCTCAGACATCCTGGCTCTCTCTGCAGGCCTCCTTCACTCCCAAGAGGATTTGTTCTCCCCCTAAAGAAATTCCTCACTGAGCTATCACAGCAGGCTGGCCAGACCTGTCCCCATTTCTGGTGACATTCTCCAGGCTTTTGCTTAGTCCTTCACTCGTCATTCCCAGAGCAGCCGCAGGCGGAAGTGAAAGAATGCTTGGCTGAATTTTTGTAAGTCTTTTCTAGTCTGTTCTGGGGCTGATCTAGCCCTACAGGCTTAGGCAGGCCTGTTCCCCTCTCTGCGCCCTGTGTGGGGAGAGAGGATTTCAAAGGGCCTCTTCTTCAGCTCAGACTTTCTGACAATTTCTTTGACAAGGCTGGAAATGAGCTGGGATTCTAATCCTCAAGTCTGGATACAAGGAACAGGCAGTTTTTGATTGATTGGGAGGTTTTGGTGTTTATGGGTTCTTTGGCAACTCCCCAGAACCACTGTGGTAGACAGTTTTAGCTTTGCCTGTCCAACATTTAGTTCCTCTTCTAGATCCAGAACCCACACTGTGCTTGGGGGAAACTATTCCTCTCTCATTTCCGCTTCCAGGTCTGACTCTGTCTCCCTGCTGCAGAAGTGGGATGAATGGGGCATTTGAACCTGTCCCCGCACCCCACTCTGGCCACACCGATCAGTTCAGAGGTCGATAGGTGACCCGAGTGTGTCCCAGAGAGACCGTTTCAGAACTTGCTGTTTCTAGTGGAAAAGAGAATCACGCTTCCCACTGGGGTTACTGAAAAGATAGGCTATAAGCCTGGGATGGCTGGCTGCCTGAGAATGGAGCCAGTAAAGGCAGAGAAGAGCCAGGTGGCAGAGTCCGCATTGCTTGAGCCCCTGGATCCCACTGAACCTGAAGCTGCCCCTGCCCCAGGATATTTCAGTTGTGTGTGCCAATAAATTCCTTTTCTTTGCTGAGATCACTTTGACCTGGGTTTTTTGTCACTGGATTTACCTGCCACCGTGGGGAAACATAGAAGTCACTACCCTCAGACAGGTTCCCAGAAGTTAAATCCAGGTGGTAGAGAGCCAGGAGGGGAACCCAGATCACTCCTTCCACGGTGCTTGGCCCAACGAGCTTTGTTATCATTTGAGTTTTCTTTCTTTGGCCTCTAGACGTTTCCAACATCCAGAAGTAAACCTAGTACGCTGGGGCATCTTCATCATGGTTGGTGCAGGGGGAGAATGTTTGCTTTTCTTTCTGGCGGGGACTGTTCAGGATTTCACGCTTTGCTCTCAAACCCCTCCTAAGCTGTCCTCCCAAGATTAACTTCCTTTCGTTCGGTTTTCTGTTTTGTTTTCTTGCCCTCATTCCAAGGACATTTTCTTGACTCTCGTCCATTCCTTTAATCTGATCTATATTCTGCTTTAAAGACACTTCCCAGGCCTGGGTCTGGGGACAGTGCCTAGCGCATAGTTGTAAGTGCCTGGTAATTGTTAGTTTGTTGTGGCGTGAATTATATCCCTTCTTTCCCCCTGTCCACCAGACGTTGATACTTTGTCTCCCTTCTTTTGAGCAGCTTCTAGGGCCTCAAGTCTTTCTTGAAACCTTATCAATATCTGAGAAAGAGGTGGCCATCTTCCTTGGCTCTGGCCCAGATAAACTGTGGCCCCCTTACCCCCACACCCCTCCCGTGTGGCCAGCCCTGTCTTCAGTGTACAATACCAAGAGGCCTGGAACAGGAGATAAGAGACCTGGTATCAGGCAAATACCCTAGCTGGTCTTAGTCACACCCATTCCAGCTCCCTTCTGCTTTTTCATTCTCTACCTTAGAGGCTAGATAGTGAAATTCTCAAGTTGCTAGGTTGCTTTAGAGTGAGTGGTGGCCATGTGACAGTTCTGGCCAATGAGATGTACGCAGCAATCTCTGGGAAGGGTTTCCCTTCCCAAATAGGTAAAACCTGGGACAGAGAAGACCTTTAATCCTTGTGGTCCGGGGGGGGGGGGGGGGGGGGGGGGGGGGGGGGGGGGGGGGGGGGGGGGGGGGGGGGGGGG
>CM052801.1:30500990-30592979 GCA_028533885.1 Nasua narica | reverse complement strand
AGGCTCCACGCCCAATGTGGAACTTGAACTCACAACCCTGAGATCAAGAGTTGCATGTTCTAGGGACTGAGTCAGCCAGGCGCCCCAGGATTTCTGTGGCTTGTAGCATTCTTAACTCGATATGCCTGGGCTCTGTTCCTAGCTCTGCTCTGACTCACAGTGTGGTCCTGGGCGAATGACTTCACCTCTCTGGGCCTTGCTTTCCTCATCTGTAGCATGAATATTTGCGAGGATGCATGCTTTAGAAGATTTTGTATAGCTAACACGTTCTGATTTTGTTAGCGTGGCTTTGTGCCTTTCCCCCTTGTCTCTACTTGTGCTGAGACCTTATCATCTAAGACCGCCACCCAGTCTCCTGACCTCCAGAAGGACCTCTCCTACATTTCACACAGCTCCCTCTGATTAACCCCAAATCTAGGATGTCTTCCTTGTTATGCTTGAAAATCGCTAATGGTTCTTCTTACCCATAAAATAGAGCCCTGAGTCCTTTTTTCTTTATTCCCTACAGATGTCAAGGGGTGGCTATATTGCTCCGATAACCAAGATCCTATGTCATTGGCCCTAAAACAGAGTACTGATCTACCGAATAGGAACGATTCTAGAAGAGATGTAAAACCCTATGATAACCGAATCCCTGACAAATCAAAATCACCAAGTGACAGAGAAAGGTCTAATTCTTTAATAAGTGCCACGAGCACAATTTATTGGTATAGAGGACTAACCTGGATTTGGATTTGTATCCTACACCAGACCCTGTCCTCCCCCCGTCCCCCAAATTCTGGGTGGGTTAGACTTAATTATAAAAACATGCAGAGGGGGCACCTCGATGGCTCAGTCAGTTAAGAGTCTGACTCTTGATTTCAGCTCAGGTCACAATCTCGGGTTTGTGGGATGGAGCCCCGCATCCGTCTGTGCGCTCCGTGGGGAGTCTGCTTGAGACTCTCTCTCTCTCCCTCTGCCCCTCCCCCCACTCATGCTCACGCTCATGCTCTAAGTAAATAAACAAAATCTTTTTTTTTTTTTAAAGATTTTATCTATTTATTTGACAGAGAGAGCGATCACAAGTAGGCAGAGAGGCAAGCAGAGGGAGGGGGAAGCAGGCTCCCCGCTGAGCAGAGAGCCCGATGCGGGGTTCGATCCCAGGACCCTGAGGTCATGACCTGAGCCGACGGCAGAGGCCTCAACCCACTGAGCCACCCAGGCGCCCCAATAAATAAACAAAATCTTAAAAAAAACCCCAACAAACAAAGAAACCCAGAAGCAGAAATATATCAACACTAGTAAGCACAGAACTGGAAGAAAAGTGTGTATTTCTCGCACATCTCTGCAAGAGGGTCTGGTGGACTTCATAGGAAATGACAAGGACATTGACATAAGAATAAGGAAAAGTATCAGCACAGTAAAAGTGTGGGTTTATTTTAGGGGCTCTGCATTCACCCCTGTGGGTCTGTGCTCTGGTCCCTCCAGCGGTGTGACACTGTCTTGATTATTGTTGGTCTAAGTGATCTTTCATATCAGGTAGAGTGAGAATACTGAGCCTTTTGACTGAGCTGAGTCAGTTTACACACTCCCCCCACTCTGGATGGGCAGTGTCCCTCACACCCTCCACGGACAGGCTGCAGCTGGCATCAGATACCGGCTCTTCCTTTCAAATTTATCTCCCTTTCTTCCTTTTCTAGGAGACCTTTCTGGGTTCCCACTGCTCCTCCCTGGAATCTTAAGAGTGAGAGTGCCTTCCCTCTTGACGTCCCTGCCTTCTGGATCTGTGTCATGGCCTTGGACTTTCGCATGTTATCCCTTTTATGTACCCACATTCCCAAGTGTCGCCTTCTTAAAGATGGGTTTCAGGTACCCGCCACCCAGTATCTGGTATACAGTAGGTGCTTAGCAGACGACTCGTTGTCAGACCAAAAGAACAAACCGGACGCCACTGCTACTTCAGGAAGGCATGCGTGTGTGTGTGTGTGTGTGTGTAGTGTGTGTGTGGTCATAGGCGGGCAAAGGGACCCGTGACCCTTTACCCACTAGCGTGCCTGCAAGCTGGTTTGCAAGGTTGTCCCCCCCACCACAGCGGTACAAAGCCGCGTCTTCTGTATGAACAAACTGATGGCGGCTCTACATGTAGACAGAACCTGGAACGGATGTAGTAACTGTCGCCACCCCCAGCTGCATCGCAAACGCCCCCCACATCCCCGTAGCTTACCACAGACCCTTATTTCTCACCCGTGGATGGTCGTGGCTTCTCCGCTCTAGGGTAGGGGTTGGATTGAGGTCAGCTCCATGCATCTCTCGTCCCGGGGTCCCCGTTGACGCAGCAGCAGCAGCAGCGAGCTAGAGGCTTGTCCTCAGGGCCATGGGGCCATGGCCGGGGGTCGGAAGGCCAGGCCGGAGCAAGGAAGCACACTTAAGACCTCTCATTGTAGCCCGTTGAGTTATATTCCATTCGCTGAAGTGAGTTGCTTGGCTGAAACCAGCATTAGCAGGGCGGGGGAGTCCATTCTGCCCCTGTGGGGGCCGGGGGGGGTTTGCTGGAGTGGGGAGGGAGGAGGGAGGGGCAGGACTGACCTGTCTGGGACCGTCTCAGAAGATCTGGGAGGAAGCCAAACACGGTTGGAGCTCGCACGGGCCCCTCAGTGAGGAGGTGCTGGGAGCTGGGATCAGAACCCGCCATGCCTCATGCACAGTTTGCGGGCGACAGGCTCCTAGGAACATTGCACGCTGCTCTGAGGAAAATCCGATCTTGGGTGGAAGCGGAGGACTCAGCCAGGTCCAGACGAGGACGTGAAATCTCACTGATATGGCCAATCAGTTGCCCCCCTCCGTGATTTCTCGGTCATTCCGCTGTTCATCTTAGTGTTGAATAATCTTGATTGCCGTTTTCTTAGTATGAAATATTGGACTGGGGGAAGGCAGAACCTTTGAAAAGAAATGGCACTGAAGGGGCGGCTGGGTGGCTCAGTGGGTTAAAGCCTCTGCCTTCGGCTCAGGTCATGATCTCAGGGCCCTGGGATCGAGCCCCGCATCGGGCTCTCTGCTCAGCAGGGAGCCTGCTTCCCCCTCTCTCTCTGCCTGCCTCTCTGCCTACTTGTGATCTCTCTCTCTCTCTCTCTGTCAAATAAATAAATAAATAAATAAATAAAATCTTAAAAAAAAAAAACGACGACAGTGAAGCTTCTGGAGTGGGGAGTCTTTTCTGTCAGGTGTCTGGTGTTTGAGTCCGTCAAAAAGAGAGAGAGAGAGAGAGAGAGAAAAGCCAGGAATCTTCTCTGCATGAGAGGGAGCAGCTGAGGTTTTGCTGGAATGTTTCTGGATTCTCCTTACTGTTTCTCCCGGGAACAGAGTCTGGAGGGGAGCCAATGTGTTCCTGCGTCTCTGAGTCCGTGCGGCGCAAGGGAGAGACTTGGCCCTCTGACAGCTGATGACGACCCCCCTTTGCTTTCCTAGTCAACTCATTCCAGGCTTGCTCCTGAAGGTCATTGCAGGAGTCAGCACTCACCAGCCGAGGAGAACCAAGCATGCCCGTCACTTCCCAGCTCTGCATTCGGCGATGTCAAGTCGAGAGCTTGAAATCGGGCCCCGGTGGGAGTATTTACACCACAGAAATGGGCAAACGCCACAGACGGGCTTTCCCCTCCCCGGAGAGCCGCTGTTAAATGTTTACCAGAACATCGCTGCTGCTGAGGGACATGTCTGTCCGGGCCGTCAAGCCCTTAGAAGTATCTTTCTCAAAGTTTCTGTTCTGCTTGTAAAGGCAGAATGAGACTTTGTGAGCAGAGTGGGGTGGATATGGGAGAACCAAGGGATGTGTGTATGTGTGTGTGCATGTGCGCGTGTGTGTGTGCATGTGCGCGTGCGTGCGTGTGTGCACATGTGTAGGGATGAAGGTGTTGTTTGTTCAGCCCTTTTTTTAATTTTTTTTTTAAGATTTTATTTATTTATTTGACAGAGAGAGATCACAAGTAGGCAGAGAGGCAGGCAGAGGGAGAGGGAGAAGCAGGCTCCCCACTGAGCAGAGAGCCCAATGTGGGGCTTGATCCCAGGACCCCAGGATCATGATCCGAGCTGAAGGCAGCCACTTAACCACTGAGCCACCCGGGTGCCCCTGTTCAGCTCTTTTTCTTTTTTTTTTTTAAAGATTTTATTTATTTATTTGAGAGAGCGAGAAAGCATGAGAGAAGGGAGGGTCAGAGGGAGAAGCAGACTCCCCGCAGAGCAGGGAGCCCGATGTGGGACTCGATCCTGGGACTCCAGGATCATGACCTGAGCCAAAGGCAGTAGCTTAACCACTGAGCCACCCAGGTTCCCTCAGCTCTTTTTCTTTTAAATATTTTATTTATTTATTTGAGAAAGAGACAGAGCATGAGTTGGGGGAGGGGCAGAGGGACAAGCGGTCTCCCCAAGGAGCAGGGAGCCCACCTCAGGGCTCGATCCCAGGACCCTAAGACCATGACCTGAGCAGAAATCAGATGCTTAACTGACCGAGCCCCCCAGGTGCCCCCAGCTCTTGATATAGAAAAGAAGCCTTCAAACAGTTCATTTTTAAATTCAGCACGACCTGGATGAGGCTGGGGGCTGCCCCCTGGACAGGGGAGGGTCCACAGTGAGAAGGTTGGGGATGGCGGGAGTGACTGCACCTGCAGGGGACCGTCCCTATCTGTCCTTTCCCACGGAGCACACGATTGTCATTCACCACCTGAAAAGGTTCTAAATCTACGCAGTGTTGAAAAGCTCCAGAATGAATGAAATGGAATTAGAGGTGTGCCACGCGAGAGGGCTCTGCGGGCTGACTCCCCTTCATCTTAGGTTTGGGACTTTGCCAACACGATGAGAGCTCAAGGAACTCACTGAATGAACGAGTGGGGGCCTGGATGTGGAAGCAGCTTTTGCATGCCTCTGTTGTTTTCCTGTATTTTCACTCAGCGAAGCTTTCTGGCCCCCCCCCCAACCTGTGCGGGGGCACTGCGTCCCCAGGGCTCAGTAGGTCCCACTGCGGGGGCAGCCTTGCCCAGGTTGTGGCTTGTGGCCTCATCTACGTGGTCTGTGATCTGTGGCCCGAGGGCAGGGTCTGGGTCCACTCCCCCCCTTGCGAAGCCCATCGTTAATTCCCTCGGGAGCCGCCACCGTGCACAACCGCACCCCCCCCTCCTTTGGCACGGTGTCGGTGTCGGCAGTCTCTTACGGAGGAAGGAATAATTTTGTCTCCTGTCACGTAGCAAAATCAAAGCGGTTGGCAAGCACGAAGCCTGGGAGGCCTTTACTGCCACACGTATAATTAGAACTTTGGGCTAAACCTATCCCCGAGGAGCAAAACATTGCATTTTAAGGCACATGCTTTTGGATTTATTTATTTTTACATTTTTTTTTTTTCCAAAAAAGCTGTTCCCTTCATTCCCTCGGATGACATCACGGCTGAACACAGTACCACAGTTCCGCACCGCTTTGCAGGGGGAATATTTTGCATGCCGTCTGTCATGTCAGACCCTTCTGAACCAGACCTTCCCGGGGAGCCCGGGATGGACTTTTTCCTTCAGGTGCAAGGATCATTACAGGGCAAGCGTTCTTAGACCGGGTCTGTTCCCAGCCCAGCATTTCCACATATGGATATTAATTTATGTGATCACTTGAATACAAACGCTCAGCTGTCTCCATAAGTTATAGAAGCAATCATCCCAGGGAGCATCGGAGACACCGAGAGTCAATTCCTGTGTAATAATTTCATATTCGAGCCAGGGATGCCAAATCACGGCCCCTTTGGATAAAATGTGAGCCTGTGGAAGCACTCCCCTCCCCCTTTTTATTATTGTGCATTTTATTTCTCCATAAAATACGTTTATGCCCTGGAAAAACAAACCAGCCCAGGGGGCCAGGCTGACAGCGTGATGCCGGGGGTGCCGGCTCGGGGCTGCTCGAAGCTTCTGACTCAGCCACTAGCAGGCACCGGGATGAGGGCATGTGTCCAGGATCCGCTGAGAAAGCTCTCCTGGGGCCAAACCTTGAGGGGGCAGGCATCCGAGACTGCCAAGCCTTGGAATAGGAATCCCATAGTCTTGGGATGGAAGGAGGTCATCCAACCCCAGTTTGCATCTTGGTGGGAAGCCTCTAGTCTTTTTTTTTTTTTTTAATTTAAGATTTATTTATTTAGGGGTTCCTGAGTGGCTCAGTGGGTTAAAGCCTCTGCCTTCAGCTCAGGTCATGATGTCAGGGTCCTGGGATTGAGCCCCACATCGGGCTCTCTGTTCAGCGGGGAGCCTGCTTCCCCCTCTCTCTCTCTGCCTGCCTCTCTGCCTACTTGTGATCTCTCTCTCTGTGTCAAATAAATAAATAAAATCTTTAAAAAAAGATTTATTTATTAGAGGGATGGGTTGAGGGAAAGGGAGAGGGAGAGAATCTCAAGCAGAATCCACATGGAGCACGGAGCCCGACACAGGGCTCGACTCCACAACCCTGAGATCATGACCTGAGCTGAAACCAAGAGTTGGGCGCTTAACCCACTGAGCCACCCAGGTGCCCTGCCTCTATTCCTCTTCAAGAAAAAAAAAGAAACAAAACACAACAGCTTCATTGAGATATAATTCACATACCATACAATCCATCCATTTAAACTGTACAAGTCAGTGATTTTTAGTACATTCACATAGGAATCATCATCATTTTTTATCATCCCCCAACGAAACCCCACATCCATGAGCAGTCACTCCCCATCTCCCGGTCCCAGGCAACCACTCATCTACTTTCTGTTTCTATAGGTTTGCGTGTTCTAGAGATTTCATATACACGAAAGCAGGCAATATATGTCTTTTGTGACTGGCTTCCGTCACTCAGCATAACGTTTCCAGGGTTTATCCCTGTTGCGTGTCAATCCTTCTTTTCTTTTTATAGCCGAATAATATTCCAATGTGTGGATTCGCCACTTTTGATTTATCCGCTCATCTGCTGGTGGACATTTGGGTTGTTTTCACCTTTTGACTATTGCGAATAGCGCTGCTGTGAACATTTGTGGATGTATGTTTTCATTTCTCTTGGGCATATACCTCGCGTATGTTTTCATTTCTGTTAGGTGTATACCTAGGAGCAGGATTGTCGGCTCATACGGTAACTCTGTTTAACTTTAGTGAGAAACTGCCAGACTCTTTTCCATAGTGGTTGTACCATCTATATCCCTACCAGCAGTGTATGTGGGTTCTAATTCCCTTTTTTTAGTTTTATAAGTTGTGGTGAAGTACATATAACATTTACTGTTTTAACTATTTTCTTTCTTTTTTTTTTAAGATTTTATTTATTTATTTGACAGAGAGAGAGTGATCACAAGTAGGCAGAGAGGCAGGTGGAGAGAGAGGGGTTGTGGGACTCAATCCTCCCAGGACCCTGAGATCATGACCTGAGCTGAAGGCAGACAGATACTCAACCAACTGAGCCACCTGGGCGTGCCCCCCTCCCACCCCTGTAACCTATATTCTACTTTCTATCTCTATGAATTTACCTGTTCTAAGGTTCCAATTCCTTTTATAGTTTTCCCAACAGATGGGTTCTGCTTGAATACCCCAGTGACAGAGGGCTCACTTCTTTGCCAGGTAGCCAATTCCGGTATCAAAAACATCTGCTGGGAAGTCTTATAACTTTGGCCCCAGTCAGCTCCCATCGGATCCATCTGCTGATGTTCGTATCGGCCTCTGGATGTAAGACATGTCAGATAAGCTGATTTCCCCACCCACAAGAGAAGCTGTAAGAGGAAAGTCCCCTCCTTGCCCAAACAAAACCGAGGGTTTCTAGGATCTAGCTCTGGAAAGACAGTCTCTTAGCAGGATAAGGAGTGAACAGCTCTGACCTTGGGCCCCCCTTGGGTCCCCAGCTCGGTTTCTCTTAAGACCTCTAAGCACTAAGGTTGGGGGGGGGGGGTCCAAAGGGACACTGACACTAACATAAAAGCAGTCTAGCTTATGAAGTGCATGGTCACACCCAGCCCCGCAGAGACTGCCCCTTCCATCACTGTCCTAAGCCACAAGGTTGCTTGGGATGGTCTGCAGGCTCTGTCCCTGCATCTTCACTAGTCTTTGTTTCTGAAGATCCCCCTAGACCTGACATGTTTCCCCTCCCGGACGATTCTGTACGTCTCTTATCTTCTCTCTTATGGTTTCTGTCTCTTTCATTGTGCTCTGGGTTCTGGAAGAATCTCTTGATTTTTTTTTTTCTTTCAGGCCATCAATCGATTTCTTTCGCCCTGTCCCCATATTTTAGATTTCCACGGGTTCTTACTTTCTCTGATGGTTACTGGCACCATCTTGCTTTGTGGACTCCATGGCTTCTCACATCTGAGGGTAAAGCTTTCCCTTCTCCTCTTCCTGCCCCCCTGCCCTCCCCCTGCCCCCGCTCATCCTTCTTGAAATTCTTCCATTTACCAAATTATCAGTTTCCACCAGGACCAATTTTCCTGTTGTTCTTCTCTGTCTTTCTCTTTTTGGTTGCGGGCATTTTTTAGATGAACTGCCGGAGAGGGTGTCTCTTCCTGTGTAGCAGGAGGAACGTGGACCAGAAGCCTTACATTGCCTGGGTGGGGGTTGGTGGTTGGTGAACTCCATTTAGGTGAACCTGTGGGGGGCGTGGGGGTCTCCCAGATGATGGGTCATGGGCGGGCTTTCTCCCAAGCCCACTTATGTGCCCATGAGCCACTCCAGTTCTCCTCAGTGTGTTCCATTTCTTCAGAAGACGGTCTCTCCCGCTTTGGCATGAACTCCAGTGTCAACTCCAAGAAACCAAGAGTCATGGCTCACGGCTCTCTTACTCCCCGAAGTGGGGATGGTGGTGGTGGGGTGGGGGCAGGGCGGGGGTGGGGTGGGCAGCCGGTCTGCTTGCAGACCCTCAGTTAATCCTGTTTCCAGCCCCAGTTCCCACTCCCGCCCTCAGCGTTGGGGAGGGGCCCTGCAGCCTCAGCCTGGTGCCTCTTCTTTGTGCTTCCTCGCCTGGGAGGATTCCAGCCGTGGCTCACTCTGCTCTGTGTCACCTGTCACCACCCTTCCTTCTGCTCTCTGTCTCCCAGAAGGGTGTTGAAATCCCTCATCTGGCGACACCCTGCCTCCCCTTCCTTATTGTGGGTTTATACCTTTTTCGTTCCTTCGTGATTATAGTAAAGGGAGTTTGGGAGGGAGGGGAGATAAATACATGTACTCTAAGTATGTAAAACAGATAGTCTGGGCAAAGCACTCCACAGAGTAGCTGCTCAACAAATGTCAGCTCCTCTTAAAATGATCACCTGCCATGGTCGTGTCCTGGGGTGTGCGGGGAGAGGTATGGGGGTCAGGGGGACAGTGGGGTTCTTGGTCAGGGCGAGCGGAGAGGGTGCGAGGCTGTGGTCTCTCTCCGCAAATCTTCCGTGGCTTCTAGCTATAGTTATTCCTCTTAAAAATTTATTATTTAAAATTGATTTTTAATTGCATTAATAATAAATGAGTACGTGCCTTTGTAAAAAACGTAAAACCCCGAAATAGCTTTCTGCCAATTCCAGTCCCCTGCCGTCTCCTGTCTCGGCTCGGGTCCGGGAAGCAGGCCCTGACACAGGGCTTGGAGGGCCAGCCCTTTATGGAAGGGATGGTCCCAGGAAGCTCCAGGAGAGGGGTGCAGAGTTGAGCCCAGGAAGGGGAGGAAAGAAAACCAATAAAGGCATGGTTATCCAAGAACGTAGCACTGTGGGCATCTGGGGCTCAGTCTTGCTGGAGGTCTGCAGCCATCAGGGGAGAGCAGCCCACCCAAAGAGCCAGGGTGCTGGCGGCTTTAGCCGCCATGCTTGCTTCTTGGCCATGCTCCACGATGGGGGGGTGGGGAGTGGGGGGTGGGCGGTCCTTGCCATGGCTTCTGAGTTCACAGCTCACGAGATTCACTTCACCAAGCCCCCCCCCCCCGCCCATCCCCCGACATTCCCCTTAGAGGTCAGAGGGGTCTGGTCACTTCCGCTCCTGGAGCACATATCATGCTGTCTCCTCTGCAGTCTTGGGGGATGGGAGCAGGGAAGATCTTGGAGTCTTTCTCCAGACAGCCTTCCACAGCCTCCCCTTTCCCTCCCAAAGCCTTAGCCCATCCCTCAAGCAGTGGCTGCTGGAACTGGTTTGAGCTGGCAGATGGCGTGTGTCTCTTTCTAACTCAGAATTTGGGGTGTCAGGTTGGTAGCTTGAAAGCAGCCACGGAGGAAGCATTTACACCACAGAAATTGGCCAAAGCCCCAATTTTTAAACATTTGCTTCCCGGCCAGTGTCTGATCTCTGACGGAGAGCAGATACACGGGATAGGCAAACAAGCTAAACGGTGTCCCAAGGAAGCTGCTGGATAGCTCTAGAAGGTGGGGTATTTTGCAGAACGACCCTCCTATGTGCTTCAATACGTTTAGGTTCATTCAGAAAAGGACATGGCCAGACGGAAACAGACTGAAGTGACATAACCAGATGCATTCTGGTCTGGACGGGATACTGGTTTGCAAAAACGTCTGTGCGTCCGCTGACACACAGAGCTGGGGAGCTCTGGATATGTTCTGGGTGTTAGTTGAGATGAAGATTTCCTGAGATGGAAAGGTAGAGATCCTTGACTGGAAAAAGCACGTTGCTTATTGTATCTAGAATACAAGTATGCCTTGTTTTTTAATCTTTTTATTTTTTAAGATTTACGTATTTATTTGAGAGAGCAGGGGAAGGGGAAGAGGGAGAGAGAGAAAGAGCAAGCGAGAGAGAACCTCGAGCAGACCCCCACTGAGTGGGGAGCCCAAAGAGGGGCCCGATCCCGGGACCCTGAGATCATGACCTGAGCTGATGAAACCAAGGGCTGGGTGCTTAACCGACTGAGCCACCCGGAGCGCTACAAATACGTCTTTATAAAGAGAAAAATGTAGAAAGATAGTGTGGTAAGCAGAATCCGCGCCCTTATCTCGGCAATTGTGCGTGAGAGGAGATTTCACTCCTGTGATCGTGTCCTGTGATAAAGCACAGTGGACCTAAAAGTTGGGAGATTATCCCGGCGAGCCTCAACCCATCATTAAGGAGCCCTTTAAAAGCAGAGCATTTTCTCTGCCTGGTGGCCAAAGAGGCAGGCAGAAGGAGTCAAGAGAGATTCGAAGCAGGACAAGGCTTTAGATGGGCTCTTTCTGGTTTGAAGACGTGCAAGAGCCAGAGGATAGCCAGGAAGGTTATCCTTGGGAGGATTTCAGTCGTGTAGCCACAAGGACCTAACTTCTGGTAACTGCCCGGATGAACTTGAGAGTGGATTCTTCCCCAGGCCCTGCAAGTAAAAACCCAGCCTGGCTGACACCTTGACTTTGGCCTTTTGAGGCTCAGAGCGGAGAACCAAGTTCACTCGGACTCCTGACCTACAGTGGTGACAGGTAGTAAACGGATGGGATTTTAAGCCGCCAAAGTTGCGGTCATTTGCTACCTGGCCATAGACAACGAAGACGGATGTGCACTTCGGTGGTAATGGCGGTGATATTGGTGAGGTGAGAGTGTGAGGTTTTTATTTTAACCTCTCCAATGGTCTGTATTTTGTAACATTCTGCGGCGTGCCTGCTCTTCCATTATATTAAAAGGATATATATATTTTTAAACCCTTTTAGATTGCTGGAGCGGGGAGGGGAAGCCCGTCCCTTTATGCCCCTCCTCCACCCGCAGCATTTTTCTGTACCTCCTCCACGATACTTGCTGTATTTTGTACCGCTTATGTTATTAGTAACGTCGCATTTTTAATTTAAATCATCTTAAAAAAAACCCCCACGACAGCCAAAATACTTTAGCCTCCTCCTGAGCAATAATATTCATGAAGTCATGGGTTGATTGTGCCAGTTCTTTTTTTCCTCGCATATCAAAATACATAACCATAATTATTAAAAAATACGGGTCTGTGTACCTCCAGCGGTATACAACACAGGCTCTGGGAACGGCTGATCTCATATAATCCTTTTGCAGCTTTGGCTGCAGTTGAAAACAAAAGCCTGGGTCATAGCTGAAGTTGCCGGGCATCTAGGAGTCAGCCCCCCTCCACAGGCTGGGGACACCAAGGTCTGGCCACTGTACGGGTCACGGAGGGGAAAAGAACTTACAGCAGGAGGAGGGAGGTAAACCCAGATTTGTGCTTCTGGAAACCGCCCCTGCCCCTGGCTGGGTGTCAGAGCCCCGGGTTCAGCTGAGCCAGGCCATCTGACTCCTCAACTCTGGACTCAGGCCACTTTTCCTCCCAAGGAAAAGACCAGAAGCATGAGGAGTCCCAGAGGGAATCAGGCATCAACCAAAGACTAATAGACATAACCAGGCTTTTTGTCCACTTTTTTGGTTTTACCAGAGGAAGGAGGGGGCAGGAGATAGAGTGTTAGATAATTTTTGTTTTAAGATTTTATTTATTTATTTTAGAGAGAGAGAGAAAGCACGAGTGCTTGCGTGCGCGCATGCGCACGCACAAGCAGGGGGAGGGGCAGAGGGGCAGAGGGAGAAGCAGGCTTCCCGATGAGCAAGGAGCCCGATGTGGGACTCGATGCCAGGACCCCGGGATCATGACCTCAGCTGAAGGCAGACGCTTCACCAACTGAGCCACCCAGGCGTCCTGATAAATTTGGTTTTAATATAGCTAGGACTCATGGGGAAATCTATGCTCGATTTTTCCCTAGTCAGAGAGCTTCCCAACTGGGCAACTTGAATAAGTTACTTAACTTCTCTGTTTCTTTATCTTTGAAGTGGCTATAACGTAAAAGGTGGGTTTTGCCAAATGCTGCTGCTGAAGATGAAAATACTATCTACTAAAATATTTACTGGTGCGTTTGTGGTTCTCAGTATCCGGAGATATATATATATATCTCCCACCCCTCCTACCCACACCCCTCCACAATTTGCTCTGAAAACAGTAGCCAGAGGGTCCCCTAAAACCCGCATGAGCTTCTGGCCCTTTTGGCTTAGAATCCTCCGGAGCCTCCCTGTGTCACCTGAGTGAAAGCCAAGGGCGGTGGGAAGGCCCTGTCTGATCTGGGGCCACTGGGCCACTCCCACCTCAGGACCTTTGCACCGGGGGTCCTCTGGCCCACTCTTTCTCCACTGTCCACGTGGCTCCCTCTCTCACCTCCTTGAGGCCTCGGGTGAATTGTCAGCTACTCCCATCTCCGATCACGTGTCAATGTTCTGCATTCCCTTTCCTGCCCTGTTTCTCTCCTTCCCACCTCCCGCCATAAAACACGCTGCATATTTTGCTTATTTATTTGTTTTCTACCTTTCTCCCCTGCAAGAATGTAAGCTCCATGACTACAGGGATTTAAAAAAAAAAAAAATCTGTTTTGTTCCCAACAGTTTTCCAGGGCCTTAGAACAGCGAGTGACATATTGCAAGGGCTTAGTGATTATTTGTTGCATAACGAACAAAGCGAACGAGCGACGGGCACCGTGGCCTGATTTTTCGCAGGGTACCGCCTCAGGCTCGTGCGGGCCTTGGCCTGGGGAGCCTTTTTCTCTCCCGGGACCCCTTGCAGTTTGAATGCCGTTGGCTTCGCCGTTGCTGGATTTTCAATACGTGATTTTCCCCCATGGACAGAACAGGAATCATTTAAAATCATTCATGAGAAGCTCATGGCTGTGCTTTCTGCAGGCGGCTTCTCAGGCCACGAGCGCCTGGTAGGGGTGGTGAAAAGCAGAGAGGGAAAACCACTCCGCCCGCTTTCCCCGTCCCCTCTACCCTCTCAGTGTCTCCCCCCCCCCCCACCGCCCCAGGCCTGGGTCAGCAGAGCGGCTGTTTCAGCTGGGAAAAGCTGAATGAAGCATGGCGATGGCGGGGGCCCCTCCTTGCTGTCGTCCCGGGCCCGTAAGCGGCTCCCCCATGGGTCAGCCTGGAGCCTGCCCCTGATCCTGGCTGAGGCCACACAGTCGGGGCCCCTCTTGGGCCTCCTGGCCGATCTGTCCCTAGCCTGGCCTCCAGCGGCTCACCCAACAGGAGTCCGTGATATGCCCTCACTGACTCCCTCTGGGTCTGATTCAAATGGTCAGGGGCAGCCCCTGGGGTTCAGCGATGTCGACCCCTGTGCCCCTGAGCCCTTTCCCAGCAGCTTAACCCATCGGGTTGCGGTTGCGCCAGGCAGGGCGGCTCTGCTCCTCCTGCGGGCTTGCCTTGACCTGCCCTTGGCAGCAGACACTTTTGCAGCCCCACCTACCTGCCGGTAGCCGTGGCCTCTGTGTGCGGAGGCTGCTCGCTGCAAACGCCTATGACTCCCTGCCCGAGGGATTTTTCTGGCAGCACCCTCTTCCTGTCTGGGGAGGGGGGGGTGCGGGGCGGCCTAGAGCACACAAAGGGGGGCGATCAGTAGACAAATAGCGCAGCTGGCTGGGGGCAAGTTCAGGGGCGTGTTCTACACTGTCTGCCGGAGGTCCCCAGGGGGACTCTGTCCCACCCAGTGGCCTGCGGAAACACCGCCTTTCCCTCCTCTGCCCTCATTTCTCTTCCTGTTAGCATCTCGCAGATTGCAGTGGGTTCAAGATGGCTGCAAATTCCTTGTCATTCTCCTTGCAGGTGGCAGGGGGCCATCCCCCCTTCACACGGCTGCAAAGACACCCTGGATTCCCAGCCCCCACTGCCAACAGCCGGACGGGACCTTGTTTGGAGCCGGGCTGGTGGCCGATGTCATCAAGTTAAGATGAGGTCTTCCCGGAGTCGGTGGCCCTTCAATCCAATGGCAGGTGTCCTTTCAAGAAGAGGGAACGACACAGACACAGGCACGCAGCTGTGGCACGTCACAGCAGAGGCAGAGATCAGGGTGGTGGGGCGGAAGACGGGGAACACCAAGCCCCAGAAGCCAGGAGAGAGGCCTGGAACAGATTCTCCCTCTGGGGCCTCCAGAAGGAACCAACCCTGCCGACACCTGGATTTGGGGCTCCTGGCCTCCAGACCTGGGAGAATGAATTTCCGAGCTGGCAGACAGCAGCCTGCATCGACTTGCTGACTCTTTAGGAAATGGGCCTTCCAGACCAGCTGATGCTCAAATTGTAAAATTGTGAGCAAGTAAAGTGATTGTTATTTATTTTAAGCCGCCAAGTGTGGGCGTGGTTAGTTGCCTGGCAATAGACAACTGAAACACACATGAACTTCTGGCTCTGGGATCCTCGTTTTGGAGCCCTATGTCTTCCCCATTCCTTCTTGCCGATTGGCTGCACTTCAAACTCAATCTGCTTCTTGCTACCCTCTTTCTAGGCCTGGCCCCCCGGGGACGGTGCTCCCCCTTCGGCTGCCCCTGGACCCACACTCAAGCGGGTGTCCCCCCGCACGTCTTCCCCAGAGGTAGGGCTGGGACGGATGCCCCTGCCATGCTTCCCTCAACATGTCCCCTGTCCTTAGCCCTCCAGGTGGCCTCCTCAGACTGGTAGGGTGGGAAGTGAGTCTCTGCCAGCTCCTGCTTCGCAGCCCTTCTCAGCATGCGCCCCACCCCCACAGCCCAGCATTCTCACTGGGTGGCCATTCTAGGTCCCTGTCCTTTGCCACACGCAACCCCGTCACCTCTGCTGCAAACCCCATGAGATCCATTTTGTGGTTCTTGGCTGGCATCTATTGACGAAGGCCTGCCCTCGTGGGCTTGTGGAGTGCATGGTGGCTCACTCCCTGATGTGTGTCACCCCGCTGGGTGGCCGATCTATTTATCTGGCTAGGGATTGGGTTGGGAATAGACCTGTGGCTCAGTCCTAACCGATGAGACATGATGGGGGTGGGACCTACTAGGGGCTTCTGAAAAATATTGACTTGACGTTGACTTGTTCCTAAAGAAGATGCCCAGAGTCTTGCCTGCCTGTTTTTTGTTTTTTTTTTTTTTAATTTATTTATCTTAGAGAGAGAGAGAGAGAGAGTGCGTGCGAGAGAGCAGGGGGAGGGGCAGAGGGAAAAGGAGACAAGCAGACTCCCTGCTGAGTGTGGAGCCTAACTTGGAACTTGATCCCAGGGCCCCGAGATCATGACCAGAGCTGAAATCAAGAGTCAGTTGCTTAACTGACTGAGCCACCCAGGTGCCCCTTGCCTGCCTGTTTTTGCCTCTGGACTTGAGTCTGCCTCAACGCGTCGTCTGGGATGGCCAGAGGCGCCTTATGACCTCCAGAGAAACCGATCTGAGTGTGAGGTTGACACGAGGCCAGCTGAGTGGGCAGGTCGGGGCACTCAGGTCCTTGTGGACGTCACTGAGCCGATGACTGTCCCTTACCTGGCATCATCAATTCGCTTGGTGTTCAAGCCAGCGCTTCCCCAGCTGTGGATCGGAACCCATCAGAGGGCCATGAAATCAACTGGGTGCGTCACAACCCGCAGTGGAAACAAAACAAAGCAATGAGTTAGAAGAAGGAAGAGGAGAATCAAAGATAGCAAGGCACATCACGTACCCTAGCGCTTTGTGAAACTTTTGTCTGGTGATGCGGATGAGCGCGTACAGGGCAAAAATGGAAAGGGTGTTTCTCACTGTGGATGGTGGTCAAAGAGTTTTAAAGCCACGGGCCAAAGCCGGGTTGAGCGGAAGTATTTTCTGTAATTTGTAGTCAAAATTATCCCCGACACCCTCTTTTTCCATCCCCCATTGGATGACACAAACTCTCTTCTTCCCGTCCTTCCCAACTAGCCGCGTGGCCTTGATTTCTGCCTTAAGTCTTGGTTTGCGTTCTTGCCCCCCACCTGCAAAGCCCTTTGGCCTCTCTCCCCTCTCTCCCTACCCACCCTGTTTGATCTGATCTTTCAAGTCCGGGCTCGAGCCCTGCAGCGTCTGTGCCTCCTGCAATGCCCCGCCCCGGGTATTAACTGCCCGGGGACGGCTGGGCCACGCAGCCCCACTCCCTGGATTCGAATTCCAATTCTGCTGCCTACTGACGCTGTGAACTTGGACGAGTTAATGAACCTGTCTGAGCCTCGGCTGAGTCATCTGTGAAATGGGGAACATTACACTATCTGTCTCATAGGGTGGTAATGAGGACTAAATGAATAAATTCAACATGAATTCGATGGTCTTGGGTCTCACTCCTCTTGGACATTGAACTTCCTTCTAGGTTCCTGGCTGGCCTGGTTCTCAGCCTGTCTACCCCACGCCCTCCCAGCTGGCTGCTTTCACGCCCGGTAGCCGTGTCCACCCCCGGGCGGCACACTGTTTGGAGCTGCCCCTTCCAACCTCAGCCTCAGCCCAGGTGCTTTCTTGCCAATCTGGGTGGGAACCCCGGAGGTGGCTTTCACGGGCTGATTTGATGTTCAACTCCTCTTTTCAGCCGCTGGGGGAGAAGGGGGCTTAAGAACAGTAAAGTTAAAAAAAAAAAAAAAAGAGCGCTCAAGTATCGTTTCATCGCTAGACGGGGCATGAGGGATCCCTTCGGCTGCCTAAGGTTTGAGAAGTGTGGCGATCGTACTACTGGTGGTAAGAAAATAATAAGGGGACCTCTGAGCCGCCACTGAGCCTGGTGTGTGCGGCTCTGACCTGCCCATCTTGGCTGGAGGCTCTGTACAGAGCCCCCTCCCCGAAGCCCCCCACATCCAGGCAAAGGAGGGACCATTGTCCTTGCTTTACAGATGACGGAACTGAAGCCCAGAGAGCCAGAGTCCCTTTCCCAAGATCATACAGCCAGGAAGAGGCTGGGGGAGGGAGGGGAGTGGGGGGAGCTGGGAGGTAGCTCAAGTTGGACTTTTTCCCAAAGCCCACTCCGCCCTCTCCCTCCCCCTGGCCACCTTCCTGGTACACTGGCCTGAATCCTCTCTCTCTAGCAGGAAGCCCGCCCTGCTCCCTGGTGCCTCCTCACCCGCTCTCACCCTGGCCTGGGTTGTCCCTCCCCAGGCCAGCTGGGTTTGGCTCTAGGAAATGTGATTAAAGTTGGTCTCTCCAGAGAGGGTCTGTTCGAAAGAGTCAAAGGCTCGAAGCAAGCAGAATGTTCATAATGTTGGAGTAAACCCCCGTGCTTGGGCGGCTGCAGAAATATTAGACCTCCCAGCAAAACCTGCCAGGTTGTCAATTCAGAAACGGTGAAGGGGAAGATGAGAATAAAAAGCAAAGCCCCGGCTCCGGCAAATGCTAGCAATCCGACAGCAGCTAGGTCCCCGGAATCTTTACAGTGCGAATTCAGAGGGAAGAAAATATCTATCTGGGCGAGCAGGCGGTTCTCCCTCTCACTTTTAATTGCACCTGGAAAGGGGCTTAATATCTCAGCCAATTTCTGCATCATCTTTTGCAAATCTTGGGCTGCTCAGGTCCCCGGGGGGTTTGTGTAATAAAACGGGATGGTTAAAGGGCATGTTTCTGCATTAACGAATCTTTCTGCACTGGCTGGGCCCGCGCATTATGTAAATGTTTACTGTAATTAAGAGATGAAGTTGTCACGGCGTAGTATTTTGGTTGCTGGTATAGAGTTCCTGCCGTGCCCCAGCCGCGAATAGTCACCCGAGAAGGAGGAGGACCAGAAGCAGCGGAGAGAGGAAAAGGTAGAAAAGTGTGCATTGTACTTGGCTAACCCCGGGAAGGATCGTGTGGTTATGACGGGCCCTTCGGCCCCAGGTACAAGGAAGAGCCACGTTTATGTCATACGGCCTTGAGCCTGAAGTAGGATTTCTCCTGCCTGATCCCCAAAACGAGAGGATATGTGGAGCTCCACGGTCTCTAGTTGAATGTGTTTGTTTGTGTTTGGAGGGGGAGTGGTAGAGAATTCTAGCATTGCAAAAAAGGAAGTATAATTTTCGGACGGTGAAACACACATCTTAAAAAAAAATACAGCTTCTTTGAGGTGTAATTGACATCCGATAAACTGCATGTATTTAAGTGATACAATCTGATCGGTTTTGACATACGTGTCTACCCGTGAAACCATCACCGCAATCAAGATCATGAATATATCCGCTGCCCCCCAAGGTTTCTCCGTGGCCCTCTGTGATCCCTCCCGCCTGCCTCTCCCTGTTCCTCATCCCCAGGCAACTGCTGATCTGCTTCCTGTCACTGTGGACTAGCTTGCATTTTCTAGAATTTAATATAAATGGAAACATGCAGCATGTGCTCTCTGGCTTCTTTCACTTGGTGTGATTATTTTGAGATTTATTCGTCTTGTGTATTTGTGCCCTTTATTGATGAGTTGTATTCCACTGCACGGATATACCGCAATTTGTTTATCCATTCATCCGTTGGTGGATATTTGGGTTGTTTCCAGTTTTCGGTTCCTACGGATGAATCTGCCATGAACGTTTGTGCGCCTATATTTTTCCATCTTTCTCGGGGAGACATCCGGGAGAGGAATGGCTAGGTCATCCGGTAGGTATCTGTTCAACTTTATTTAAAAAAAGCATTTTCCAAAGTGGTTGGACCAATTTCCACTCCTATCAAACACAACACGGCTCTACCACCTTGCCAACATCTGGTGTCTTCTATCCCACCTTGAGCGTGTGTGTGTGTGTGCTGTGTGTGTGTGTGTGTTTTAATTAAAATTTTATTTTTATGTACCTTAAAACTCCGTAAGGAACATGAGCGTGTGTATTTTTTTTTTTAAAAGATTTTATTTATTTGAGAGAGAGAGTGAGAGAGCACAAGTGGGGGGCAGACTCCCCACTGAGCAGGGAGCCCAACTCTGGGCTCGATCCCAGGACCCTGGGATCATGACCTGAGCCAAAGGCAGACGCTTAACCGACTGAGCCACCCCGGCGTCCCGAGTGCGTACATTTGTTACAATTTGTCAAGTTACACACTTGAGATGTCTGCATTTTACTGGATGTCCATCATTTCTCCATAAAATCCTACAGACAACACAGTAGGGAGAAGAGCCCCCTGAAGTTCAGTCGTCTTCTCTTTCTATCCTTCGAAATGGCTTTCCCGACCAAGTCAGGGACCCGGCTCCGGGCTCTAAGAAAGCCCCCTAGGTCTTGATGACAAGGTGAGGTGTCGACCTGGTCGATGTGGTTCTGGCAGAGGAAGGCACAGGTGACTCATCTGGTTTCCTGGATCCTGGAAAATTGTGCCCTGGGCTTTTTTGCGAGGCTGTTCTTTGAAATTCTAGAGATGAAGGCTTTACATGCAGCAGGCACTCCCCACCCGCTGATGGCGGTGGCAGTCCACTCTGGGCCAAGACGGGGCGGGCGCTGCCCTGGGGTCCGGCTAGTGGGGTTGGCATCTGGGTGGGGTGGACACGGGAGCAAGACACCCCTGCAGCTCACCTTGTAGGGGCCAGGCCCAGACCCCGTCGCCTTCCGGAACACCTCGGAGTGAGGATGGCCGGGCTCTGCTGGCCCTGTCTGGGGGCTTAGTCATTGCCCGCTGAAAATCCCACGCTGATAGCCCAGTGCGCCTGGATCAGGGGCTCCCAACGCGGGGCCGCGCTCCCTACCACCCATTTAGAAATGGTGCTTTTGGGGATTGTCGACGTTGACGGGGGCCCATACGGGGATGAGTGGGCAGTGATAGTGTGTGGGACAGCCCCGTGCAGTGAAGGACTGCCCTTCCCCAGTTACAGTGGGCCCTGGAGTTGAGAAACAAGCTTTTTTTTTTTTTTTTTTTTTTAAGTAGGCACCATGCCTAGCGTGGAGCCCAACATGGGGCTTGAACTCACGACCCTGAGATCAAGAGTCGCACGCTCTGCTGAACAGAGCCCGCCCGGTACTCCGTCCTTGAATTCATCTCGGGCTGTCCCTGGGAGCCTTCAGATCTTACTGGCTGCGTTCATACTGCATGGCCGCTACTGGTAAAGAAACATGTCTGGAACGTCAACAGCACGAAAACCCTCTGCAGATCAAAACCGTTCTCTGGCTTAAAGGTTACTCGCGAGCCTGGCCCCGTTTCGAAACTTTCTGGCACTCGGATGCGTAGTTCTAGAGGCGTTTAAAGAGCAAGGTTGATTTCAAGAGCCACGAAATGGTTTCTTAGTCTTATTTCGTTCTACTTTTCTTTTTTTAGAATTCACTTCACACCTTGCCTTTGAAGTCAACCTGGACGGCCCGGCTGGTCTTGGCGTGCGGCCATGAGGGACGCGGACGAAGACTTCTGGCTGGTGTGACCCGTGCGGAGAAGGGAGTTGCAGTTTTCTGACATTAAATATTAACACTGGGGATTAATAATGAAGGCTGACAGTTCCTTTCTCGGTGTTTCTGAGCGCGTCTCTCCCCAGCCCGCAAGGCCAGCAGGCCCAGGCCCTTCCCCTGCCCGAGCCATGTGGCCGGAGGCCCCTGCTCTCTGAGGTCAGGAGAGGTAAGGAAAACAACCCTCTTGTCACCCAGAGAGGCAGGAATGCCTGCCTGGGCCACTGTGCGCGGCTCCAGGCTTGTCCTCATCCTCCCCGGTGACAGGAAAGCAGCTGGTGGCGGAGGGAAAAACAGGAGGTAGATGAGGGGCTGGGGGGGTGGGGGTGGGGCCTGCCTCCCAGGCCCGAGGTTGGGGGAGCCGCAGGAGGAGAGAGGCTTGTGGCCAAAAGAGAAGGGGGACTAGGGGTCCCTGCGCGTGGATGTGTCACCCTGAGAAGACCCAGCACCTCCTTAGCTTGGCCCCCACTCTCAGACCCCAACAGCTTTGCTATGAGCTGAACGGCAACCCCTCTTCCCAGCCAGGAGGCCTCAGACTGGCTAGGCGGGTGGCAGACGTCAGTGCCACGCAGACCTGGGCCACACAGACCCTGACCTTGCCGCCCCTCGCCTTGCGTGACCCCCGCCCTGCCCCCCCAACTTCCCCGACGCCCCAGGTCTCAGCCACGCTAGACGCCAGGCCTACGGAGCTCTGGAGACCCGTGGACCAAGGAACACCGGGGCAGCCTTGAACTTACACGCAGGGAGCTGGGCTGGCTGAAGTCTGCGCTCCGAGCTGGAAAATTAGAGACACGGTGATCTCTTACGTAATAAAAGGTACAAGGAATCCGATGTGACATAGCCCCCCATTTGATTTTCCACCCTCCATTGATGGATGATTGCATCCTCGCTTTGCTTTACTAAAACATTCCTCCCTCACCCCCCACCCTCACGTCCCTCCCCTTGAGTGGTGATGGTGGAGAGCCGAGGAGAAAAATAGAAGGACGGCTGCAGAGAAATCGGTAGGCGTCGGAACTCGCGTTTATCCGCGGGGAGCGTAAGCGCGGCCCTCGGAGGGCATTTTCAAGGGACCCACGCCCCTCCAAGCAGGGGCGAGAGTTTGAGGTCAGTGGCCTGGCTTGGCGCTCGTACCCCCTCTGAGGGAAAAGGAATTTAATCTGAGGAAGAAGCTCAGAGGCTCTGAGGAAGACAGCCATTGTCTCTGAGGGAAAAGGTTGTGTCCAGAAAACGTCCGGGGACGCCAAGGGCCGGTGGCCCTCTGGTGCGGGGAGCCGAGATCCGGCCCGGGATCCTCTTCTGGCCTCTCAGTGGCCCTGTCACCGCCGTCGGCCTGACTTTGCCCTGAGACAGGGCAAGGCGGCCGGAATGAAAGAGGAGGGGGGCCGGAAGCCTCCGTCAATGGTGCTAATTAATTGGGCTCGTGGTCGCCTCGCACCTCTCATTTGAGGCTGTACAGGTGTTCCACAGACATTAATTAATTAGGCCCGCGGCGCTCCCTGTGGGGTTTGGACAGATGTCTGATTCCAGCAGCCCCGTCTTCCCGGCATCGGGGCAGAGCGCGAGGGCCTTGGTTGGATGGGGATGACACCAACATGTCACCTGACCTGTCACCGCCAGGAAAGCCTGGGCAGATGGGGGGTTCACTCTTAGAGGTGATCGTGGGGGTTTTCTGGAAACACGCGGTTGCGGTATTCCCAAGCCCAAGCGCCATTCTCCTCCGTGGGGCGCTACAACTAGGCCCCATCCAGGGATGGGCCGGCTGGCTTTGGCATCAGAGTGGAGACCACTGCCTTCCCGGGGTCACTGACTCACCGATGCGGTGCCAACCTGGAGGGCTGAGTCCTTCCTTGGGTACAAAGCCACGCAGGGGAAGGAGAAGGTTATTTTCACGGGCAAAAAAGTTAATGAGTAATGGTTTCTGGAATTTCTCCTCAGAGAATATAACCTCGTCAGCTCTAGGCTTCTGGCTTCTGAATAATTGTTCTCGATAATAACACATCCTTCTGTGTGTTCAAGAAAGTAGCAATTTATTCCAGGCAAGACTAAAAAAAAAAAAAAAAAAAGGTTGCCTTTATTCATCTTGAGACCTGCCCTCCCCCAGAGATCAAGCAGTGAGGAGAGGAGGCCGGCTTTTTGGAGGTCTTTAATGAACGCCAGGGCATGCCCAGTAGTGGGGACAGGGGCCATGAGTGAGACAGAAAGAAAGAAGCCATAAGAGCTAAGAATTTTTCTGGGAAGATCAGCCCTAATTTCATGCTGAACTTGTTTTCCGTAAGCGCATTTTGGGAAAGAAACGCTGGATTGGCGCTGGGCATCCATTTTGCCCTGCGTTAGACAGCGATGCTGTTCATCGCCCGGACTCCCTTGCAGCTAGAGCTCTGGGTCCCGTAAGGGTCAGCCGATGGGACGCTCTCGTGTAAAATTTGACTTCGGATCTCAGTGAAAGAGGGAGAGAAGCACACCTTTCGGTTGCGCGGATCGTGGCTGAGGCCGCATGGTTCTCAGGCCGGTCCTCGTGGCTTCTGATTATGTTATGTCTCTCTGATTGTGACAGCTTGAACCCGTTGTGTGACTTTGGGGGACTTTTCTGGAAGCTCGGCATTGGGTGGGTCTCTTCAGGCCTCCAAATAATCCTGTAAGCCTCTTAATACCCTACAAGGAATCCCTTTCTGTTTAAATGACCTGGAGTGGATTTTGGTCTCTGCGCTGACCCCTGACCACCACGGCTTCGCTCAGTCACGCTTGCACTCCCGCTGCCTCCAGGCCCTCGCCCACGCCTCTACCCTCCCCCCGCCCCCGACTCCCCCAACCCCCCCAGGTCATCTCCCTTAGGTAGCTAACTCCTACTCATTCTTCAAGACTCAGTTCACATGTCACCTCCTCCAGGAAGGTTTCCCTGATACGTATGTCACCTCCCCATTCCTCATACCCGATACCGCCCAACGCTTCCCTTCACAGTACTTCTCCCATTGGGTTATCGGCATCTCTTTCTGAGCCTTCCTCCTCCACTAGATGAGGAACTGCTTAAAGATAGACTGTGTCTCTTCTTCTTGGTGATCCTGGTGCTAGGCTCGGCTTTCACCAAGAAAACACAGTCCTATGTTGTTTGCACATAGTAGGTCCTCAATAAAACTTTATCGAATCAGAAAACAATATCCGGCAAACACTCACATGTGTGGCTCAGACCTCAGTTCAGTAGAGGGAGAGGCCACCGTTGCCTAGAGAAGGTGGCCCCCAAGGAGAAGAAATCGTGACCCACAAGCCAGGGTGGCCCCCTTGCTGGGGCTGGTTTCCTCCTGGATAAAATGGGGGGCGGGCTTTCATTGGTGTTTCCTGCCGTATATCTCTCAGAACATTGCTTCCTTAAGGTGTTTCTGGGGACACAAGCGTTCCGTGAGCAAATTAGTTTGGGGAATGTTGGATTCAGCAAAATTCAACAGGTTTCTTCCGGGGCCTTTACTGTACCAAAGTGTCTTGTGACTTGCCTCTGGAGAGTTCTAGTCTGCAGTGTTCTATCAGTTGTCGCTTACTTCGACAGCGCTACCAAACCTCAGTGCCCTACCACATTCCATATTTAGGGCTCACGGCCGGGCACGCTCCCGAGTCTGAGGGTGGCTGGCTGGAGGGCCACCTAAACTGATCCCGTGTGGGATGACCCCAGCCGGTCCACTCTGTCCCACCTGTGTCTCCTCCTCCCGCGTGCTACCTGGACACATTCTCGTGATGGCCGAAGAGAACAAGCCTCAGCATCCCAGCTCGCGGTAAGCCTCCTTCCCTCAGGCCTGCCAGCGTGATATTGGCCAACTGGCCCCGGGCTGCGCTGGTGTCCCCGCCTGCAGTGGGAGGACACTGCAAAGCTTTCTGGCAAAGGTCACGGGTTCTGGGAGGGGCAAAGAACTGGGGTCACCATGGTACCCTACCACACAGCGTTTCCCAAAGTCGCTGGACCGAGGAACTCCTCTGTACATCTGACCGGCTCTCCTAACGCACACTTTGAGAAACCCTTGACTAGCGATGCTTGAAATCTTTCGCGGTTCTGATACCTGGATTCCACGCTCTGAGTGGCTTCAGGAGGGAGTGGGTGAGGTTCCCCGCGGGCTGTTCCCATGATGTACCCCTTCTTCACCTCCGGTCACCACCAGACTTTTTGCCCACCCGCTGTTGAGGGGTGAGCAGACGCTCCTGGAAGCATCACTTCCTGAGAGGCGGAGTTCTAGGAACCGTATGGCGGGCCGGGAAATTCATTTTTCTTGTCTTCTGTGACTCCAGGAAGGCATTTCTCGGAGGCTTGAGTTCGGGATGGCCTTCCTCACCACGGCTGTGGCGGCTTCAGCTAGCTCTTCCCCGTGGCTCCGGCCTGGGGGCCCGCTACCTGCCATCGAAGAATCATCCTGGGCTTTCAGGGGTGGGGTTACCCCTGTTTTCCGACATGTCTGGGTGTCCACACTGCCCACCTACCTCCCCTTGGTGGGGGGCAGAGCTGAGCGTCACAACCCCCTGCCTTCACCCTGACCTCACACCCTGTCCAGGCAGAAATGGCAACCGGAAGCTCCCACCCCCAGGGTGAGAGCCCCAAGACCCACCCACCGAGGTGACCCCGAGCATTCACCCGGCACCTCTGGATTTTGCAAACTTGAACCCATTCAGCAGCCTCGCTTGCCTTCCACTAGGCGCGGTGGCAATGCTTCCTGTTTATGAGTCCCTGTCTTGTGTCCCCAGAACTCTGAGAGGTGGAGTTTCCAACCAGACACCAGGGGACTGCTTCGGTTTGATCGGTTTTATCAAAGCCCACCCGAACCCCTTGTGAATGTCCTGTGGCTTTGGCAGGGGCGGGTGAGCTGGAGGACAGCTGGGCAGCTTGGCTTCCCTTTGGGGGACAGAAATTTGGCCTTGTTAAGGAAACCTGCGGGGACGGACGCAGGGATGAAGGCGATCAGGTTACGAAAGCACACCAGGCCTCGGGCACACAAAAGGCCCCAGGGCATGGGGCAGGTGGGGGTGGGGGTGGGGCCCCAAGGCCAGCCGGCCACCTCCAGCTAGGCCCCCACCCAGCCTGCCCACCCACCCTGGAGGCCGCCCTTTGCCTTCAGCAGCTTAGAGGGTTTTGGGGGTGGGGGGCGAGGTCGCGGCAGAAACAGTCCTTTCCTCCTTCTGGGTGGAGAGCACCCCGGAGTGTGGAGGGATGATCTTCTCAGAAATCATCACAGCCCAATGTGTGCATAGAAACAACACTGAAAGGGACCCTGGGGCTTTGCTATGGGTGGCAAATCCTCAGCTTGCAATCAGAGGTCATTTACATTTCTTTTTTTGTGCTTTTCTGGTAGTTTCCAAATTTTCCGTGGCCGTTACATGGTATTGTTAAATTAGGAAAAAAAAAAAAGTGAGGGAAACAAAATAGAATGGTACCATCACGTTTTTGGAGAACTGATTGTTCTGTAATGCTTTGTACTGTATATTCAATAGAATCTCAGTTTAGGGGCGCCTGGGTGGCTCCGTGGGTTAAAGCCTCTGCCTTCGGCTCAGGTCATGATCTCAGGGTTCTGGGATCGAGCCCCACATGGGGCTCTCTGCTCAGTGCGGAGCCTGCTTCCCCCTCTCTCTCTGCCTGCCTCTCTGCCTGCTTGTGATCTCTCTGTCAAATAAATAAATAAAATCTTAAAAAAAAAAAAAGACGTAAAATTGCTACCAGTGCTTATATCTGGAAATATGGTTGATTTAACTTTCTTCATTTGTTTTTCTATTTTCTATTTTTTTAAAAAGATTTTAAAAATTTATTTGTCAGAGCGAGAGGGAGAGCGAGAGCGCGCGGGCACACAAGCTGGGGGAGCGGCCGGCAGAGGGAGAGGGGGAAGCAGGCTTCCTGCTGAGCAGGGAGCCCGATGCGGGGCTCGATCCCAGGACCCTGAGATCATGACCTGAGCTGCAGGCAGAGGCTTTAACCCACGGAGCCACCCAGGTGCCATCCTTTTTTATATTTTCTAAAGGAATGTATTACTTTATAAAATTACGGAAGAGTAACAGCAGAATGAGTGTATTTTTATTTCCACCTTTATTCCCTCGGTAACTGTATTGGGCGTATCCAGAGACCCTGTACCTGGGCTCCAGAAACTAACATCCTAAGGGAGACACAATCACCAGGTGACCATTCAGCCATGACATCGGGGTGTCTGACAGGCTCTATGCTCCCTGACTCGGTCTGAGGCTTATGAGAAGTCTGGCCTGCAGAAACCAGAGCAGAATGGAGACTGGAGGGGTAATAAGGGGTTAACTAGATGACCACTAGGGGAAGGGCTTTCCAGGCTGGAGGGTTGGTACAAAGGCCCTGAGGCTGAAAGGAGAGGCCTAGAGAAAGATATAGGAGGAGGTGCAGCCTATCCTGAAGGAGTCTGGGGTGGGGGGCTCCTTTTCAGTTGAGGGCTTTATCAGTGGGATGCCACCAAAAAGATGAAAGCAAGGAAGTGAGGTGATACATTGCACATTTAAAAACAGCCGCAGCAGAACAATCTAGAATCGGAAACCAGAAAGCATGGGGAGGCTTGGACCGGGGTGAGGAGAGGAGGTGGAGGGAAGTACAGGAGTCTCAAGACCCAGATGCCTTTCAAGGTGCAAGGCGGCTTCTGGGTGGCTGTTGGGTCTGTGCCCTGGGCTTTCTCGAGGCCCCGTGGGGTTACCTGGTTCTCTCTTGCTGGCTCAATGGCCAAGGCCAAGTTAGGTCAGGCAGATCTGAGCAGAAGGAGAAGCCCCCTATAGCGTGGTAGCTTGTCCGAGCTGTGGGCCCCCGAGAGTGACCAAATCTGGAGAGGGGCGAAGCGAACAGAACCCCAGCTTCCGAAGCCCATAGAGACGGAGGCGGTGGCGGCAGACACGCCGATCTTCCTAGGGTTGTCGCCTTACACCGCGCAGTCTGGGCGAGTTGACTGGCCCCCCGCCGCCCCCACCGATCCAGAAAAGGTAAAGGCACGAAGATGGGGGGGGGGGCTGTGAGAGGGTGAGGGCAGAGCGTGTTTCAGAAGGGGGTGTTCACAAAATACGGGATGCCACAGCCTCATGGTGTGGCCTCTGACCTCGGAGTATTATGTGCAATCTCGCACGTCTCCCGAGAGGGCTCTTGGAGGACATTTTCTCTGGCCAGCGTAACCCCTCCCTGCATCCTCCCGACAGGACATGGCTTCTCCGTGAGAGTGGGTCTGTCTCTCTGTGCTGTGGCCGGGTGAACCTCCCCTCTGTCCCTCAGCTCCCGGCATTCCGTAACACCTGGTTCCCGCTCAAGGCCTAGGCTGTCCCGTGTAGCCGGGGCTCCTCCAGGCCACATCCGGGCCATGTCTACGTTCTGACGTGGTAGACACGGTGGGCTGGCTCTACACACGGCTTTCTTCCTTGCCTTTCTCCGTCATAGAGGCTGGGAAGAACAGTTCTGCCATCTCCCAGGCTCCCTTGCAGCCGGTGGTGGCCACGTGACTCAGATCCAGCCAACTGAGTGTAGGAGGAAGATTTTGGTGACGGGCCATCTCAGCTGGCATGTCCTTTTGGCCCTTTGTCCACCTCTTCCCCTCCCCCCTGCCCCATCCTCCTGTATGGAATTTAGGCTCATGCCTGGAGTTGCAGCAGCTATATTGTGATCACGAGGACAAAAGCCACACACTAACGATACTAGAGAAGAAGACAGAAGAAACCGGCCTTCAGGGATGTTGTTGGGTTGCCATTCTGGTCCTGGAGAGCCACCTCCTTCATTTCTTTCCATATGAAGCAAATAAGTCTCTTACTTGTTTAAGCCACGGTTCCTTGGGTTTTCCATAACTTATCAAATTCAAATCCAAGGGACACACATGATTTTAAACTCAGAACAACTCAATGGCGCAGAACTGGTATCTTTGTTTCACAGATGAAGACACTGAGGCTCTGTGGGTTCAAATAATCAAGGTCAGACAGCTAGTTAGGTGCAGATTTAGGGTTTGAATGCACGAGTGTCTGACTCCAAACTCTTTCTTCTTTTTCTTTAAAATTTTATTTGTTCTTATTATTTATATAAGATTTATTTATTTATTATTTTATTTACTTATTTATTTAATTAATTTATTATTTATTTGAGAGAGAAAGAGCATGCGAGCACATGAATGAAGGGACAGGTAGAAGCAGAGGGAAAAGCAGATTCTCCACTGAGCAGGGAGCCCGACGTGGGGTCCCATCCCAGGACCCTGAGATCACGACCTCAGCCAAAGGCAGACGCTTACCCGACTGAGAAACCCAGGTGCCCCATGACTTCAAACCCTTTCTCTACTCTTTCTATACTACCTCCTTCCACGCAGAAGAGAACTGGCCTCACCAGCCTAATGGTGGAAACCATACCTAGAGTATGACAGATGTTTCGTACGAGGTTCATGAGTAGCAGTGAGAATTTTCCTTATTATTATTATTATTTTTTGAATTTTCCCTATTATTGGTTGGTGCTTTTGCCATGATCACAAACATGCTCTCCGTTATGGGCTAAGTTGTGTCCCCTCAAAATACATATGTCTTAAGCCCTAGTACCCACATTTTAATAAAGATGTGACCTTATTTGGAACTAGGGTCTTTTTAGAGGTTATCAAGTTAAAGTGAGGTCATTAGGGAGGGTCCCTAATTCAATATGCCTGGTGTCCTTATAGAAAGAGGAAGTTTGGGTAGAGACAGACACACACAGTGGGGAAGAGGACGTGAACACATGGGGAGAAGATGGCCTTCTACAAGCCAAGGAAAGAGGCCTGGAACAGATTCCCTCACAGGCCTCAGAAGGAACCAACCCTGCTGACACTGTGATCTTGAACTTCCAGAGCTGTGAGACAATACATTTCTGTTGTATAAGCCACACAGTGTGTGGCACTTTGTTCCAGCAGCCTTAGCAAAAGAATCTACCCTCCTAGGTGAATTTCTTCCGTCCTTCTCGATCCTTTCTCTTGCCTTATGTATCAGTCAGCTACTGCGATCCTGCTGTGTAACAAACCACTCCCCAGATCCGCAGCGTTGAGGTTGGGTTCAGATCTGTGCCATGTGTCTCTTATCCTTGTTGGGCCATTGGACTACCTGGAACACCTTTTTCTCATGGTGATGGCAGAAGCGTAAGAGGCCAAGCTTGGCCACCCCAGCGCATTTTAAGCCCTTTCTCACCTTAGAGTCTGCCAACATCTCATTGGCCAAACGAAATCATATGGTCCAGCACCACATCAGCTGGGGAGAGGCGGTAGTACACTCTAAACCACAGAGGGAGAGGGAAGGGGGTGAAGATTTACTAAACTATAAATCAAATTTCACCCTTCCTAGGGGTGCTCTGGTCTTGGAATGAACCCACATATCCTTTTTCCTATTTGACTTGATCAAAGGCTTCTCACATCTTCATCCTATATATGCTTTTGTGGCATCCCTTCCACCTCCTCAAGGTCATTTCCATCTTAGCCTTCTGTACCAATTAGAATGATTTCTGCTGGGGCGCCTGGGTGTAACCTTACTGGGTTAAAGGCTCTGCCTTCGGCTCAGGTCATGATCTCAGGGTCCTGGGATGGAGCCCCGCATCGGGCTCTCTGCTCGGCAGGGAGCCTGCTTCCCCCTATCTCTCTGCCTGCCTCTCTGCCTACTTGTGATCTCTCTCTCTCTGTCAAATAAATAAATAAAATCTTAAAAAAAAAAAAGATTTCTGCTGCACGTGATGGAAAATCCAGTTCAACCTGGCTTCAACAATAAAGAGATATAATGGCTTTAGTAACTGACAAATGTGACAGTTGGATGGGCTTCAGGTGTGGTGCGTTCAGGGCTCCAACTCCATTTATCTGCCAGTCTCCTGGCTCTTTTCTGCCATGTGTCACCTCGCGCCTCAAGAAAGCTTCCCTCGGGGTCAATATATGATTACGGCCCTACCTATAAAACAGACAAACAAACAAAATAACTCGAAAACTATGCAAGTGCCCATTAGCAGTAGAATGGATCAATAAATTTCCAGGCAGAACTAATTTATGCTGTTGGAAGCTAGGACAATGGTCACCCTTGGGGATGCAGGGTAGTCGCTGGAAGAGGCCACAGGGGGCTTTTGGACTGTCAGTCACGTTCCTTGGCTTCTTGATGGGGACTCTGGTGACATGAGTATAAGTTCGTTTTGTGAGATGCGGCCAAGGTGTACACTTATGACATGTGTACTGTTCCTTGTGAACCTGTTGCTTCAAATACAAGGTTATTTACAGCACTCCCCCAGGCTGCTGTATGGAGACCAGGAGAATGGGTAAGGGTCGTAGTAGGCAGACTCAGGAGGAGACTGTCGCCATAGTCCAGGTGAGCAATGAAGCAGCGAGGTGAAGGTCGAAGCTACTCACCTGGGCTACCGGTGAGGAAAGAAGGGAAAAAGGAATGAGGGAAGGTGGGAAGGTGAGGAAAAGGCAGACCACTTGGCCCTACTGATGGGCTGGAGGGGGAGTTTGAAGGTTCTGAGGGGAGCGGGAGAGGCGCCATGAGCACTGGGACAGAGCTCAGGGAGTAGCGGGGGATGGTAGCCTGCCCCTCACAGCCAGGGTCTTCTGGGGACCACGCAAGAGAAGCAACACTGGGCCATTTGCCTGACCCCCCAAAATGGCATTTCTTTCTTAGAAAATGGAAGCTCCCATCAGCAGAGGATGAGAGTGCCAGTTGTTCCATGCATTACAACACAGTATGGTTGTAGGATCTTTTTAAAGCATACATCAGCTTGTTTCTGGCCTGCTCAAACTCCCACAATGACTTCCTGTAAGAGTTAGAATAAAATCCTGACTCTTCTCCACGGCCTGTGATAAGGCACTACCTATTTCTCAAGAGGCCAAGCTTGGTCTCGCCTCAGGACATTTGCATGTGCTGGGCTCATCACGCCCAGGTCTTTGCCTGTCTGCCTTTTCTCATCGTTCACAACTCAGTGTGTTTCTGCTACTCCTGGTGCATAACGAATCACTCCAAAAGTTGGGGGCCTGAAACGAGGATTTTATTACGCTCACGGGCTCTAGGAGTTAGGAGTGCAGATGGGGCACAAAAAGCTTGCTTCTGTCCCACCGTGACTGGAGTCTCCGCTGAGAAGACATATAAAGCCTGGGGGTGACCGGCAGCTGGGCCCTGGACTTTTCTGGAGGCTTCTGGCACCTGTGCTGGGATGACTCAAAGCTTCAGTTCATCCGGGACAGCCGGCGAGAGAGCATACATGGGACTTCTCTCGCTGTTTGGGCTTCCTCACAGCATGGCAGCCTCGGGCTAGTCAGACTCTTCACGCTGGAGTCAGGGCTCCAGCGTGAGCGTTTGTGGGAACCAAGCAGAAACTCTGTGGCCTTCTGTCACCTACTCTGGCATTCTACTCGTTGAAGTAGTCGCGAGCCCGTCCAGATTTGGGGGTGTGAGGGATGTGCTTATTTATATTTTTTTCCTTCCACTTTTATATCACTAGCGGCTAGTGCCGTACCTAAAACCCAGTTCATATTTGTCGAGAGGAAATGATTCCACGATAAGCAAGATAGCATGCTTTGGGAGCACAGAGGCTGGCTTTTGTTGGGGATTCCAGTAAAGCCTGCCCGGAGGAGGTGACAAAAGCTGTCTTGTCGGTATGGATCTGTGTATGCAGACGAAAAGATCAGCAGGGACCTGGAGCACAGGACCCAGTCGGGGCCCCTCCCCTTCAGCGCATGCGTGTGATGAGGGGTGCGGGGGCGGGGGGGGGGTCATGGCGGGAGCAGACCGTCGGAGCTGGAGCGCGCAAAGCGAATCTGGCCTCGCTCCTGAGGGCTGCAGAAAGCCCCATGAATAATTTTAAGCTGATATTAAATGATGGGATCAGATGAGCTCTTTTCCAAAGGTCATGTCTTACAGATGGAGTGTTTTTCCCACAGGCAGCAGGGATCCAGGCGGGCACTTGAGCGAGGCCTTGCCTGCAGCCCTTCATCCCTGTTCGCCTCTCCGGCCCTCATTATGCCTTGGCCGCACCTTCTGTCCGGGCTGCTGCAAGGTCCAGGTGGCCCGGTTCTGGAAACTGAGGCCTCCTGGGGATTGGATGGGCTGAAGTTCATCTCTTGGTTTCTCGGGAGTAAAGAGGGACGGCTACGGACAGAGGTCTTACCCCTCGACAATAATCTGCGGCTATGCTCTTAACAAAACCCAGGACTGGGCGGTTGAAGTCTGTGCTGTCTGGGGCCTGAGACGACAGACTGTGGGCCAGGCCGGGCCTGCAGTTGCAGGTTGCTGAGGCTGCTGGTGGTTCTCGAAATTTCCTTATAGGATTCTCTCGATTTTTGCCTATGTCTGGAATTCTCCATAATAAAAAGGCTAAAAAGACATCACAGTCACCCCAATAAAATCACTGTCTCCTGTTCTCCATCTTCCCTTTCAGAAAACCATCATGTTGGGCACATTCTGTCCCAATGACTTTAAAAGCAATAGTTTTTGACCATAATGTCAGGATAACAGCAAGATGATTAGCAACTCACACAGGATGTGAAAGCAGTAATCGTGTTTTTCAACTTATTATAGTGACTTAATGGTCATATATTTTATCCTGAAGCCTGGAAAATGCATATTGAAAGTGTGTACCCCAACACAAAAGCTATTATTTTTAACGCTCAACTTTATGTAGAGTACAAAAACTGTCAACTTTCATAAGGTGAGCAGGGAGACTAAACTTTACTCTTTTGGAGGATTTAGGCACAGATTCTAGTGGTGACTTTCATACCCAGCCAAGTACACCTGGGCTCCCTGAGATTGTTTGGAGTTGTGAGGATGGAGAGCGGCAGCCTCATTTCTACAAAGAACTTCAGGTCCAGGGTGGAGATCTCAGTGTCTGTTTTCAGAGGTACTCTTTCCAGTAGGGCCACCAGTTCCAACATGGCTGCCTATTCCAACATGGCCACTGATTAGTGCTGTTGAATACCTACCAGGGACTGCTGCTGTTCTCAGAGTTCTTTTTTTTTTTTTTTTTTTTAAGATTTTATTTATTTTCTTGACACAGAGAGAGAGATCACAGGTAGGCAGAGAGGCAGGCAGAGAGAGAGGGGGAAGCAGGTTCCCCGCTGCACAGAGAGCCCAATGCGGGGCTTGATCCCAGGACCCTGACATCATGACCTGAGCTGAAGGCAGAGGTCTAACCCACTGAGCCACCCAGGTGCCCCTGTTCTCAGAGTTCTGAGGGGAAATTGCTGTCTCAGGCTGTGAGGAGCCACTCTTCTAAAGGAGGGGTCTGGTAGTTCTGTGTACATGGGCACACAGATATGCACTCTTGTGGACACCTAAAGAGACTGGGGAAGAGGTTAGGCTGAAGCTCTAGAGTGAAACACAGCTGGCCAAGGCCACAAGGTTGACAGCCTTGTGGGTTCCATTGCTGGTCAGAGGTTTGTAGAAGCCACAGCCAGGGCCTTCCCAGAGGCAGGCCATGTTAGAAGCGAGGGGTGACAGGTTTTTCTGCTGAGGCCTACCGCAAATGCTGGTGGATGGGTATACAGGGGAAGACGATGGCTCCTGGGGTCAGGCCAACCTGTGGGCAGTGCTTCAGGGTTGTCCTGGTCTGCGGGTAGCGTCTCTGACAGGTCAGCAGGGAGCCTGGAGACCTGGAGGGCGGGGTGTGAGGGCAGGCCTCACCTCAGCGCGGGGAGTTCTGGGAGCAGAGGAGTCCGGAGGGCTGGGGGCTCACGGTTTCCACCCTGTCGAGTGGACACTGAGGATGAACAGTAAAGACCCCTGCTCGAGGCTTCTGGAAAGGGGGAGGCCTTTAGGAGGTTCACAAATACTTTGTATTGTGGAACTGTGAGCATGGGACTTGAGGGCCGTTCATGGGGCGGGAAGCCCCTGTTGTATGCTGTCACATCCCAGCGCGCCGGCGTACCCTGGCCCCAGTCACGGCAAAGGCTCAAGACACTCCTGGGCCCTGTCCCAGTCCTACCTGCCCGCAGGGAAGCCATCCCTCTCCCAGGACGCATGCCCCAGCTTGTCCTCAGGGGTGGCGGTTCCCACAGGAAGGCTGCTCGCCACTGTAGCTTCCCAGTCTTGAGGTTGCTCACCTCCCTTCCTCAGTCCATACTCTCAGCCCGACCACATCACACTCCAGCTCAATGCTCTTCTGTGGCTCCCCATTTTGCTCAGATAAAAGCTCTAGGTCTTGTTCGGATTGACCAGGCCTCCCTGGTCTGACCCCTTCTCCCCACCTCCCTGACCTCATATCCTGTTACCACACCCCTCTCTCTCCTCCCTGCACTCCAGCCACCTTGGCCTCCTCGTCCTCCCTAGAACACACCAGGCACACTCTGACCTCAGGACCTTTGCATTGACTGTTCCCTCTGCCTGGCATGCTCTTCCTCCAGCTATCTTCCTGGCCTGTTTCCTCACCTCCTTCCGTTTCCTTCCCAGCGACCCCTTCCCTGACGTGCTGTTGAAATACAACAGCCCTTCCCTCGTCCAGTTTCCTGTACTTACCCCCCACCCCTACCCCCGCCCCACTCCGGAGCCTCTACCATCATCTGCAGGGCGACTTATCTGAAGTGTTTTTGTGTATTGTCTATTTCCCCTCATCCACGTGGAAGCTCTGAGCCAGCCGGGACTTTTCACCACTGTCATTCACTGCTCGTCCCGAGCTCAACATAGTGCTCGGCATGGTCAGCCACGGGGTCGGCAGTTGTTCAGGGAACGAATGGATGCTCTCACTCCGGCCCCTTTGGGTCCTTGCTCTTCGCTGGGTCCTTTCCCACGGGCTCAAATCGGCCTCAGCTCCCAGCAAGCCTTCCCCAGCCTTCCCTCTCCTCTCTCTGCCAGACTGCTTGTCACCCACCCTTCTGTGCTCACTGCCCCCACGTTGTGACCCACAGTGTGCGTCTGACCCTGTTTCCTGCAGGCCCCGACGGCCCATGTGCCGTGTCCTGCTGCTCTCCCCACCCCAACCCTCTGGCCCCAGCGCTCAGGCCCTCCACCCCCCGAGGGTCTCTCCCTGCTCCTGTGTGTCCCCTCCCCACTTCTTTTTGTGCCCCCTCCTCGGGCTCAGCCCTCCTCCTGGCCCCAAGGTGTCCTCTGCCTCCTGCTTCTGTCTCCGGGGGCTCTCTCCCTTTAGAGGTCTACTCCATCAATCTCCTCAATCCAAAATCAATGAGGAAAAGCCCAACAGCCAAGTGCATGGATTAGTTAAAGAAAAAAAGCAATAAAAAAAAAAGGAGAAAAAGAATCAAGAAAAGTCCGGCTCATCAGCTCCTCTCCAGTTCGGCTTCTCCCCGACCCCTTCCATCTCCATGGGGCCCCTGGCCATTTCCCCTGGTGCCCAAGTAGAGGATCAGCGTCACCTTCGGACCCCCCCACCACATTCCTCCAGGAGGTCACGCTGCATCACCTCTCCTGGGGCTCTCTGAACATCTTTTCCCTTGTCTCTTCTCCTGCCACCACCCTGCTTTATCCTTCTCATCCTTCTCCTGGGAGATGATTGCAAAAGCTGTTAAATGGGGTCCTCTGTAGCCGATGTGTCTTCGGAAGCCAGATTAGTTCCAATTACCCTGTATTAGCAAGGATCTAACCAAGAAAACAGAAACCACTCTAGGTATTTAAACAAAGGGAATTTAATCCAGGTAACTGGCTTCACAGACAACTGGAGGAGCTGAAAAGCCACATAGGGCACAGTGAGGTAACACAGAGGTCAGCAACCCAAAGATTAGTAACAGCAGGAAGCTGCTGGCTTCCCTAGGGCTGGAGTGGGGAGAAATACCCTGGCTTCTCCCGCCTGATCTTCCACCGGTATCTCTCATTGGCTGAACCGAGCTAGAGGACAGGTGCAAAGCAGTCTGGGAAATGTAGTTTCCTGCCATACAGAGCGGGATAAGAGAAGGGCGGGGGTGGGGTGGGGTGGGGTGGGGTGGGGTGGGAGGGGTGGGGGATGGATCTGAGAGGAAGAGAGATAAATGACTATCTATGCTCCCTGGCAAAGAAGCCTTCTGTAGTTCCCTCTCCCTACCAAATAGAGTCTGAACTCCTGAGTGTTTCTACTTGCTTTGGGTCCTCTTCTGTCCACTTTTCTGCTCTTTTCTGCCATAGCCCCTGCATACGCACACCGAATGTGGATGATAAGGGGACCCCCTCCATTAGCATCTGCCACCTCTGTCTCCTTCCTCACTTTGTCCAGAGACCTGCCCTTCCAGCCATGCTTGTGCAACCTCATGCAGACTCTAATGCCCAGGTGAAGTGCCACCTCCTCCATGAAGCCTTCCTGCCCATCAATTCTAGCCGCTCCCCCCCAACAAACCAATGTTCTCTTTTTCTTCTCCAGCACTTCCAGCATTTATACCTTGCCTCGCTTCTCCCTGTATCATAGTTATTAATGGGCTTGTCTAAGCTCCTCCATTAGCCTGCAGGCTTCCTCAAAGGCATGTTCAAAATGAAGCCTCCACAGCCCCCCAGCACGCAGCACCCTGCACCTAGGGAGGGCGTACCGCATTCTAGTTTAATAAATGAACAAGTAAGTAGCAAGCCACACATCAGCAGGTGGGGATGCCTAGTCAACACAGGTGAATTAATTTGGACTTTTTGGCAATCTGTGCTTGGTGGGGGGCGGGGTGGAAAGGCTGGGGGAGTCGTGCAGGGCGGGGAGCAGATGTCCACATTCTGCCTTGTTATTACTTCAGCTTATTGTTCCAGGTTTTTTCTTTTAGAGAGAAAAGAATCCGCCCATGTTTTCATGTTGTTCTCATTGAAATCCACCCACAGGCTTTGAAACGAACCCAGTGGTGAAGCGCAAGGAGAGAGAGGGCGGCAGGTCTGTTTCTCTAGCGTGGTTGGTGGATCAGCCCGTGGGCCGGGGCTCCCCGGGGCTCCCTGGGGCTCCAGTGCAGGAAGCAGAGGCTGGACTGCCCGAGTGGGCTGGAGAAACCCCACATGAGCATGGCCTTGGGTAAATGCTCCCGGGGGGGGGGTTAGAGGGGGAGGCTTGGGCGCTGGAGCATTGAAAACGTGTCTGTGAATTCACGTTTGTAGGAAGCATTTTTCAAGCGCTTACCTTTTCTGCAGTGAGAGGCTCTCGGGGAGTTGCAGACTATGGGAAGGGATGCGGGTGTGAGGCTGAACCCAAGGCAGAGGTGGCTCGGGTTTGGAGTCCCCGTTGTGGGCCAATTATACACGAATTCAGTTGTTCATTCATACATTTCATAAACGTGCATCGAGGAGACAGCAGAAGGATCAGACTTTTGAAGCCAGCCTAATCCCCTTATCCAGACGATGGAGGTCCAGAAAGGTTAAGTGACTTGCTTGAAGTCACACAGCCAGATACCAGCAGTGTAAGGTTTTAACCTGGGGCTCCTGCTTCCCCGTCTGGGGCTCCCAAGGATTGTGGGGCTGCCAAGAGGAGTCCAGCCTGCCCCTGCCTTCAGACATGGGGATTGAGGGTCACATTTGGAGTGGTTTTCAAAAGTGGTGACTGCCTCTCCGGGCTTACCGTGGCCCTGGGGGTGCGCTGGTGTCTTTGCGTACTTTGCGCACTTTACGTCAAGCCGGGGGTCCTTCCAGCGGGTGGAGAAATGTGTCTGTCTCCGAGCAGAACCGGTTAGACCCCTCGCCCCCGAACGTGTCCACGGTTGCCCCATCGGCAATGTGTATCTCTGACCCTGGTTACTTTACAGACTGCATTCTCTGCTCTGCGTTTATAAAGCCGCGTCAGCTTGGGGTGTGGACAGGAATGACCGGCGCTGTCTAAACAAACCACGAGCTTTTGGCAGCCTGCTTGCCAGGGTGCTTGTGACATCCTCCGGCCCGGCAAGGTGGGTTGGCTTGGAACTCCTGGCTTTGCTTGTTTGGAGAGCTCGCCGGTATAAAGGCAGGTCTGTGCCCTTCCGTTCCTCAGAGCGAGTGGTGGGAGCTCTCGCTAATCTACGAGGCAAAGGTGTGGGCCCCCCCACCTCCCTGGGACATGACTGCTACTCCCTCCGCACCCACCTAAGCTGCCATACCTCCCCCCCCCACACCTTTCTCTTAATCACCAAAGCACAAAGAGGAGACCCCAGCGGGCAAAAAAAAAAAAAAAAAAAAAAAAAATCACAAGCAGATTTTTACCAATGAGAAACCACAGGAACAGGTACATTTCGGCAAAATGAAGGCCTAGCAGCTTCTCTTCAGAGATGCTGCCCTAAATCACGCAACTTCAGTCTCTCCTCCGAGACGTATGTTTGAAAAATCAGGCTCAAGTCTGTCATTTTAAACAGCTTTTCAAATGACACAGAAATTATACTATTTTTAGGTCAAACACTCTGCAAAAGTTGACATTTGAAGGTTCGGCTATGTGTGAAAACATCCAAAAGGAAACGTGTGATTTCTCCTCTTTTTCTTTCTTTCTTTTTTTTCCCTCCCAGAAACAATAAACAGGAGTGGCTTGGGTTTATTTGCGCCCGTTCTTATCCCTCTTACATTTGCATTTCTGGTGTTTATTGGTGTAATTCTCCAGCCACCCACTCCACGTGGCAGATGTCACCTGAAGGCCGCCCTTGGAAATGCGGTCCCTACAAATAAAAGCAGGTCGTTAGACTGCAATCGTCTTTGTTCCCTTAACTATGGCGGTTTCTCCCTCCGCACAGAGCACGCTCTATATAAAGCCATAACCATTCAGAGTCACACGTAGGCTATATAAAGGCGCTGCTGAGAGATGAAAGATGTTTTTAACCCCTTCCTCCCAGGCGTCGGTGGCAGCTGCCTGTGCTCGGTTCTAGAATGTACAGAGTTCTGGGCTGACGTGGGGCAGGGGTGGTGGTGGGGGAGCAGAGGGCAGGGGATGTGAGTGCAGCAGCAAGGTGGGAGAAATCCCCATCCCCACCCTTGCCTCCCCCTTCCTGCCTCTGTGTAGAGTGGAGTTGGGGGGGGGGAAACTTTCCCTGCCCCCAGGGATTGGGCGCGGCTCAGGTCCCTCGAGCAGGAGGAGCGGTTACCCGGCGGGGGGCTTTCATCTGTGATTTTATTTGCCCCCCCCCCCCCACCCCGTGCACGCTGCCATCTCTGGAGGGGGGCCAGGACACTTGGGATCAGAAGGGTCAAGGTGGCGGGGCTTCCTGGAGGATCAGTTGTATTTGATTTGAAGTCACGGTCAATGTTGCGTTTATATGAAAACAAGCGCGGGGCTGTCTGCTGGGACAGAATGCAGATGGGCGCGAATGTCAAAGCTAAGCCTGGAGACTCACAGAAATGCCCGGCTCGCTGAGGTGCCACCTTGAGCTCCTGTGAGACCCTCGGGAGGCAGTTAGGGCCCTTTCGGTGACAAAGTTTAAGAAGTCGTTCTTTAAGGGGCACCTGGGTGGCTCGGTGGGTGAAGCCTCAGCCTTCGGCTCAGGTCATGATCTCAGGGTCCTCGGATCGAGCCCCGCATCAGGTTCTCTGCTCAGCAGGGAGCCTGCTTCTCCTTCTGAGCACAACCTGGCACTCCCGGCGAGTGCTGCAAAAGGCAGTCCCAACAGGCCCTCGCTCGTTAGACCCCTGAGGGCAGCAGCGCGAACACCCTGTAGCGCTTGGCTTCCACAGGACCTACGTGGTCACTTCTGAAGCAAGCCACGTCTGCTTCCGAAACTTGCTTTCATGGAGGACAGGACGCATGTGGGGGTGGGGGGTTGGGGGGGGTTGGGAGCCCAGCTGGACAGGTGCAGGGAAGGGGAGGAAACAGCTGGTGGAAACTCCACCCTGGATTGGACGCTGCGGTGCTTTGAAAGCGAAGTCCACACGTTCTTTGACACCCTGCCCCTCGAGGGGGATGCCAGCTGCCACGTGGTGAAGACCGAAGCCTCCCGTGCACAGAAACTCCGAGATAATAGGCGTGCGCCGTTTTAAGCCACTGCGTTTCAAGGTCGTTCCTTCTGTAGCAGTAGATACAGACACCTCTCCTTGTCCTTCAGAATGTCTTTCGAAAGCTGCCAAGACTTCATTGATGCCTTTCTTTTTTCCTCCTGGCTTTTAAGAATGTCGGAAGCTGGAGAACGAAGACGTGTGGTTTTGGAGTAGGGCCAGTAGTAGGGCGGGCATCCATGCTGAGTGTTTTCCCGAAGCTGTCGAAAGGCAAGGGTTATTCGTCCCATTTTATAGGTGAGAACACCGAGGCTCAGCGAGGCTGAAACCTTTGGTCCAGATGAAACAAGTAGCTTGTTTGTTGGGACACCCACTCTGTGTCTCTTCACTGGTAACAAGCTGCCTTTGCTTGGGAAGAGAGCAGCTGGGTCAAGGGCCTGGCCTTGCATCTGATGAATTGCATAGCCTTTGGCAAGTCACTCTTCTGTGGGGGCCTTTTTGCTTTGTGAAATGGCCCACATCCCATTCCTTGGGGCACAAGGGGCTGTCAATCATAGTGGCCCACTCTCTCGTGGCAACAGGTGCGGAACATGGCCTCTGGCCTGGCCTATCAGAATGGCTTATTCCCCGGACCGGGTGATTTGGTAAGAAATATGCACATAATTCGAGCCAGGCCAATCTAAAGCTCCCTCAGGGCATCTCTGCCTGAGCCACTGGGGAGAGCCGCTCTTTCTTTCTGCAGGGCCTGCTAATCCAGGAGGCCGTGGATCTGGTGCTGTGGGATTAGTGGGCCTGCCTGTCTACAGAGTCAGGTCAAGGCAAGCCATGTAGGGAGGCAGAGCTGTGGAGCCCCTTGAGCCCCTGGATCCAGCTATGCCTGAAGCCCCCCATCTCTCTAGATTCCCCGGTTATGTCAGTAACCGGGGAATTTGTTTGTTTCAGCTACTTTGACACGGCTTTGTGTTGTTCGCCGTGCAGTGGGCAAACTTGGGGGTCGCTTTTGGCATGTCAGAGCGGTAGAGCAGAGCTCCTCTATACGGTGACCAAATGTAGCAGGTGTCGATGGTGCCCTGCTGGCCCATGCTGGAGGTCATGGCAGACTGTTTCCTTACAGGCCAGTGGCTTCCTGTATCTTTCTGCTTGAGGTGTTGTCTGGCTTTAGGACCATGCGTGGACTTTGTGTGTGCACGGGTCTGTGTGCATGGGTTGGGGGTGCGGGAGTGGGGAGGGAAGGTTGTTCTAAAATGGCCGGGAATTAATAACTCAGGGTGACCCTCTTCCAATGAGGGATGGAGGTGGATGGACACATACTTCAGATTCCCTTGCCCCTTGAGAGGACAATCTGGAGGCGCCTTCTACATAGTCTCCCTGAGGGTCCCCAGCAGGACCGCGCCCCAGTAGCCTGCAGTGGGAACCCACTCAGTAAAGCAAAGCACGCTTCACCGGCTCCTCTCCTCCCAGGTGATTCCTGGGATCACTTCCCAGATGAACTACCTGTAACCCCAAACCCCCGTCTCCGGGTCTGCTCTGGGGGGAAAATCTAAAACTAACCCGTCGGTACATGGAATTTTGATTCTTTTCTGGAGTTGACAGATCTGGAGATACTTCTCATCATTGAGAAGCCTGAAACCTCAAGGTTCCCAGCCTTAGCAGTTTTGTGGGTGAAACAGTTCCCATATGGGACATTCGAGGACTGTCCCAAGGCTCCACGGGGCAGGGCAGGACAGCGGGGCGGGAACGGCAGGGGTCTGGGACCCCAGTGACTTGCAGGAGACGTCTTGAAATAACAGTTGAGGGGACAGATGGGGGTTGGAGCATTTGGGCTCTTGGGGGTTGCCTCGTTCTGGCACTTTGTGGGGTTCCTGCCTTCTCCCCTGCACCCACAGCCTGGAGGTATGTCTGCACAGATGACAGCAAGAGACGGGCTTGCTTTCCAGCCGATGGTATTGTTTGCCTTCCTCCCCCACCTCCCTCGCCTTTGTTCTCTCTCTTTCCTTTTGCTGCTCCCGTTTGTTTATGTTTAAACACGTCTTGTCCGGTGTCGCCCGCCTCAGCAGAGTGGCAGGAGAGCGGTCGACAGCAGGATTCCCAGTTCGCCCTCCCCTGCAAGGCTGGGGCTCCTCTGCTCTGGGGACCAGTTTCCCGGGACTGCAGGCCTGGCCTGGGGAGGTTTGGCTGTCGCTGCTGCTCCCGCGGGCCAGCCCCCTCCCCCGCTCTTCCTTCTGGTCACTTCCGCAGTGGCATCTGGGCCGCAGACATTGTTTTCCCCTAATTGCATTGCAGCCGAGGAGAGCCACGCTAATAGACGGAGCGGAGCGTAGGAGAGGGGCCTGGCAGAGCTTGGCCCAGTGGCTGCAGCTTCTGCGTGGGGTTTGGAGCAAGAGGAAAATAAGAAGGTTCACTTGGGCTACCGAATCCCCCTTCCCCTCGGGGGTATCCCTCTCCTTTTTGGATTTTGTCTTTTTCCCCGAAGTACGCGATGGATAGAGTGAAGGCTTAGCGTCCAAGGCGCTAAGCAGGCATTTTGGTAGAGTTTTCCATATGTCTACATGCCCTCACCGTTCCAGGTCAAGATACAGAACTTCGTCATTGCTCCAGAAGGTTCCGTAATACCCCTCCCAGTTAGCACCCCCTCCTCCCGCCGCCAGAGATGACCACTAGCCCGACCCCTCTCACTGGAGATGGATTGCCTGCTTTTTAACTGCAAGATGGAATCATCCAGCATTGTCCCCTTCTTCTTTCTTTTTTTTAATTTTAAAAGATTTTATTTTACTCGAACTTGCAACCCCGAGATCAACAGTCACATGTTCTACCGACAGAGCCGGTCACGCGCAAGTGTTGTCCCCTCGTCCCCCCTTCTGTGTCTGGCTTCTTTTGACCCACATTATGCCCATGAGCTGGCATGGAAATGGTCCCCCTCCTCTTTTTGTTGTTGGTTTGTTTCATTCGATTCCTCACCGCGGAGGGTACGGAATGTTCAGACCCGGCAGGGGGGTAAAGCCAGGAGCTCCAGATTTGAGTTTGGGCCCCATCCACAGTCCTGGTGGGGGCATTCCCTACGGGCGCACCTTCCCCCCCAACTGTGAGAGGCTGATGCGTGGATTCTGCCAGAGCCCCGCTTGGGAGGCCAAAGCAGCCTCGGGCATCAGGTTCCCTGGTAATTCCAGGCCGCTGGGCCAGTAACCTCAGGGTGGAAACGTGGAAACCTCACTGGCTCTTTGGGATGCCGAGGAAACTGGAGCAGCCCCACGTATGGGGTGGGGCTCCGAAATACTAAGTTGCACAGAGAAAAGAAAAGAAAAGAAAAGAAAAGAAAAGAAAAGAAAAGAAAAGAAAAGAAAAGAAATACTAAACATGCAGACAGCAATGTCACTGAGGTCTGGTGGCTTTCAGCCCAGTGCAGCCCTCTCCTCTCCTTTCTGGATTCCTTTGATGGCCCTGATCAGCAGCCCTGATCTTCCCTCCTCTGATTCACCAGCTCGCTGAGGGCGGCCAAGCTCCCAGGGCCTGTGCTTATCCTGCTACTCCTCTGTTCACAAGCCTTCCGTGGCTCCCTACTGCCTGCTCAAATCGGTATTCTTCTTAGGCAGAAGCTGTCTCCCTTTTTGCACAGCTGGGGTCCTGCTGGCTGGTGTGACCTACTTCTCTATTCCTCCTGGCCTATGGATCTTAAGAGATACTCTTTTCTCTTCCATCTCCCCGGGGAGGTTCCCAGTTAGCCCAGTCCACCAGGGAGGGCCTTGGTTCCCAGGGTCACTTCATGGACCAAGATGCCTGCTTCAGCTCCAGCCATCGTGACTGCATTCCAGCCAGTAAGAAGGAGGAAAAGGGCATGCCATCTTCTTTTAAGGTTTGTCATAATAATCATCACATCATTTTCCATGTGCCAACCCCTGTTCCAAGTACAATATTATCCTATGAAGTAAGTACTATTATTTGCCCCATTTCACAAATGAGGACATGGAGACACAGAGAGGTTAAGTAACTTGCACAAGGTCACACAGCTAGGAAGTTACTGAATCAGGATTTGAACTCAGATAGTCTCATTACAGCCTCTGTGCTGACAAGCCCTCTGTTTTTGTGCTTTTCCCTTCCCAGGTCTTTGTAGGTCCTCCTTGATCTTCCAACCCACTGGGCAGAATTTAGGCACATGGCTGTACCTACCTCCAAGGGAGGCTGGGAAATGTAGTCTTTGTTCTATGTGGTCATGTGTGTAGGAAAAATCTGGGCGTTTGAGTGCTGGGGAAGAGGGGAGGACAGATCTAGGAGGGTGGCAAGAAGTTCCTGCTTGAGGTGTAATTTCCATTCTAACCGTATGGCTCTATTATGTGACCTGTTCATTCATTTAGCCCTCAAGCTTCTAGAAGGTGGGCATTCGGTTTCTAAGAAAGGCTCTCGCCGCCGGGGCCTGGATAGAAAATGACATTCTTTGCCTTGCTGTTGACTTTAAATCTAGAGCAGCTCCATTTAGGACCCAGAATAGCTTTTTGCAAAGAATAGTCCCTAATAAGTCGAGTGATACTGTGCGCTTGGAGGGTAAGTTCCCGTGTACAGGATGTCAGGAAGATGCGTATGGCCCAGCTGACCACCCTCTCCGTTTTGAAATTGTCTTTTGGCGTGGCTTCCAGGGCATCACGGCATCTGGAATTTCCCTGGGCCCTCCAGGCCTCCTCCTCGGCCTGCCCTCTAGGTGCTAGCTGTCTCCTGGCTCAATCCCCGGGCCCTCCGCTTTTCCCTCGGCCTCTGCCCCCGGAAGATCTGGTTTCCTTCCGTGGCTTTGTAAATGCCATCGTGTGCTGATCACTTGAGACAAGACCTCTTCTCAGAGCTCCAGATGCCCACAGCCCTCCGCCCCCGCCCGCTGGCGTCCCGTGCGGCAGGGTCACGGCTATCTCGAACCCCGTGTGTCCAAAGTGGACCGCCTGATTCCCTTCCCCGCCAGCCCCAGCTCAAACCGGCTGCCCCGGCGGCATTTCCCACCTTAGTCAACGGCCCCTCCAGTGCTGCAGGGGCTCCTTCCGGAAACCCGGGAGCCGTCCTTGGCACTTCGTGCCTCCAATCCAACTCGGCCCCTGGCCCTGACCATCTGACCTCCAGCACGACCCCCGAGTCCATCCACTCGTGCCCAGGGCCGCGGCCCCCTCATCTAAGCCCCCTCTTCTCTCCTGGACCGCTGAGATACCTTCTACCCGCTCTGCGACCTCCGTCCCTGCAGACCCTTCTCCGCACCGCAAACCGAGAGACCCGATCGTCCGCTCTCCCGCCCACGGCCCTTCAGTGGCTCCCGAGTGCACGTGCCCCACACTCGCATGGCCCACAGCCCAGCCGCTCTGACTCTTCCTGCCTCTTCAACCTCCTCTCCGGCCTTGTCCCAGTGACTGTCACTGCACAGCAAACCACCCCACGCTCAGAGGCATGAAACGACCATTTCTTATGCTCACAGAGTCTACGGGTCAGGAATCTGAAGAAGGCACAGTAGGGACGGCTGACCGCCGCTCCACGGTGCCTGCGGACTCAGCGGGAAGTCCGGAAGGCTGCGGGGGTGGCACCGGCTGCTCGCTCGTGCTCGCACCTGTCGCCATCCCACCCCACGGGGAGTGTGACGGCTGATGGAGCAGCCCTCCCGGCCGGTCCCTGTGGCTCAGGCTTCGTCACAGCATGGCGGCTTCGGGGCGGTTCCATCTCCCACGTGGCCGCCCAGGGACCCACTGTGCCAATCCCCAAGGTGCCAGCTCATTCCCCTTCTCTGATCCAGCCTCCAAAGTCACGTGCTGTCACTTCCGCCACATTCCCTTGGTTTCGGGCCAGATAGAAGCCCACTCAGATTCAAGGCAAGGGGACGTAGACCCCATCTCTCTATGCTTTGGAAAATGCGCTCTGCTGCATGGCCCTCCCTTTGTTCCCTGGGCCTCTGGCACGTTGGCTTTTTTTTTTTTTTAAGTTCCTTAAAAGCTCCAAACTCTTTCCCTCCTCAGCTCCCTTGCACACGCTGCTCTCTCTTTGCTTCCTCTGACTCGCTCCAGCTCGAGGCTTACTTATGTGTCATTGCCGCCCCCAATTTGAAACAGGTCCCTATTATATTCTTTCCTGGTTTCCGCTGCTGGGCCTGCATCCTCCTTCCTGCAGCTTTTAATTATAGGCACTTGAGTTTGTCGAGATGTTTAATTCGCGTCTCCGCCACTGGAAGCGAAGCTCCATGAGTGGGGGGCACCAAGGAGACCGCTTGGCTTGGGGTCGTGTCTGCAGAGCGGAGCCGGGACGAGGCCCGCCAAGGAGCTTTAGAGTTCTCGAGCCAGTTTCAGAGGAGAGCTGTCTCCAGGCTAGCAATGGCTATGAGGACGGATCAACAGTGGTCTATCTCAGTGCGGGGGGGAGGGTTTTTGAGAGGTGGTGGTGGGCAAGGTGGGCAGAGAAGGGGATGGCTATGAGAGAGGCAGATTCTGTGCCGGTTTTGGTTCCTCTCTTAGGGGTGGGCACGCCAACACCAGCTGCCTGCCTTGCCTCCCTAGCCCTGCTCCCCAGCCTCACCGCACTCTCTATGGGACTTGGCATTTATCAGATCTCCTGCTAGACACGCCCTCCTCACTTCCCCAAATAGCAAACTCCAGACCACCTCCTCCAGAACCTTCCTTGACCTCTGAGGCGGCGTGAGGCTGCCCTGCTCCTCCCTTCCCTAACCCTTCCTGCACACCCCCGCATGGAGCGCATGCCCCTCTTACCATTGGTGTCCTTGTCACTACACCCCTCTCCTCCCCGGCAGCCTGAGGGCTTCTGGAAGACAAGGCCCAGGCCTGTGGGGGCCCCATAAATGGTGGGTGACCGGCCACACTGCCTGCTGGAGCTCAGGCTGTCCCAAGCCTCTGTCTTTGGGTTGGGTGACTTCGTTTTGGAAATCGGCCCTGAGCCGGCCCCCCACCTCCAGGCTCTGGGTGGGCTAGGTGGGGGCGGAAGGCAAGTTGTTCCTCCACAAACACTGCCTCCCCCTGCCTCGGCGGGCCCAGCCTTCTCAGAAAGCCTTCTTCAGCCTGCCTCTGACCGGAAGTTCCTCATTCCTGCGTAATTACATTAAACTTTTATGATGGGGATCTGGGCGGCCAGCAGTGTTATTTTGCAGAGGCCGACTGCATTCCTGGTGTCTGGGTTTACCTTCCTTCTCAGTCTGTGCCTTGGAATGCTGCTCTGTGGACGGGTCCTCCTGCCAAGCCCGGGTCTAGTTGTGGGGTCCGCGGGCAGCGCGCTGGGGGCAGGGCAAAGAATCAGAGCCGTGTCCTCGATTTCCTGAATCCTGCAGATCAGAAAACGCGGCCCGCCCAGCAGAGCAGGAGGAGGGAGTCTAGCCTGGAAAGATGGCCAGAGCCCCCTTTTCTAGCTGACACCTGCTTGGTGGGGCTGCGTGCGTGTCCACATGCAGGGACTTTCCTCTTTTTCTTTTTTTTTTTAAGATTTATTGATTTATTTATTTAGAGTGACAGAGAGAGAGAGCATGAGGAGATGGAGGGGCAGAGGGAGAGGGAGAGAGAATCTCTAGCAGACTCCCCTGCTGAGAGCAGAGCTCCCCTCCACCCCCGACTCGGGGGCTCGATCTCGTGACCCTGAGATCACAACCTGAACCAAAATCAAGAGTCGGGCATTCACGGGACTGAGCTGCCCAGGCGCCCCAGGGCCTTTCTTCTCAAATCGTTCCTTCTTTAAAAAAGTCTTTGTAAGCAACTCTAGCCTGAAGGTGGGACCCCATCTCACACACCCTCCCACAAAGATAAATACCACGAGGATTAAAAATCCCAACCTTTCCCCAAACCACAAAAACCCGAGATGAAATTTCACGGTGGGCTACTTAACAGTCGTGGGGTAGGAAGGGCTCCTCGGCACAAATAACCCATGACATAGGCGAGGACGCTTATAGGCGGTCTAATGGAGAAGGGGACTGGCAAGGATGCGAAGAAACAAGTTCTGTCCTATGGTGTTGGTGGGGATTTAAACGGGGATAGCTTTTCCCGGAGAACAGTTCGGCCCATCTACGCGCATTCTTTCAAGCCTCCACGAGCGGGCGGACACAAATCCGGGAATGTTCACAGCATCATTGTTTTCTGGCACAAAGTGGAGAACAAGCTAAATGTCCATCAGAAGGGGATGGTTAAGTGAATAAGGAGCATCAATGCCAGCAAATACTATGCATCAGTTCGAAAGAAGAACAAGTTCTGACCTGGAATGCTCTTCAAGAAATATGAAGTAAGTAAGGCAAACCGTAAATCTGTGCACCTAGCCCGAGTTCCTTTGTATCCAGCAATCTGTGGGTCTATTTATAAACGCAGAGAGAAAGACTTCGAGCTCTAAAGGGCGGGCTGCGGTGGGTCCTTCTACAGAGCAGAGCGGTGTCACGAACGATGCTAAGAGGAGAGTTTCGCCTTTTTCTCCTGGGAATTGTTTGGCGTTTTTAAAATCGCATGTTACTTTCTTGGATTGGAACAAAACTTCTTTTTTTTTTTTTTTTTTAACACAAAACCTCGAAAGCAATGCAAATACTTTGTAAAAGGCTAAGGAACTCGAGAAAAATAATTACGATGGTTGTACATTTTTAAAAAGATTTATTTATTTATTTTAGAGAGAGAGAGAGCGGACCGAGGGGCAGAGGGAGAGGGAGAAAGAGAAGCTCCAGCAGACTCTCCGCTGAGAGCAGAGCCCACCACAGGACTCGAACCCAGGAACCTGAGATCATGACCTGAGCAGAAATCAAGAGTTGGTTTCTTAACTGACCTTGCGACCCGGGCGCCCCTACGATTGTTGTATTTATTGACTCTGTGACCGCATATGCCCGACACCGCTCCAAGATGTTGATTCATATAAGCTCATTGAATCTTTACAAGAACATGCTGTAATATGTACTGTTATGCCCCCATTTTACAGATGAAGCCACAGGACATTGAGAGAGTAGATAACGTCCCCTAAATCATAGTTGCTAGCCAAGGGGAGCTGAGATATAGAGGCAAACCAGAGTCCCCCTGCGCCTCCTTCCACCTGGAGACGACCACTGAGGTCTCCGGGAACTTCTTAACTGGGTGATATGTGCGCACACATCACGCGGGAGGGCCTTCGATTGCAGATCTGTGACCAAATCTCTTGCCCTGACAATCTCCTCGTTCATCCTTTCCCTCTTCCTTGCTTTGGCTCTGATTAGGGGCTTTTTCTCTGCTTTTTGAGGTCTCCCCCACCCCTGCCCCCGCCCCCGGCACAACCGATCTCCGCTGCCTAGGTCACGAAGGAAAAGAGGAAAAGGCTCTCGAGGAAAAGAGGCCTCTTCGTGCCTGGTCTTTCCTGCGGAAGCAGAGGAAATCAGGAAGCCCCCCTGGTGGCAGCGCCCTTGGAAGGAAGGGACCCTTAGAGGTGCACGCGGCTGGCCAGCAGGTGGGCAGGCTTCGGGACTCAGAGGGTGATGTGGCCCAAAATTCTTTTTTTTTTTTTTAAACATTTTATTTATTTAATTGACAGAGAGAGAGAAAGATCACAAGTAGGCAGAGAGGCAGGCAGAGAGAGAGGAGGAAGCAGGCTCCCTGCTGAGCAGAGAGCCCGATGCGGGGCTCCATCCCAGGACCCTGAGATCATGACCTGAGCCGAAGGCAGAGGCTTTAACCACTGAGCCACTCAGGCACTCTGTGGCCAAAGACTCTACCCTGGCTTCCCAAAGGAAGGAACGGGGCCTGTATCGGGTTAGGCTGAGTCGAACTCTAACCAATTTTTAGAAAGGGCCGTGGACAGTGTAGGAGACAATGCACTAGCTAAGGAAGGCAGCTTTGAGGGGGGCTGGCCGGGAGTCAGCCTTCAGCTGAGCCCTGGTCCTTAGCACACCCCCTCTGCCCCCACCCCCGCCACCCCCGCCACCCCCGTCCCCGGTCCCTTCCACCTTCCATCTCTGCACAATGCTCATTGTTCAGGAACAAAGGCTTCTGAGATCTGTGAAAAGGAAGGAGAGAAAAAATAAACTTAGCCGAACTCATCTTGCTTGTAAGTGAGCGGTTGGCTCTGGCCCCTGTGCGGGGAGTCACGGGGGCGGGCGGTGGCAGGGGGGCCCTGGGGACGGTTTGGCTGGAAGGCGGCAGGGGCACGGAGGTGCAGCGGAACTTGAATGGCTGGTGATTTATGGCGCCAATAAGTGCAACGCCCGTCTCGCAGTTTTCCCTCCGGATGTGTCGGAACGCAGCCCCTTCGGAACATCAGCTGTGTGGCCTGCAGCCGCGGCCACAGCCCTTCTGGGCACAGAAGCCCAGCTCCTCTGAGCCCTGCTGATGGGTGCCCCTCTCTGCTGGAGGCCCGGGGAGAGCCCCCCTGATCCCAGAACTGAAAGGCACTGGGGAGATGTGCCAGCAAGACCCAAAATGTGCTCTGATGTCAAGGACCGTGCAGGGTGATGAGGTGGTGAGTGGGGGGGGGGTGTGGATATGTGCGTGTGTGTGTGTGTGTGTGTGTGTGTGTGTGTGTCTGGCTTCCTCTTTGGGACAGAGCGCAGGATACATAGATTCAGAGAGCCTTCTGGAAATTCAGTCGGTGAGTAGCATTCACTTTGGCTGCTGTGCCCCTGCTTTGAGCTTTAGCAAGCAGGCCCCCCGAGCTGTCCCTGGCTAGGATTCTGGGGAACCGGAGGTACTGTTTCTTGAGGGCCTACTCTGTGCCAGGTGCTGGCCTAAATTCTGAGTATTTTCTTCATGCTCTTTAAACTTCATGATGCCACCTTGACGTCGGTATTGTCATTAGCTTCATTTTCCAGAAGAGGAAAGTCATGTTCGGAGAGCTCAAATAGCTTACCCAAAGACCACAGCTCGTAGGTGGAGGAACTGGGATTCAGGCCTATCTTCGGAACCAAGGAACCATAGCATACTTCAATGCTGAAGGGTTGAGTTCCTTGAGAGGCAGGCCTAGTGGTACCCCACTTAGGGCAAGACAGCCAGGCCCGAAGAAGCCCTTCAGAATGAGCCTAGACAACTGTCCAACAGCTGAATGCTTTTAAAATCTGTGAAGTCTGGGGGCACCTGGGTGGCTCGGTTGGTTAAGCGACTGCCTTTGGCTCGGGTCATGATCCTGGAGTCCCAGGATCGAGTCCCACATCGGGCTCCCAGCTCCTCGGGGAGCCTGCTTCTCTCTCTGACCTTCTCTCCTCTCATGTGCTTTCTCAATCTCTCTCTCTCTCAAATAAATAAACAAAATCTTAAAAAAAAAAAAAAAGAAATCTATGAAGTCTGGGGTCCACTATGGCCTCTGGATCTTTTGCTGTTAAGCACTGTGCACGGGTACCTTGAGGACTGAGTTTTTCTTTCTGAAAGTTTGACTTCCGGACTAACTCCATCTGGCTCGTCGGCTTCCAGTGCTCTTGCTGACTGCAAAGAGAGAGAGAGAGAGAGAGAGAGAGAGGGCATAATGTTGACCTGTGAGCTTCTGGGCGTCTGAGTTTTGGCTTCCCACCATGGACTTTGGCCTTGGCTGCTCTCAGCTGTTGGGGTCACTCAGAAGCTCATCTTTGTTTGGCCATTTGTTGGGCTGAGTGAACAGGCAGATGGTTCTCCTGCTTATGGGTGGCCATCTAGCCCCCTGTCCCCACCACGTGACTCCTGTGTGTCCCATCCCTCCCTCCAAAGGCTGGCACCAAACAGAGACCTCTCTCTTTCCTATAGGAGCCCGGGTACCACAAACTGCACATGTTGAGCTTGAAGGAAACACAAAACCAGCCCAATTCAAATTCAAGATATTGTCTAAAATTCTGATGCCCTTTACTTCCCTTCTGCTGTCATTTTAGCAGCTTGAGCCTTCTCCCGTGGGGAAGAGTCCCCACCCAGTGCTGCGTCACCGGCTCCTGGATGTGTGGGCCCCTCAACAGAGTATCTGAAAACTCCTGCAGGCCCAGCAAGGTCCACTGTGTGTGTGTGTGTGTGTGGTGTATGCTGACCGGGCATCTTCTTCGCCCCCAAAGCCAATCCGCTGCTCTCTGCACCCCAAGTCTACATCAAGGGAAATCGAGGCAAGGTGATATGGGAGTGGGGGACAGAGGGTTGCCTGGCTATGGGTCCTTCTTGGGAGGGCTTGACTAGCGACAAGTTCCCAAGCACCCAGCATTTTAGTCCATCCATCCATCCTCGGGGAGTTAGGAGTTTTCTTCCAGGACTTCTGGAATGTTCTCAAGCCAGGCGAGAGGGGGAAAGGAAACACAGCCTGGATTCCCTTCCTCCCAGCCCCGCCCACTCCTCACGCTCCAGCATTGATTTCCGATCAGAGCTCAGTGATTTCCAAATGGTCAGCAGCCTCCCCAGCAGCCGAGAGGAGAGGGCGAGGGAGCGGAGCTGCCGAAGAGGCAGCCGGCCTTCCAGGAGACGGCTCCGAGGAGGAGCGCTCCCCAGGGCCTGGCCGCTGCCAACCACACAGGCCCAGGACAGAGATTTGTCTCGGCATGATGGCCCTGGTGTTTGGTGGCCCGGCGCTCTGGGGTGCGACGGGCAGGCGGCCCAGTGACGCGTCTGGGAGTCAGATAGCACCGGGTTCAAATCCCGGCTCCGGGATGGCAACTCAGATGAGTTGTTTTCCTTCCCTAATCCCTAGTTTCTTGGTGTGTAAACCGGGGGCGATAACGAGAGTCCTCCTGACGTGAGCGCGGCGTGTCGTGGCGCCCCATGCCCACCAGGGAGCAGGTGCTCGGCGACGTAGCCGCTCTTAGTCATTGGGGTGTTTTCTCTTCTGTCCTTGGGGGCCAGCACCCTCTGTCCTCGCGTGCTCTTTGGGTACTCAGTGTTCCCAGGCAGCCAAAGGGGCCTTGATGAAAAGTGATCACTGTGTGCCCCCCTCGCCCCCCAAGGGGCTGGGAACAGTGATCTAACTTCGCAGCAGCGTTAACGAAGGTGTTAGCATCGTTCCCGTTTCACAGTGCTTCCGAGGGGTTGAATCATCTGCCCAAGGTCCCACAGGCGGGGCCCCACTTTAACTGGCTCTAACATTTACTTCAAAGGTGCAGGCCCCGTGCTAAGGTCCTGGGGCCGCAGAGAGGAATGCATTTCGTCCTTAGCTGCAAGGAGTCCCCTGTCCTGCAGTGGGGACCGGCAAAGAAGACAGGTCACCAGCATTCAGGAGTGGCAGGAGGCACAGGGTATGGCGGGCCCGGACTAGGGGCACGTGGAGCACTTGGGAGCATAACTCCCTGTGAATGCTTCCTTGTGCGGACCCGAAGCCGCACGGAGCAGCGAGTGGCATGAAGTGTATTCATTCTCCCACCTTCTGAGGTTGCGATGCACCTGCCTGAGATGGAAACCGGTCCACCTCCCCGCCCCCGCCCCCGCCCCCGCCCCCTGCAGCCTAGGAGAACAGCCTCTTTACAACGGGGAAATGACTTCAAGGTCGTTCGTTGGAATCAAGAGATGTTCCCCTGTGCCGCCCACCCCCCCCCAACTTCTTCTGGATCCTTCCAGGGATATAGGAGGCTACGCATATGTGATTGTATATAAATGTAGCTTTTCCAAAAACCGCAAAGGAGAGCACACAGTAAGCCAGCAGCATAATAGGGCATCCATATCATGTGTATTTATATATAAAAGTAAGTCAGCCTCCGACTCTCTTCCCCTTCCTGAAGGCCACCCCTGCTGCCAACATCGAATACAAGGCGATACATATATATCCTTTTAAAAAAGAGAGATGATGGCATACTATAAACATATGATAAAGTTCCATACGTCCTGTTTTTTCACTTACCACTCTGTCTCACAGAGTGTTCTACAGCAATGCCGAGAGCTCCATTGCCCTGCTTTTTAATGGCAGCATAACATTCTATTATGAGGCTGTGGCAGGCTTTATTTAACCAGTCTCCTATTAATGGATATTCATTCAGGTTGTTTCTGGTCCTTTACGGCTCCAAATAACCCGGCTATGAATATCCCTTTACATAGGTTTTTACTCACACGGGGTATATCTGTATACTTTTGCTGGATAAAAAGGTGTGCAGTTTAAAATGAAAAACCATTAAGCATACCTAACTGGAAGCTCTATGCCTAAAAATCTCATCCAAAGAAATGAATCACTAAGCGTGGAATTGTGACCATCAACAAGTGACACCATTTGCCTGAGTAGACGCTGCCTGCTCACCCTGGGAATAGCTCTCCCCTCTCTCCAGCTCTCAAGTCCGGGTACCCACTGAGCAAAGATGGCTGGGGTATACTGGCTCTTGAACCCTTGGGGGTGGGGTGGGTAGTGGCCCGGTCGTGTTCTGTGGACAGAAGTTCCCTCTCTAATCAGTTTTCCCACTGCATTTCACTGGCGGCCAAGAGAGACTTTCCTAACTCTTGCTATCTTTACAATATGTCGTTCAAATTTAAAACATGCTAAAAGGGAGAAAATATTTATAGAATTTTTCTCTGGAAGTAAAAAAAAAAAAAAAACCCTACTTTTAAGCCTAGCCAATGACATTTCTGGAAACCACGGAGAGAAAACAGCAACAACTCGCAGAAGATAAAATGGGCTAATTACACAACAGATCTCTAATTTAAGAAACTAGCTGCATTCTTTTGGTTTTTTTTTTTCTCTTAAAGATGACAGAGAATAAAAATACTGGCTTACCAGCTTATTAAAAAAAAATAATCCAATGACTCCTAACCTCTTCCTCCGCAAGACAACGTGTCTTTGTGCACGCATACACACGGCGGGCCTGCTGGCCTCGGCGAAGGCCGTGGAGAGGGGTCCCGTAGGTGGGGTTTCTTGGCCTGTGGGCTAGTTTCCCATGGGAAGGAACAGGGATTCTGCTGCCTGAGTTATTTAAATCTTGCCGTCTTCCTCCTTTTTCCAAAGCTCTGGGAGTGTGTCCACGGCCCCAGCTGTTGTGGACATTCAGCCCGGTGGCCTGGCTTGGGGGTGGCCGAGGTCGGCCCGTGGTGACCCGTGGTGACCTGTGGGGGGGCACCATTATTCCCCAGCCCTTGGAACTGCTGCCAGAACCCCAGCTGGCCGCCCTGAACAAGTACCCCAGGTTTCTAGAACAATTCCTCAGCTGCGGGGTGGTCAGCAAAGACACGGGGAGCCCCTCTCCCCTCCGTTGTTCCTGCGAATCTGAGTCAGAGCCCTTCCAAATGGGCCACCAAGGGAATCTTTCCCTGGCTAGAATTTCCAGAAGCCAAAAAGCGACTGTAGCCAAAACCTCCCCGTGAACTTCGTTTCTGTTTGGGATTTTTATGGAAACTGTTTCTCCCAGACACACATCCTGTGGGACTGCGCTCCTTCCCCTTCCCTTATTTTTATGTATGAATGGATTAGGTCGGCTGTTTGATGGGTTCGCACAAACCCAGGCCACCGAGCGGTTTTAATGAAGTGTCAGGCTGGCCGGCCCCTGGCTTTCCGAGGCCTTTCGAGGCCGGAGAGAGGGTTCCCTGGTGCCCGGATGGGATTTGCTCTGCGCTCCCTGCCCGGGGATCGTGGCTCCCCTCGTGCTGCTCTGATTTGCTGGGGGATTTGGGGAAAGGTCTTTAATTTCCCCAGCCTGCAGTGTAGACCAGAGCTAACACGGGCCGGTCGCTGAACCTGGATGAGGGACCTTAGCAGAGAACAAAGAGTAATTGTGAGAAAGGACTGGGGTTGGGGCGCCCTGAGGAGGGGGTGTGCCTGGTGGGAGGGGGTGGCTGGGGAGGGCCAGGGCCTAGATGGAAAATTCTCAGCATTGACCTCAGTTGGGGTGACTGGGTCTCTACCACTGAGCTGGTTTGCCTTCTCCTACCCCGGTACGTTGCTTTGGGAATGTAGTATCGATCTTCAAAGCACGCAGAATCAGGAGGCAAAGTGGGGTGAGAGGGTGCCTGGGGTTGTCACCAGCGTTCCCAAGGGGCCTGCTGTCAGCAGCTGCTGGGAGGGCTGATGGATGAGGGCTACCCTACCCCGGTTCCCGCCCCTTCTCCCCCCAGAGCTCTGGGGGGGGGGGAGCCTCGGGGCTTGCAGGTTGACAGTGGCTCTGTGGGGAAGGCAAGAGATTCCTAACCCATTGGATTCTGCAGGGAGGGGCGGGGAGAAGCCGCTGATCGGATCAGAGGATCCCACCTCCCCCCCAACCCCCCACTCTGGCCTGTGGGCTGCCTGGCCCAGGCTTTTCAAATCTGTTCTCTGCAGAACTGCCTGAATGATCTCTTTAAAATGCACATTGGACTCTTGTTATTCCCTCCTGAAAACCCTTTGTGCGGTTTCCAGTGCCTGGAGATGGAGGCCGAAGTTCCTTTTGCTGGTTTAGCGCCCCTCTCCAGCTCCAAGCCTCCCCATCCTCAGCCTGTGAAGCTAAATCCGCCGCCCCGAGCGGCCCCAAGCTACCATAGGCCAGGCCTGCTGTGCAGGTGCTGCCTACAGGACTTCTCTCTCCCTCTTTCTAGAACTCTCTCCAGCCCCTTCTGGATCACCCCTATTCTGTTGTCAGGAGGCAGCTGGGGTGTCGCCTTCTGGGTCTGTCTGTAGATCATTAAGCCAGGAATTCATTCGTTTTATTGCGTTCCCGTGGATCGAGACATATGTAACTGGCCATTACCACTCTGCGGCGGCCTCGGACAGCCGTCCTAGAGCTCGTGCCTCGCCCGAAGCCAGCAAGTCGCCAAACCAGAAAGCGGTCCCTTGTGCCAGGGGCCGCCGCTCATCCCTTCTCCCCCCTGCTGTTTGTACACCGACGGATTCCTCACCCCTCTGCCCCTCGGGCCTGAGGTGTCCCCATTTGTCTTGTTGCCCCGAAGTGCCGATGGAGGAAACTCCCAGAGTTTCTGGGACCTCTCTGATCTGTTGTCTCTTCCTTCAGGCTCGATCTCCTAGACTCTTAGGTCCATCCACTTCTGGGGCCCGCGGTTCCTTGAGTGAGGCCGAGAGGTCTCAGCCAGTGGTCACCGGCTGTGGTGCGGCTCACAGCGGGCCTCTCTCAGGCCCTTGTGTGGGTCCTCCCCTCCCTGTGCGACCTCTACTCTCCCTCACCTGGCCGACGGCGGCACCCCTACCCCACTCGTCTCCCTGCTTCGCCTTTCGGCGCCTCTTTGTCCTACTCTCCACACAACAGCCAGGCCATCTTGTTAAACAGAAGTCGGATTATGGCAATCCTTGCTCACAACCCTCTGGTGGCTTTGTGTTATGCTCCAGGGGGCTTCAATGCCTCCCCACGGCTAGTGACCATCTGCAGAATGGTCCCTGTCACCTCTCTGACCGGATCTCCTCTCAATTCCCTCTCACTTACTCCACTCTGGTTAAGCAGCCTCCTTGCCATCCCTCGCTCCCTGGACACATCTGGCCCCAGACCCTTTGCACTTGCTGTTTCCTTTATCTGGAACACTCCTCCCAGAATCCTCTCCCTTCCTTCCCATTTCCAAATCAGTGACACTTCTCCCACCCCCTTTGGAGAACTGAACTCCTCTCCCCAGCACTCCCTACCCCCATCCCTGCTTTTTTCCCTCCCTAGCACTTACCACTTAAGAGATTAAGCATCTTTTCTAAAAAAAGATTTTATTTATTTATTGGAGAGAAAGAGAGAGAGACAGAGACAGAGAGCAAACGAGCATGAGTAGGGGGTGGGGAGGAGCAGAGGGAGAGGGAGAGACAGACTTCCTGAGGAGCAGGGAGCCCGACGTGAGGCTCCATCCCAGGACCCCGAGATCATGACCTGAGCAGAAGGCAGAGGCCTAACCAACTGAGCCACCCAGGCGCCCTGCATCTTTCTTATGGATCTTGATTATTACCTATCCCTCCCCTGTGGGACTGTAAGCCTCCGTCAGAGCAGAAATTTGTTTGTTTGGTATCCTAGAGCAATGGCAGGCATTAAGTTGGCACCGATTAAATACCTGTTGGATGAAAGAAGAGTAGATGAACAGATGGTCTGACCAAGGATGTGGGGGACACTTGCTTACCATTCCTAGGTTTGGGAGTGAAGGGACTCCCTCTATGGTCATCAGTCCTGGAATTCAACTTCTTCCTCCTCAGCCGACTTTAGATTTTCCTGATGTGCATAGTCGAGCGATCCCTACCATCTTCCTTCTCCTGAGATGCAAGGGACTGTTCATGGCTTTCACCTTGCTCTGCTGTAGCCGGTCACTCTCAGCGTTCTGTCTGACTTCCTGCTGGGCTGTTGCTCTCGGAACATTCGAGAAACCGCCTCAGCCCCGGCAAGAGAGGTATGAGCTTTAACTTCACTGTTGGTGCCAGCAGCCATTGGTGCACCTTGCAGAGGGAAAGGAGAGAGCCTCACTTTCCCATAGCTCTTGCCGGCTGCCTTAGAGGAAGAAACTTGCCTCACCGCGTGAGCCTTCCAGTTTCAAGGTGAAGGGCTTAGTTCACCTGAAGGCATGGTCTTGGATGACGTTCCCTGGGACGGGGCGTTCAGTGCGGGCATCCACAAAATGGGGCCAGCAATACTGACCTGGCCCGGTTGTTGTGTGAGGGATAAATGAGTGACATAAATTAGGAAACCTAGAAAAGTTTTATTGTCACTGGTAGGGCGGACTTTCTGGGGCAAGACCGCTGCTCTGCAGGATAGGGGACCTTTGTGGGGCCCGAGAAGAATCTGTTGCGTATGGGCAAGGTCCCCTAGCTCGCAAAGCTTCTGCTGCTCGCGGATGGGGCTTGGGTATGGCTCTGTGTGCAGTTTCCTGTGGTGGGAGGGTAGCCTGGCTTCTCTGCCCGGCTCCCAGGCTGCTGGCTGCATGGAAATGGTGTGAGTCGGGAAGGGAATGACCGCTGACCTTTCTTCCATGTCCTGTGTCGCGCATTTGCATTTTCCAGCGAGCTGAGAGTTTATTAGCAGCAAAGGGACTCTCAGCTCTGAGCGCACTCTTGTTCAACGCGCAAGAAAGTAACACTAGGAAGCAGCCTGTTGGCGAAGGGAGGGCGCCGGCCCAGGGAGTCTGGGGAATTACGGTCTCTTCCTTATTTCGTTCTTCTGGCTGATCAACTTTGGGCCCGTCAGGTCACCTTGCTGGGTCACAGCGGCCTGTCTGTATCCCAAGGGGCTTAAAATAGACCAGTCTGGTTCTGAGCTGGGGTCATTTTATTCTTGTGACTTTTCAATGGCAATCACTTCAAATCTGGAAATAAAATCCTGTGGATGGTCTCTCCTCTTTCCCGGGTGGCCGCCCGTTATTCCGAATTTCTGCCGTCTCCTCTGCCGACCACTCCCTGTATGGTGGCTCTCCCTGAGGGGATTCTCCACTGGGGGGGGGGAGGGGGAGCACGCAGCCTCGGAGACGCCTGGAAGGAACCGCTTCCAGGAGCGAACTCCTGACACCATTGGGATCCATCGGTCCCGCAGGTGGCCCGGCTCCCTCAGGCTTCGGTGGGACAATTCTGTGATGCGCTCTACACGTTCTCTCGAGGGCCCTGTGAGGCAGAAACAAGAGATCTGCAAGCTCAGGAGAGAAGCCACCCTGCCAGAATCCCACCCTGCCGGCACCTTGATCTTGAACTTCCAGCCTCCATGACCTTGAGAGATCAATCTCCGTTCCGGAAGTTCCCTCGCTTCTGGGCTATTGTTACGGTGACCACCGTAAATCATCTACACCTGCATCCACATCTGCTTTTTTGGAGGCGGGGGAGATTCAGGCCATTGTCATCCGGGGGACAGAAGGTCACTGCCACATTCAGGCTGCCAGGGTCTTATTTTGGCATTAACACACCCAGTTTCCATGGAGGGTGTGTGTGTGTGTGTGTGTGTGTGTGTGTGTGTGTGTCTGAGAGCAGCTTGTAATAACGCCTGCTCATCCGCCCCAGGCAGAGACGGAGAATAATATCTAGAGATCCGGAAGAGGTCAAAACCGTCTTCCTAGTCACCTTTTCCTATTCAGGTTCGGGGCTGGTCCACCGCAAAGAGCTGGTGTCCTGTGGAGAGGTCTATGCCGGGAGTCAGGCCCCGGATAATGCGCCTGACGCAGTGCATGAATACAAATGCTTTTATTCACGTGAAATTGCTTCAGAATGAAGGGCTGCTTGAAAACTGACCGCCAAATGGAGCGTTTTGTGTTACAAAATAAAATTGCCTCCCTTCGGCTCTGAGAAAAATGCATATTGCCCTCATCTGAAATGTGGTGATAATTATATGCCACGTTATTCATCCCGTGTCATTTCTGGTCACATTCAGCGTTTGGCACGGTGGCAATTTAGGGTGTGCTGGAAACAAAGGCAGTCACGCGAAAGGCGCAGGGGACGGAGCGCCGGCAGCCAGGGTAACGGGGATGGTGTGTGGTACCTTACGGCTCCGGGGATGACACCCCTGCGATTTCAGACGTTCTCCACAGAGGAGGACCAACTTTGATGTGCTTTTCAGGAAAGAGGGAAGAGGGAAGAACGGGAAAAGGAAACCAAGTCAAATAATGCAAAGGTATCCAAGGAGGTGTGTGCGTGCATGCTTGTGTGCGTGTGGGTGTGTGTGTGTGTGTGTGTGTGTGTGTAGCAGGCCAGGGAAGTCAGAGCCATGTGCTCTGGCCCGAGCAGTCCTGGGGCTGAGGGAATATTAGTTGTTAGTGTGTTAATGAGGCTTTTCGTTAGGAGCTGGATTTTTTATCGGTTGCTGAAAAACTCATTACCCGCCAACAGGATAGCTTAAAAACAAGACACGGTTTCCTCAGGTCTGGACACCAGAGCGGCATAGCAGGGTGCTTCGGGCTCAGAGTTTGCATGGGGCTGCAGTGAGCTCGAGACTTGACCCGGCCTGGAGGACCCACTTCCAAAGTGGCTCAGATGTGTGGCCGTCGACAGGATGCCTCAGAAGGTCCGTTTCCGAGCTCGCGCACGTGGTTGCTGTCAGGCCTTTGTTCCTCCCCGTGTGGATCATCTAGAGGCTGCCAGAGTGTCCTCATGACATGTCAGCTGGCGACCCGAGGGACAGAGAGTGAGTGTGCCGGAGAGAGCCCGAGACTGAAGTCACCGCCTTTTTGCAACCTAATCTCCCAAGAGACAGCCTCTCGCTTCTGTCCCTCAGGCCAGCCGACGTGAATACCAGGAGGTGGCGATCACCGGGGGCCATCTTCGAGGCCGCCTGCCACTGCGGTCAGGCCCTGGATCACCCCCAGTGTTCTGTAAGGTTCTTGGGCCTGAGAAAGTTGCCGTCATTCCAAACAAGTGTTGGAGAGAAGAGCTTCAAACCTGAGACTTGCAAGAGCTTGGTTCTTGCCCCGACTGCCTTTCTTGTCTTTGTCACAGCAAAGAAAGAAGTCTCAGAATCCCTTTCCACATCTATCGTATAGGGACAGCAATGCCGAGCTCACGAAAGTGGGGCTAGGGGAGTGACGTGAGCTGCAAGTTGCTCTAAGATGGAAGGAATTACCTCGGCGGTCTCAAGAACATTCCCTGGTGTGTTGCTACCCAGCCAGGATTGGGGGATCTGAGGCTTATGTGGATGACCATTTCTACTGTGGTGGGCTATCCTGGCCACTCCAGCCTCTCGGGGCTTAAGAGCCAGAGTGACAAAAGCCTGAACGGTCATTAAGTAAGGGACTGTGGCTAGGAGCTATTGTGAGGACCTCAGTCCGGGGAGAGGGCAGATAGTGACCGTCACGGGGCCAACGCCTCGCCTTTCCCATTCTTTCCAGTGTCCTTGGCTCTCCCCATATCCTATCTAGACCTCTCTCCGCCTGCCTCTTGACTAGCCAGAATGGATGAAAAAAGTCTTTTTTATAGTCTGGTACTTTCCAAATGATATTCTTGTTTCTGGTCCTGAGTATTTTATGTCTCCTCCTGTCAAAAATGAAAAAATTGAAGTTTCCCGGGACGCCTAGGGGGCTCAGTGGGTTAAGCGCCTGCCTTCAGCTCAGGTCACGATCTCAGGGTCCTGGGATCGAGCCCGGCGTCGGGCTCCCTGCTCAGCGGGGAGCCTGCTTCCCCCTCTCTCTCTGCCTGCCTCTCTGCCTACTTGTGATCTCTCTCTCTGTCAAATAAATAAATAAAATCTTAAAAAAAAAAAAAGGAAGTTTCCCTTTTGTGTGAGGTCCTGGGGGCCAGAAGTCTTCAGGAGAAGAGAGGAAAGAGAGAGGGGTGGGGGGGCCTGGTAGCCCCGTGCAGGGTGGGCTCTGAGCCTGCGGGCCGGAGGGGCAGCTGCCCGCCCCCTCCAGGGAGCTCCCATCATGCTCTGGGGCGTGCTGTCCGGGGCAACGCCAGGGAAGGCTGCTAGTGACTTGGGGGCCAGACGGGAGCTCCCTCTAGACGGGACTCTGTCTGCCCCGTTCGCTCTCATATCTCCGGCTCCTGGCACAAGCCCTGTTTGGGCTGCCTTTTAATTTAATTTTTTAATTAAAGCCTCATTTGCATGCATTGAAATGCACAGAAGGTGTACCCCGTGGCGCGTTCGGGCAAATATATGCATCTGTGGAACGCCAGACAGAGAACGTCCCCACCAGCCTCCAAAGTTCCTCTGTCCCCTCCCCAGGCAATCGTGTCGGTCACCGGAGGCAGCCGCTGTTCTGATTTCTGTCTACCCTGGGTTCGTTTTTGTCTCTTCTTGGATTTGGTATAAATGGATCATACAGCGTGTGTTCTCTTGTGTTTGGCTTCTTTTGCTCAGCATAACATCTGCGAGACTCATTCACATTGTTGCGAGCACCGCGCCCACCGTCCCTTACATCGCCGAGCACCATTCCGTGACCCAGTTACACCACAGCTCGTTCATCCGTTCACCAGTTATGGATATTGGAGTCGACCCCAATTTGGAGCTATTACGAATAACGTGTCTACGAACATTCCCGTGCAACTGTTGTTTTTTCCCCCCCCCCCTGAACATACGCTCTTATTTCTCTTGGGTAAATACCTCAGAGTGGAATGGCTGAATTCTAGGGCAGTTGTAGGTTTAACCTTGTGAGAAGATGCCAGACAATTGTGCGAAGGGCCCTGCCCTTGTGTACTCCTGGCTGGCATTCGAATCTTGGAGCAGAAGACGTTGCCTGTCTCTGGGTCGGCCTTGGCCCCTGCCAGTGCCAAGCATTCTTATCCAGACTTTTCAATCTATGATGTCAATCTCCGATCATCTTCCAGTAATCTCCTTTTTTTCTAAAAAAAGATTTTATTTATTTATTTGAGAGAGAGAGAGAGAGCGAGCACGAGCAGGGGTGAGGGGCAGAGGGAGAAGCAGACTCACCGCTGAGCCGGGACCTCTATGCGGGGCTCAGTCCACAGAGTATGAGATCATGACCCGAGCCAAAGGCAGATGCTTAACCAACTGAGCCACCCGGGTGCACGCCCCCCCCCCAACCCCGCCCTGTAAATTCCCTTTTGCTCAAGTTAGTCAGACTCTTTTTCTGTTGTTTGGAGGAACTCTCGCTAACAGATGCAGCACCTTGCACACAGTAGGTGCTCAACGAACAGCAGCTGCTCTGGTTTTGGTCGTATTAAACCCAGAGAGTCGTAGGGAGAGGGCGAGGCTTCGAGATTGCGTGTGTGTAGGAGGGAGCCGGGTGCAGCTACAAAAGGGGAGGGGAGGGGAGAGCTCTAAGATGCTTGGACGCTCAAATGTCATTTTGTCACTCATGTCTGGGGAAAAGGTCCCTTTCATGCAGCATTTTAGTCCCTTGTATTAAGTCCCTTGGAGTAAGGCAGGCGCCTTTCGGGTAGGCAAGAGGGTTTCTGAGGCTCCCGGGACACCAGGTTGACAAGGCCCTGCCCCTGTGGGTCTAGTTTCCCTCCTCTGTAAGGAGGCAGCTGACGGGGAGGTCCTTGGGGAGCTGACATTGGCAGTGTCCACACTCGCTCCATCCTGGTCGTGCTGGTGGTCTTCTTAAGGCTGAAGGAGATGGAAGGGACATGCTAGGGCAGTGGTCCCAGCCTGAGCCCCTTGTGCATTTTGGGGAGCCGCTTGCTCTGGGCAGCGGGAGCACAGGCAACAGAAGTCAAGAGGTGGGATCTCGGCTCTGTTACTATCATTACTACTTGCATGTGGACTGGCTGGGCTGTCTCCGAGAGGCCCGCGGTGTAACCCTCTTCCCTGGCGGACCTCGAGAGCTTCCAGTTTGCGCTGCCATGGCTGACCCAGTGCCGAGCCCCGTCCTGCACAGAGGGCAGGCAGCCGGCTACGGTTTGGTCCGTGGGGTGCCGCCTCCTGCGTTTTCCTGCCACCATTTTTGTTTCCTTGTTTAAGTTCGGGTGTAACTGACATATAGGGAAATGCCCCCACCTTCAGTGCCAGGGTTCGAGTTCTGGCAAAAGTCTACTCCGGCGTAATGTATTCTATCAAGACATAGCTCCTTTCCATCATCCCCAGTGCACTTTCTCCTGCTCCTGCCTTTTTCCGACTTTCATTACCACAGTTTACTTTTGCTTGTTCTTGAATTTCACAGAAGTGGAATGATACAGTGTCTCCGTTTTCACGCTTGGCTCTTTTCAGGGAGCAGAACGCGTTTGAGATCACCCAAGTTGTTGTATTTAGCAAGAGTTTGCTCCTTTTTTTTTTTTTTTTTAAAGATTTTTATTTATTTATTAGAGAGCGAGAGACTGAGAATGAGAGGAGAGAAGGTCAGAGGGAGAAGCAGACTTCCCGCAGAGCCGGGAGTCCGATATGGGACTCGATCCTGGGACTCCGGGATCATGACCTGATGCTGAAGGCAGTAGCTCAACCAACTGAGCCACCCAGGCGCCCAAGAGTTTGCTCCTTTTGATGGCTGAGTACTTTCCTCTGTACTGACGTACCCTAGTTGGCGTATTGATGAAACTGTTGGGGGACCTTTGGGGTCGTTTCCAGTCTGGGCGATGAGTGATGTCACTACAAACACTGACACTCAAATCTTTTTGTGGACGAATGCCTCTATCTCTCTCGCACGGGTGCTCAGGAGCTAGAAAGCTGGGTCTTACGGCGACTGCGTGTGCAATTTTAGAAGAAATTGCCAAACTGCTTTCCAAAGCGGTCTGACCATCTCACATCCGACAGCTTCAGCTGCCTCTCACCCCTGCCAGCACTTGGTGTTGTCAATCGTGTTTAGTTTAGCCATCCCAGCAGATGTGAAGCCTTTTCGCATTGTGGTTTTAACCCTGGACCATTTTTCACTTCCAGGAAAAATATGATTAATTCGAGCCGTGTTGAGAATGGCTCCATGCATGTGTGATTGTAACCTGGCATTTGAAATATCAACAGAGAAAAATCGAGTCGGAATTCCAAAGAACACTACTTGCTGATCTCTGTAAACACCGATAGGGTGTCTCTCTATGTAATACTCGACACCAATCCGTTTCCGTCCCCTCCTTATCAAGCTTGTTTTGCATTGAGGGAAAGTGAGGTCTACACTTTGCCTAAAGCCCCCTGTCCCCGCCCCCCAGAGTCGAACACCTGCTGGGGAGGGTGGGGCTGCGCGTGCACCGTTGAGGAAATGTGTCGGAGCTGTCTTGGGGTCTTCCTTGTCCTCTTAGGGGATCCTGACCAGAAAGTCTGAGTCGATAACTGTTCACACACGGGAATAGGGGGAGGTCCTGGCCAGAGCTGCAGGGTTTTTGCACACGCTGTCCATGAACTGACGTCACGGGCGTCTGCAAGCCCTCCGATGTTGAATGCACAATTTTGCATGCACGCGATTTCTTTTTTTCTGTGAAAGGGTTCATAGCCTTCATTGGGTTATCAAAGGCAAAGATTGCTAGTTGACCTCCAACATTTATTGTTTGTTTGTTTGTTTTTCTTTTTCTTTTTTCCGAGTAATGGAGCCCCTGAATTCTTTCTGGGCACATAAGCCAAGTGAAATAAGGACTACATTTCCCAGCCTCCTTTGCAAGCTAGGGTTGACCCGTGAGTGATTGCCGGCCAAGAGGATGTGAGTAGACATGTGTGCAAGTTCCAGGCGGTGTTTCTAAAGGGAAAGGGACCTTTTTTTTCCTTTTTAATTATTTATTTAAGTTGAATTAGCCAACATATATAGTGTTCAATAATTTATCATTTGCATGTAACACCCAGTGCTCTCCACATCACGTGCCCTCCTTCATGCCCATCACTCAGTGACCCCATTCCTCGACCCACCTCCCCCCCAATAACCCTCAGTTTGTTTCCTAGAGTTAAGAGTGTCTCGTGGTTTTTCTCCCTGTCTGATGACTTCCCAGTCAGTTTTCCCTCCCTTCCCCTGCGGTCCTCTGTGCTATTCTCTATATTCCACATATGAGTGAGACCATATGATAATTGCCTTTCTCTTTTTGACTTAGTTTGCTCTGCCTAATACCCTCCAGTTCCATCCACGTCGATGTAAATGGTAAGTATTCATCCTTTCTGATGGCTGAGTAATATTCCATTGTATGTCTGGGTATGTATCATATCTTCTTTATCCATTCAACTATTGATGGACATCTAGACTCTTTCCACAGTTTGGCTATTGTGGACATTGCTGCTAAAAACATTGGGGTACATATGCCCCTTCGGATCACTATAGTTGTATCTTTGCGGTAAATATCTACTAGCGCAATTGCTGGGTCATAGGGTAGCTTTATTTTTAACTTCTTGAGGAACCTCCATACTGTTTTCCAGAGTGGTTGTACCAGCTTGCATTCCCACCAACAGTGTAGGAGGGTTCCCCTTTCTTCGCATCCTCGCCAACCTCTGTCGTTGCCTGACTTGTTAATTTTAGCCACTCCAACTGATGTGAGGTGGTATCTCACTGTGGTTTTGATTTGTATTTCCCTGATGCCGAGTGATGTTGAGCACTTTCTCATGTGTCTGTTGGCCATTTGGATGTCTTTGGAGAAATGTCTATTCATGTCTTCTGCCCATTTCTCGACTGGATTCTTTGTCTTTGGGGTATTGAGTTTAAGAAGTTCCTTATAGATCTTGGATACTAGTGCTTTATCTGATATGTCATTTGCAAATATCTTCTCCCATTTTGTCATCTGTCTTTTGGTTTTGTTGACTGTATCCTTTGTCATGCAGAAATTTTTTATCTTGAAGAAGTCCCAAAAGTTCATATTCGCTTTTGTTTCCCTTGCCTTTGGAGACGTGTCAAAAGAAGTTGCTGTGGCCGATATCGATGAGGTTACTGACTTTGTTCTCCTCTAGGATTTTGATGGATTCCTGTCTCACATTGAGGTCTCTCATCCATTTAGAGTTTATCTTTGTGTATGGTATAAGAGAATGGTCGAGTTTCATTCTTCTGCCTGTGGCTGTCCAATTTTTCCAGCACCATTTACTGTAGAGACTTTTTTCCATTGGACATTCTTTCCTGCTTTGTCGAAGATTAGTTGACTGTGGAGTTGAGGGTCCATTTCTGGGCTCTCTATTCCATTCCATTGATCTATGTGTCTGTTTTTGTGCCAGTACCACACTGGCTTGATGATTACAGCTTTGTAATAGAGCTTGAAGTCTGGAATTGTGATGCTGCTAACTTTGGTTTTCTTTTTCAAGATTCCTCTGGCTTATTCGGGGGTCTTTTCTGGTTCCATACAAATTTTAGGATTCTTTGTTCCAGCTCTGTGAAAAACTCTGATAGGGACTTCTTACTCTGGGTAGCATAGACATTTTAACAATATTCATTCTTCCAATCCATGAACATGGAATGCTTTTCCATTTCTTAGTGTCTTCCTCAATCTCTTTCATAAGTGTTCTGTAGTTTCTAGAGTGCAGATCCTTTACCTCTTCGGTTAGATTTATTCCTAGGTATCTTATGGTTTTGGGTGCAATTGTAAATGGGATTGATTCCTTAATTTCAGTCGGTTTCTATGACCAACAGCATATGGCGGAAGTGATGGCGTGTCTTTTCTGAGATTTGGTTATAAAAAGACTGCTGCTTCTGACTTGGGTTGTCTCGTTCTCTCTCACGGGTCACTGGCTCTGACACCCCCACAAAGAGGCTCATGTAGCAAGAAACAGAGGCCTCCGCCAACAGCCACACGAGCGTGCTTGGACGCGATCGTCCTGTGCCAGGGAAGTCCAGAGAGACTGCTGCCCCAGACAACAGCTTGACTAAAGCCTGAGCCAGAGGCCCCCCAGCCAGGCTGCTCTTGGATTCCTGACCCCCAGAAACCGTGTGAGATAATGAATGTTTGCCATTCTAAGCCGCTAAGTTTGGAGCAATTTGTTACCAAGCAATAGCCTGAATACAGGCTTCCTGTCACTGGAATAGACAAAGACAGTCCTGCAGATACGACCCACAGAATATTAAGAACTTCTGTGCTAAGTAACATCTAAGCATCTCTGTCTCTGGGTTCTAGCTCCAAATTTCCAGAAACACGCTCCTTGGCGTTGGGCAAAAGTATGTCACCAATCTGGGCCTCCGTGTCTCCTCGTATGGAAAGTGAGACGGTTGCTCTAGCTGACACTGGCCTTTTCCCAGCTGAAGAGTCTCAAGTTGCGGCGAGTAAGGAGGGGCGCCGATGGTGCAACGGGCAGAAGCCAGAGAAGTTGTCTCGGGCCGGCGTAAAATCATCGCAACGCTTTGGTGAGGCTTCTTGGGCATTTCCCCAGTCTGGGGGTGGGTGGATGAGGCTGAGCGAGAACAGAATTGCTCTGCCTAATAAGTCAGGAAAAACCGTCCAGGGGGCGGTCTGCCAGCGGGGATGGAAAGGGGCAGGGAGACAAGAGGGACCAAAGGAGAGAAGCCTGCGGACATGGCGGTGGATCGGAGCCAGTGAGAGATTCTCTAATGGCAGGAAGTGCTGATGAATTTTTAAAATACTGCAAGTGTCGTTTGTTCCTTGTATTGTATTGAAATCTGTTTCTAAGGCTCTAAACTCTCTCTCTCTCTCTCTCTTTCGCACACACGCACGCACGCACCTCCTGGTCCTCCTTACTCTGGCAGCCAAGCCCCGGGGGAGAATTTAAGGGCCCGGAAACATCATCGGATAGGCCTGGCTTTGAACTTGGGCTCTGTTTCTTACCAGCTGTGTGACCATGAGTCTATCGCCTCCCCTCTCTGAGCCTCAGTTTGAACTTATACAATGAATCTAAAGTAAGGCGTGCTTTGTGGCCATGGGAAGAGATTGCCGTGTGGGACGCCATCCCAGTGCTCCTCTTCCCCTAGCCTGGGAGCCCAAGCCACCCTGGGTGGGTGTGTGGGTGGCTTTCTGGTGGAGGCATAAGGTCCAGGCTGGTGGCCCAGGGGCTGGGGGCCTGCTCTCGGAGAGGCGGGGCTCCCAGCAGGGCTGTGACCTTCTTCTTGGTGCCCTGTTTGTTTCTCTGGGTACAGAGAACTGTCACCACAGGACCCCACCACAGAGGGCGCTGGTGGGGCACGCTGACTGGGAGTCGGCCCACGGGCAGAGGTGTCCCTGCTGGAAATGACAACAGTCACGATCGTCGCTGCCCAGGTGCTCACCTCCTGCTCCCTAGAAGTCAAGGTCTCTGTGGACATTGCATCTGGGAGGCCGTGCCTTGGGGCCGGACAGCACCAGTCCACGTGGACTGGGGACCAAGTGTGGCACGGAGCTGTGGAGGAGGCCGTGGGAGGGGCCAAGGGGAGCCCTCTCCGGTCCTGCCCGTGCCAGGGCACTGAATGCCGAGCCTCAGACCTGCCCTTTATCTGTCCTTTCAGGGTCTCTCTGACAGGCTCGCGGGAGCTCGGCCGAGACCTGGCTGAGGCCCATTGCTCCTCACTGGATGCTGGCATGGGGGGCACGGAGGGCCCGGAGGGGGGTGCTGACCGGCTGCCCGCTCTAGGCGGCCTCCCCCTGGGCTGCTCCCAGCGGGGTTCCCCCAGCCTCACCTTTGCAGTATTCTCACTGGACTCTCGGCTCCGCCGCCCATTCTGTGAAGTTCTGTCACGTCAGTCAAAGTCTCAAAGCCCCTGAATAATAGACTCTTCACTGAATTCCCTGGACAGTGATGGCCGCCGACATGGACATGTGGCCCTTACTGACCTGGAGGGGGATGGTGTCAGGGACAGAAGGCCGCCACTCCAGGGGGCTTAGACAGCAGGCGTTTATTTCCCACGATTCTGGTGGCTAGAAGTCCAAGATCAAGGGGTCGTCAGGGTTGGTTTCCCCTGAGGCCTCCTTAGTTTGCAGCCGGCCACCCTCTCACTGTCCCCCCGTGCGGTCTTCCCTCTGGGTGTGCACACACCCCTGGGGTCTCTCTGTGTGTCCACGTTTTCTCTTCTTAGAAGGACACCGGTCAGGGGCGCCTGGGTGGCTCAGACATTGGGCATCTGCCTTCGGCTCAGGTCATGATCCCGGGGTCCCGGGATCAAGCCCCGCATCGGGCTCTCTGCTCAGCGGGGTGTCTGCTTCCCCTCTCTCACTCCTCCTGCTTGTGTTCCCTCTCTCGCGGTGTCTCTCTCTGTCAGACAAATACATAAAATTAAAAAAAAAAAAAAAAAAGAAGGACACCGGTCAGATTGGATTAAACCCAGCCTAAGGGCTCATTTTAGCTTAATCGCCTCATTAAAGACCGTGTTTCCAAAGGCAATCACCTTCTGAGGTCCCGGGCATTGGGACTTCGGCATATGAATTTCGGAGTGGGGCGGGGGACACAATTGGGCTCTTAGCCAGCTCAGTCTGGTGTGGGTCGTGGGACTGACCCTGGGCACAGAGCTGCCTGGCGGGCAGACAAAGTTACCCAGGAGCTCCGGGCCTCGGCTCTGAATGTCACTTGGCTCCTGAAAGCTTTGACCCTTTTCCTGCTGAGAGGCAGGGTCTGTCGCTCCTTCCGAGTCTGGGCTGGAAGGACGGCTGAAGGATGGCAGAGTGGTGCCAACTCGGCCTGCATGAGCACGAGCACCTTCCACCTGGGTCTCTTGGGGACCCGAGCCACCATGTCAGAAGTGGGACCACGCTGCCGGAGAGACCCCGTGCAGAGGTCATGATGTCCCACCGCCAGGGGGACCGGCCCCACCGAGCCAGCCTCCCGCCGTCCTCCGTCAAGGCACCAGGCACAGGAATGAGGCCACCTCGGATCGCCCAGACAGCACCGCCGCCGCATGAGTGCCACCGAGTGACCCCGGTCAGGGCCGGGTCCTGCTGAAGAATTGTCCCTCTGAGCCCTGCCTGCGTTCCTGACCTCCCGCGTCACGAGAGATGATAAAATGGTGGTTTTATGCCACTAAGTTTTGGGGCCATTTGTTATGCCGGACTATTTGGTGACTATCGAGGTGGTATAGTGGGAAGGGGGGTTCTGTGACATCCTCTTCCCTGCCGAGGCCCATTTTCTGGAATCCAGGAAAGCCCCGGGCTGGGGCCTGCTGCCACTCCTGAGGCCGGAGAGGATCAGGGAAAGAGCGAGAAAAGGAACTATTTTTTTTTTTTTTTTTGAGATTTTTTCCTTTCTTTGAGAGCAGGCGGAGGGGTGTGGAGGGACAGAGCGAAATCTTCAGGCAGGCTCCCTGGCGAGCACAGAGCTCGGGGCTCGATCCCCGGACCCCGACAGCATGACCTGAGCTGAGACCAAGGGTCAGACGCTCAGCTGACTGAGCCGCCCAGGCCCCCGAGGAACTGCTATTTTCGAACACCTCTGGGGAGCTGGCAAATTCCTCCAGGGATGGGGATTCCATTCGATCTACCCTGTTCGTCGGCTAGGAGGCCTCATTTCCCGGGTCACACCAATCTGACCTTGTGTTTGCACTAACATCTGTCAGGCTTCCCAGCCAGGGTTCTGTCCCTGACCCCGCGCGGTCTGGGGCGGGTGGGGAGGAGGGTGGGGAGGAGTCCGACGCTCGGGCTGACTCGGAGACGCAGGGCAGGCTCCAGCTCCAGCGCGGGGGCGGGGGGGGGGCTTGGAACCCCCGCCACCGGCCCCAGCCCGGCCCACGCGTGGGGAGGCAGGCAGGGACTGGGGCACAGACGTAGTGAGGACCAGGCCTGAGAAACAGAGTCTGGGGAGACTGAGTGCAAGGAGGGGGCTGATGTGCCCCCAGTACTATGAGGACACTGGCTCTGGGGAAGGGGGAGGCTGAAGGTCTCGGGGGGGCCTCCCCCACCACGGGGAGAAGAGGGACTCAGAGACCGGATCTCACTGAACTGACTCCTTGGGCCAGTGTGTACACCTCTAAGCCTCAGTTATCTTATCTGTGAAATGGGCGACTTAGACCAGGTGATCGCTCCCCAGTAACTTCCAGCTGTAAAGAGAGGGCACTTTTGTTATAAAATCTCTCCCTCCCTCCGTCCCTCCCACCTTCCCTTCCCCTGCAAGCCTTTGTCCGTGTTTTGGCATCACGCGTGTCCTCACGGGCCCTACAGTCTAGCAGCAGAACGTGGAAGATTGTGCTTTCCCGAGACGGCTGTGCGGACACAGGCCAGCCCACGTGCCCGTCTCCCAGTTCGCCACGGACACTTCTCTACTGCCATGTCCCTTCCGGGGCATCGGAGGGCCCGTGATTATGGCAGAAGTGATGCCGTGTGGCCTTCGAGGCGAAGCCATAAAAGGCACTAGGGCTCCCGCCCGAACTAGGGGTGCTCCCTCCCTCCCAGAAGCCTGCAGGGAAGGACCTCCGTAGCCACAGGGAGAAGCCACGTGTAGGGGCTGCGACCCTGGCCCCAGGCGAGGGCCAGTGTGAACCCCCAGACACGAGAGGGGCCTTCCAGGTGCCCCTGCCTTCCGTGGGGGCGGAGCAGAGATGAGCGGTCTCTACCACGCGTGCTGAAATCACAGACTGATGAGCAAAATAAATGTCGCTGTTTTAAACCATTATGTTGTGGGTAATTTGTTATGAAGCCGTAGATAACTGGAACTGAGAGGAAGACGGGAGAAAAAAAATGTAACACTGGATGGTACTCCCTTCAACACATGTCACCACCTGAGCGTGAGGGAGGGAGGCTAAACTTTAAGCTGTGTGTGTCCGTGTGTGTGTGTGTCTGTGTGTGTGTGTGTGTGTGTTTGTGTGTGAGGGGGACGTTGCACCTGCCATGGCGGAGATCGTGCTGGAAATGGGTGTTTCCGGGCAGACGAAATGGTGGTGGTGGGGGACTGTGCTGGGCACAGGAAGAGCCAACTCAAGGTCACAGAGCCTCCGGGTCACAGAGGAGCAAGGTCATGGCGTCGCCAGGTCACAGAGCCGCTGGGTCACAGAGCTGCGAGGTCACAGAGTCGCTGGGTCACAGAGCTGCGAGGTCATAGAGGAGCAAGGTCACGGCGCAGCCAGGTCACAGCCCCCGAGTCACAAAGGAGGGCGGCAGCCCAGGGCTGAAGCCCAGGAGGCGTGCTTGCATCTGACCCCTGTGGTCTAGGTTCCAGCTCTGATTTACCCATTATTTTCCCCTAATTGCATCTGAGGCTGGTGAATGCCAGGGAGGGCCTTAGATCGCATCCGGGAGCCATCTGCAAATCCCCGTGCAGGGGGTGGTGGCCTGAGGGCAACTCTGCTGATGGGAGCTCAGCCCAGGCAGGCTCTGTAGCTTCTGGTGGGGGGAGAGGGGGAGCGCCTTCTCCCCCTCCCCCCGCCAGCCTGTCCTTCAGATTCGGGTCTGTCATCTGGGTAGCAGCTGACTTGGGGTACCTAGTCCTTGAATGTTGGGGGCTGCCGATCTTGGGTGCTTCTCTTCATGTAGGGGGGTGATTCCTGCCTTTTCGTGCTGACTCAGGAGTCCGTGAGGGGGAGATGTTGCCAGGGGAGCTGGGTTTCGGGGAGCCACTCTGGGGACCTGGCTATCCTACTGAGCAGAGGCGAGCATGAGTCATTCTTTTTTTTTTTTTTTTTTAAAGATTTTTTATTTATTCATTTAACAGAGAGGGAACACAAGCAGGCAGAGAGGCAGGCAGAGGCAGAGAGAGGAGCAGGCTCCCCGCGGAGCAAGGAGCCTGATGCGGGACTCGATCCCAAAACGCCGGGATCATGACCTGAGCCAAAGGCAGTTGCTTAACCAACTGAGCCACCCAGGCGTCCCGAGCATGAGTCATTCTTAAAGCCCTCGGCCCTGCAAGGGCCTGGGCTCTAGGCCCCCACAGCGCTCACCTGGCTTCAAGGTCAGGTTGAATGAACTAACATGAAAAAGACTTGAGGTCCTTTCCCTTTCCCCTTTTCCCTCGGGAAGGGGCCCACTGCTGCTGTCCCCAGTTTAGTGGTGAGGAAACTCTGGCTTAGGGAGCCCAGGGCCACTCAGAGGGACACAGGTCTACCCGACTCCAGGCTTCGTGCTCTCCACCATGCACTAATGTCACTGCCAAGACCAGAGAGGTGCCTTTATTCCTGTCGTCTCGCCTCGTGTTCCAGGGCAGACCCCGAGGCCAGGCCACTAGCGACAAATCCCACTCTTACCCCCGTGATCTCGGGCAAGTTACTCAGCGGCTCGGGGCCTCTGGAGGTGAGGCGGGGAGGGCACGAGCTACCGCGGGAGCCGTGTCTGGGGCGCGCTGAGCGCCGGCCACGGTCCCCCTTCCCCGCGCCTCTACCCAGTGACTGAGCATGGCTGCCATTTATCTGTCACAGCTGATGGCACGGCGGGTGGTCGTGCCGAGCCGGTCTGGTCTGCCCGTTACACTGGGAGCTCCTGGAGGGCGCGGCCGCTGAGTCACTTACAGGAGCAGGTGGGGACCCACGCCCTCTACCCCGCTGCCTTTGGGAGGAGTCCTCTGCGTGCAGGACGACGCAGAAAGGAATTCAAGCTGGCTCCTTCGGCTCGTAGGAAGGGGTCGTAGAAAGCCAGGGAAGAGGGAGTCAGACAGAAAGGACAGTGGGTGGGGTGCGAAGGAGCGCAGTGCCGGTCCCTGGGAGCCAGTGCTCCTTGCCTCGCCGCTGCAGGCGGCCTGGGCCCGCCCCGGGGCCCTGCGGCCTCCACCGGTTTCCAGAAGCCCGACAAGCGCCTCCTTGTCTTCCTTGGACTCCTGGTACTGGGCTCCTTGTCCCGCCCTGTTCCCCGCAGCTCTGCATGTGGCTCCTGGCCAGAGTGACCGGGGCACCAGACGGAGGCTTGCTGCAGTGTGCCACATTGTAAAGAGGCCGTCGCCCTTGGCCGCACCCCTCCCCATCCCTGGCCATTCGCTGTTGGTTCTTGGCAGACTGGCAGAAACTGGGCCTCTCAGGGCGCTCCCCTTCTGCCGGAGACAAGAGAGGTGGGCTAGGCTGAGCCATGGGCAGGGCTGGGGGAGGGCCCAAGCTTCGGGGGTCCTGCGCCCACTTAGCTCTGTCCCAGGGCCTCACGTGGCTTCTCCCCAACCCCTCATCGTCCTGCATCTTCACTATCTTGCTCTGGCCTCTTGCCCTGTGTGCCAGCCCTGTCCTACTTTCCTCCCCATGTCCCACAGCTCTCCCGGTCTTCCCCGGAGACTTCTAGAACTTTCGGATTGAAAGGAACCCGAGAGGTCATGCTGTCTAAACCCCTGCTTCCAGGTGCCTTGCTTGAATTTCGCTTTGCCGTCCGCAGCCCAGGTTAAGCTCTCAAAACCAAACCTGGATCTCTCTAAGATTGTCAGTGGCTCCACACTGCCGTCAGAACAAAGTTTGAGCTCCTTAGCTGAGCTCCCAGAAAAGCTCAGAAGGCTTCTCCAGCCTCAGCCTGTGCCATAGCCCCCTGCCCGTCCCCCTGTGTTCCAGCCACCTGCAGCGGCCGCCAGCCCCCTGGTGGGCTAGACTGTGGCCCTATCTTTTCCCTCAGGCTCCCTTTTCATCTACCTTCTCGCCCCTGCATCCTCATTCACCTCCTCCACGAAGCCTTCCCCGATTACCCCACACACTCGACAGATCACCTGCTTCATTGCGCTCCGTGGTGGGCTGAGTGGCCCTCCATCGTGGCATCTAGAACACCGGGGATTGCCCTGGATTCTCTCTGTTGCTGCTTCTCCCACCAGGCCGGAAGCTTCTGGAGGGCAGGGGGCCACGTCTTTGTTGATTTCACTTCCCTAGAACCTAACATGGTATCTTAGATAAGAATTCTCTAGAAGCACGGGGCACCACGTGCCTGGGATTTATGGTGAGAGTGCTCTCAGGAGAGACCAGGGAGGGTGCAAGAAAGCAGGAGCAGCAGAGGAGGGGGTAGGCAAGGATGTGGTTTCGGGGGGAGTCTGGCCCCGGCCTCGTCCGGAAAGGGAGCTCCCCGTGTCAGTTGGCGGCAGAGAGCGCGAGAGAGTCAGAAAGCGAGATCTAGAAAGAAAAGAAGGAGCAAGACGAATGAGCCAGTGAGAGAGTAGGACAGAGAGAGGATAGGCGGAAGAGGGTGGGAAAGAGCAAAGTGGGGGGAGATGGGGAGAGAGAGAGAGCGAGAGCGAGGGCTCACTGGAGAGCAGCATAGCTTGTGCTAGCGAGCATGACCCAAGCCTCAAGGTCCCGGGGTCCCTGGCTGTCCCAGGCTCTCCGGGCAGAGCCAGGAGTCATGGCCCGGGCCCACACGGGTGAGGGACTGGGCAGGGCCTCCCTGGCCGCTCCATGCCCCGTGCCTCTGGCAAGGCTTCCCGAGGAGCCCCGAGAGGGAGCGTGCGGCCCGGTAACCACCTCTCCGCGGGCATTTCTGGACGGGTGTGCATAATCGCACAGCTCCTGGAGGAGGGGGGCAGCCTCGTTAGGGTCTCCTTGTCACTGCAGAGGAATCTGAGGCCCGGGAGACTTGACGAGGCTCCCAGGCGAGTCTCTGAGGAAGAATTCCCATCCCCGGATTCCCTCTCCTCTGGCCTCCTCCGCAGCTCTTGTCCAGACGCAAGAACACCAGGGCCAGGCGGGGGGTGGGAGAGTAGTCCCCTTGGCCTCCAGGGGGAGGGCCTTGCCCAGCTCCGGCTGGGGGCTGAGCCCTTCTTTCTACTTGCTCAGAATTGGTCAGAGGGGAGAGGGTGGGGGCGGGGCCTGGTGGCTGGTGGGGAGGGAGCGGCGCTGGACTCCCGGGGACCCGGGTTCTAGTCTCAGCTCCACCACCAGACATCCCCTGACCCTGAGCACGATATTGACTTTCTGGGAGCCTCCAATTCCTCGACGGTAACAGGGATAATGCCTGTCTCCCCCCCCCACTTTGCAAGCTGGTTGTGAGGGCCCGTCCAGGGAAGACAGCTTCTCAGAAGCCTCTTGAGGGCCCTGGGTAAAGCCCGTAGGAGTCTCGTCTTGCTGCTGTAACAAACGATCTCATACTCCGTGGCTTGGAACGGGACAGACGTTTGTTCTCTTGCCGTTCTAGAAGCTGGGAAGCGTGCAGCTGGTCTCTAGGGGCCGAAAGGGAGGTGTCGGTGGGGGCCACGCTTCCTCTGGATAATTGAGGGGAGAATCGGCTCCTGGCCTCTTCCAGCTTGCCGTGGCCACACCGCCCTTCCTTGGTCTGTGGCCACATCATTCCAAACTTGAAGGGCAGCAGCTTCAAATCTCTGTCTGCTTCGCCCTCACGGGGTCCTCTCCTCTTCCATTCGACTGATGCGAGGACCGGGATCAGGGAAGTCACGTGGTAGCCCAAGGTCACAGCCAGTGAGAGAGGGAGAATTTGAACTCAGGCCTTGGAGACCAAGCCCGCGATCTCTGCTCCGTCTCAGCTACAGGCTGCCTGGGCTTGGGCTGCCTTTCTAAGCCTCTTCCGGGGAGCCATCTGGAGCTGGCCTGTGGCCATCCCCGGCTTGTCTCCAGCCGGGGGGTCTGGGACTTGGGAAGCGGGCTGGACTATGGCGTCTAAAGAAAGGGCAGCCTGAGGATTAGAGCAGAAGGAGGAGAGGACGCTGGCTGCGGGCTGACCAGCCCGACAGGCCTCCGTGGCCCGTCGTCAGAAGGCTGGGGGGTGGGCAGCCCTCAGCCGGCAGTGCAGGGCAATCTGGATCTTCAGGGCTGGGGTTAGCCCGGGGTCAATGCCGACATGAAAAGCAGCCGAATCGAGCAAGACCACCTACATATTTAAACAGCTCTTTGAGAGCCAAGGGGCCACATCGACGCTTGGGCATGGACAAACAAGATGGGCCCCAGGCTGGGGATTAGGATCTTTTTTTTTTTTTTTTTTTTTTTTTGCTTTAAGAATTTTCCCTGATGCCTGTCAGGGCTTCTTTTGCCTTTTCCTTCTCTTGTCCTGTTTTTTTTGGGGGGGGGGAGGGGATGGCAGAGTCTGTCCCGTTTAGTATTGAGTTCCGGGGAAAAAAGAAAATGAACCCATGCGCGCGCGTCGAGGGGCGAAGGGACGGAGCTATTTAAATTTTTTTAAAAGCCAACTGGGCCGGCAGAACTCCACACTGCCTGCTCTGGTCCCCGTTTCAGACCCAGAAAAAGGGAGCTGGCACGAGAGATCCCGGAACACGGGAAAGAGGGCTGGTGGCTGAAGTCGTATCTGGGTTAAAAACCCCAGGAGCGCTCCTCTTTAATTTTTTGGTACAGCAGGATCAAGGAATCGATTCACTCTGGTTATGCTTCCTCCCATTGTTTCTGTGGGCCGCGTTTGATCTGTGTTTCACGTGTAGATCCGGTATCCACGCTCTGAAAGAAATAATGTATTCGGCGTTGCACTGGGTCAGGTTCCTGCCACGAAAGCCCTTTTTATTTTATTTTATTTTGTGGACGATTTCAAAGAGACACACACGCGAGCACACACACGTATATACACGCACACACGCACACACACACACTGTTTGCGTAAAGGATTAAGAGAGAATGAAAAGCCCGGTTCCAGAACGCGAGCAGGGTTCTGGGACACGGATGGGCATGCGGCAGTGGCCCAGTCTGTGGCCTCCACCCGCTGACCCGGGCCAGCTGTGTCCCCTCTGAGCTGTGTGTGCCCTACCCCTGCGGGCAGGGTTGGGGGCGGGGGGGGGGGGGGATTGTATATAGCCGACCCTTTGATGGTGCGCCCGGTGAGGCTATTCTTAGTAACCGCGGCTTCCAGTGAAAGAGAGCAATGCTCACAATGGAGAAGTCTTCCCCTTCCTTTGGGTCAAAAGCTGAACGGGGAAGAAAAGGACATTCCCCGGCCACAGGATCCTGAAATCATGCAGTCCTGAGCTCCTCCCGGCACTGAATCGGACGGGGTGCTTGCTGGCATTTTAAAGGCGGGAGGGAAGTCGAAGCACCTGGGGGTGGCCAAGGGAGGCAGGGGGAACACTCACGGGAAGGATGCAAGGCCAGACAGGCAGGGCAAATAAACCCCCTGGGGCCGGCCATCGGAGACGAGTCCGGCGTTTCTGCGCGGGGCGGTGAGAGGGAACAGGGGGCCGAGCGCTGTGCCAAGGGCCGGCCGGGTATTGCCGCCAGGCTCTGCCAAGCTCCCGGCTGTTGGATACTACAAAACTGAATAGATGAAAAAGGAAACCAACAGCCACCCAAGGTGGGGGGGAACAACCTTCCCGTGGCCGAGCCCGTTGTGCGCCCGTGATAACATTGTGCCCTGCGTCCTCTCCCTTTATTCAGATAAGGTGCCCGCCGCCGCCGCCGCTGGCCGCCGGCCAGCTTTCTGTCTCCGAACTTGGGGCTTCAGCGCCTCACAGGAAAGCGACTCTCTGATGCCGCTGGCCCGAGTGTCAGCAGCACCCCGAGGGTCCCCGCGGCTTTGTGCTCCCGGAAGGATGATTTGTTTGACAAGGGGCTTTCCTTCCAGACTGTCCTTCCAGGCGGGCAGGGCGCGCGGGTCCCCTGAGACACGATGGGGCTGTGGAAAGCCAGAGCAGGCACCTCGGACCACGGGCTCGGGCCACTGCCTAATTATGACGGCCACATAAAGGAAAGGCAGACACAGTGGAAGGCTAAGGAGGGTCTTTGGTTTCACGGACTAACAGAAGCGTTTGTGCTCATCAGGCCTGAAAAAGTTAAGCGCTGGGGGGAGCAGGGCCGACAAGACTGGACTCATTCTATGGCACACAAAAGATTTTTTAATAAGCTCCGAGAAAGGTCCCCACCCCCACCGCTCATGTCTTTCTCTCCCTGTCTCATTCCAAAGCTCCCGCGTTAGCCAAAGAGACGGCTCGGCAAAGCGGCCCAGGAGGTTGGCGAGGACGCTGGGGGGGTGCCATTCTGCCGGGCTGGTCCCCCGGGGGGCTCCCACAAGGTCAAGGAGGGCGCCCCTGGCCGGGGATGGGGCAGGACAGCAGTGCGGGGTGGGGGGGGGGGGGAAGAGCTGGCGCCCTGGGGAAGCAGAGGCCGAGGTTTGCTGGAGAACACCACGCCGTCTCTGCTCCCATCTCCTTCCAGCCTTGCTCCAAGAATCTGGAATCTCAAATCGGCTCGACGAGGAGCCACTGGGCTCCTGGAAGCTGCTCGGGAAGGCCCGAGGGACTTATTTTACAAACGGCACTTGGAGTCATTTTTTAGGGGCTGTGGATGCGGAACCGCGGAACCACAGACCTTGGGCAAATGAGAACCCGTCTGCAGGCCGGGGTCCCCCTCCTCAGTGTCCCGAGCTCTTACCCTTCACACTCACTGAGGAGGAGGTGGCCCCGGGGACAGTTGGGAGAGCCTGCCCCCCTCTTCTCCCCCTGACGTCCGGCTATTGTCTTGGGGACTTGAGGGAAGGTCTTGCCTAGCTGTCGTACTGTGACCCGTCTCATAGATTGTGTTAAAAGCAGGGAGTGGTCAGCATGGAGTCCAGAGGTCTAACACGACTGTCAGCAGGAATTCTCCACTGCTGCCCAGGCAGAGACACTGACCGTGACCTCCGGTTCTCCTTTCCATGATATACCGGCAGCATCCTCACTCCAGTTCCCAGGAACCTCAGAGAGGATATAGATCGGAGGTGAACATGGGCTTTCCTGCCCCCAGTCTGAGACTTCCACTCCCCTCTGCAACTGTCAAGCCTTATTTACGAGGCTGATCTCTTATTTCGGGGCAGCACTCCCCCTGCCTTGTTTTTTTTTTTTTTTTTTTTAAGGTTTATTTATGTAATTTAGAGGGAAAGAGAGAGAGAGGAGTGAAGGGCAGAGGGAGAGGAAGAGATTCTTTAAGCAGATTCCCCGCCCAGTGCGGAGCCGGATGTGGGGCTCGATCCCAGGACCCTGAGATCACAACCTGAGCCGAAACCAAGAGCTGGATGCTCAACTGACTGAGACCCCCAGGCGCCCCCCACCACTGCCTTGGCAGTCCTGGTCTGGCAGCTGCCCTCTCTCACTTGCAGTTTTGGCCTTTTGGGGGGTCGTGTGGTAGGGGAACGGAGAAGAGAAGTGAAGAGCTCCCATCAAGCCTCTGAACCGTAGCCTGTTTCTGGAGTGATACAAAATTGATGCTTTGCTCAAAAGGAAACAAACAAACAAACAAAACCTAGGAACGGCAACACCTTGCTCATCTAGAAGTTACTTGCCTTAGCAACCTCAAGTATCTGGAACAATCTGGAAGAGCCAAAATATGTGAGGAATTCCCTGCTCGAAAGTCCACTGATGGTGCACCAGGGAAGTGTGCGAATCCTTTCCCCTGGGAGCCTGTTAACTCTTATTTCACAAACTATTTTAACAACCTAGCCGACTCCGGAATTCCTTCCAACTCCTGCTTTTGTTTTTGTTTTTGTTTCGACTTTAATGGCTGGGTGAGCATGGGGGCCATTCACGTGGGCCAGAAATACAAGAAGAGAAGGAGCGAGCTGGAGGGGAGAGGAGTGAGTTCCCGTGGGGACATGGACTGAGACGCCTCTGGGCTGCGGGGAGCAGCGGGGAGGGGCTGCTATCCACATGTGAGCAAAAGAGGAGACGGGGACACACTGGAAACAGGAGCTCTAGGGGGACAGGTAGGGCCACCTAGGGCAGGAGCACGTGGGCACAGAAGGCTGCCTTGTCTTTGAGCGTGACACAGTGGTCTGCGTCCCGAGTGAGAGGGCCAGCAAGACAACTCCAACTGTGTCAGCACCCTCAAAGGAGACAGGGAAATGTGTAATGCAGTTTAGATATGGTTTACTTAAAAACAGGTGCACGTTTGCTTTTAAATCTTGGAGTTTCCAGGGGGTGAGCTTAGCCTGCGCGTTCCTGTCTTGAAAAACAACCCATTCTTCCCTGGTGTTCATTGAGGGCAGGGGTCGTGTTTTCCCTACACGTTACATCTTAAAGATAAAAAAAAAAATTCTGCTGGCTGCCCGAGAAATTTCAGTGTATCTCACTTGACATAGGAAGCTTGGCATTCCTTTGAATGCAAAATGCGGAAAGCGTGCCCATCAGAGCATTCTTTCGTTTGAAAACAATTGATTTGGAGCCCTGTTGCCTGGCTTCCAGGAGGGAGGATTGAACAATAGGAAGTGGGGGGGGGCTCCCACTCTCTCTGTCTGACAAAGGAGAGGGGGACCCTCAGGCTGGCTGGCGGAGCCCACAGAGCGGCTCCATGGGTGTGGGGGGATTAGCCCAAGAGTTCCCTCCTTGGTTGGGCTTGGGGCTGAGCCTAGGTTTCATTGCTAGGCATCTTTCTTCTCTGGGTGATTATCTGTGGGACACACGCATGTATATACGTGTGCGTGCACGCACGCGCCCCCCCCCCACACTTGAGAACCGCTGCTTTAGAGGGAAGGAAGCTTTTGAACTTATTGAACATCTAGGGCTCTGCCTGGCATTTCATGGGCACTCCATGTGTGTTGGTCGGCAGGAAGGAAAGTGAGAGAAAGAAAGGTTACTACAGCGGTCCAAAGCCGAGGCTCTCAACCCTGACTGACCGCACACTGGAATCACCCTGGGGACTTTAAAAAGTACTGTGGGCCCCATCCCAGCCCCAGAAATTCAGACTCGTTTGGTCCAGAGCGTGGCCTGGGCATGAGGGTTTCTGGAAGCTCTCTGGGGATTCTGGGGAGCATCTCAGGGTAAGGACCACTGATCTAAAGGTTCCAGCTCAGCGTCAGGAAAAACAGGACTCCATCCTGTCTCGGAGCCTCTTGAGCTGTGTCCCTTTGAGGGGATGGCCAGGGTCTCAGTTTCCATATCTGCCGAGTGGGCGGAGGGCACGCCCAGCTCCCGGTGGCTGTGCCGCTCGGCGCACAGAGGAGGCGTTCTGGAACAATGGGTAACGGGTGATTCCTGGCATTCCTGTGCTAGAAAACAGCCCATGGAAAGATCTAAAATCACCCTCCCGTCCTCCGGGTCTTGAGGCAGCCTGTTTCCTCTCCTCCTTAGCTCCAACGCCATCGCTTGCGTGGGGTTGAGGTTCACGAAATATGGGCGGGTTGGCAGAGAACCTGCAAGGAGAGCCCGGCAGAGTTCGACAGACCCCGGGAGTCGGGTTTTCCCTTTAAACCTTTCGGAGGAAAGATGGAGAAGAAAATCATGCCCTTATTGAGGGCTGTGAAAGTAGCCAAGCGGTGGTGACTCCCACTGGCAGCCCTGGGCCATCTAGGGGCACGCACAATGACGGGGCACGCACAATGACAGGGCACCCCAGCCGAGCGCTCTTGACTTCCAGCCCCACCCCCCGCTCCTCCCGCCCCCCCTCCCATGTCCCCCCCCCCCCCAAGCCTTTGATGAGCGACACGGAGCGAGCGAGTGGCTCGCAGGGAAGGAGAACGCTCTTTCCTCAGCCCTGGGGACTTGTTCAGCTGTTCGGCATTTAGCAGAATCTGGCATGCATTCTGCACAGCGCTGCACCCCTTCCCTTCCAGCGCAGACTGAGCGGCATTGCCCGAGCGAGCTTCCGCTGCCACGGACAGCAAGCCTGCAGGGCTGCGGGAGCGGGCGCCCGGGGCTCTGGCCACCCCAGCCTGGCTTTGGGTGACCTCTACGCGTGCCCTGGTCTGGCGATGGGGGAGTGAGGTCCTCCCAGCTGGAACCCAGGCTGGCAGGCGCACCGGGGCGGGGGGGGGGGGGGTGGCTCTCTGGATCGGGGAGGGGGGGTGCTGTGCCTGGGCGGAAATGTTCCGGTGATGATAATGACTGCCGTGCGTCGTCTGTAATTATGCACTCTCTAAGCCCTCGGGGCTGGGGTGGCATATTTGCCTGTGCTATTTGGGGGTTGGTCCTGCTGTCAGCGCTTAGCAAGAATTAACAGTGACGCTCTGCGCACCCCAGTCATAACACTAAATCTGATCTGCATGTTTATGATTCATTAAAAAAAAAAAAAACCCACCGTCGCTGAAACCCCTCCAAGCCCATCATTGAAAGAAATTATGCTCAGTTGAAAGAGCCATTTGACGTCACGGAGGACCTACGTGCCTTTTCATGAGCGGCTGGAATTAGAAGCCTGCGCTTCAGCAAGTGTGAACGGAATCCAGACTTGGAACCCTCTGCGTAGCCCACAACCTGTTTTCCAGGTGCGGGTTCCTCACCTTCCGGATCCTCTGAAGCCGGATATTTTTAAGATTCCCTGGCAGGCCACTGCCAGCTGGCTTATCACGCCTTTCTGGACCACACCAAGCTCCTTCAAGGCAGTGTAGGTTCTGGGAAGGCCAGCCTGTTTTTCTTCTTCTCTTCCTCCTTCTCCTCCTCCTCCTCCCCTTCGCCCTCCTCCTTCCTCTCGCTCGATTTTTTTTTTTTTTTTTTGCGTTGTAGGAGAAGTCCATGCTTCAAGTGGGGAGGACGAAACCCCCAGCGTTCCCAAATCAAGAAAAAAAAATTAATTGTAGATGACGGGCTCTCTGTGGTTTACTGTGGCGCCCACTTACTTTATTGCTCGGTAATTTGGAGTTTTCTAGTAATTCTTTTAGGTGAGGTCAGAACCCAGGAGAACAGCCTTTCCCTTTGAGGTCCTGGCAGCTCGGTCGGGTGGGAGGAGCGGGGGGTCTGGGCAGCAGGACTCGGGGTTCAAGCCTTCGATCGTTCCACAAAGGTGGGTCATGAGAAATCCCATCTCCCCCCGCCGCCCCGCCTCCTCCGTCTCTTCAAGTCAAAGAGGGATAAGGAAACAACACAAGGGATGCAGAGGATGAGAGCTCTTGGGAGAACTTAATAAATGCAGTTTTTTGTTATAGTTACTACCGCTGTGTAACACAGGACCTCGAAGTTAGTGTTGTAAAAGGCGAAGCATTTCATTATGCTCGCAGATCTGTGGCTCAGAATTTAGGCTGGGCTCAGCTGGGTGATTCTTTTAGTCCCCACGGCGTCCAGTGATGGGTGGGCTGGGTCTACACGCTTCTCTCCCGTGCTCGGCGCCTTGGAGGGCATGAGGTGTGGCCCGGAGCTTCCGCACGGGACCCCCAGCCAGACAGTCTCGGGTGGTTGGACTTCCTGTGTGGTGACCGGCTTCTGCTGCAGTGAGTACCTCAAGATAGCCAGGTGGGCTATCTGACCCAGCCTCGGTGGTCATACAGTGTCATGCGTGTTGTACTCTATCGATCGAAGCAGTCACAAGCCCCCTTGGATTCAATGGGAAGGGACATAGACCCCAATCCTTTTTTTTTTTTTTTGGACCTCGATTCTTGATGGGCAGCGTATCAGAGGATTTGGGGACTACACTTTACAACAGAGTCAGTTTCTGCTCTCACACGGCTCCCCATTTGTGTTTTAGTGTGGTCACCTCCAACATTTCTTCTGACTTTTGCAAAAACCTTCCAACGGGGGTGGTTTTATTGTACCCATTGTGTTGATAAGGAAACTGAGGCTTGGAGAGGTGACCCCATCTTTCCAAGTTTGTATGGCAAACAATGAAATGAGGGGCGCCCGGCCGGCTCAGAGGGTGGAGCCTGTAACTCTTGATCTCGGGGTCGTGAGTTCGAGCCCCATGTTGGGTGTAGAGATTACCTAAAAAAAAAAACAAAAGGAAGTTAAAAACAAACAAACGAGACAATCCTTGACTCTACCTTCCCACGTAAGGGATTTGGAAGACGTATGTCATACAGAGAAGTACAGAAAAGTTGTTCTTGAGAAGCAATTAGCTTCTGTATCTTCCAGAACAAGGTTTTTAAAAAAATATCGGATGAGTTGTTTGAGAGATCTGTCACTTACACGAAGACGTGGACGGAACCAAACCCGTTCTTTGTGGACAATCTTCTGGGCTGCTGGCTCTGGTCTTCCTCCTCTCACCTTTGAGTCCTAAACCAGCAGCCTGACCACAAAATGCTAATTCATCTAATACAAAGGTGGAGAATTAAAAAAAAAAAAAATTGTGGAGAACTGTAGAAGTCAAGCTTAGGACACTGGCAGCTCACAGGGTAAATATTTGATCAGTGAGTAAAAATTCAAATTTGCACTATTTGCTGAAGGTAAAAAGTATATTAGGGAATGAATTTAATGGGGGTTAAGCGGGTCTGTAGGAGGTCTCCTCCAGGATTCCGCCCCCAGAAGCCCCCTGTTTCTTGCTGACCCAAGTTACAGGCAAGAGGAGGCTGGGCTTGGTTGGAGGTCCCCAGCCCCCTCCAAGGCCCCTCCAAGGTCCCGAGCCACCTCCAAGCCCCCTCCTCCAAGCCTCCCCTTGGTTGGAAGCTGGGGACCTCCAACCAAGCCCAGCCCCCTGGCTTTGCTCGTCAGTCCCCAGCTGTCCTCCTCCGCCATCATGTGTGTCACCCTGGCCGGGCCCCAGACCTGCGAAACAGGGAGGTGAGGACAGAGGTCAGGAAGGGAAATCGGGGCTGGAGTTTGCCCGGAAGGTTTAGAAGTGTCCCCTCCCCATGTGTCCCCAGACCTATTCTGTTTCTCTTCCGGATCGTCCAGAGAGAAATGGTCCTAAAAGCGGAGTCTGGCTAAAAGGACCCGCCCCGGAGAACCAGCACTAAAGTCCAAACAAGCCTCGGCCTTAGGGTCCCCCCGCGGGGGGCCAGCCCTGGGACGGCTGCTGGGTACCAGGAGGCAGGGCTGGTACGTAGCAGGAAATCACGGCGAAGGAATCGGTCCAGAATTCTCGTCCATAGGGCTTGGGAGAAGTGAGTGGATCAAAAACACCACACTTTCCTGGGCAGCCCATATCTGGTGGGGACCGGTCCTTATAAAGGCCTGGCCACTTTGGCTTCTGGCGGGGCCCTGTGCTGGGCACCCCTCCTTCCAGAGCTCTGTTGGACGGGTTAGTTGAAACTCTGCCATGCCTGCATTTCAACAGGCCTCCCGCTCCACCGGGTCTCGCTTTCCCCCCCTTCCCCTGAGGGATTGATCTCTCCCAAACGGTCTGCCCCTAAACTCCATCTCAGGGTGTTTTCGGGGAACCCTGCCTGCCCCGGAGGGTAGCCTATACCTTTGGGCCATGGATTCCATCCCAGGGACCGGCAGGACTGCAGATGCCATTTTATTATTGTCTCTGGGGGTTTTGTCCCGTTTCCTCTAAATTGTTCCAGAAGTTTCCTCCACTGATTGTACTTCATTTCCACTTGCGAGGTTATCCCAAACGTAATAGACTTCTTCACTGGGGGCGACCCACTCTCTGCACCCTGGCCTTCAGCGTGAATTTTATTCTACTCCGCGTCACGAGGCCCTCTGCCCTCCCTCCCCGGACACCCCAGTCCCGAGTCCAGCTCCTGTTCCTGGAAAGGGATTCCGTGCCCCCTCGGGCCTGCTCACCTCCCGAGCTCATTCCTGATGATGGTGGCTCTCCGCCAAGGGTCATTCGGAAGGTGTCCCTCCAAGCGCCAAAATGCCATCTCCTGCCAGCCACCGGGTCTTTATTGTTGGCGTGGGGGACAAGCCAAATGGCTTGGCAATGCCACATGCCGGCCCTTAGTCACTGTCTCATCATCGTGGCCATCGTTGCTGCCTTAGTGTCCCCTCTTGGGCTCTCAGTCCTCACAGTATTTGCTGCCTTCTCTCGCTGGCATGGAGGGGGCCAGCCTGGGAACCCCCGGATGTCTGAACCGCAACCTGGGCCTCCCTGGGGGTCTCGGGAGGCGACATCCCCTAACACCAGATGCCTAATTAGTAGCTCAAGATCTCCTCCTTCTCCTCCTCCAACTTTTCCTGACCTCCTCCCCTCCCCCACTTCTGTGTCGCGCCCCACCCCCCAACCCTGGGCTCTACCTTTACCCTGATGGGATGGTCATTGAAATTAGGGGTGTGTTTGCAAGCATTGCATGTTCCGGAGGTGGGAGGCGATGTTTCCAGACCATGCTCTTGGTTCCAGCCAGTTCGGTTCAATTCACCATCTATTTATCGCACACCACGTGGTGGCAGCGGGTCGCTGGCGCTCGCTGGCATGGGGCCCGCCAGGGTGTGGTTGGGCAGGAAGTGGCTCCTCCGTTCCCCCACTGCCCCCCCCCCCAGGAGTCAGGAAGGGGAGGGCATTGCCAGGGGAGAGAGACACCCGTTTTGAGGCTCGCCCTTCCCCAGCTGCGTGAGAACCTTCTCCGGCAGGCAGACCTGGGGGCAAGGGGGCTGGCCGGGCGAAGCCAGCCGCGCACCCCTGGAGGGACCCAAGGGACTCGCTCCCCTCCTCGGGGCCTGACCCGGGCTCCTGCGTCCTCCTCCCGGCTTCATTTCCACAAACGATCCAAAAAGCCAACCCAACACAAATGAAATGCCCACATTTTATTGCTTGCAGTGTTTTAGTTCTAATTTGGCTTCATTTGGAAAAGAGGTTTTACTAAGTGGCATAAATTGAGCCTAACAAATTTTAAAACTAAAACAGCAACACCCTAAATGTTTAAAACTGTAATTGGAGAGTGAGAACAAGTGAGCCGCTGGGAGGGACGGAGCGGGAGGCAGAAGAAGGGGGGAGGGGAAGAAATTCAGTTTCCGCCCTACTTGGCAGGAGGGTAATTTCCGGCTCCCTTTCCCCGGGGCCCCAGCCCTGTCTCCTCCCTCCCTCATAGAATGCACCCAGAAGCCTCTAGAACTGGAGCCCGTGCCCTGCGGGATGACTCGTGCATGGTGGGCGCTTAGGAGAGATTGGGCGAGCTCATTCTTTTCCTCCACGTGGCTGTGGGCAGAAGGACACAGGGGATTCCTTTCAGGGCGCCCATTTGTCCCCACAGGGGAGGTCCGCAAGTTCTTGAGGGCGGGGTGGGGGTGGGGAGTCCTACTTGCAGGAGGCTGTTTTTCAGCCTCCCTGTGGCCTCTACCTACCCACCCCATAGCCTAGCCAACGCCCCCCCTCCAAAGTCAGGGTCCTACCTGGGAAGGAAACTTCTTGAGACCTTTGGGTCCCTCTACTGATCCCTGGGAAAAAGAGGCTCAGAGTCCCACTTCCCACACTTCTAATGTGTCATATTGTCAGGGATGACGGGTAGGTGGGGAAAGGGCTCCCTGGGTGCAAAGCACGGCCACCTGTGTCCCTGCAGAGGGGGCCTGCCCTCCGTAGGGGCCAGGTGAGAACCCCAACAGGCCAAGCGTATGTCTTTAGGGAACAAGGACTCCTCTGATTTGCCTTTAGTGAGCCCACTCTTCTCCCAGGAAGGGCACCGGTATACAGAAGTAAGCATAGGTGACCACGAGAAGTATCCCCAAATACCGGGCAGGGGGAGTGGGGAGGGAGCTGAAGAGGTCGTCTGGGGCCTGGCCACAATCCCCAGCTATGCTAGCCTGCTTGGATCACCCTCTCCCGGGAACTATGCAGCACTTAGAGCCTTAGCCCCATGGTTTGGCACGTGCTTATAGAATGCTTCAAGCCGGGGCCGGGGATGGGGGGTGGGGGGGGAGCCCATTTGGAAGCAGATGCCTCTTGCTTGTGGCTGGCCTCCATCCTTCGTGATCAGGGTCAACTCCGCCAAGCCCCCCGGGTTGTCCAGTTCGACTTTCTGTAGCTACAAAATGAGAAGTGATGGCCATCGTGAAAACGCCTGAAAGCAGAAACACGCCACTGTGAGATGAAACCGCTTTCTTCTTTTTTTTTTTTTTCCAGCTGATGGGAAAATTCCTTGTATCAGGACACTTGTAATACCAAGAATAAGAACACGGCTGAACTCCGTTCCAGGAAACAGGAGGTTTAGTAACAGGATACAAAGGTCTCCTAGAGAACCCAAGTCTGGGAAAACTGTTGGGGGCCGTGGGGACCGGCGCGGAGCTCTGGCGACCTGGAAACGGGGCTGCGGTTTGTGTCGCCCTTAGATGGGGTCCATGGCTGCTTCTCCCTGCAGTCTCTGGGGGACTGCCGTGCTCTGTCTCTGTACCCTGCTTCTTCCTCGGTTGGTTTGTCTGATTGTACGTGGTCCCACGTGGCGGCCCAGAATGGCAGTGCCGGTTCTGCAAAGTGGTCTGACTGCTCCAGGGTCCGCCATTCTCCGACTGATTTTATGTCTCCAAGTTCAAGATCTCAGAAGAGAACCTAACTGGTTCAGTCCACGTTATGGATTGGGTCAACCCTAGATCAGGCAGGATGCCCTGTCCAATCAGCAGTGACCACGAGGAATATATCTGGTCCCCTAATCCACCCTTTAGGCAAGGTAGAAAAATGTGGAGATTTAACCATAGTCATTTCTAGAACATTCTTTGGGTACCATGTCATGCTTTTTTTTTTTTTTCTGAATATGATGAGATGCCTAACCCAGAGCCCTGAATCAAGAAAGTGCTCAAGACAGAGCTGCTGATTGTTTGAGGGAAAGTTTTCTTCTGCTCAAGTTCTGCTGAATGTGTTTCCCTCCTTTGCCTGTCAATAGGCCTCTCATCTGGATTATATGGTTTCAGGGAAGGGTGGTCACAGGTAGGAAGCTAATGTCACCAGTATATAAAAAGTTCCTAGAGGTCAACAAGAAAAATATCAGTGATCCAATAGGAAATACATGCAAAAGATATCAACACAGGGGTACTGAAAAGGAGATACAAGTGGCTTTTAAACACATGATGTGTGGCTCGTTGTCACTCGTAATAGGAAATGCAAAGAAAACTACACCGAGATATTCTTTTTCACCCAGTGGTTGAATAAAAATCCGGAAAAGTGATAATGTACTCTGACGGCAAAGCTGTGCACAAACAAGTGTTCTCCCACGTTGTTTGTGGGAGGGTAAGTTAGTCTAACGTTTATGCGGCGATGTTGTATTGGTTAGCTAGCGCTCCGTAACAAAGCATCCCAAATGTCAGGGTCTTCAGACCAGAGCTCTTTATTATTTCTGACTACTTGATGGGCTGGGTGGTTCTGCTGATTTGAGTTAGACGCAGCTCATCTTGGTTGAGTTCATTCAAGTATCTGTGGCCAGCTGGCAAACTGGCCGGGGGCTGGCTTCTCCATGACAGACTCGGCTGGGCCACTGGGCCCTGCTCTGTGCAGGCTGTCGTGCTATAGCAGGCTAGCCCGAGCTCGTTCTCAGGCTAGCCCGAGCTCATTCTCAGGCTGGCCCCGGGCATGTTTCATGACAACTGCAGAGAAACAAAGGAGGAGGTGGAAATCTCGTGCGCGCGGTTCAAGTTTCTGTTTGCATCAAGTCTGCTAAGCAAGTTAGGTGGTGAAGTCCAGATTTAAGGGCCAAGGAAGCGTACCGTGCCTCTTTAGCGAGAGAAGCAGCAAAGTCAAGGGTCGGAGGGCAGGGATAGGAGAAGACATAAAGGCTTGGTGCTACCAACATAATCAGCCTTCCACGCGTGCGCAATGACATTTGCGCCTGGTTACTTACCGAAGCATCGCTTGTGACAGAGACGACCACAATGGCCAGCAGTAGGGGACGGGCTAAATAAACTATGGCATCCATGTGCTGGAAAAATCCGCAGCTGAACACAGGAGGAAGAATCCCCCTGTGTACGGCTGGAAAAAATCCTAAAGGTAGATGAAGTGAGAAGAGCGAGGTGCAGGACAGTGTGGCT
>CM052801.1:30477987-30500890 GCA_028533885.1 Nasua narica | reverse complement strand
TGGCTTCCAGAAGCCGAGACAGAAGGCTTGGTGGGATCTGAATTAGACTTTGGTAGCTAACCTGCTTTGCCCTTTGCGGATCCCTTTTGGGAAACATCTGTGGTCCAAAGGCTGGTGTTTCTACTCCTGGGCTGTGTCGTCCCCGAGGAGCGACAGAACGATTCCCCACGCTTGCTTATGACCGGGAGCTGACATTTCTAAAAGACGCCGTGTGCGTTTTTCCAGACACATTTGTGGGTTGATTTGAGCGGGGATGTATTCCGTGGCTCTTCAAATGTCATTCGGTGGGAATAGGAGCCCATTTCTCTGTAAGTGCCGAGAGCCGCGTGGTCGTGGCCTTCCCCTGTGGTACGTCCTTATCATCAGGCTCTGGAAGTGAGAGAGCCCCGAGTAGCAGCGGACGGACTGCTGAGCCTCTGGTGAGGGTCAGCTAGACCCCTGCCTGGGCACATCTCGACATGGCCCTGCACCAAAGCTGCCCAGGAATGTTAGGGGCAGGAGCTCGTCGACTTGAAGGGGGCCAACCAAACGAGTCCTACAGTAGGCTCTGCTGTGTGCTTAATAGTTAAGTAAGTGTCTTTTGTTGCAAGGGACAAAGCTCAATTCCAGCTAGCTTAAAGGAAAACGGAGTAAACGTTTTGCCATCATGTATGCGGAAACAGGCGTCTCCTAGAACTCAAGGCAGCGAGGTGTCTGGGCTGGGGACACTAGGAACTCGGGAATGTCTTCTCTCCATCTCCTTTCTGCTCGTTGGTACCGCTCTTGTCTCTCACGCAGACTAGTTTCTTCAGGCGACAGAGAATAGAATGCCTGAGGCTTTGGGACATTATAGACATGAAGGGGCTAGAGAGAAGGTAATTTGGTGGATTGGATGTGGGAGAGACAGAGAGAACGGGGTCCAGGTCTAGGTGGCTCCTAAGGTTTCCCGAGTGGGCAGCGGGAGAGATGGTGGGGACGTTCACTGCCAAGGTTGGATACCCCCCAAGCAAGACCCTGGGTCCGGGACGTATTTGGAAGTGGTTTGTTAGGACCTCGGAAACCAAACAGGGGCGTGGGGAACTGGGATGGGGAGGGAAGGGGCCCGAGTCAGGATGTATTACCACACCAAGTCCCAAGGAGAGTATTTGAGCTCGGTCTCGCAGGGACCTCTGGGAGACAGGGCAGGTCACCTCTCAGAGTTGACCCTTGTCTGGGACAAGTGGGCCACAATGTTGACTACCTCCCCGGAGCTCCTATTATGGGTTAAGAGCTCAATTCAAATTGCCAGGCACTTCTAACTGCGCGTGGGCAAGGTGATTCCGGCAGCCTGAGGGCAGTCCCCCCAGTTCGGGACCCCATGTTGGCCTCTGGGCATGCGCAAACATGATAAAGGGCTTGGAGCGATATGGGGGGGCCCACGGCTGGCATCGGAACAGGCGCACCCATTGGGTCTCTAATTCTGCCTGTCTCCTAACATTTATGCCACCCAGTGGGCTCCTTCTTTCATCTCTCCCTTCCCCTGCCCCTTGAATTTCCACTCAGTATTTGATCCTATGATCCTGTGTTCTGGTTCGAGGTCACTCATGTTGCCCGTCCTCTACTTGAGTGTACTCCTCGTGCTTAGTCTGAGCGCTCGTGCCTTCTGCTCCCGCTGCAGCTGCTTCCGATGTCCGCTTCGTGGTCTGGTTGCTCGACTGTGTACCCCACAGCCCCGGATGGTAGGCTAGTGACACTGATTTTGGCCTTAGCGGGCCGGGACATAACCCCAGGGCCCGGCGGGGGGTGGGGGGGGATGGGTGGGCGCAAGAGCTACATTTGGAAAGCTTCTCTCTTCCTTTTTCTTTCATTTCTGCTTCTGGCCCCCCACCATCCCGAAAGGCACTTCGAGGATGCCTTTGGCTTCCTCTGGGGTTTCTCATGGCTTTTTGGGTTCCCTTTCATTTCTTGGGCATTTCCAGGCTTTGGAGAGGGAGCCGGTGGCCCAAGGGGCCTGACCCTTGCCTGGCTGGCCTTGGCCTCACACTTAGCCTAGGACCTGGTCCCTCCTGGGCGTCCTGCTCAGGTCTGGCTCCGGCTGAAGTCAGTCTAGCCCCATCCTGGTTTTTGGTGGCTTCACAGACCAGGCTTTGACCTTATGTTCCCTGTCTGTGCATCTGGTCCCCAACCGTCCCCGGTCAGTGACTTCACCTCTTCTCTCATTGTGGATAGCGCGTAGCACCCATCCCCAAGTTGGGGTCGGCACGGGACCTACATATTTGCTAAGGGCCGCTGCCATTGGACCCGCATCGATGCCTGAGGGGAGGGACAGGCGGCTGGTGCCACCGTTCTGCAGCTCGGGGAAGAGAAGGGTGGGGGTGCCATGACTGGGCACCCACCATTCAGAGCGGTCTCTGCGATCGGGGCTTCTGGAGGCTCTCTGGGAGTGCCTTGGGAGTCCCAGGGGAGCAGCCGGGTGGCAGAAGGGGACAAGCGGGGGGGGGGGGGGCCTGGAGCAGCGGCTATTTACTCTATGGTGCAGAAGCAGGTTAATATTTTAGCATGCAGTGCAGCTGTTGTAGTGTGCATTTCAGCGAAGGCCAGCCCGGGTTGTAGGTGGCAGTGAGCAGCGGGGCCGTCACACTGACGGTAAGAGCAGATGGAGTGGCTCTAAAGTGCCACCGCAGAAATTTAGGCTACTCTCTGAAAAATCGATATCACTGCTTTTTACTAAGGAAGGCGGGGTGGAAGTCCTCTCTGAAACTTTGGGGGACGACAAGAGGCGGGTCATCAAAATAGACTAGAGGCGGCTTTTTTTTTTTTTTTAAGGCCGGCCCGGAATTAGGTGGATTGGCACACACGACTTCTTTGACCCGCCTTCCTCTCATCTGCGAGCCAAGATCCCTGAATGACACACAGTCACGATTCGTCAGAAACCTTTTTTGAGCATGCGCTGTATGCTGGGCATGGAGCGATGTCATGAGCTTACAGAGAGGTGAGTGAGTCAGGGTTTCTGCTCTTCTGGGGTCCTGGGGGAGCCCGGGGGAGACGGGACACCTCCCCGAAAGATGACCACAGAAGCAGGCAGGAGGTGCGATGGGCTGGGTGAATCAGAGGCTTGTAGGGGGTACAGGGCGGGGGTGGCTGAGCAGAGAGACCTACAGTTCAGAACAGGGATGGGATCAGCCTCTAAAAGACTTTCCTTCACCTCTAGAGACGGTGAGGTGGTACTACTTGGTTCCGATCTTCACCTCCGGATAGCAGGACATCTTTTGTCCTTGAAAGCACTCAAATCAGCTCGCCTCGCCAGTGTGAAGTCACCGCTTATTAGCTATGCACAACTGAGATCAGAATCTGTCTTCCTGCCAGCCAGCCAGCGCTGAGGCCAAGTGTCTCCCAAGCTGCTCTGAAGGGCTGCGCGGGCACCTTCCTTCTAAGGTTTCTCCAGCCCGAGGATGAGGCGGAGGGCCGTGTGGAGCTCACGTGCCCCCGCCTACAACGTGGTGCCCAGGAGAACTGGGGGTGGCCCTCTGGGACACTGCTACCCCCAGAGAGAAGGCTGGTCTCTCCACGGAGATCTCAGAGCGTGCCCTGGGGGGTAGCTTGGCCAGGCGTCCCCTCTCCGGGGACTGTGTCTGGGAAGAGGTGCTTTGGCCGCAGTCCAGAGCTGGAATGACTGCTGTGCTCCACGAAATCCTTGGGGCCCTGGGATCCTTCAAGCTCTGTGCTTTGCCCTTTGAAGAATGAGGTCTTAAGCCCCATGGTCCAAGATGGCAGCCGTGATGCCCATGTTTAAGGATAAGATAGAGGAAGTGACTAAAGAGAAAGGGATGAAAAGGCACAGACCAGCTATTTTTTAAGGAAAATTCCTGGAAGCTGACACGTCACTCTTCCATTTATGTCCCATTGGCCAGAACTTAGTCACATGACCATTTCACTGAGAAATGGAGTCTTTCTCCCAGGTGGCCAGGAGACAGGAGATATTGGGGTTAGCTTATACAGACTCTGTGAAAAAAGGCTCAACCTCATCCAAATATTGGGGTGCTTCAATGTAAACACTCTGTAAAGATCTGTTAAGAAAAGAAAGGAGCTATAAGTTAAACAGAGCCTTATTTTTAATTTTAGCTATTGAATGTTTTGGCCCTCTCTATGGCTAACCCTTTTGACTTTGAATGCAAAGCATTTTTAGAAAAGTTTCTCCTCTCTTTCTCTCTATGGACTTCTTTTTCTTACATCTTTGATTAGAAAAAAAAAATCTTGTTACTTGCAGCCAAAAGCATTTCTGACCGATACAGGTCCTTTTTTCTTCCTTCCTTCCATGGCCAAACTCTTTCTTTCTTTTTTTTTTAAAGTAAACTCTGTGCCCAGCATGGGACTCGAACTCACGACCCTGGTTCTACCAGCTGAGCCAGCGGGGAGTCCTACTGTGGCCAAAGTCTTTTTTTTTAAGGATTTATTTATTTATTTGATAGACAGAGAGGTCACAAGTAGGCAGAGAGGCAGGCGGGGGGGGGGAAGCAGGCTCTCCGCTGAGCAGAGAGCCCGATGCGGGGCTCGATCCCAGGACCCTGAGATCATGACCCGAGCTGAAGGCAGAGGCTTTAACCCACTGATGTGGCCAAAGTCTTCACGAGGGAGGTCTACACTTGCTGGGCCCCAGCTCTCAGATGCCTCATCCCTCTTAATCTCTTGCCACTAACTTGCTCCTACTGTGACCAGGTCAAAGTTATTCTATTCTTGTCAAGTCTAACGGCTGTTCATATCTTCTGCATCCACTTTAAGCTTAAAGCTTCTTACTGAAACTCTTTTTCCCTTTGGTTTCTAGGACCCTGGATTTCCTAGTTCATTTTCTATCTTCTGAGTATGACTTCTACCTTTTACATAGTGGGAACCTCTTCTTTCTCTTGCCCCCTAATTCTAGATACTTTATTCCCCAGAGCTTTCGTCTCAGTCCCTCTATGGTTCACCAGCACCACTACCCCCTCACCGTCTCCACCGCCATCGCCGTCTCCCGTCAACTACAAACATAATCATTCGTCTTCCACTCTTTACAATAGCTATATAAAGTAAGTGATGCTATTACCCACCCATTTTGCAGATAAGAACACTGAGGCTCTAAGAAGTTATGTATTTCGCCTAAGTTCAAAAAGCTAGTAGGTGTCAGAGATGGGATTTGAATCCTGGTCTATCTGATGTCAAGGCATGGGCTCCCAATATACTGTACTTTCTCTTCCTTAAGATGTAATGGGGTTTGCTCCTCATCTCTCTTCCTCTGACAACAGTGGGTGCCAAGCCCTTATCACCACAAGCCTCGATTAATACAACAATCTCCCAGCACAGCTCCTTGAATATAGGCATACCCGTGTGTCCAGTGGTCTAATGATACTTAAGTCAACCTTCTTCATGTCCTTCCCTGCTCACATGCTTACATTGGCTCCCTGATAATTCATGGTCACGTTCTGGCTCCCCAAAGCCTTTCTCACCTGTGCCCCCTCGCCCCCCGCCATACTCTCCATACTTCTAACTGCCTACTGCTTGCTGGTATTCTGGAACCAGGAGTGGAAGACATTATTAGTGTTCGCCAACGGCCAATTCTTCTCTTCTTCCTGGGCTGGGGGGAGATCACACTTCCCAGTCCCTTTGCACGTAGGCAGATCTGGCCACCAGCACTGGTGAGTAAAATATATGTGGAAGTGATGCATGATACTTTCACAATGAGGCAACGGAAAGGCCCTGTAGGACCCGCTAGCTTCTCCCCATCCTTGCTCAGTAAGCACTGGCAACGCTCCATCCAGACGGTGGAACCTCCATCAGCCTGAGTCCCTGAGTGGCTCTATGGAACGAAGCACATTTCCTCCTCCATCCATTGCCTTGTGGTGAAACTTACAAGGATGTGAAATTTACTTGGCTTGTTTGTTATGGCAGCGTAACCTAGCCCGTTGGTGAGGAGAGGCTGGGTAGCTATAGTAACCATTCTACAGTCTCAGTGCTGCACAATACAACAACACAGGTTTGTTTCTGGCTCGAGCTATGTGTTTTCTGTAGGTCGGCAGGGAGATGGGCTCTTCTTGTCACAGGGATTCAGGTACCCAAGGGGATGGAGGGTCCGTCTTAATGTGTGCTCTTAGAAGGGATACAAGTAACTTCTGCTAACATAATCAAGCCAAATAGCCACACATAACTAACTTCAAAGGAGGGCAAGATGATATAAGTCCACCATAGATCAGGGTAACAGAGAGGTGGAAATACTTGGGGAAACCGTACTATGGACATCTTAACTGATACTCCAGATAAACTAGGCCCCTCTGTGCCCTACTCCATCCTGCCCTAGGGCTTATTTCGTGCTGCCTTCTCACCTTTCAGCCGCAGCTCTGGGCCGATCTTTTCCCTAAAGCCTTCCTCAGTACTTCCGGTACATGCATGCTTCTCCTGCTTCTAAAACCCTGGGGCCTATAGGGGGGTCAAAATTCAGATGCGTATGCACTGATTCATGTAGACACGATGAAACCATTTTTGTTTTGAACACACACCCCCAAATGCATTTGCATATATATCTGTTTATGTATATATGTGTTAATGTACCTTATCTCCTTTGGACTATCACCTATTTATTCCGATGATGGGCTCACTGCTCCAAGATGTCTGTGGGATTGCCTTGAAGTTTGTGGCAGTCCATTTCTTTATCTGTCAAGCGAGATAATAATGGTGCCTATTTTATACAGATGTGTGAGAAAGACAAGGGTTGGTGCACGGAAAGTGCTTAGAACAGCAGCTGGCACGCGACGGGCACCAAATAAACTTTCACTTTTATTATTACTGCCCTAAAGATCTCTGCGGATAGCAATCTTTACCTTCGGAGGGTGGACTGGATCTCTTGCTGACGGTTCAAAAGTCATCCCAATCCGTGGCAGGTGCCCACCCCAGAGGCCCCTGCTGATGGTTCTTGTACCTACAGATGGCTTCCAGCATGTCTCTGCCAGAAGGGGCTGTCTGGCCTTGGAAGGGATGGAGGCCCTTCCATGTGGCTTGCAGGTGGGATAACAGCAGTGCGAGTGCTGGGGAATGAACACTCTTCCAGGCAGGGGAGGCAGTGGATCGATGTCTCTGCTTCATTGCTTCTCGGTGGGGCAATTCGGAGATGCGTTTTGCGCAGTCTCTGGGAGGGTCCCGAATGGGTCAGTTGCCCGCAGCAGAAATCAGTTTGTTCATGCATTCTTTTCATCTTTCCCTCTTCTTCTTTTAAGATCTCATTTATTGATTTGGAGTGTGAACAGGGGAGGGGAAGAGGGAGGGGGGCACAGACAGACTCTGTGCCGAGTGTGGAGCCTGATGTGGGGCTTGACCCTGAGATCATGACCTGAACTGAAACTAAGAGTCGCACACTTAAACAACTGGGCCACCCAGGCTCCGCGCCCTCGCCCCGCCCCGTCCCTCCATCTTCCCCTCTTCCTCTCTCAATTTCTCCACGTTCTCCACTGCATTTCCTGGGATCCCCTCCCAGACACACTGCCTGTCCTCTGGGACTAATACTGTAAGGGAGGGGCAAACATGAGACTAAGTTTAAGGCAATGAAACGGAGTTCTTCAGGGGGTCTGTCAATTACCTCAATTACCACAGTGGTTTTAAAAATGGACTTTCTCAGGGTTTTGAGTGATGACTGCATCACCCAAGTAGGTTGGGGCCCCATGAGATATCAACAGTGAGGGAGATGAGACACCTCTGGGTATCGGTTAGGGGGCTGGTTAGTCTCCTAGCTCTGTAACCCTGCTCTTTAAGTGACTTTGCCTAGAAAGGCTCTGCTCTGGAGCCCCTGGGTGGAGCAGTCGCTTAGGCACCTGACTCTTGGTTTCAGCTCAGGTCATGATCTCGGGATTGTGGGATCGCGCCCCGCATCAGGCTCCAGGCGCAGTGCGAGGGAGTCTGCTGGGGATTCTGGCTTCCTCCTCTGCACCTCCCCTGCCAAAGAAAAAAGGCTCTGCTCTGCTCAGGGACGAGCGCACACTGTTGCCTGCTGGGGTGGTAGGTTTTATGAGTCCTGTGGAGATGGGCGCAGAGATGTTCAATGAATGCCTTGCTTGATTGCCGTCCTGCCCCCCACGGTGGGCAGTGGACATCAGCTTCTCCAGGCAACGCGACAACTTCCCCATTTTTCTGAAAACCTGCAGGATGATGCGCACCAGGAAATGCTCAGGACGGTGTGGCTGTTGATAGTGTTTTGCAACCAAGAAGAAAGATAGGAACCAATTGCGTGTGTGCGCACATTGGTGCTAGGAAGAAACTTACAACTGAGGACAGAATAGCCAAAAAAAAAAAAAAAAAAGACAGTGCTCCGAGGGGCCCCAGGGGACAGCTTTCTGCCCCAGCTCATGTGCCTTTTCCAGTTAGGCATCCCACCAGTTAGGCATCCGGAAAGACAGACCTCTTCCTGCACTGTTTTCTGAAGATCATGATCAAGATTTTAGGGGTTATTTAGGATTGCATGTGTTTTAGAAACACACAAGTCCAGAGAAGGGAGCTTTTGCACTTGCAGAAAAATTTCAACTCACCGAAGGGTTTTTCCAGATCTCTGCAATGGAACTGGTGATTGTAATATGTGCATTACTTGTTGTGAGAATTAGCCGAGGTGATGTATGCAGAAGCACCTGGCAGGGCTCCCGGCCCCAGCAGGCGCTCAGAATTTGAGAGTTATTATTCTAATAAATGTAGTTCTGTACAATACATTGGTTAACCTTCTCCGATGCCATTCGGAATGTTTTTTTTCCTAGCCCAATAGGAGCCTCATTGTGACCTCGGATACCTCTAGAGCTGCCTTGAGTTAGGCACGGTCCAGTGAATTGTGCCCATTTCCCGGGGCTCCGCTGCACACGAAGAACAGCATTGAACGAACTCTGTCCCTCTCTCTGCTCTCGTAGACGTTCACGGCCTTGTGGGCAACCACTCTGCACATGCGTGGCAGGAAGGAACGAGCCACGAGGGGACGCCCCATACCCGGCTCGCCCCCATGGGGCCCCCCTGAGGCCTGCGGACCGCTGACAGGAACCACCAGAACACAGAAGAGCCAGTTGCTCTTGTCCCCAAGGACCCTGGCCGAGGATCCTGGTGCCCAAGCTGGACCCAGCGTGGGACCTCTGCTCCAGCCTGTCGCTGTGAAAAGACGGCTGGACCTAGAACCAGATTCTGGGATGGTTATATTTTGGGGTCAGGAAATCCATGCAGACCCCTTTCCCTGGTGCGTGTGAGCTTTGGGGAGCACCAATTATGCTTCCGCAGGGACCAGCAGAAAGCCCAAAGTCTCCACACCGCCAAGGCAGCTGTCTCAAACGTACACGTTATTAGTCTGATTGAAATAATCAGAAAACAGCTCCAGAATGCTGGCTTGGAGAAAAGCAGGCAATTTCTGCTTGGCAGATAGTGATGTCAGCCGGCCCAGCGGGGGGGATATCGAACGTTTTCTTTCTTGCTCTCTTTCTTCTTTTCCCTTCTAAAAACTTCCCTGCATCATTTGATTTCCCATCAGCTGCGCCGGGAGGGCCGCGGGTGTCACTCCCCTGATGGGCTGCGTGGCCTTTGGGCGTGCTAGGTGACCAGGTGGCAAGAGATGCGTTAGGACATCCCTGGAAACGTGTCGCCTCCGGACTGTAGGAAACCGCTTTGTACCCGGAGCCCGTGTTTTCCTCCAACTCGCTCTCCTGGCCTCTTCCTTACTCAAGTTGTCATCACATGAGTAAGAAAAGACCCCAAAGCCTGAAAATCTGACCTCATGAGGCAGAACCGACCGTCCCCATCACAGCAGACCGACGCAGCAGAAGCAGAGGACCCGAGAAAGACCATTCCTGTCTCCCTCTGGCGAGACTGAGTTAGCGCTGGTCACATTAGTGTCCAATGACAGTGCCCGAGGGGGACAGGGCTGGTCAGGGCAGAGGTGGGGGTGGGGGCTGAGGCTAGGGCCGCACCCCCCCCCCCACTGTGGCCTGAACAACTCTCAGCATAATCTCCTCTTCGACCTATGCCCCGCCCCCGGTGGTCCCCTTCAAGGCACCCGATCGCGGGCATGGGAAAAGGTGTGCGGGCCAGGAGGGTGCTAACATTTCATCCTTCGCAGCCTCCACCCCGGGACTCTCTGCGTGCCACCCCATTGGGGGGCTGAGTAGGGTCTGGAGAAAGTCGGGCTGAGGGGGAGACGGGAGCTCTGGACAGTCTGCCCAGGGGGACATCGCTGCAGGCTCTAGCAGCGCAGGCCACCCTGGGAGAAGGCGGGAGAGGGGCCGAGGGGAGGGAGCGGGGAGAGGGACCTTTATGTGCGGTATCCGCATGGTGGTGGGGAGCGTGCCGCTTCCAGGTTTCCAGCAATAACAAGGCACATTTGCTCCTGCAGGTTCATTAACGAGGCCTGCGGGAATGAGGGTTGGCTTGTCCACCGTGCTAACTGGACTGGAGGAAAAAAGACAAGTCAGAAAAGAGAGAGCCATGTTCAGTTTTGGGTTCAACTTTCGCTACTCCTCGGGACTGGAAAGGACCGCCCACCCCCCACCCCCACAGTTGCCTTGACCTTGGGGAGCAGGGAGAGGGGCAGGGGAGGAAAGGGGATGAAGGGGTGGGGGAAGGTGTTGCTAATTCTCTGCGTCTCCCCGCGTTCTATCCTTTTTCCTTTTTAATGGATACTGGGCATCATTTTTGGTGCCCTTGGGTCACAATTGGACGTTGTCCCCAAAGCAACGACCACAAGTTCCCGTGGACTGCTGGCCCAAGCCTAGGGCCTGAGGTGTGTACACCCTGCCTTCCCATTCAAGACGAAAGAACACTTAAGAATCCTTGATTGTAGGGTTGCCTGGGTGGTGCAGTCCGTTGGGCGCCTTGGTTTTGGCCAAGGTCGTGATCTCAGGGTCGTGGGATCGAGCCCAGTGTCGGGCTCTGTGCCCAATGCGGAATCTGCTTGAGATTCTCTCTCCTTCTCCCTCTCCCTCTGCCCCTCCTGCTTGTGCTCTCTCTCTGTCTCTCTCTCTCAAATAAATAAATAAATGCTCTATCTTTCCTCCGTTTCTGCTCACCCTGCAGGCTCTAACCTGCATTCCTTCTAGAAGTCCCCCATGCCACGTGTCCATCCTGCCTCGGCTATGGACAGAGAGGCCCTCGGATTTGTGGGCACGAGGTGGCCCACAGCAGCCCTTGGCCCGTAGTGGTCCCATAGGCCCCCACCCTTGGGACCTCTTGTCCTCCCATCCTGTCCTCCAAGGTGACTTGAATGAGCAGCCCACGCTCCTGTTTGTTAGGCAAATAGCGAATGGTCCAGTGCCAAAAGGTTTAGAGCCTGGCAGCCGTCTCCCAGGGATGAGGAAAGAGTATCCCGTTGGGCATTATTGGGGGCCCACTGGTGTCTCCCCCTGCGTCAAAGAGGGGGGTGGCAAGGGCGGGGACAAAGAAAAGACTGGGAATCGGGAATCTTTGTATTCCGTAACACGGACGATCAGGAGTCCCGGCAAGAGGTTACTTGGGGAAGCTGGATGATGTTATCGACCAAATTGGGGTTTGGGGATTATCTATGGATTTCATTTATCTGTGTTTTCCCTCGTCTCTCTTGTTGTAGGTAATTAAGAGCTGATTGCTGGTAATTAAGTGTTGCTGCGAGAGGCAGCAGGATCCAAAAAGGAGACTCACACGTTTTGTCTTCTTTTGGACACGCTCCTGACATCCAGCCCCTCCTCCTCGGCTGCCACCTCTCGCGGGGACGCAGACCCTGGCGAGAACGTCATAGCTTGTCAGCGGGAGTATTTATGCGCGCGCTCTGCTCCGGCTTCGCGCCCTCTTGTTATTCCCAAGGCTGGAGTCAAGTCTCACGGAACAACTTGAAGTCCTACACTCCTGACGCTCAGGTGTGCTAAGATGTAGCTTTTCTTTATTTCTCCCGGGCTGGAGTCTTAACTGGGCTCTGGAGCCCCTGTTTGTGCTGATGGTAGATAACTTGAACTTGCCAAGTCAAGGTAACAGTCACTTCAGGCTGAAATCATGGTCACTTGGAGGCCGACGCCTTCTCTCCAGAATTTTCTCTTGCCCTTTCCGCCCCGGTGTGAGCGGAGCCCCTGGGTTCCGGGGGCGGGCAGGAGGGAGCCCTGTGCCATCGTGGCGCTGAGCAAGGGACATGGGTCCGCATGTGCTCGTGGCCGCTCTCTCCGTTGTGCTGGGGTGTGCAGGATCTGGGCCGCTCTTGCGACCGCCTCCGAAGTCCCTTACTTAACCATGGCTTCTTTACCTCTGCAGCTCTGTGCTAAATGTGGGCTTCTCTCTAGGGCATGCCGATGCCCCCCGATTGCTACTATGAAGCAAGGCCCCCGGCCCCTCTCTTTTCCACCCTATAAACCTCTCTGCGGTTTCGTGCCTCTCCCTTCCTGGTACCATAAGAGCCTCGGGCCTGAATGGGGCCCTCAGTTGGCATGGAGACCTTCCTCCTGGTCAGCCAACCTCTCAAACTGGGGGAACATTCATTCCCTTTCCACGTGGCAGGAAAATGGCCCTCGTTCTTCCCCATTCTATATACTGGTGATACAGAATCAACGTTCCAAGTCCCAGGCATCTAAAAAAGCCAAGTTTTCAGAATTCCAGAGCACTCTGCTGGTCTCCAGCACCTGGTGCTTCCATTTGGACATCACGGCTCTCTAGATCCATGAGGGTCTCCTCGGGACTTTGGCAAGGTTTTCACTCCTAGTAGACCAGCATTCACTGTTCGCCTTTAACGTGGCCTGGGCTTTGCGTGGCTTATTGCCTGAATCCCGCACAACTGTGCGTTATGATCTCCATTGTGCGTACGAGGAGACTGAGACAGACGAGTCAAAGAACTTGCTGGAACATTTGCTGCCTCTTGTGCCCTGGCACCATTCCCTGAGCCACGCCCCCCCCTCCCCCTCCGCAACCTCCAGCGGTGGCTCCGGCAGTTTGCTGAGAGTGTCTATGCAACTTGCGCCAACAGCCTTGCGTGCCTTCCACCATATTCTACTGGTCAGAACAGCCCGTAACCCGTCGAGGTTCAAGGGCAGAGGAAAAAGACACTACCTCTTGATGGGAGTGAAGACTCTGGAAGAGCCTATGGGACTGCAAATATTGCTGTGGTCATATTTGAAAACCATAATCTATCACAACAAGAGTGTCCGGGGAAAGAGCAGAAAAGGCACTGGTCAAATATGTCAAAAAATCAAAATCCAGGGAACGAGCCCGAGGAACAACACCCAGGGCTTGTTGAGCTCCCAGCACAACATAGGGGCTGCCTGCCTGCCTTGATCTGAGGGATGCTGGGAAGAGACTCACCCCGGGTATTGCAATACAGGAGACACCCTCTTTTGGGTTAGTCTTTGCTGTAATCCAAGGAAGACTAAGCCATCAGAGCCACTGTCACACGTGTTCTGGAAGGCCTGCTCTCAGTGGTTTGGCAATGATTGATAACACGCCTTTCCTGCAACTCTGCATTTCTCAGTAGAGACCAAGGCAGACTGTTTAGTCCAGTGGGATTAGTGTTTCACCCATGGTAAGTACAGTTTCCAGAAGCACACGGGAAGGGCAACTTCCCCATTGGGCTTGCTGTGTAGGCTTGGATAAGGGCATTTCCTAGAGGAAGTACTGTCTGAACTGGGTGGTGAGTGACCAGTAGGAGTTGACTGGAACAGGAAGGGGAGATAGCTATCCCTGCAGAAGGAACAGCATATGCAAAGTCAGAGAGGGAACAAGAATGTGGTGAGGTGACGGGAGAAGGGGTTGAAGGGGTGGGGGGGAAGAACCCTGGGATGGACCACAGGCGCCATATCTGCCAGGCCTGCCAAGGAGTAAGGATGGATTGATTTTCACTTTCCTCTGTCCAGGGTATCAGAAAATTCTTGGTTTCCTTGGGGGGGTTGCTAAGAATATGTGCTAGGTGACCGTGGAAGGAGAGAGAAGTGGGGGGTGGGGGTGGGGATGAAGGAGGATGAGGAGAGGAAAAGAGAAGGATCCTAAGACAAAGGACTTTTTCAGGACGTGACCTAGAGCCATGCTGGGCACCTTGGCTACGTCTGAGAGCCTGTGCTTTGGGGAGATTCTCTTGTCTGTTTATACCCGGTACTTACTCATTGATTCCACTGAGAGGTATTAACTGTTTGTACTCCACTTCTTTGTATGTACATTGCCCCTTTGCATGTTTCCTCATTTTAACAAGTAAATATTGGGATGCAGCCTAAGACACATACATGAACTTCTGGGACAATGGAGTAAAGAGTTTAAGATCTGAAGTCTGGGTTATCCCTGCCTCACACCCCTTTACCTCCACTCTTACTTAGCCAGTCTTGGTTTGAGAACAGGACATGGCAGTTCGAGGTCTCTGTGTCAGCTAGCATTATGTTGGGCTGCCAGGAACCAAAAAACCCCAAGAAACAGCGGCATGTCCACAGCAGAATCCGATTTCTCTCTCATGTTTAGGAAATCGAGATTTGGGTGGTCCTGGGCAGCTCTGGCCTTGCTCAGGGTCAGAGATCTGGGCTCCTTGACTTTGGTGCTCTGCCAAATATGGCTGCTGTGGTGGTTTAAAATCACGTTCGAACATCCTTTGATGGCCCTTCCAACCAGGTGGAGTCTAAGTCCCCTCTCCTTGTCTATGGGTCAGACTCTTCCAGCAAATTGAATGAGGCGGAGGTGACTGTGACTTCTGAGGCTCGGTCTGGTTCTTTCACATTTCTTGCTCTCCACAGGCTCTTCCAGCTGCCCTGGAAGAAGGTTGGCTACCCCGAAGCTGCCATGTTGGAAAGTGATGCCCGGGGGTATCCGCGGTGTTCTGAACCCCCGTGCCCCTCAGATGTTGGAGTTTTCCCAGCCCGAGCACCAGACCTGCAAGTAAGGAAGCCTTCAGATGATTCCAGCCCCAGCCACTGTCTGACCGCACGCAAAACAACAAGAACCACCGGGCTGAGCCCAGGCAAACCAATCCTCAAACGCCGTTGCTTTCAGCCACTGAGTTTTGGGGTGATTTGTTCCACAGCTGTGGATTACTGATTCAGGAACTGTTCCCAAAGTCACTTCACCGCCCACAATGCCTTCCGGAGCTTGAAGTTCCTTTGCCCCCTCTCGGGACAACAGCACGGAGGACTGAAATGCCAACCGATCTGGAAAATCCAAGGCATCTGACTGCTATGCAGGTGGCCATCAGCGCCCGTCTATGACCAACGCCTGACTCTTCTGTTCCACGGATCACATATTTCTGCCCCTTCTAGAGCCTGCCAAGCCCCCCATTCCACCTGGAGACAGCCTTCCTGAGGGCAGAGGGCTCTTTGGAACAAGCGCTAGGGCCCTCTGAGGTCCCGGGGACACTGACATGCCTATGACCTGGGTTGGCGGCTGCTCCCCATCTCTGCACTAGCTTCCTGCTCATAGTCCCCAGGTGACTTGACGCCTGTGGTTGACACAGAACGGCTCAATTTCCTGCCTTACCGCCCCTCCGGCCTCCTGGCTTGCAACCAAGTCTTCCTGTTTGGGGGGCTGAGGGCTCTGTGGCTTCTCGCTGGCTTTCACTGCCCCTTCTTCCCCCAAGGACAGGATTTGGGGAGGCAGGGAGGGAAGAACAATGGCCCTTCTGGTGCAGTGGGGACGACACTAGACAGCAGACCTGGGCTTTCATCCAGGCTCTGCTACTAACTGACCATGAGACTTGGCAAGTCCTTTTACCCCTGGTCCCAGTTTCCTCATCTACAAAGCCATCACAGGTTGTGACTTTCTGTAGTAGTTATTGAGTGTCCTTGTTTCCCGGGGCTAGGCTGTTCGGAGGATCTCAAGGAAATTGTATGAGTTAGTGATCTTTCCATTGTAAACCCAACCCAAACCGATGTTAGCAAAAGGAGGAATCTGTTGGTTCATGTTACTGAATGGTCCAGGGAGAACCTACTTCAGATAGAGCTTGATCTAGGACCTAAATATCACACCGGCACTCATTATTTGCTTTGTTTCCTCTGAATGGGCTTTAGTAGCGGCACAAAGTGGTTGTTCCCTGCCCTCGCACTCTGTCCCTGGGATTTCCAGTGCCCTGCCCCCACCCTGCCTTTCTTTCTCCCCCACCTAACCCAGCCCAGAAGAAAGACTGTGTCCCAGCCATCCCGGCAAAAGTCCTGATGTTTGCTTCAAACCAATTCAGTCATGTGTGTTGTCTGATTAAGCCAATTGGGCTGATACCTGGAGCTGGGGGAAGGGGGGCATCCAACCCCAAATCCCCGCATGACTGGGAAAAGAAGGAAATGGATTCTGGCTCTGTGTGTGTGTGTGTGTGTGTGTGTGTGTGTGTGTGTGTGGTGCCTATCCTCAAAGACCTCACTCAGAAATCGGATTTATGCTCAGGATACAGACAGCTGGACCCAACCTTCTATTGGCAATAGAAGGTTGTCGCATGAGCTCGGCCATCAGGGAGGGCTTCTTGGAAGAGGCAGGACTGGGACACGGAGGAGAATTTGCCCTGGAAGGAGCCTGGAAGGAAGGGCAGACAAGGACCCTCTTACGAATGGTCCGCAGCCCGGCAACTTCTCGTAGTCTGGGAACCACGTTGCCCGGTGCTTGAACCGGTTGTGATTTGGCAGAGGTGAAGGACAGGACTCGTGGGGCTGGGGCTGGGGGTAGATCGTGTCCTCCCCCAAATTCCCATGTTGAAGCCCTCACGCCCCCAGGACCTCAGAATGTGACCGGATCGGGAGGAGGGTCTTTAAATAGGTAATGAGGTTAAAATGAGGTCACACAGTGGGTCCTCATCCAATCTGAATGCTGTCCCTCTAGGAGGGGAGGGGAGGACACCGGCCCACCCAGAGGGAAGACCACGCGGGGCCACCGTGGGAAGGCGGCCAGCTGCACGCCACCCGGCGAGGCCTCAGGAGAAGCCAAGCCTGGAGACTTCCAGCCTGCAGAAGTGTGCGGCCATAAAACTCTGTTGTTTGAGCCCCTCGGTGTGTGGTTCTTTGTCCCCGCCGGCCCCGGCAAGCCGAGGTCACTGGTTTCAAAACCAGCAGGACCCCCAGCTCTCCTTGCCCTTTGCCGGCGGCGGGGGCGGGGGGGGGGTGCTGGCTGTGCTCCCAGCTGCGTCGCCACCCCGGGGGCTCTCCCCTACCCCCCTTCACCCCGTAGCTGATTGCGTAAGAGCTGGGGCTTCGCCAGAATGCCCTCCAAGGCGCCGCCGAGCCCGCCTCATCCTCACCTGCCTTCTGGTCGCCCGTTTGCACGGTCTTCAAGAGCGAAACCCTCGGCCTCTCCCCACGGTGTGTCCTGGGGCTGAAGACACAGCCAGATCCCGCTGTTTTTGAAACAGGAGATGGAATTTTCCCCAAAGCGAAAAGGATGGTGCCCGATCCTTGTGGGAGGTGGACGGGGCTGCTGGCGCGGGCACCGCCAGCCTCGCGTTCCCTCAGAAATAGCCCCACAATGGCCTCATTTTCTAAAACTTGCAACTCAGCGAGTACTTCGCCTTTAGCAAGAAGAATCCGCTCTGCTGAAGTTGAAAAGGGAGAGGAACCCATTTGTCGGGGCGGGCAGCCACTCAAGTCGGGGGGGACTGCGGAGCTCCCCCAATGCTTCCTTACTGGCCTCGGGGTTAAGGCCTTGTGCCTCCAACAGACTCGGGGTGGAAGACAGAGGCGAACCCGGAGGTTTCGGCTTTGCCCGCACGCCTCATGAATCCGTCGAGGAACAAAGTAGGGTACAGGCTTGGCGAGGGTAGGCGGTGTTGGCAAGCTCGGGGCTCGTGAGATGCCCGGGACGGCCAGAGGCAAAGTGGGACACACAGCGAAGGGCTTGATGGGAAGGGGGTGTGTTTTCCCACTGGCCATGTCCAAGGTCACTGAAAGACACTGGAATGAGCAGGGTTTTCATTTTTTTTTTTAATTTATTTTTATTATTTTATTTTTTTTGTATGTGAGCAGGTCTTAATACATTTCACCTTCACATACAAGCCCTGACCCCCGCCCCCCAGAGATCTCGCACTGAGAGTCAGTGGAGGAGGCCCACGCTGCCTTTTGCCCCACTCCTGGAGGAAGCTCGAAGGATCCTTGAGCACTCATTTTTTTTTTTTAAGATTTTACTTATTTATTTGACAGAGAGAGATAGTTCACAAGTAGGCAGAGAGGCAGGCAGAGAGAGAGGAGGAAGCAGGCTCCCCGCTGAGCAGAGAGCCCGACGCGGGGCTCGATCCCAGGACCCTGAGATCATGACCTGAGCCGAAGGCAGAGGCTTTAACCCACTGAGCCACCCAGGCGCCCCAAGCACTCATTTTTTAATGAAGTGATAAAAGCTATACAGGCCGGCCTGTTTGGGGCAGGGTGGGGAGGTGGGGGAAGAAAAGGGGGGTGAGGATTTAGAGGGGGACCCTATTGTTAGTTGTTCTCTGTGCAAGCGGAACCGGAGCCAGAAGGATGATCTTTCTGGAGCATTTAGGCCTCCAATTAGAATCTTCCTCCTCTGACAAGGCTTTTCCTTCCATCGTGTGGTCTTGCCGTCCTCCCCATGCAACCTGGACTCCTGGCAAGGGGACAGGGGTCCAAGAGTCCAAGAGGCCCCCCTGGGGGGGAGCCATCTTGGGGGTAGTGGAGTCTGCATGGCCTCCGAGAGGCATCCTTGAGGTTTGGGGTCTCCTACCCTTCCTGGTGGGGTGCAAGAGCCCTGACCAAGCCCAGTAACCAAGTCCGTGCCCACTCCCACTCCCCGGGTTATTGTGTCTCGCTGCCTCTCCCTCCCACCCTCTCCTCCCCCCCCAGATGGCTGGCTCGGCCCTGCCACTTCCTGGTTTCCTTAGCCGCCTGAGGAGGGGAGGGCGGGAGAGCTGCTGCCAGCAGCAGAAATAAGTCTCCTGGCAAATTAGCTGCAGGATTTAAAATCCATTTTTATTCTGCCCATTATTAATTATTGTTATTTCTGCTGTTCATTACCGGCTCGTTTCCTTGATCAACTCCCGGAACAAAGGCTTGTCAAAGCACTCCCCTCCCCGTGGAGGAGCCCCCAAGACCATCGCCGCCACCGGGACCACCCCCCCCGGGGCCCCTCCCGGGACTGCTAGAGATGGGGACCCCCCGCTCAGGGTTCAGCAAGCTTTCTCCCTGCTGGCTTCAGAGATGGAGTTCCCAGCCCTGCCCCCTCACCAGGTCCCTCCAGAGCCTGCCGCCCTATCCCCAGCAGCCACACTGGGAAACCTATTCTTATTTCTGATTTTGTACCGTGAAAACTCTCAACACACACGCAGGAAAGTCCACCGATCTGAAGCGTATAGGTCTCTGGCTTTTTACAGAAGTAGAGATCCATGATCACTGGGATCAAGATCGAGGCCAATGCCAGCATCGTTTCACTCGGCACTGCCTGCGATAGCCATCCATGTGGCCGCGGGGAGCCATCATTTTGCTCCTTCGCCCACGCCCCAGAGTGGCCCTTTGTACGACCACATCATGGTCGGTGGTCTCTTCCTCTCTTGGTGGGCATCTTGCCTGTTTCCTGGGCGGGGCTCTTACGGAGAAGGCGGCTATGTGCCTTGGTGCGCGTGGCCGTTGGTAAACAGAAGCACCCGTTTCTCCTGGTTGTCTATTACCTCGAAAGGAAATCACTGGGTCACAGGATATGTAATAAAACCACACCTGGTTTTTAAAAAAGAGTAAGCCAAGGGAGAGCAACGCTTAAACAGAAGGTCTCAAGGGTAAATGATGGCCTTTCAGGCATCCAGTGGGTGGGAAGAGATTTTGCTCATGTGCATGGTGGATTGTTACAGATGTGGCCCCCGGTGGACCACACCTCGAAGTATCCACATCGAACCGTAGTCCCGTTTTTGGGACTATTGTGTTTAGCCACATTGACTTTGGGTTTAGGCACGTGACTTGCTTTGGCCAATAGGACATCGGCAAGCACAATATAAGCACAATGTGCTAATTGCTTGGGCATTGAGACGGAACGACCGCATGGAGAGAGTGATCTAGATTCAGGGGGCTGGGCAGTGAGATTTTTGGAGATTGCTAGGATAACCTAGCCTAGAAAGAAATTGGTCCGGGTTGGTGGGGTGGAGATTCCGCCCTAACAAGAAACTTAAAATACACAGTCCTTGCTTAGGGATGGGGGGCAGGTGCAGGGAGGATGGAAAGACAGTGAGTGGCCCATGTTAGACAGCGTCTTTCTTTTTGTTAAGATTGTATTTATTTATTTGAGAGTGAGAAAGAGAGCATGAGTGGGGGGAGGGGCAGAGGGAGAAGAAGACTCCCCGCTGAGCAGGGAGCCCCAGGTGGGACTCGATCCCAGGACCCTGGGATCATGACCTGAGCCGAAGGCAGACGCTCAACTGACTGAGCCCCCCGGGCCCCCTTATTCCATCGCTTTCTTACCAGCATCAGTACATTGCTCCCTTTTACAGTTTCCTTGTCTTCTCTTCCTTTCTCTCCTCCTTCTTCTGGCCGCCCTAGCTCCAACACCTTGTATCTCCCGTTCCAAAGAGAGGACAGATGGGGAAGTATTTGGAGGCACAGGACCAAGTTTAAATCCCAGGCTCCCAAGCATCAGTTCCAGAAAAGTCTTTAGAGCTAATTCCTTTCATGACCCAATTGGGCCTCCAGGAGCTCTGGAGGCAGAAATTTAGGGGTCTGGTTACCAAATCGGATTGTGGTGATTACCCTTCTTGCTAGTTGATTACCCCATGATGGTGCAACGCTCCCCTCGGATTCCCATAAATGTTGGACTTGGGGGTCGGCTGACCCCCAGGTTCTCCTTTTAGCCTTACCACCACCACCAACCGACTTGTCCTTTCTGGTACCACTTCAGCTCTGAGAACCCGCCTTTTTTTTTTTTTTTTTTAAGATTTTGTTTCTTTATTTGACAGAGAGAGAGATAGCAAGAGAGGGAAAACAAGCAGGAGGAGTGGGAGAGGGAGAAGCAGGCTTCCCGTGGAGCCGGATGCGGGGCTCGATCCCAGGACCCTGAGATCATGACCAGCCGAAGGCAGACCCTTAACAGACTGAGCCACCCAGGTGCCCCAGGCCCCCTAAACTTTTAGACTTATGCTGTCACTATGAGGTTGGGATTCTAAGACTTAAGCAAGAAGCTCCTAGCATTAGAAACTTGTCCCAAGAAGGAAAACAGCCCAAGGTATTTGCTCCAGCCGGGCTGGCTTGTCCGGTAGACTCTGTAGAGGGCCGATTATTTCATTCCCCTCTCTTTTTTTCTTTAAAGATTTATTTATTTTAGAGAGTAGGGGGAGGGGCAGAGGGAGAGAGAGAATCTCAAGCAGACTCCACGCTGAGCGCGGAGCCCCGCTCCATCTCAAGGCTCTGAGATCACGACCTGAGCCGAAATTAAGAGTCGGAACCTCGGCACCACCCTCGCGCCCCATTCCTCTTCCTTTAAAAGACTATATTTCCCCTCCCTTTTTAAGGTACGGACCCCAATCTCACAGTAGAAATGGAGGAGCTGAGCATTCAGGGTTAAGCAGGGGATTTTGACTCAAGAGACCTTGGAGAACAAAGAGCACCTGTGGGACTCTCCCGGCCACGGTTGTTTTTTAGTTTTCATTTTGTTAAGGTAATGTCAGCAATGGAAGGGGAGGGGCGGAGCCATGCAAATGACTTGTCAGTAAGCGCTGCCTCGCTGCGAATGACCTATCAGGAGCAGCCCACGCCTAAGCCTCAGTAATGAGGATTAGAGTTAGGGACCCAGCCCCTCCGCTGCCCCTTTGGAGCCCTGTTCCCAGCGTGTGCATATGAGTGCCCAACAGGGCGAGCAGGGCACGTGCTGTGGGGCAGTTCTGGGTCGCATAATGGGCAGGAGATTGGGCCAATCAAGTGTGCATAACTGACCCTTTGGGGAGATGCTGCTCAGTGCTTTTCGTAGAATAGAAAGAATCTTACCCAGGGACGAACAGTCCTTCCCTATTTAGGGACCGTCCCTTCCCCACTCCCTTTAGGGAGGATTTGGAAATGGAGGGGCAATTTCAGTTGTCACAGTGGCTAGGGGGCGCTACTGACTGTTTAGGGGGTGGGGGGGGCAAGGACACTTAATATCCGACAATGGGAGGACTGTCCCTTTCATTGAACTATTGAACTATTGGGACTTCATCAAGAAAAGTTTCTTTGGTTCCAGGTGTCCTTTTTAAAGAACCCACTGGTTCCTTAGAGACTAAGGATCATTTTTCAAGGTGATCCAGAGATCGGGGCAGGGACTCTGCCTGGTAAGAGAGGTGGGGAACTCATCCAAAGTCTGCCTTCATGCCGTGCAGCCCCAGAAGCCTGGGGGAGGAGATGCCCAAGGGTCTGCTGAGGTCCCACTTGGAGGGAGGACCTTGTGCGGCAGGGCAGGTCGCTGGGTAGGGGAGCCGGGTACCATCAATGGAGAGGGGGAAAGGAAAACCTGTGGGTGATTGGCTGCGAGGCTGGGCCCCCTCCTCTCCTGCAATGAGACGCCTGGACAGTCAGAGAAACATGGGTGCCCGGGACGGGGGATTTAGGGCGGGGCCGAATTAAGGGGAGGAAAAAGGCAGTGGGGACCCTTTGAGAGGCCAGGCGGGCCTTCATTGGACAGAGAGGGGCCCCACTGCTGCCTTTATTCGCCGTGTACTCCCCTCTCTCCAGCTTCTCGAGGTCTAAGGGGAGAGGTGTGGCCTCTGCCCCTGCTGGCCCCCCAGGGGACCCCCCCCCCGGAAGTGAGGATTGCCTCCCACAGCTGGGACTGCCCTGGCATGGCCTGTTTTGCTGCGGGCTGTGGGGGCCGCCTCCAACGCTCCCGAAGAGGAGAGGCAAGAGGGTCTTGCAAGCCCAGAGAGCTCCTACAGCTTGGGGGCTCGGCCAGCCCAGGGGATTTAAAGAAACAAAACAAAACAACAAACCCAGGTATTGAGGTCAGTGTTTTGTCTTCTGCTAATCAATGGTTTGCAAGGCAAAGGAGCAAGATGACTGTGGCAGGGAACAGAGCTCAAAGACTGCGGGGGGGGGGGGGGGGGGGGGGGGGG
>CM052801.1:30391588-30469653 GCA_028533885.1 Nasua narica | reverse complement strand
AGCTGCCCCTGGGAGGAAGAGGGTCCCGGCTGCTTGCAGGCCGGGAGGAAGGGGACCTCTCAGCAAAGCCGGGGCCACTGGCTGGGACTCCAGCTCCCTTATCTGACCCCAGGGCGCGGGTTCAGACCCAAGGGCACTCCTGCGCATCCAGCCATACCTGCCTCCGGGAATCTGGACTTGGGAAATGAGTGTCTCTTCATGCTTCTGATGTTTCTGTTCCTCTTTCAAAAATAAAGCTGCGTTTTGAAATGTCTGCGTGTCTCGACCCTGCTGCAGAGAAACAAACAAACAAAAAAAGGACTCTGCCCTTCGCAGGACCAGTCATAAAGAATGTTTTTCCCTGGGGGTGGCCCGCAGCTTCTAGGTGCAAACTGCAGGAGGAGGGGGACGTCCCGGGAGGGAAGTTCGGGGGTCTGGCCTCCCCCTGTCTGCCTGGAAACTTGCCTGTGATCACATGTTGAGGTTTGGGGCCCCGAGGGCCCTGGTGAGTATCTCAGGCCCGCCGCCCCCAGAGGCTGGCAATGGGGGTCGAATCTACACCAAGGGGCCAAGAACGTGGCTGGACCTGGAATCCTCAGGGAAGTCACCTTCCCCTTGGGCTCCTCACTTCGGTCACCCCTGAAACTGTCATGCCCGGCTCACGGCCTCGTGTTCCTCTGCCACATCCAGAGTCGGCGTTCTGTGCTCCCACACACCCTGACTTCGCCAGGGCTGAGCAGCTGTTTAACGAATACGCTCGTTCAGGCGGCTCTGAGCAAAGCCGATCCCCCCCTCGCCTCCCAGCTCACGGAGCTCACATTTTAGTAAATATTTTAAAGGCGGGCGAAGAGAAAATACAAAGAGAAATCGGAACCGGGAGCATTTGGCGTATCAGCTTTAGCTTGACGACCCTCCTGCTGTGATTTCCTGGCTGGCTACTATGTCTTCTCCTCAAGCAGACGCCAACTTTAGGTCCTGCCTCTGGTGGGGTAAGAATGTTCCAGCCCCAAGACATTTGGAGCGAGAGAGCTAGATCTGAGTGCCCTGTCTAGGTCCACTAAGGTTCACGTTCGGAATGCCAGAAAAGCCCCTTCCCAGTTCTGGCCGTTTCTTGCCCAAACGATTTGCAGAATGCGTGATGCTATCTCTCCAGGGGACCCCTGATCCCCTACCCCTGTCCCCCAACCCCCTGTCTCCTTGACCGTGACAGGATAATGTTGTCAGAGACCCTCGTGGCCCACAAGATACTGCACGCTATGGTAGCAGGCATGGGTCGCTTCATTATCCAGTTTCTTTAAGCATCCTGAAGTAATATTTTTTGGGGGGGAGGGTGAGGGAGAAGTAGCATTTCCCCAAGGTAAAGTTTTAAGGGAGCATTGCAGTGAAAGCGGTCCTCAGAAACACCCCCAAACAAAAGAGCATGTTAGGATACATATTCTTGGGGCGCCTGGGTGGCTCAGTCGGTTAAGCGTCTGCCTCCAGCTCAGGTCATGATCCTAGGGTCTTGGGATCGAGTCCCACGTCCATCCAGTTCTCTGCTCAGTGGGGAGTCTGCTTGTCCCTCTCTATCCGTCCCTCCTCCTGCTTGTGCTCTCTCTCTCAAATAAATAATAAAATCTTACAGAAAAAATAGACACATAGTCTTGTTTGGATGGTGGGGTGCTTCCTCCGTCTCGTGGTTAATCCCGGGCTCTTCTCTCCTGCAGATTTCTGACTTTTCTGGGAAACCCCTCCGGATTCACCTGCCACACTCTATCAATCCCAAAGCAGGCAGATCTCTGTGTCCAGGTCCCGGTGGCATTCTATTATCTCCAACTTGTGAGTTGCACTGTTTATTTTCCGCGGGAAAATTCGACCAGCAGCCACACTGAGGTGGGGGTGGGGCTTCTTTCTTTGATGTGTGTCCCCCCTTCCAGTGTCGAATTTACCGTCTTTGCAGTCCGTGGCCTCCCAAAGTTGGCAAGTCCCTAGCCAATGGGTTTTGAACTCCCCCAGTAGAAGCCCAGCAGCTCTTCTCATCTCCTTCTCGTCTCTCCTCATCGACATCGCCCCTCCCCTTGCAGGGAGCGAGCAGCTGTCCTGTGTCCCTAGCGGAGGGCTGTGTGCGCACGTGTGTGTTGGAAGTGTGGGGGGGGGGATGCTTGGGGGGTGCGGGGCTTGAGGCTTTCCCACAGAACACATTTTTACCTGCTATTCTCATTTGTGAGGCAAACTCTGCTTTCCAGGAATTGTCCTCTTATCTGGGACTTCTCCCCTCCTACCAGGTGAGGAGCAGAAAGAGAATGGGGGAAAAAAAAAAAAGAAAGAGAATGGGGGGGAGAGATGCCGGCTGCACCCCCACTGTGGGGGTTCCAAAGGTACACTCAGTTCCGGGACTCAGAACTCGCCGGGGCCAGGGAGCGGGGCGGGGGGGGGGGCGCTCCAAGGCCCCTCTCAATGCTCACACTTTTGTTATTAGCTGCGCGTTGAATCTGGTGCCTCTGGGAGGCTTTGCGGAGGTTCCCCTGCCACCCCCTAGAACGGCTAAAACGACAAAGATGATGTCACAGATGATCCTGTTCATTCAAAGTTGAAGAAGAGGCAGAACCAAATCCAGGGCAGTGGTTCTCAACCAGCCGTGCCTCGGGAGGACATTCGGCTCCGTCTGGAGACATTTTGGGTTGTCACAGTTAGGGGGGAGCGCTATGGCCTCTGGGTGGCCCGGGCTCTGCTGAATGTCCTCTGGTGCACAGCTTCTCGCTCGCAGTGATCCGGCTCTGGATTTGAATTCTGAAAAGTGGCGAAACCCTGGTCTACTATGACACGAGTACGAAAAGCGGTCATCTCTTGGGAAGCGCCGACCAGAAGGGGCGCGAGGGAACTTTCCAGAAATGTTCTCTATCTGGAAACATCCCATAGAGGAGCTGCTGGCCACATTTCAAGTGCCTCCGTAGCCACGTGTGACGCACACGGAACATTTTCAACTTTGCAGGAGGTTGTATTGGACGGCGATGCTCGAGTCCTTGAGCTGGGTGGCGTAAAAGGGGTACGAACGCCGAAAACGTGCGCCATGTTCTGCGTGCAAATTATGCCTCCATACATACAACCCAGGGGGGTGAAAAAAGGCTTTGCTGCAGGACAGCGCTGGGGACGCTGGTGAAGAGACAGCCCCCATCCTGTCCTGTGGGGGGACCCACACGTGGGGCCAGGCCCCCCTGTGCATCCAGGAGCTGGGAGGGAGGCAGCTGCCGAGATTGTTCAGATGGGCCCCCCCCCCCCGGGAGGGGGGAGGCAGAAAGCACCAAGGCCGTTTACGCTCCAGGGACCTCAAGGGCTGCTGTGGCCCCCAGCAGATTGACAAGTGGGTCAAGTGGGCCCGAGCAAAGGAAGGGCTCCCTCTCTCCCCGCCCCCCACTTTTGCTAGGTAGCCTCCCCCACCAGGTGTGCAGGCTCTCCGGCAGAAATTGCTCTATTCTCGGGCACGGCCGCCTCTCTCACTCTTCTGGTGTGAGGGTTTTACAATAACAGCATTGTAACCACTTTCAGAAAACCAATAAAAAGGCGGTGACAAAAGAATAGCGAGCCGGCTGGAAATTGCACGCAGCGGCGAAGGCCTGAGCCTTTCGGCGCTGTGGGTTTAATAGTGCTCCCGGGCTGCGGGCTGCGAAGACGCACGTGTTTATTTGGGGGATGTGCTGTCGCTTAAATAATGAATCTCACAGAAGCTTTCGGATGAATGCAGGGAGTTCCGACTCCCACTGTCGCTCCAGCCTTCCATCCAACCCAGGCCAGTAAACAGAGGTGCCCCGCCCTGGTCGGACCTGTACATCCTGCAGCCCTGCGGTGTGTGATGCGGGGAGAGGAGCACATTCATTCATTCATTCATTCACCCGCTCAGCAACAATACCAATCCACCACCTACTCAATGGTGAGCCCCATGCTGGGCACTGGGCCACAAAGAACGCTTTCCCAGCCTGCTTCAGCGTAGGTACATATCATGGTAAGTTCTAGAAGCCACTTTTTGCTGAGATCAGCACTAGCACTAGACCCTCTGCTGGGTCGCAGCCACCCTGTCCGCCGACCCTTGGGGGAATCCTCATGTTCGCTGGGTTTAGCTCCAGCCCATTCCCCATCTCCCTTGTTCCTTGCTGTTCCAAAGAGAAACCTGAACTCCTTTATGTATGTATTCATCTTTCGCTTAAAATAAATTTCAGACTCACAGAAAAGTTACAGAAATAGGACAAAGAATGCTGATGTACCCTTCGCCCAGATTCTCCAAAGGTTGGCATTTTACTAATTTCCTTTATTGTCTCTGTGTCGACAGATACATAGTACGTAGCTCGCGGGCCGACTAGCTGTAGAGACAGATATTTCTGGACTATTTGAGAATAAGTTGCAGACATGATGACCCTTTACCCCCGATACTTTGGTATAGATTTCTTTAAGAAACAAGGATATTCTGTTATATAACTACAATGCAATTATCAAAATCAGGAAATTAACATGGCTATGATACAGTTATCTAATCTACATTCACATTTCTTCAATTGTCCCGCTATTGCCCTTTATGGCAAAAGAAAAAAAATTTTTTTCTGTTCCAAGAGCCAATCCGGAATCACACATGGCATTCCATTGCTGCGGGTCCCTAGTTCCCTTTAACCTGGGACAGTTCCTCAGTCTTTTGTTGGGTTCCCTGACCCTGACATTTTTTTTTAAAGATTTTATTTATTTGAGAGAGAGAGAGAGAGAGAGAGAGAGAGAGAGAGGAGGGGCAGGGAGAGAGGGAGACAAGCAGACTCCCCGCTGAGCAGAGAGCCCGATGTGGGGCTTGATCCCAGCACCCTGAGATCATGACCTGAGCTGAAGCCAGATGCTTAACCGACTGAGTCACCCGGGCGCCCCCTGACCCAGACATTTTTAAAGCATTCCAGGTTAGTTATTCGGCAAAATGATCCTCGGGTTTTTTAGATGTTTCCTCACGCTTTCAGGTTCTGCATGATTGGCAACAATGTCACGGAAGTGACGCTGTGACCTTCTTCTCAGCGCTTTGTATCAGGAGGCCCAGGGCGGCAGCTCAGCATTTGGACAAGGGGATGTTTGCCGGGTTTCTCCAGTGTGAAGTTATGACTCCTCCCTTCAGCAAGCCTTTTACTATTTTGAGCGTACGGGTCACCCACCAGGAGGAATGGCTGGCCCCGTGCTGGCAAAAGGGCCCCTTGCCAGCGTTTCCAGTTCTTTCTAGATGAGATGGACCAGAAGCTTTTTCAAGACTTCGCAGTTTTATTAATGATGACAGGGCGTTGGAGACTTCCGCTGGGACTCCTTCTGCACACTCCACTCCCAACAGCGGTCGGAGCGGCACATCGGCAAAACAGCGGGGGTTCTAGAACTTCCAGGTGACCCCCTTCCCACGGGAACCGAGCTGGTAGTTACTCCCCCCCCCCCCCCCCCGCAAATAATCCCCTGTAGGCATTTCCTTTAAATTCTGTTCTCTCACCTTATTCTGGCTCCCCCACTGGCTGGTAGATCAGGTGTGAATATCACCGTGGTACGAGGAGCTGGCCCTTCTTTGAAGCCACATGGTGATGTGGTGCATTTAATTTCCAGAACGGCCAGCGCCGTAACCCGAGTAGGTCCCTTGCCCATCGTGTGGGGAGGCGCACCTTGCCATTTCTGTCTGTGATTTCAAGTATCCTCATGTGGCAGTGATAGCTTTCATCTCCGGGAGCACAGAGACACTCAGAAAAGAGGGTAGAGAATATAAAGGAAGAGGCCAGCATGGAGACCGTCAACTTAGAAACCAGTAGGGCCCATTTTGGATGAGAGCACGCTAATCGTTTTTTGGGGTTTGGGGCCAAATTGTACTTTGTTCGGGTGAAGCAAGCCCCCAAACAGTTTCAAAGGGGTGTTTTCGTAGTCAGACACTCTGCGCGGTCACGTACACGCGTAAGGGATACAGGGGCTCCTGTGTGCCTACACCCGCATGTGCACGCGCAGAACCGTGCACGTACGCTTCCTCTTCCCGAACGGAGTGCTGCTTGGAATACCAGAATCGGCGACTCGCTGCAATAAGTTGGAACGCCCAGAAAGTACACTTGAACTAATGCCTAAAACCTGACGGAGACATACTTCATAGTTAATCTGGTTACTCGGGGGTTTATCTCACAGTCAGAGGTTCTTATGATGGAAGGGTCTCCTGCTGGCTTCTCCCCGACACGTGACTGAATGAATGAATGAATGAATTCAACTTACCAGAGCAGCTTTAAACTGCTTACTGAAACCAAATCTGCTCATTTTTCTTCCTTCCGTTTTCTTTTAAAAGATAAATACGAGCCTCGTATGGATGCTGTAAGAGTCATTAATCCTTGATAACCGACTGTTTTATCTTTTGATTAAAAAAAAGGCAGGCTGACTGGCAGGGAGCTTACGGCGGCGGGCTCGTTACCCAGCCAGGTCCAGATGTGGTCTGGCCAATAAACACCCGTGTGCCACTAACCAGGCAGCGCCCAGGAGCCAAGGCTGAACCAGCAGAAAGCGCGCAAGTTTTTTTTTTTTTTTTCAAAACAAGCGCCTTCTGCGCCACTACCTGCTTGTCAAATTTTAATGGGTGCTTGTTAACGGGGACTCTGAGACGCTGGGATGTATTTGACCAGCAGCAGCTTCCCGGGAGGAGGGCTCTAACCCACGCCCCAGCTGCAGGGAGATGCGGGGCCCTACGCGGGTGATGGCTCCCAGCTGGGCGGCAGGGGGGTGGGGGGCGTGCCAGTGAGGGTCCCACAGGCTCAACCCAGGGGGGCTTAGGTTCCGCTACTCCTCAGAAATGCTTCCAGGTAGCACTCATCTCCTTTAAAGACCGTCGTCGTCGGAGTGGAGGTGACTCTTCCTTCCCTCCCTCCCTCACTTCCCTTTTTCCCCTCCCTTCTTCCTTTTCTCTGTTCATTTTTCTTTTCCTCCTCCATCTCTCTGTTCTTTCTCCTCCCCTTTGCCCCGCCTGTCTCCTCTCTTCCCTTCCCCTCTTTTCTTTCTCTGACCCCACCTCCGTCTTCCCCCACTCCATCCCTCCTCTTCCTCCCCCTTCCATCCCCCTTCTCCCTCCCCTCCCTTCCCTGTTCCTTCCCCTCCCCTCTCTGTTCTTCTCCCCTTTCCTTCCCTCTCTTCTCTTCTCCTTCCCCTCCCTCCCTTCCCCTTCCTTTCCTCTTTTCCTCCCCTCTCCCCTCCCCTTGTCCCTTCCCCTCTCCTTCCCTCCTCTCATTCTCTTCTCTCCTTTCTCCCTTTCTCCTCCTCTTCCTTCTCCCCTTCCTCCCCCTGCCTTCTCTCCTTCTCTCCCTCCTCTCCCTTTCTTCCGTAATGCTCAGTCCAAGGTCTCAGAGCACCCAGACTTCTTCTGTGTGTTGCTAGTACAATGCCACTGGTCAGGCAGACGCCGGCCCTCCTGCCCAGCTTCTCCCTCAGCCCTCCCTCCCACCCCATGGGCAAACACTAAGTTAAGCTCGCTTGCCTGCTTGTCAAGGAAGGAAGGGAGACGGCTCCTTGGCACTTTCATCCGTGACTGGGTCACAGGGCCTCTGGGAAGAAGGCTCTAACTACCGGGGAGGGGGCGGCCTAGCCAGCTGAGGGCACAGCCCGCCCCCGGGACCCCAGCTCGGGCCATGGGGGCTGTGGCACTAGACGCTCGGCCACTCGGAGCTAGGATCTTCGCCTGGGCAGCTCAAGGAAGGCCTCAAAGTGAAGTTGTAGAGGGAGGTCAAGTTCACCTGGACCTGGCGGGGTGGACGCGTGCTGTGTGTGTACGTAGTGTGTGGCATGTGTGTACATGCGGTGGTGTGTTCGTGTGCATATGGTGTTGGTGCGTGTGCGCGCACCACGCTCTGGCGGCCCTGGGGAGAAGGAGTGAACGTTTCGGGCGGGTGGGGGGAGGGAGGAAGGCGACGTTCTGCCTCGAGCCACCCAGATCCGCCAGGCACCATCGTGCGTTCGGAAGAGGCCAGAGTGCTTTGCCAGTGGAAAGCTTATTTTGCCCAGCAGGACCAAAAATCCAATTAAAGAAAGAATGAGGGAAATGTGAAGTCTGGACCGAGCGCTGGCACCCCCAGGCCGGCTTCCTTGGCAGGCATCTCTGCGGAGGGGAAGGCCCAGGGACGGCTCTGGGGATGGCCTACCGGGGAGGCTCCCACGCGCCACAGCTGAACCCGGCGCCAGCTGCCGGCCCCGCCGCGCGGCCCTCCTGCGAGGACGCGCCGGTGGTCCTTGGGGGTGCAGAGAGCGGGGCCGCCTGGCAGCAGCGGGGACACCACCGCCGCCCCGGCTCTCGGGCCATTTCAGCCAGCCACCCGCCCGCGCCTATTGACATCGGGGAGAATCGTACAGGCAGATTAAAGGCAGCATATGGCCCCCCAACTGGAAGCCAGCGGAGCTGAACCAACACTGGCAAATTGTGTTCAAACCGCATTGAGAATCCTGGCAGCTGCACCTGGCATGGGGAGCAGCCGGCGACCTGCATACAAAGGGAGTTTTATACACAGGGGGTGGTAGAGGCGGTAGAGGCGCTCCCGCCGCCCCCCCACCCCCCGCAGCCCGCTCTCTCCTCCCCCTTCGTCCAGATCTGGGCATTGGCCCTGGGAAGAGGGGGGGACCATTTGTCCAGGGTGCTGAACCTGGAGAAAGGAGGCCGGGAGGGTAGCTCAGTCTTTATAGTTTCAAACCCTGATAGGCTTATCAGGGTTCCCCTACTGCCTCCCTGTCTCAGGCCTATGTGTCCCCTCCCCGGTTTCATGATGGCCATATTCCCCCTGGCCCTGAGGAGTCAGGGAGCCCAGGGCGGTGGGGCGAGGGGGGGAACAGCCGGAGGCCTACAGCCTTCCTAACCCCACCTGGAAGGAAAAGGTGGAAGTTCATCCTTTTCCACCTGGGGGGGAGTGGGGGAGGTGTAGTCCAAGCGAGGGAGCCTCCAAGTGTCCCCCAGCGCCAGGGTGACATACAGACGCCTGGCCGCGGCTTGTCTCCCTTCCTTCAGCCCTAAGTAAAGATCGGGAGGCAGAGACGTTTGCGTCACTTCGCAAAAGAGGAAAGCATCGTGTAAGTGACCCATAGAAGGAAATAATCCAGTATGATGGGAGGGCGGGGAGACCAATGAACTTGCAATAAACCAACTGAACCAGGTGGGGGCAGTGTTTGCCAAGTCAACATGCTAGACGAGCCGAGGTTCTAGCGCTCTGGTGGTCTGAGGTCTCAGGTAGGTCGGGCCCGGAACAGCTCAACATGCCTCATGGTGAAATCTGGTGAAGCTGAGGGGTTGTGGAATGGGTGTGTGTGTGCGCACGCGCTTGTGCACGTGTACACGAGCCCATATGATTTGGGAGGAGGTCTGCCTCGAGACTGGAGAGACAAGAGAACATCTCCTGGCCTCCTATTCCTGCTTCTACATGAAGTCATTAAAAATGCTCTTTCGTCTCTGTTTCCTCCTGGCTGGCATTTTGGGTGGCAGGCGAGGATGTCCAGGGAAGAGAAAAATCAAAATTCTTTCCACCATGGTTCCCACAGTCTGGAGAGGTCGCGGTCTGGGCCACCATTAGGCCTGCTTCCTGGAACCCACAGGTGACCATGGCTTGCGACCCCTTCCCCCGACCCGGAGGCCATACTTCCTTCCTGTCAGGGCCACCTCCCCTACCCTGCCCCAGCAAGTGGGAGGTAGGGTCCCAAGGGACGGTTGGGATAGCCTTAGACAATGTTCGGTGGAGACTTTGGGATGGCTCCGGGCAGCGGAGAGGTAACGGCCCTCGGAGGAAGGGTGGCAGGCTGTTAGGTGTGCTGCCCAGATGAGTCTTTAAAGGCAACCTCGCTGCCCTGGTAGCTTGGCCCAAGTCATAGAAGCTAGCTTGTCTCGAGGCTCGAGGGAGGGAGCCATTTTGAAAGGGCGGCCATGATTGTTAAGCACGTTGTCTGTGCCCTGGACTGTTTGTTGCAGGTGGGGCTTAGGGCCTAGGACCCTCAGGACCTGCCCCCAACCCCCGTCCTCAGATTCTGCAGAAATCCCCCGAGCTGAGAATGTGGGCTCTGTTCTAGGTATCCATGGGAGGATTTCATGCTAGAATGTTCACTGTCTCTGCTCTTCGGTTTTGGGAACTGCACTCCCGCCTGGGGGCATCTCGTGCCTTCTGTGGTGAGAGCAGCTGCTGATTTGGGCAACCAGCTTTCTTTTCTGTTTTGAAAATGAGCGCGCCTCTGCCATCCCACACGTATGTCATACAAGCTGCGTGGCAGCGGTGGCCCTTGGTTTTCTCACGTGTCCTTGTTCTGGCCCCGCGCCGCGGTCCCCTCCCACATGGGCTCTGGGCTTGGCGGGGGTGTGACTTGCTTTGGCCTCAGGACACTACCGGGGAGGATGGGCACTCGCTCGACAAGTGCTCGTGCACTGCGGACTTGCCCTTTCTGGGTGTTCCAGAAACCCTTGCGCCTGTCAGCCTGAGAAGACGCCCGGTTTGCAACAACATGGGCCTGGATCAGGCAGGGGGAGGTAGGTGGTGGGCCCACACAGCTACAGCCAGCTGACGGCCAGCACGAGCCACAAGACGTTGAGTAAGGCCTCCCCAGTCCCGGCAGGGCCGGGCGACCTGCCAGGTGGCCACAGCTACGTGAGGGAGCCCAGGTGGGTCGAGCAGAAGCACCCAGCCCAGCCCAAGCTCTAGGCTCCCGAGCTGATCCATGGTTGCTGTTTCAGGCCACTGAATTTTGGGGTGTTTTTTCGTGGTGGTAAAATATACGGTACGTGAAACTTGCCACCTTCGCCATTTTTAAGTGGCATTAAGTCCCTTCGCATCATTGGGTAGCCATCACCGCCATCTGTCTCCAGAACTTTTTCATCATTTGCGATAGTTCTTTACATAGCAAAGCTCACCGCTGGTTTCCAAGTCGTGAGGCTTGCCCCTGCCTGCCTGGCCGTCCCGCAGCGAGGAGCCTACCTCTGATGGGAGCCGGGGGCGGGGAGGCTCCGGCTGGGGTGTGGGGCTCCGCAGTGCCACCCGGCCGAGCTGAAAGAGAAGCTCCTCCCGGGGCCTCAGCTGTGGCCACTGCCCTCCCCCGCCCCAACTCTCGGTCCCACTGCGGAGCCCACCCGCTTGACAGGAGTCAAGGCAGCTGCTTTTAGCAGAGGTGGCGGCGGGGCGGGTGATTAAACAGAGCCCCAGCCTCCTGCCCTCAGGCACACTCACTACTGATCCCGCGGGAGCAGGAAGGAGCCTGCCGGAAGGACAGGCGCTTGGTCTCCACGGTAGGCGATGCGGAACCTCTGATGAGCTCAGGGGAGGGACACGCCTGGACGTGGTGTTTACAGAGCCATCGCCCGGGGCCTGGCACCTGACCTCGTGCTCGGGGAGGAGCTGTGACAGCAGCTGCGGCCGCCCTTCTGTCCTTGCCACTTCCTTAGCTGTGTGACTTTGAATGAGTCACTTAAGCTTTCTGGACCTGGTGTTTTTCTCATCTGTTCGATGAAGATAAGAGTAGCGCCCTGTCTTAGGGCAAGGATTAGCTGAGCTGGGGCTGGACATCCTTACAGATGTTAATGAACGTCCAGGGCAGGCCAGATGCCCCGCGCCCTCCCCCTCTGCGTCTTACCTCAGCCTTTGTGGGAAGGGGTCTTTAGAAAGCAAAGGGGCCAGGGACGCCTTCAGTACTAGCCAGAGAAACACTCCTTTGTCTTTGCATGTTCGCTGGGAAGAGCTATAGTTTTCTTTAGCCTTGACGTTCAGGTCAGGACCCTGGGGTGGGTTGAAAGTGTGGGAATAAATACCGGGGCTGTGGGGGGAAGGGGGGGAAGAAGGAAGGGCAGAAGGAATTTCTGGATGCCGTTTCGAGTGCTGGAATATTTGTTTTCTTCATCTTCTTAGGTAATAGAACTCTGGTTTTTTAGTTAGGCACAGGATCGTCTAGAATAAAGACAGCGTTTCCCACCCTCTCTTCCCTCGAGGTATGGCTTCATGACCAAATACTGGCCAACATGACGTCACGTCCTGAGACGTCTTCCAGGAGCTTCCTCAACAGACAGCTGGGTTACGCCCTTTGCCCTTCTTCTTCATCATTCCCACCATCCTACTGTCTGGAATGCAGATGTGATGGTTGGAGCTCCAGACAGCATTTTGAACAATGAGGACAAGGCCACGCCCTCCGCCTCTGCCCTCAAGGATGGCAGAACGCTGAGCTGGATGGAACCCGGATCCCTGTTCCATTACTTTTGACGTGTAACAAAGTACCCCGGATTTTGTGGCTTAAAATAGCCATTTTATTGTGCTCTTAGATTACGCGGGTCAGGAATTCGGCAGGGCTTGGCTGGGCAATTCTTTGGCTCGTGGTGGTGTTGCTGGAGGTCACTCGGTGATACTCGGCCGGCTAAAGGGAAGACCCAAGGCAGCTTTGCTTGCACGTCTGGGGGCTGGGGGAGGACTAAAGATTAAATCGTGGCCTCGGGGTAGTTGGATGTTTTCCAAGAGCCCAAAGCAGGACTGTCCCAGGGAACAGGAGGGAAACTGCATGACCTTTCATGATCCACTCTCAAAAGACTCTTAGCATCACTTCTGCCAACTCTCTTGGCCAAAACCATCTCCTCTACTTGGGCGGGGCAGGGGGGGATTAGACTCCTCCCTCTCCCTCCCCATGGGAGGGATGTCAGGGTCACATTGCACAAGAACATGAAGGATGAGAGATACCCCTGTGGCCAGTTCTGGAAAATGAGACCCACCGCAGTCTCGGGGGGTTCAGGGAGCAGAGCCCCCATACCAGCCCCGACCGCCCAGCTTGGAATTTGACAAGAAATACACTTTCGACTCATTGGAGGCATTCTTATTTTTGACCTTTGGTCACTCAAAGCCAAATCCTGTGCTAACTCATGGAGATCGGCTCCCCGTGGGCTTGAACTTGGTATGCATTAGTGTTGGGCTAAAATAAATCTCCTTTCCTAATAGTAATGGAAAGTACTTCCATCACCCCCCTCCCCCGACTTCCTTTTAAGACCTGGAGATCAAAATGAAGAGGATATCTGTGTACATATTAGCTGTATGCACACAGGCATGTCAGAAAGCTGTAGGGACATTGCAAGGACGTAGAATGGAGAGGGACCTCTCCGAGTGTAAATCCAAGACACTGCTTACAATTCTCAGTCCAGGGGTCTTATGATGGGCCTGGGGCTTTGGAGATAAGGGTCCAGGGCTTGTCCCTGGTGACTGTAACCAAGGGGACCCATGGCCCTGGTGGGAGGGTGAAGAAAGTGGTCATCTTACTCCTTGCCTGAAATTTCCCATTCCAGTGTGGGGGAAGAAGGGGCTCATCAGGAGGCCAATGGCCAGCATCTCCTGGGGCGCCATGGGGCCACAGGCTGGTTCTGGGGGCCCAGGGCTGAAGGTCAGGTGTCCCGGGCCTCTGAAGCAGGTGAGTTGGTGGTGGTGGTAGTGGGCAGGAATGTTCCAGAGTCTTTATCAGCTAGAGGCTGAGTTGAAACACAGCTACCAGGTCACCACAGGTGAGAAATGATCCTTTTGACCTGGACTTGATCCAGGAGCTCAGAATTGACTGGCTGGTAAAGTTCCTAGGGAGACAGGAGAATCTCAACAGTGACTCCCCTGGAAGGTTCTGGAGCTGGACTGCTGAATTCAAATCCTCACTTGCTGCTCCCTAGCTGTGTGACCTTGGTTGGGTGACTTCACCGTGCCTTAGTTTCCTTGTCTGTGGAAAGGGCCACGCCGTGTGGAGCTGCTAAGGGAGACAGTGGGTGTTCACGGGCGCGGCCGGTGTCTGGGCCGTGGCATCGCTGGATCCAGGGGGAGATGGAGGGCGGTGTGGGCTGGTTCCTTGGGCCCTCCTGGTAGCTGGGCCTTGTTCGTCTCATGATGCTGGCAGAAGCACCAGGAGGCCAGCCCCTCTTTGCAAGCACGATGCTAAGCCTCCACTGGTATCCCGTCTACCAACATCTCATTGCTCAAGCCAAAGTCAAGGGGTGGAGAAATACACTCCACTTCTAGTGAGAAAAATGGCAAAATCACACGTCTAGGGGTGCGGGTGGGATCATTCTGATGCAGGGAGGGGAGAAGAAGTGGGAAACAATGATCCATCTAGCGCTCTATCCAACAGCCTGGAAACCATCTGTTAAAACCATTATGAAATCTACCAAAACCAATCTAAGTCCCTACGTCGGTAGTTACAAAATGTGTGTGTGTGTGTGTGTGTGCGCGCGCGCGCGCATGCACGTACACGTGTGTGCACGCTGCTGTCCGTCTGTGGTGGGGAGTGAGCGGGCCAGGTGAGGGGCCCTCGCCACCCCCATGAACCCAAGTACCTTGTAACTTGTTGCCTTGGACTCCATAAATATTTGTTGACTGACTGATAAATACAGGCTGACATTCCCAGGGACAAAGTGAATCCCACCGGGGCTTGGGCTGAATGTCAATGAATCCGAAGATGACGTCCTGGCTGCGGGAAACGGCGAGACCCCATCTCCAGGTTCTATCCCAGGAAGGGAGTTTCCGGCCCTCCTTCTCGCTCTCCCCCTGCCCCCCCCCCCACCCGACAGTTTCAGACTAGCCCACGCTGTGGTTCTCCTCTAAGAGGTACAGTTTTTTCGGGATTCCCGCCCCTCCCCACCCCGTAGGATGTCTGGGTCTGGCGTGATGCTCCCTCCCACCACGACCGCCTGAGCTGTCCGCACTGCCCACGTGTTTCTGGGCTTCCCTGCGTCGGGCGGCCAGCGGGTGGCTGCGTTTTCAGACGCCCGCTGCCGCGGGTGACGGCAGGATGTGTGCAAGGCACGGTCCGCACTGGGAGGAGTGGGAATAAGACACACGTGTCCGCCAGATGCCGGGGCTGGGAAACCAGGGGGGGGGGCTTGCGGGTGGGGGTGCGCTGCGCATGGGGGAAGCAGCTCCCTCTCTGTAGTCATTTAGGACCCAAGGAATCTGGTCGAACGCTGGGGAAGAGCCGCCAAGAACAGAGCGGGGGCCTTATGCCAAGACAGGGAACCAGCGGGAATCAGGACGGCCGGTCTGGACATCAAAGGAAGGCTGCAAGCTTTAAGTCCTGTGGGTAGAGTTTGGAGGGCGAGGGATCCCATTTGTTTTTATTCTTATTTTAAAATAATTATTATTTCTTCCCAGTGATCAAAGGAAATCATGCCCTATTGTGGAAAATTTAGAACCTACAGAAAAGTGTAACAAAGACCATAAAAACTACCTGTAATTCCCTAGCTAGACATTAGCACTGTTAACATTTTAACACTTCTCCTTCCAACCTGTTACAAGTGTGTATGCAGTGGCATAGCGGTTAAGCGTGTTGGAGAGGAATCTTGCTCTCCGGGTTCAAATCCATGCCCTTTGACACGAGTGTGGCATTTTCGATACGTTATTGAACTTCTCTGTGCCACAGCTTTCTCGTCTTTATTATTATTATTATTAGTGATTTTACTTATTATTTGAGGGAGAGAAAGAGAGAGAGAGAGAGTGAGTGGGTGGGGGGGAGGGGCGGAGGGAGAGGGAGACAGAGAATCTCAAGCAGACTCCGTGCTGAGCATGGAGCCCAACGTGGGGCTCGATCTCACGACCCTGAGATCACGACCTGAGCCAAAATCAAGAGACGCTCCACCAATGGAGCGTCTTTAAAATGGGGATATGAGGGGCCCCTGGCTGGCTCAGTCAGTGGAGCGTGGGGCTCTTGACCTTGGGGTGGTGAGTTTGAGCTGCATGTAGAGATTCCTTAAAAATAAAATCTAGAAAAAAAAATAAAATCAGGATATGAATAGTACTTGCTTTATAGGGATGTTAGCAGGATGGAATAAATGACTCCTGTAAGGGCTGGCATATAGTAAGTGCTTAATAAATGCTGGCTCTTACCAGCAGATTTCCACCTATCGAAATGAGATCCAACCCTTTAAAATTTTTGTATGCTGCGTGCTTTCTCGTCTCGCGTTTTATTATGAGCATTTTCCTCTATCACAAGAAACTCTTCCACAGCGTCATTTCGAGTGGCTTCAGCACTCCGCATCCCACAGAATTGGGCATGATTCAAATCTGTCGTGATTTGAATTTGTCATAATTTATTTAGCTCTTTTTCTTGTGGCTGGACACGGATGCTAGCCTCATGTTTCTGTTAATGTAAACAATACTGCAATGAACATCTTTGTCAGGGGCTCCTTGAGTGTGTTTATCCCACTTTTATCTGAGTATGAGAATATAATATACTTGCTATAGAGAAACAAAATGCCAGGAAGAAGGTATTCTGGGTCAGTCTGCCATCTGCCTTTGAGGTTCCCCCCAGTGCCTGGCAGAGTTAAGTCAACGACCCAGGACAATATGTGGGACGCTGGGACGCCTGGGTGGCTCAGTCGGTTAAGCGTCTGCCTTCAGCTCAGGTCGTGATATCGGGGTCCTGGGATCGGATCCTGCGTCGGGCTCTCTGCTCGGCAGGGAGCCTGCTACTCCCCCTTCTTGTGTTGTCTCACTTTCTCTGTCAAATAAATAAATAAAATCTTAAAAAAAAAATCCCCAAAAAACCATATGTGGGACGTCACAGCGCTCTAAGTGATTAATTGCCAACTAAGCACTACGAGTTTCCTAACCAGACGTGTTTGCTCCAAGGGACCAGCTGGGACATGGAAAGTCTTTAGGGTTTTTAAAGAACGCTTTGTTCTGCTGTGTGACAGGTTTTCCGGAGTCTTTACCAGTCAGGAAGCTTTCTTTCCTAAGGGCCTTTTGGATGAGGGGAGCGCTGAATATTTGCAGTCAGGAGGTCCTTCTCCCTCACCCCATCTTCTGGCCCTAGTCAATCTGGGGGCTGCCTTAGTGGTTAGTTTCTGCTTGGGTCTCAGCCCGTCTCCCCCGATCTGTTTTGAAAGCCGTCAATATTCCACGCTGCTCAGATGACCCTCTCCTCCCCACTGAAGGAGGTTCTCAGGCAGGCCTAGAAGGGAGGTGCCCAACCCAGAGTGGGTTCAGAGAGGGAGGGACAGCTTTGAAGAAAGAACTTGGGGCCTTTCTGGAGCTTCTGGAAGCACATGGGCTCTGCGGGCTGAAGGGGTTGTTCCTCAGTGCCTTCTGCTGTTTCTGGCATGGCTGGTTTCTGGCAGCCTGTCTACGAAACTGGCCATGCCTCTCATTTCCATGGGCGCAGGACGCTCAGCCCGCCAAAAAGAAGAAAGAGCGAGTCTATTTCCCCTGCCCTTGAACCTGGCCTCGTGATTTGCTTTGGCCAGTCAGAACGGAGTAGAAGTGCTGCCACGTGACTTCTGAGCTGGGGCCTTAAGAGGTCTGGCAGCATCCACTTTTGTTCCCCCGAGCGGAATGCCCTCTGAGTCCGAGCTGTTCCCGAGCAGAGGACAGAGGCACCCTAGCCACCGAGTAGCACTGACTGTCAAAGATGTGACTGAGGCCATCTGGGGCGGTCCTCGACCCAGCCAGATCCCCAGCGGGGTGCAGGTGCCTGGTTGGCTCCAGCTGCTGCCCTGGGCACCATCAGTCGTGAGATAAAGTCAATTGTTTTAAGCCATGAAGGTTGGGGGTGCTCCTTAGGCAGCGGTGGAAAACCCAAACAGTGCTGTTTCAAATATTTGAAAGGCTGTCTTCAGAAGAGGGGTGAGATTTGCCCTTCCAGGCCCCTGGGGAGAAGAGCAAGGGAGCCATAACTCTTGGCTCAGTCTAGGTGGGGGCTTGGAGACACTGGGAGCCATCTGATAAGGAGACCGCTTGTGACCTTGGTGTGATCCCTGCAAGACACCAAGGAAATGCTGAGGCTGCTTGTCATTGTCTGGAAGGGGGCCCCGGGGGACCAGATGGCAGGCACAATGTCCCGCCTCTGGAGTTTCTTTGATTCTTGGCTTCTCGCACATTCGTTCCGTTGTGTCGGCTTCTCCCAGAAGGCCCCTGCTGGGACGCAAAACCAGCCCCCTTTCCCGCTCCATCTCCGTGGGCTGTTGTCAGCCTGGGTATTTTCCAAGTTCACACGCCCCCTCTTTCAGAAAGCTCTTCGTGTGACCTTGCTTCTTTGGAACACGTGACCCTTACCATCTTCTGTAGCGCCTGGATTTCGAGCTCTCTAAAGAGAGCGACCGGGTTTTCTCTTTTTCTCTACCTGCCCGGAGGCTGGATCTTCCCTCCCGTTGCCAAGTGCACGGGTAGGATCTGCAACTCCGGAGGGGACCGGCTTAGAGCGAGGGGGTGAGGACAGGGCAACCCCGGGGGGGCGGGGAGGGAGGAGACGGGGGAGGGATTCTCCTCCAAGTGGCCAGCAGTCTGATTGTCCCATCTGTTGGCCAGGTCCGTGCATCCCACGAGTGTGCAGGAGGGCCTCTGTCAAGTTTGCATGCGGAGCTCTGAGAATCTTCCTCCGAGAAGTGGGATGTGTACACACACACACACACACACACACACACACACACACACTCTCTCTCTCTCTCTCTCTCTCTCAGCACTCAAGCACGGAGACCGCCTCAGGGGAGACACTGTCTGCAGGAACCAGACTCCACAGCTTCCCCAGGGACTCGTCAACGCGTCTCTCGTCAAAGTGTCACTTGCCAGGCGCGGTTCTAGCTCAGCGGAACTCACCCCCTCGCTCACGCGGAAGGAAGGGCCTCAGAGGGGAATGGGCTCCGCGGAGTTTCCAGGCAGAGGCTGCCTGTCTCGTCCTTGGCATTTCTTGGCCTGGCCCCAGGAACCCTAATGAGCCGCCAGCAGGAAGAACAGCCGAGGGCGGTTATCAGAGGGACCACACGGGGCCACGGGAGCCCGCCCGTCGCCCGCTGCGCACACTGTGTCATCCGGTCTCCTTCTCGCCGATTCCTGGAGAGTGGCGGGTTTGAGTGGGACTTGCCCTCTCCTTTCTGTACCAAGGAAGGAAAAATAAAAAGGGATCTTGGATCAGTGCGGGGCAGAGGTGGGGAGGGCATGGGAGTGGGAGAACGTGGACGGCCGGCCGGCTCCAAGGGCTCAGGAGAGGGGAGGGCAGGGGAGACCCTAACCCTCTAGCCACTTTCGGTTCAGGAGCCTCTCGTCTGATGCCCTGGGAGTCTTGTCTTCCGTGAGCAATTCTCCCAAGCCTGTGGCGCAGCCTTCTAGAGCCGCTCTCCCTGGACGCCTGTAGGAGAAAGGTCCAGATTGGCACTTGCACATGCTTTGCGGTTACAAATGTATCAAGTGTCTGCCCCGCGTAAAGCCTGGGTTCTAGAAAGTCACCCATAAGAGAGATCCAAGGCATGAACACACGCTGGGCCAGACCATCCAGCGGCGCCCGGGGCTGGGATCTGGTGCCCGCTCCTCTAGGTCCTCAGGCCAGCGAATGCACCCCCTTCCCCACACAGTGGAGGCTCGTACTCAGCCCCTTCCTGTTGATTCCTCTGTACTTAGGATTCCCTGGCCATAAACTTGGAGCTGTTGCTCATTCAGTCACGCGGCTAGACCCACTGGTGTGTTGGAACCGGCTCTGGCTCCTGGGAGCCAAGTCGGCTCTGTGTGTATCTCTTCCCGCCTCCGCGCTCAGTGACAAGTCGGGAATTTCGAATCAGCTTTGGGAGGGGCCTCTACTCTATGGAAATGGGCAAATGCTAGAAACGGAGACTCCCCCAGCCCAGAGCCGGCCGTTAAACATTCGGCCGTTAAACATTCGGCAGCACACCACTGGCTAGACCCCCCCACGGGGGTCGGCGGTGCAGCTTCGAGGGGCTCGACTCAGGACCGGTGGCACCCTCTCTGCAAGGAGGCCTTCGTTGTGAACATGGGCAGGGCCGGGCGCAGGCTCAAGCAGGCCTGGGGGGGCTCTTCTCCAGGCACAGCCTGCCCTGAATGTTTACCTAAGCTGTTCCCAGGTATTTTGGCCCCCTGGCTACAAACACCAGCTTTCAGGCTCTTGAGCCGAGGGCACAGATCACCCCGAAAGCCAGAGAAAAACTCCCCTTTTCCGTGTGCATCTTGGAACGACAGTCCTGGGTCAGGAAAGAAGGCTGTGGCGGCGGGGGCGGGGGGGATCAGACCAGAACCTCCCTTCTCTGACTCCCCCGTGCCAACACCCCCTTTCTTTCTGTTCCTTGCCATTTTCTGTCTGGCTTTTTGCTCCTGACATTCCTCTCCCGGGAATAATTTCCTGCCCTGCCCACTTGGTAAATGCTCTCTGTCCTTTCGATGCCGCTGGAGGTGTCACCTTCTTGGGAAGCCTTTGCCAACCCCCAGCTCCGCCTCCCCCCACCCCACTTCTCCAGGGCTGCTATCCAGCCACTGGGTCCCCCACTGAAGCAGTGGGTCACTCGCTTGTCTCCCCCCCAACCCCAGGTTGTGATTTTTGGTCTCCCTCTTTCCAGGGTGTTCGTTCAACAAATATTTCCTGAGCACCCATTCTGTGCCTGAAACAGGCACAGGGGTGTTGATGGTGAGTGAGGGAGCCTGGTCTCTACCCTCATGGGGCAACCAGTCCGCAGGGAAGCCTGACAATTACACGGACAAGTGTGTTAAATGGTGATGTGCGCACACGCGGTCCCGGGGAGCTGGGTACACCCACTCTATTTGGGGATAGGAGTATCAGGTAAGGCTTCCTGGAAGAAGTGACTTTTCATTTGAGGCTTCCGAGGGGAGCAGAGCTCACTAGAGGGGAAGGAGTGAGAGGGAGGGGGTCGGGGGCAAATGCAGACCTCGGGGCACGGGGAGGGGGCAGATGTGGGGGGCTGGATGGTGGTGGGAGAAGTAGCCGTGGAGACAAATCCATCAAGAAGTTTGGCGGCAAAGGACGAGAGAAAGATGAGGGGGGCTGTAGCTGGAAGGGGGTAAGAGAGAGAAGGACCTGGTAATTGCTGATGGGCAGGGCGAGGCTGGGGCCTCGGGGGAGGGAGGGACTCCTCTCCAGAACTTTACCGGGGCTTTGCTGTAGGGGGTAGTGTAGACTGGGAGGCAGCTGGCCGGGAAGAGGTGACAAGATAGACGGATATGGTGGAGGGCACACCGATGAGCAAGGCAGAGGGATTTCCTTCCTCGGAGCCGGAGCCGGGCCCCTCAGCTTAGATTCCTCGCGGACTGACATTTATTGAGGCAGCCGTGACAGTGGGATCGGGGGGGGGGGGGGACTGAGGACCCTCCAATGGGATGGTGCCCCGAGCTGAGGGCCTCCCGGGGCGGGGGGGGGGGTGGCTCTGTGGTGACAGGAGGTAGGGGGCCGAAGAGAAGGCACGGAGTGGGAGACCCAGGTCTCTGCGGCTGGGCGGCAGACTCGTAGGAGGCAGTGACTTACAACGGCAACATTTACTCGGCTCCCGAGCTGCTACTTGGGCCGCTGGCGGGGATAGCTTGTCTACTCCACCCCGAGTCCGCCGGTCAGCTTGCCATGATACCAATCGGCATGGACGAGGGTGGCTCAAAGGCCGGGGGTTGGAATCCTTTGAAGGCTTATTCGTTGGCCTACCTAGTGTGCTGGCTGTTCGCCAGGACGTCAGCCGGGGCTGTTGGCCAGAACACCTGCCTTGGTGTCTTCATGTGGCCTGGGCTTCCTTATGACATGGTGGCCTGGTTTCTAGACCAGGAAATCAGCCCTTGGACCCCATTCTGTTCATGGAGGCAGTCGCCAAGGCTGGGCCAGGTTCAAGTGAAGGAGGAACAGACCTCTCCCATCGGAGGGGGCCAGCGGCAAGGTTCTGGAAGACCAGAGCCCCGTGGGACCAGAAATATGGCTGTGGACCTTTCTGGAAAATGCACTGTGCCACATAGCCCAGAGGGTGAGAAGCCAAGGTCTTGTCTGTTCCTAGGAGAGGAGATGAAGGAACTGGGCCAAGTTCACATTCCTTCTGTTCATTCATACAACGAATATTTATGGAGCACCTACTATGTTCCAAGCTCTGTTTTAGGTGCTGGGGATACACAGCGACAAAAATCCCAGTTCTTATGGAGAGCACAGAGTAGTGAGGAAGACTGGCCGTAAACAAATAAACAAGTGTTTATTTCGACAAGTGGCCTTAAATGCTATGCATGAATGACCATCAGCTACGGAAGGGCTCAGAACGGAGCGAGGGTAGAAGGTGAAGCAGCTTGGACCTTCCAGGAGCCCAGCTTTTCCGATTTTCTCACCTGGGGGGAGGAGGGGGGATCTGCGAACTGCAGAGAGGAGTGGGGAGGTCTGGCGCCTTTGAGCGCTATACCCCACCCCACCGCCCGCGCCCAGCTTATAGGGGTAGATAAACTTCTGCAGGGTGTAAGAAAAAACGGCCCCCGGGTGCGAGTCTTTGCCCAAGGGGACCAGCTAGTTAGTAGCCGTGCAGGAACCGGCCCAGCAAAATAGGGGCACGTTCGACCCCTTATCCCCAAGGACTCTTCTCTCTGTCCAGTTTCCAAGCTCAACGACCTGGGGGGTGGGTGGGGTGGGGCCGCTTCCAGGAGAACAGTACCCCAGGGTGTGTGTCTATGCGCCATAGACCATGGTCCTATTCCAACAGAAAGCCTAAGGGGCCGAGGAGGAGCGGGTTGGGGTTGGAGAGGGCCCAGGGAGGAAAGAACGTGGGGGATTTAATTGGACTCAGCGAGCCCTTCCCGGACCAGCCGGCGCAAACCCTTGGAGGCGGCTGCCAGCGCCAGGTTCTGCTCCGGACCCGGGGCGCTCGGCTGAAGCGTGGTCGCGGAGGGAAGGTGAGGGGGCAGTCCGGGAGCCGACCTCCCCCTGCGCCCCCGCGCCTTCCTCACTACTCGCCGGGGCTGCAAAGCCACCGGGCCGGGGCGGCTGGGCGTGGTGTGAGGACAGAAGGGGCGGGGCCGAGGCGGCGTGGGGGGCGCGGTGGCGGGGGGTGGGGTGGAGATCCGGAGCCCCCGCTGCGTCTCCTACCACAAAGGGCGGGGGAGCTCGCCCGGCGGTCGGTCGTAGCTAGCGGTATTGATTGAGGGGCGGGCGCAGCGAGCGCGCCGAGAGCGGTTCCATCCATTAGGGCCGCTGTTCGCCTCCAATTAGAAAAAAAATCATTACTCAGCAGCCGGCAGCGGCCTGCGCGCCGCCCGGGACCGCCTGCGAGCGAGCGAGCGAGCGAGCGAGGGAACGGCGGGCCTCCCTCCACCCCCGCGTTCCCCACCCCCAGCCCCCGGCGCCCCTCCTCCCCCGGCCCTAATGACAACTATTAGAACTGCCTCCCCGCACCCACCGCCCGGCGAGCACAAAAGCGCGAGATTCATTTGGTAATCGGGGTAATTACAGCGGGGCGCGGGGGCGCACGCGGCGATGGCGGGCGCGCCGGCGGAATGCTAAGGGGCCGGGCGCGTCGCCCGTTCCCGCCCCGCCGCCCTCCCCGCCCGGCCCCTCGCCCGCGCGGCGCCCAGGGCCACGTCTCCCCGCCGCCCGCCCGCGCCCCCACCGCGGGCCGCGGGGAGGGGGCCGCCCGGGGGGCTCCAGGGCGTGGGACGGAAAGTCACCCCCCGCCGCCCCCGGCCCGCTCTGCGGCGCGGCCTGCGGCGCTCCGGACGAGATCGGCCACGTCCGGGAGCCGGAGGGCCCCTCCGAGGTCCGCGTGCATAATAAATACCGTGTGTAATGTATTTACTCCGCTGCCCCCAGTTAATTTACACACCCGCGCCGCGCCGTGCACCCTCCCCCGCGCGCGCCCCGGCCTGTCGTTCCTATTTACAGGCGTGAGGCGCCGTCCCTCGAGAGGGCTTTTTCCCTTTCTTTCTTTCCTTTTTTTTTTTTTTTTTTTTTTTAGAGCTTTAGGATGGATGCAACGTGTCATTAAACCTGAAAGGGGCTGTTACTTATCAGTAATGGTGTTTTCCACAGGCCTTTCTCCTCACCGGCGCGGCCACAGGTTCCACCTGGGCAGGGGGTGGGGGCGGGGATGCGGAAGGCCCGGGTGTGGTGTGTGTGCCGGGTGGTAAGCCGTACCTGGGGCTGGCAGGGGGTGGCGGGGGCGGTGGTCTCGCTGGAGCCCAGCCCCCACTCATCCCCAAACCGCTCTACACCGCGGGGACCCAGCCCGCTTTCGCCCGGCTCCCTGCCGCACCCCGGGGAGGACCCCTCTGGATCGGCTGGAACCTCGGAAAGCCTTCCCCTTCCTCAGCCGACAAGAAATGCAGCCTCAGGGTTGTGCCATTCCTGCGGCAGAAAGGCCTCGTGTGGCTCCCGCACTGCGAGCAACAACCCTTATCTGGGGCGATTTCCCATCTGCCTCTCTGGGAAGCTGGATGGTCCTCTAGCCCCAGACTTATCTGTTTGGGAAGCCGAGCAGCGGCGAGGGAGGCCGGCCCAGCGAATGGAATGCTCCCTCGGCCTTGTCTGTTCTTAATGACCCGTGGCAGAGTCGTCAGAGGTGAAAAACAACCCCCTTAACCCTTCCGTGGCCGTCCTGGGCGGGGAGATTTCTTAATTCTGCCGCGGTGTCACCGATGCCCTTCTTGATTTCAGCCGGGGACTGCCTGGTCTGCCTGCGTCCGTCCCCACCAGGGCAAAGCTTGGACTGGAAGGAGGTCGGTGAACCCCAACGCGGCCTTGCCGGGACTTGGAGCAGGGAACTGTAAAGCTCAGAAAGTGCGGGCAAAATTTTGAGAAGGTATGCATTTTTCCGAGGGGAGGTCTCTTCAGGGGGGTCTGAGCTGGCCGCAAAGGTCAGGAACCCCCTTGCCAGTCATTTGACCTTCCGTGAGCCTAACTCCATTATCAGGAGGAATGAGGCTACTCAAATCGGTTGCTGTGATTAAGGCCATGAGATAATGCTTTAATATTTGTAAACCGTACAGGGCTCTAGGAAGGTAAATTATTAATGATGCCAGAGAGATGTCTGTGTTTGTGTTTGTGCGTGCACGCGCGTGTGTGCACGTGCACCATCCCACGTTTTTATGAATTGGTGGTGTGGGGAAAGTGGGAGGGGAGACCGTTGGGATTATACTCTCCATTTTTAGGGAGCTTCTGAACCCCCTCTCTCTCCCTTAGAACCAAGTGGGATTGACCCGGAATGTTGCCCCTTTCCTTTGAAAACAGGAAGCCTGGGGAGGAGGGAGGAGGCTCGATGTGGGGAGAGGGAAACAGGGTCCTCTTGTCCTCGGGAGACTCGTGGCCTTCTGTGGGCACGTAGTAGTCGTCTGCCCAGAGCAGGTGCTCAGTACGCTTTTGTGGAATAAGCACATCAGGATCTGAGTGGTCTTGGACCAGCCCCACCTCCCTTCTGGACTTAGAAATACAAGACCCTTTCCTACCGTACTCGAATGTATTCATCTCTAGGGGTGGAGTCCCCTCGGTCCCCAGATCCTTTGGCTCTTTTCTGATCCCGTATCTACCTTCAAGGAGCTCAAAGATGAAGATAACGAGAATCCAAGGTGTTTAACTTCCTCATAGAGATTGGGACGCGCGAGGTGATGGGTAATTCTCTTCGTCCATGTACTAAGAAAGTAGAAGGGGAAAGAATCGTATCTGAGGTCATGAGACCAGGACTAGAGCCAGCGCCCCTCCCTGATACATTCTCTCGGCTTGGCACAAAAGGGTGGTGGCAGCCACGGGAGGGCACCGCCCAGGCTTCCCTTCAGTGAGGAATGTTCTGGAAGGAGTGCCTGTTAGCTGACAGCCCCCAGCTGTTGCATCTTCCCTGTGGGATCTGCTGCAACATTCCTGCTGAGGCCCCATTTTGCCCAGGCCATTCCCACCCAATGACCGCATGACAGCAGGGGGCAAGGGGGGCAAATCCGGGCCACTCTGCATGGCACAGGACTTTTCCGATGGACAGTCTTTGCTCTGGGGCTGCCCGTCGGCCTGGCAGAGACTTTCTCAGAGCTGCAGTGTGTCTGACGCCCTTCCTGCCCCAGCCTCCTTCCTTCCCTCTCTTTTCGCAAGGGTTAGGCTTGCATGGCGGTCTGAAGGCTCGCCTTCCTACTCCTGCCCCTCCCCCCTTATCCTTCACAGGCATTTCCCCCAGTAAATCTCTTGAACGCCTGATTCCATGTTGGTGTCCGCTACCCAGAGGCCCCGAGCTGCCACAGCGACCAACACTCAGATTCCCGGGCTCCCCAGCATTTTAGGTAGGACCTTTGCGCGCGTAGGGCGGTATCGAGTCAAGGGGGAAGCCGGAGCTCTCGGCTCCATTCTAGACCGTGGTAGGTGCCAGATGCTCGCTCTCCTGCGGCCCTCTAGGGCTATGTGGCCTGCTGCCGCGCTCTGGCCGAGTTGCTGCTTGGGACTTGTATTTATTGTCCCCGTTGCTCCTGGGTATAGTCGGGCCCATCTCCACCCAAGGTCCCTGCTGCCGAAAAGGCTGGGCTCCGCCAGCTTGCCTGGCTCTCTTGGAAAGTCAGTCGCAAGGCCAGACCGTCCTCTGACCCAGAGCTCTTTCCGAACTGCTGCTCTGAGCGTGAGTCTGAAAGCCGAATGCCAGCCCCACCAATCTGTACGTTGGATCCGAGACGGCCCCCCCCCCCCCCCCCCCCCCCCCGCCCCCTGCGCCTGTCTTCCGCCTGGGGCGCCAAGGTGAGCGGGGAGGCTGAGGCAACCCTGCTCTGCGAGAGGGGACACGGACAGAAATCCGCCCGAAAGGAGGGGAATCAGGGAGAAAAACATCTCATTGGAAAACAAAGGGACTGCTCGAGTCTCTGCCCCCTCTAGGAAGGTGGAGGACTGTTTTATTAAGGAGAGGGCAGAGGTCACTAGCTTAGAGAATGTGTCATATCTGACAGAAGGAGGGTGGGGATTTGAGGAAGCTCAGCAAAGCCTCATCGGCACCCTGGCCTGGGAGTTGCAATCCGCAGATACTTTTATCGCTGGGGAGAAAGGATGGGCCCTCAACAGGAAGGGGAGTGGCAGGGAGGGATGCTTCCAGAAGGTCTGATGTCCCGCCAGCTGTTCCAACAGCACCTCTGTTCACCCCCCGATCTTTGCAAAGAGGCTAAGTCTGTGAACTGTCCCTTCTCCCGGCCCTGGCAGCTCTGAGGGCTCAGGGGACGGCTGCTGACCCCCAGCGGGCCCGGGGTTCTAGACCCTCAGAGACAGCCAGTGTCTCCCCTATAGGCCTTTTTTCTTTTTTTTTCTGGAGCCAAATTTCACTTGATGGTGCCAGGCTGCAGACCCGCGGGGACAGTGCCTTTGGTCTTAGGGGGTCAGGGGTATCTCCAGACCCTTGTCGGTTCCCGGGAAACCCGTGGGAAGCGTACACCCCGTCGGAGCGGCCTGCAGGGTCGTCTGTTGCCGGGGGACTGGGGTTCTCCCTGGTTCTATGGGGAGGAGAGACTCCATGAGAATGTGCTCATCCCGAGGTCTGCCTCCACGCCTGCCCGCCCCCCAAACATTGCTTACAGATGGAAATTGCAGGGGGACAGTGAGCCAAGCCTGTGGGGGACCGGGAGAGCTGCCTCGGTTTGGGGGTGCTGGCTCCAAGTGCATCGTTGCGGGGCGCCCTGAGGATCAGGGGCCTGCTCCAGCGGTCTCAGCTAGCGCCCCCTCCCTGCTCTGTCGCCAGAGCCTCTTACCTGCAGCTCTCCAGGCTCGCCTGGGCCTGGACTTGGGCCTCGCCCTTGCCCTCACATCCCCCCCCCCCCCGGGGGGCTCTTATCTCTCTTCCAGCCTTCCTTTCGCCCTTTCGCTTTCAGCCTGAGCTTCAGGAAGTTCGGGTAACCCCCACAGTCTGCAAAGCCAAACTCCCAGAGCCTTCACTGTGCTAACGTACTTTGTGACTCTTGCGTGTGTGTGCGCGCGCGCGCACGGGTGTATGTGTATGTGTGTGTGGGGGGGGATTTTTTGGGAAATACCTCTCTGAGAGACCAGGAGGGGGTGGGGTCGGGGTGGGGATGGGACTCCTTGGTCCTGCTTTCTAGGTAGCGCCCCAGAAACCCCCTCTTTCTCCACAGGGTGGGGAGGGAATAGAGTCCTCATCCTCTGGCCTGACTTCGGCCCACCTGGACCCCCACGAGTGGGCTTGCCCCGCGTGGGAGAAACCAGCGTAAGCAGCCCAATCCCTCTCTGGTCACACTGGGAGGGGCAGATCCCCATTTGGGGCCTAAAAGGTATATATGAGTTCTGGGGCCTTCTTTAAGAAAAACGGTGCAGAGGTCCAAATTATAACCGTCACGGCCCTACCGGGGCCTTGGACAAGGTCTGGGGTCCTGAATAATAAATTGATTGGCATGAAGGTAAGATCCATACCTGTGCAGGGGCTTAATTAGGGATGTGGGTCAAAGGGTTGATTTCGGACGATGGGTCTTCTCCGACTGCTGGGTGTGGTTCCGTCAGGCGGTGGCCCGTCTGCGTCTAGGCCCGCAGCCAGCCGGCAGTTTGTTGCGCCAGGCTGGGTCTCGCGCAGGTAAGTGGTGTTTTTGGGACCCGTGGACTGGGGAGGCCAGTGCCATCTTTGGTGGGCAGATCTGCTTGCCTTCCCCGACCCCCATCTCCTTCCTGTGGATCCCAGGAGGCTGGCCTTTGGGGACCAGCCCACTTGGGCAGCCTTGGCCATGGGCTTCTGGTCGGGTCTGGGCCATGACACAGAGCCGACAGGCAGTCTGGCTGGCAGAAGGCGTCGGGAGGCAGGGGAATCGATTTCCCCGCTTGGGCTGCAGTTCCGTGGTGGTTGCGGGGCAGTGGGGGGGTGCTCCATGGTCTACTGTTCTCTCACCAGCCCCCACTCTTGCCCCTTCGGCCCAGGGCCTGGGAACAGCTTGCTCCTGGCGCTCATCCTAGGCCACTTCCCCGGCCCTTGTGGTTTCTGCCGTCTGCCGCACCTCTGTAAATAGTCCCCTTGCTAAACTCTTTCCAATGAACCCTCTTGTTGAGCGTGGCTCTGACTCACTCCGACAGCAGGAGCGGTGGTGCCCTGGCCAGCCCCGAAGTCATCTCGCCAATCACGGGCAAGACATCTTGAGTTCCCCGCCACCGCCTGCCGCCAGGTTGACTTGAACATGCAAATGCTCGGTGTCGATTACGCGCGCCTGTGCGGGAGGGCGGGGTGGTGGCGGCGAGCTTTCCACGGCAGCCTGGAGCCTGGCTGTGGACCCCCCCGACTCACCGCCGTCCTGGCATGTAGCACCGAACTGGCGGATCCCTACGGGCTCCCCCTTCCTGAGTGTCGAGGTGATGGGAGGAACAGGATCCCCATCCTTCCCCAACTTGGTTTTTTTGAGGCGGGAGGACATTGTAATTTGGGGGAATGTGATAGAACTGCCCGAAGTACATGAAAATGGGCCACATAAATGATAAAGCTTAAGTGTGGGTTTCAGCAGTGTGCTAAGCGCTTAGCAACTGGCTGCCCCCCCTTCCCAAAGCTCTGATTTGTAGCATCTGTTGATTTCCATGGTGTAAATGCTCACCAAGGCCAGTCTCACGCAGTGGCTCCGACCATGGAGCTGGGAAGAGGTGTGCAGTAGCACACGATTAAATAGCATTTTCCCCACCCCGATAAGACAGCATAACCTCAGAAACGGAGGCAATTGTGAACTGTAGAGAAGTCATTAGGAAAGCGTGAGTTTTGAGTATTTATTACCTTTGTTTTTAATGTGCTTTATTCCATTTTATGTTTTTAATGATTTAAATTTAAATGAAGTTGACATTTTAATTTGATTCGTACTAATGGGTGTCTCTGACAATTGCCTTGCTACACTCGCGCACACTTAGGGATGGGTTCTCACGTAACCAGCACTCTCTGGCTCCAGCCCCGGATAGAAGGGTTCTACTTGCTCTGTGGCAACAGAAAGAAAGATTAGTTTTCATCAAGATAGAAAACAAAAACAAAGAAAGGTTACGAGTATTTCAATTGCGCCACCTTGTGGCGCGACCTAACACTACCACGCCCCCACGATCGGAAGTCCCCCATTTGGGTCAGGTTATGTCTATATCTGGGATGACCAGGTGTCCCCGTTGGCCTGGGACAAGTCCTGTTTCATGCCCAATGCCCTGGCTTAACCATCAATTGCACCGCTTTATGTTGTCCAAAGCGTCCTGGGCTTGAACCAGCAGTGACGTAGTGACTCTACCCAGACCCCACTAGACTGTAACTTCCTTGAGGGTAGGGACGGTCTCGTCTGCCACTGCATCCTTCTGGCCAAGCAGGCGTTCGGCTGATATCCGTTGAATGAGTGGTGAAAGTCAAGGCTACAGAAAAAGCATTCCTGCCTTGTTGGTTACGTTGATAATGACTGGGATTTGGAAATCTTTCCTCTGCGCCGAGATTTTTTATGGTAATGGGGTTGGCCCTGTAATCTCTGACCCCGCTGTCCTCCGTGCATAAAAAGCCAGGCGGATAGACGTCAGAGCCTAGTCTCCCCGGGGGCGTGCGGCAGCCAGAGGGTGTTGGTCTGGCCATCTGGTGCAGGAACAGTCGAGCCGTGTGGGAGCCCAGCTGGCACGGGAATCCTTGGCTGTCCCCGGCAAACAGCATGGGGAGGAGAGCTGTGGGATCAATAGTAATTTCCTTCAGAAGAACGGCGACATAGCGCCGTTGGCAGTGGCATTGGACTTTCCCTGGCACGGAGGTCTCTAAATGCACTTGGCCCTCGTAGCTAGGAGCTGGACTTGCAGCAGAACACTGGACAGGGAAGGGAACAAGGACAGGACTTTCTTGGCCCGAGACCAAGAGAGATTGCCAGGTTGGCTGCAGAAGCAAGCTTCCCCTTGCCTGCCTGTCATCGGCATAAGCCACGTAGACACTTTGAGGCACTGACAGAGTGGAAATCGGGGAAGCTGGAACATTCCCACAGGCCTGCCGGTGCCCCTCATGCCACATCCATCCAACTCCGTGCTTAGGGAGGGACCTCTGCGTGCCGGGAACAGAGTTCTGGGCTTGGGCCATAGAGGTGATCCCTATTTCTCGCTGTCTGGAGGCGGAGGGTTGGATGTTCTCTGACATTTTCGAAGCACAGCCATCAACACCGAAATGGTGGGGAGCCCCAGGCGCCCTGGTAGTGGTTAGGAAGTCGGGCAGGGACGGATCGGGCTGGGGCTGCCAGTCCAAGGGGGAGCGGGAGTTTTGCTGGATGGGGTGGTGGGCCCTGTGTGGTGTGCCCCACCCAGACCCCCCCTCCCCTTTAGGAGCAGGGGGCTGGGCTGCCCATTCACAGTTGCCCTTAGCTGCCTTACCCAACGAAACACGCCCCTCCCTGGGGGCCAACTTGTATTCGCTGGCTGGTCTACTTTGAATACTTCATTGTATTCAATGACTGGAGGGGGGATATGAGGGTTCACCCTCTTGCCTCAATCTGGGCCGCCTCTGAGAGGCCAGCCTAGTTCCAGAACTTTCCATGGGCTTGGTTGTGGCTTCTCTTGTCCCTGCACGGTAGTCTGACCTCTGTGCTCCATCCTGCCGCCCTCAGCCCCCTCACGGGAGCTGTTCCCTCAGGTCAACCTGCTCTACGCCTGTCTCTATCTCGGGGGGCCCATCTCCCAGGCAACCCGATGGAAGCCTGTGAGGCAGGGAACGGCCGTCCTTCTCCGGGAGAGAGACCCTGTGCAGCTCCTGCAGATTGCATGGGGGACGGGCAGGCAGGTGTTAGCTGCGGGGGTGAGGGGGTGGGCGAGGAATGCCGGAGAGTCTGCATTTCCTCCTGTGCCCGGGAACCAGCTTTGAGATACGGACCCAGGGATGGGCTGGGAGGCAAGAGGGGTCCTGCCTCATACCAGGAAGTTCGGGGGAGGGAGAGGGTAGTTACATCCGGTCTCAGGAAAATGGAGAAGGGGCCCCGTGGGCACCAAAGGTATCGGGAGAGTCTGCCATCCAGTTAGGCTGAAGTCAAAGACGAATCCTGGAAAGCAGATTCTTGGTGCATCATTCGTGATGATTGGCGAGGAATCGGGGCGGAGAGGTCTCATGGTGCTATGGCTCGGAGCGGGGCGTGACCTGCGAGGGTCGCTCTTAGCCGCCGAGTCGGACTTCTGGTGCTCCTTCATTGGAATTTTAATGTTCCTGCCCTGGACCCCATGTCCCCCCAGCCTCTTAACTTCTTGACGTTGCTGCGGTGCCCAGTTTGAACTAGACGGGTGAGCGAGAGCAAAGCTGTCCCCCCAGGGAGGCGTGGGTTCAGACCCCTCACACTGGGAGCGGAGCCCGTTCCCTCGTCTGTAAGAGGGGGAGCATGAGGCCAGGCACACGAACTTAGCTCAGCACAGGGCCTGGCACCTGGGAAGCTCTCAGTAAATAGACGACACCTTCATTTTCAAGCCCTTTCTGCTTCATGGGCTCTAATATGCGCTTCTCTGTCTGAACGGCTTGATGAGTAGCCGTCTGGTGCATGGGGAGGGGGAGGCAGGTGCTGGTGGTAGTGCTGGGGGGCAGAACACACAGGCAAAGGGACCCTGCACTCGAGTCCTTTAGAGATTCGGCCTCTCCTAAGGGGCCACCTTTAGGAGGTGGTGTTGGGCCACCTAACAGAGGAAGCGAGCTTGCCTTCATTGCCCCCATTTGCCAGAGGGGAAAACTGAGGTCTGGAGCCAAACTGACTCGACCGGGTTATCAGGGACGGCCGGAGGCCCAGAGCCCTGGCTTTCGGGTCTCATGCCGTGACATGCAGGTTTCTGAGATTTCTGGAAGCCCACCCTTCGCTGCTCTTGCACCTGGTTCGGGTGTGGAAGGAGGCTACGGCCTTGGGCTGTGGGCCGGGCCGTCTCCTGGAGGCCCGAGTGCCCAGGGACCGCTCCTGTTTGTTGCGAAGCTCGCCAGAAGGGCGCCTCCCTCCTCCCCACTGATGTCAGCCGATGACGTCTGGGCGGCATTCAGGCCATGCTGTCATTTGTCCCATGCTCATTCAGCTGATTAAAAGTCATCAATTGTTTTTTAAGCCACCAGCAGGCGAGCCACCAGGCGCCATTTGTTACCGTTCGGCCGTGCTGTGAGATGCTGTTTAAACTCACTGAGCAAAGCTTTCGGAAAGCAGAGGCCAAAAGCGGGTTTTTGGAAGAAAGAAAACAGGAGAGAAACGAGAGCGGGCCTACCTCTCTGCCGGAAGGAATGATTGGGAAGGGGGCGAGGGGCTCGTCCCCCTTTGAGCATCTCCCACTGGGTTCTGAAACAGGCGCCTTGCGCTTGGGGCCTGAGCCCCAAGGGAGCCCCTTTCATCTCTGTCCCTGGTCACGTGATGGGTGCCGTGGCCAGTGCGTGGTTCGCGTGGGGACTGAGTTCTGCCTTTGCTTGTTGGCCAGGTTAATGTTCCCCAAACACGACTCCACGCCACCCCTGCTCAGATGCCTCCCGTGGTTGCGCATGGCTTGGGAAATGAGGGGCCCTCTCTGATCTCAGCAAAGCTCCACCTTTTGGTCCCCCTCAGACAGGAACCTTGTATGGTTGCCTTTGTTCCTGCCGCCTCTAGGGGCGATAAGCCCCGCCCCCTGCCCCGCCCACCACTCGGCATCTTCTAAGACTTGTTTTGCAAAACCATCTCAGTCCTGGTGTCTTTACTGAGGCCACAAGTCCACATCTCCTCCCCCCCTCCCGCCTTTCAACCACATGGGCAGCCGATGCTGTGATGCCTCACCCACACGCTCTTGGCTTCCCCATTTCTGTGCACACAGCTGCCGGGTCCCCATGCGTCCCCATGCCTGGGGGCTTGTCTCCGGCCGGAGATGACGGATGACTGCTGGAAGCTGGTGGGTGAACACCCCAGCTCCGTGCCCTATGGCAGAACATTCTGGACTGATCGTTCTGTGCAGCGGCTCTCAGACGTCCCCAGCTGGACTGAGTCTTGGGCGCCCACAGTGTTCACCTGCTTGTTGGCTGCCTTCGCTTCCCTGCGTGCTCCCAGATAAACCACCCGCACTCGGATCCTTGTCTGGGTGCGGGCTCCTGGGGGACCGAACCTTACACAGCACATGACTTTGTTCTGGTCCTCTGTCCTTGTTCGCTTCTCCTGCTGCTGCTGAGCCAGCCTCAGATCCCCTGCGGATCCCAGCGCGGTGCCTGGCCCTAGAGCAGACCTTGTTTTTCTGTGGATGGTTCTCTCTGCTTGTGCAGACCTGGGGCATTCCCGCCTCCTCCTCCCAGCTTTGGCTCTGCCACCCCGCCCCACTGCCTGGTGGTCCCCTTCTAGGGAAATCTCCTCCCTTAGCCAAGATCCCCACAACTGGCCCCCCACCTTCAAGTTGGCCTACCCTGAAAGCTTCCTTCTGTGAATTGCTATTGATTTTTTTAAAAAAGATTTTATTTATTTATTTGGGGGGGTTGGGAAGCAGAGGGAGAGGGGGATGCAGGCTCCCCGCTGAGCAGGGAGCCCAACTTGGGACCGATCCCAGGACCCTGAGGTCACAACCTGAGCCTAAGGCAGACGCCTAACCAATCGAGTCACCCAAGCGGTCAGCTATTGAATTTTAATAGTGCCATTCAGCTTTGCCCTTGCCCCTGACTCTGTCTCGTGTGTGAATTTTCTCTCTGAGCGCTCTCATTCTCAAGGGAGAGGCCCACAATCCCAAGGGGTCCCTGTTCTTCGCCCCTTCTGCACCCGGGAGGTATCAGAAGGTCTGACTCCATGTGAATCAGGGGAAGTTCAGTGTCATTGGCAGAAACATTGGGTTTTTTTCCAGCCTTAGCTCAGAATTTTCCAAAGAAACTTGTAAGTAAACTCAAGGCCAAGGCCAAGTTTGTTGTTGATGGGGGCAGCGGGGGTGGGACGCACAGAGACCAACCTTGGCCCTGTGAGCTCCACAGCCCAATTCTTGGGCTTCAGCAAGATGTCATGAGTCCCGTGGCGGGGGTGGGGGGGGGCCGTTGGGGTGTCTTTAGGGGGCCGAACGCGGTTCCCCCTGAGCAGTCGTGCCAGAGCTGGGCTGGATCAGGCAAGGTAGAAAGCCAACAAACGGGAGAGAGAAAGCCTTACATGGACAGTAATTCCAGAATGTTCCCCTGAGGGCCACCCTCCTCATTTCCAAACCTCCCTATCAGATGAAGGCCATGTATCTTGTTCAGGCAAGAAGGACACTGGTGTTTTATCTTCAGGCCAAGGCCAAAGGGACACAGTCAAGCTCTCCGGGCCTGGAGTTGCCTGATAACCTGCAAAGAGCATCCCCCGCCCCCTCCCCGCAGAGACACGGTTTTCATTTCCACCTTGTTCCAAACAGAGGCCAGGCTGGCCTCGGGCTACACTGCAGCAAAGCCAACACTGAGTGCGAGTCTCTCTCCCGTCCACTCCCACTTTTCTAGAGCGCAGACTGGGACGCGTGGACTTATGGGACTGACCAGACATGTATGAGTGGATTTAAGACCAGACCACGGGATGGGCTGCCTGGGGCAGGAGGTGTGGCCCTCCAGTGCCCAGGGCCCGGAGATGTGTCCTGGTCTCCGGTCCTGGCCCCCTGGGGGACAGGCCTCTGGAAGAGTCCCTCAGGCTCCAGGCCTGTGTTTCTCTGCAGTGGCCTGAACTCCAAGAGGCCTGCAGGACAGGAAAGGCCTTGCTTCCTTAGTGTGTGGCTACTGTTACCCAGGAAACGGCCGCTCTGGCCTGCAGGGCCTACTAACATTCCTCAAAGTTTTCAGGGGTTGTGAGTTCTGGAATGATTACATAAACTGTAACTTTGTGGGGGCCAAGCTCAGCAGGGGTAATACCCTGCCTCGGAGTTGGAGAAAAAAACCCACAGCCAAACAAAGGAGAAAATGCAGCCAAACAAAGGAGAAAATGCGAGAGCCTGGGGTTTAGAAAGACGTTGAGGTTGTAGAAGGGAGCTGCGGGAGGGGGAAGGTTCTACGCATTTTTGGCGGCATTTTTGGCAACGGTGACAGCTGCAGTGGGGATTCAGGCATTTTAGAATGCCTTTGGCCGCATCCAGGGGCTCCTCATTCTCCTGACGTTGGCTGTCTGGGTAGCCGCGGCTCTGTGGTTCTCTAGGTAACAGACGTTATCACGTCGGAGAAATATTCAGTAAGGAGCTGACTGCGTGAAATGTGTCCCTCCCCAGATATGCCTCCTGGCTCGCCAGCTGCGTCTGTGTCCCGGGAGCCACTGATCAGGGCCTGGCCGAGTGAGCCGCGCCGTCTCCACCAGAGAGGCGGCCCCCAAGCAGGAGGCATGATGGCAGTTTCTCGAAGAGGGCCCTTCGAAGGACAGAGTGTCAAGAGAGCCCCCTTGGGATAACCGATGAAGACCTTGCATGTTTTTGCTAAAATGCCCCTCTTTAAGATGGTGTGTGAAAGCCAGGGGCGAATTGGAGGTGTTGGGCCTCTAGATGTTTTGGCGGTGGAGGGGCGGCGAGGGGAGGGGAAGGGAAGCTTCGAACTTCCCACCAAACATGTTAGCCCTTTGTTACTGCGAGGAACCGGCACCCGGTTGTATTTGGAAGCTCCATTTTGTTACAGATGAAGCAACTTATTTTTACGATTCAAGTGTCATTTTCGAGATCAAGTCCCGGTTAAACAATTTTTGCCTCGCTATTTACTCCGGAACGTTGATCTCTATTTAAAGTGGTTTCACTCTGAGTGGACTTTCCTTGGGGTTGCCTGACCTGAGGGGACAAGGTCTCCGGCATTTCCAGGAGCTGAGGGGGCCTCGGGGGCTTTGTTTTTCCTTGGCGGAGGGAGGAAAGACTCCGGAGCGGTGATGGAGGGCTGTGGGGGGAGGCCTTTTAGGGTCCAGTGCTCAGAAACAGGGCACGGAAGCCTGCTCAACTTCTTTGACCTCACCAGCAAGATGCCGGAAAGGGTCCTCAAGTGTCCCCTGACACGCCCGCCCCCAGTGCCTCCTCTTCCCCTCCCCAGCACACCCCCTACCTGCCATCTCAGTAAACAGCTACCCCTTCCTCCCAAATCCCGGGAACCCCCGCCTCTCCTCGTTCTTTCCTGCTCCACATCTGCTTGGTTCATAAACCTTGTTGGCCTCCCCGTCAAAACACCCCTGGACTGTCGTGTCCCCCCACCTCCCCGTGGCTGCCAGCAGGCTGGGCCCCGCCCTGACTCTGCTGTGACTCCTCGCTGTGTCACCCCTGCCCCCTGCAGTCACGTTTCAGTGACAAAGCCCGCGTGCCTGTCAGGTCATATCAGTCGGCTGCTCAAAGCTGTCTGAAGTTTCCCAGCTCACTCAGAGTGAAAGCAACACTAATGGCAACTCTATTGTCCCTTAGCAGTGTCAACCCAGCGGTCACCTGCTTGACCTCAGCCTCTCTTCCTTCTTTGATTCCTCCGAGCCCAGCAGCACAGCCCAGAGCACCGCCCCGGCCTCAGGGCCCTTGCACTTCCTCTTCCCTCTGCCTGGAATACTCTTCCCCACCCCCGTGAATGCCGGCCAGCCTCTCCCTCCCTTCAGGTCTTTGTGCAGACTTAGCATAGCTTCCCAGTGAGAATTCTCTCCTCCCTGTTTCTTATACCCCTTGGCTCTGTTCTGGTCGGACCCTCCGTGGAGTTGACTCGTTATCTCATTTCTGGCCTTTCTTACTAGAATGACAGCCTCGGTGAGGGTAGAGATTAAAAAAAAAAATCCGCGTCGTTTCTCATGGTACTTTGAGCATCTAGTTTGGTGCCTGGCCCACGGTGGGCTCTTGGTGTCTCTTGAACACATGGATGTGTGGGGCTTGGGGCACGGGCGGGAACCTCTTGCCTTCCCCGTGCCCTGGTTCCTGACCCTCCTCACCTCCAACCCCTGTTCTGTTCTGTCTCAGACCGCACCCCCCCACCCCCCCACGCAGGTCCTGTAAGCAGCCGAGTCAGGAGCGCCGCCTCCCTCCCCACCTTGGCTGGAGGGCCCCCGAGCAGAGCAAAACAGAGGTTTTCTCGGGGTTTGGGGTTTCGGGGAAATAACTGGGGGATCTTTGGTTAGCACTCAGCCGGGGGTGGGGGGAGTGACGACGGCAGCCTTTGGGTTATGCACAGTGGCGGTCAGGCTAGACGTACGCAGAGCCTCTGCTACCCACCCCAGGCCCTCTAGCAGGTGCGCGGGCCCCGCACTGAGGGCTCCGCTAGATGGCCGGTGAGTGAAAGGGAAATTGACCCAGCGGCAGGTGTCTACACCGGCCAATACCGGTGAAAGCAGGATGGGCGCCCTGACCTCCGGGAGTTCCTACGACTTTTTTCTTATCTCCCAGAGCCCTCTGCTCTGCCCTCCCTTGCAGGTGTCTTCTTCTGGAGAACCTTCTTGCCCGCCCCCTTCTCCCCTGCAGTGGTGCAGGAGGAAAGTTGCCTCACAGCCAGCCTGGTCCACAGACCTGGCCCTGCCTTCCTGTCCCGGGGGAGTTTGGGGGAAAAAAAAAAAAAAAAAAAAAGTCCCCCTGCCTGGGCCTCACCTCCTTCAAATTCAATCCTATCCTCTGAGGAAGCGACCCAGGCAGATGCCTTTAAAAAGCCCCCAGGTGATCCTGCTGGACCACGCCCCACCCCCAACTGGTAGAACCAGTTGTTGCCCTGAAACTTGACCTACTGACCTTTGCCCTGAAACTTGACCTACTGACCTTTGCCATTCCCCTTGGCCAGCTCACCTCTTGCCAGCTTTCCAGACCCACCTCCCAGCCCTTCCATTTGCAAAAAGCCTCTGGGTCCGATCTCCCTGACCACCTGCTCCCCTGCTCGTTGGCTTTGGAAGGGGTGTTTGGTAATGAATCACTCCTTCCCGGGGCCTGATCTGACCTCGAATTGTTACTTATCTGCCCCAGCGCCCACTGCCTTGACTTGTGAACCCCAGGTTAGATTCCTCTCTCTTAACCCCCCGGGTTCCATTGGGTACAAAATCAACACAACAAGGAATTTCCAGTGGTAAGCGCCCCATCCCCACCCTGCTTTGGAATGAAGGGGGTCGAGCGGTGAGGAAGACATTCCCCGTGCTCCCAGGTGGGCTGGGGGAGGACAGAGCTGTCCAGAGGTCATTCGAATGCCAGGTAGGCAGCAATAAGAGCTCTCTGGAGGGGAGCTGGTCCGGAAGGAAGTCATGCATTTGGAACCTGTCCCCGGCCCCCAGGTTCGGAAAGGGGGGCCCCGTTGCATTTGGGAGGCCCAGGGGCTCCTCAGGGGTTTTGGGCTCCTGGCATTGGAAGGCCACCCAGGGACATCCTGATAGAGCCCAGCTCTGAAGCCGGCCCTGCGGCCCCCTCTCCTGCTAGGACTTCTGGCTGCTTCCTGGAAGGCAGGATTATTAAACTGATAGACGCCAGGAAGCCCGTGAACTTGGATGGGGAGAAAAAAAGGCTTCTTTCTTTCCAGTAACTTCTAACTGAAATCTGTTATTTCCTTTAATGGTCGTAGGCAAGAAACCACAGTGATATGGGCCATGGCCATAACTTTGTCACCAACGGAAGTCACAGAGATCTTCGTATCACATCGCAATGACTGCCGATAGTTCCAAATATCATTTACACTCATCATTAATTTGAAATTACGGTAGTGAGCTCATCTTGTTATTGATTATGTTAAATAGGGGGACTTGGGTGGCTCAGTCGGTTAGGCGTCTGCCTTTGGCTCAGGTTGTGATCCCAGGGTCCTGGGATGGAGCCTCGAGTCTGACCCCCTGCTCAGCCGGGAGGCTGCTTCTCCCTCTCCCTCTGCTTGCCCCTCCCCCTGCTTGTGCTCTCTACCCCCCTTCAAATAAATATATAAATAATATCTTGAATGCATTAAATAATGACTACATCGCCAAATATTTTGATGCTTATTTTAACATAATTGGCTCACTTTGCAGTTCCATGGTATTTCATTCTATGGGTTTATTTATTTATTTCTTTAGAAGGGGGAGGGGCAGGAGAGGGAGAGAGAGAATCTTAAGCAGGCTCCACACTCAGCATGAAGCCCGACGCAGGGCTCGATCTCATGACCCTGAGGGGACGACCTGAGCCAAAATCAAGAGTCAGTTGGTCGCTTAACTGACTGAGCCATCCAGGCGTCCCTCATCATATACATTTAAAGCATCATTCTAAGAAGGGATCTATAGGCTGCTGAAGCCAAGGGCATCCATGGCACCCAGACAATTAGGAACTCTTCTTAAAGACTGTTCTCCATAAAACACACAAGATGTCAACTGTGGACTCAGTTGGTGGGAGGGTCAGTGCTCAGCCTTGGTGACAGCAGGGGCCGGGTCCCTTCTCAGCTGTTATTCAAGTTCTCTGAACTTCAGTTTCCTTTTCCAAGAAATAGGGAAAATAATGGTCCCCAGCTTTTGGGTCTGTTCTGAGGTGAGGACACTCGTACGGTGTTGGCTGGGTCTTGGTCCAGGGTCAGGATTCGGGCCATGCTACTGGTGATGGTCGAGGCCTAGTGCGCTGGCTCTCAGAACCATTTCTTTGTCTTGGACAATTTGAGTAGAAGATTAAAAAAAAGAAAAATATTCTAATTTCTCAAAATTTTCACACCTCCGTTCCCAGGTATCAGAAATGGTCACCTGAGTCCATGTGACCTAAAATATATCTGTATCTATATATTGAACTCAAAGCTTAACTTCTATATCCCAAAGCACACTAACCTTAAGTATTCAACCCAATACGTTTTTACGTACGCGTAGATTGGTATAATTCTCAGATCAAGATATAAAACCTTTCCAGTGTTCCAGAAGGTTCCTTCTTGCCCCTTCTCGGTCAACACTGCCCTACCGCTTTAACCTCTATCCCCAGTTCTATCACCATTGATGAGTTTTGCCTGTTCCGAAACTTCACGTGCATTGAACTAGAACGAAGGAACTCTTTCACGTCGGGCTTTTTGCCTTCTGAATGTCCGTGAGGTCTGTCTGGATCATGGCATGGATCATTAGCTCTATTTCTTCCCATTGCCAGGTGGTAGTCCATTGTACGAACACAGCACAACTCACTTATCCATTCTCCCGTGGATGGAAACTTGGGTGGTTTCCAGTTCGGGGCTCTTGTGAATAAAGTTGCCACGTAAACGTTCATATGTGTGTCTTTGTGTGGGCACATGAACTCATTTCTCCTGGGTGTTTCTAGGAGTTGGAATTCTCTGGCTTGGAATATTTGTGTGTGCTTCGTTTTAGCTCCAACTGACTTTTTGAGGGCTGCAGTCTGTAAGAACAGGGCTGAGGTAGTGTCCGTAGGTGGGACAGCTGTCCTGTGAACAGAGGTTTCCCCATGCCTGCCTTCCCACTGAAGAGTTTTCTAGACACAACGCAGCAGGAATTTCAGCACTGAAGTTCTACTTATTGATTGAAAAAGAGTTTTTTCTTCAGTACCAAAGTTTTATTTTTTTATTTTTATTTTTTAAAGATTTTATTTATTTATTTGACAGGGAGAGAGAGATCGCAGCAGGCAGAGAGAGGGGGGGAAGCAGGCTCCCCGCTGAGCGGAGAGCCTGATGCGGGGCTCAATCCCAGGACCCTGAGATCATGACCTGAGCCGAAGGCGGAGGCTTTAACCCACTGAGCCACCCAGGCGCCCCTGCAGTACCAAAGTTTTAAAAAGGCTGACCCAATGGTTGCTGCCAAGAGAAGTGTATTTGCCAAGCGGGCTTCCTATTTTGATCTGAGGAAGGGTTTGCGGTACCGGAAGTGGATGGGGGTGAGTCAGAGGCTAGATAAACACAGGAAAGAACTTACCAAGGGAGTTCAGAAGCCAGGGGCTGCCGCCTGCAGACGTGCCCTTGGGGGGACGTTAGACCTGAGCCCAAGTGATCTGCGGTCCCCAGGGAGGGAGACTGTCCCCACTCTCTGCTTCCTCCTCAGGCAGCCCTGCTAGGCGGCCTCGCTCAAGGTGACCACCTAGGGGTGCCCAACCTGGCCTCCCGTCTCCTCTTGTGCATTTTCAGTTAAGCAGGTGGCAGGTTACAGGTCAGTCCCTTTTTACTACCGGGCTCGGGGCTCCTGTCTCTCAGTCTTAACAAAGAGCTTCTTCACAGGAGGGAGGGTTTCTGTAAACCCCCATCTCTGGGGCCTCCAATTAAGTCACGGCTTTGTACCTAGCACCTTCTTAATCAGGTGGTTGACACCGGGCAGGTTTTTTGTAAGACTGTGGCTCTCAGAGTATGGGCCCTGGATCGGCAGCAGTTGCACCTTGGAGCCTGTTAGAAATGCCAGTTCCTGGGACCTGCCCCGGACCTCAGAGCCAGAAGCTCCTGGGAGGGGGCCCAGGAATGGGTGTTTTAAACAAACCCTCCGGGAGATCCCAGAGATGCCCCTCTGAGGTCTGAGAACCACACATTCACCCAGGTTTATAACCTTGGCTGCACACTGGGAGTCACCCGGGGATTTAAAAATCCTGCTTTCTGGTCTACCTCCAGGGATGCTGATGTAATTGGCCTGGGATGTAGTCTGCGTTTACGCATTTTTAAGGTTCCCTGGGTGATTCCAACCTGCCGCCAGCATGGAAAATCTTACATCTGGGAGAAAGCTCTTTTGTTCCATTATCTGCCTCTGCTTCCCGGGGCCCTGGTTTAATGCCTTGAAGATTCTGCCGTGTTTGGGCTGGGACCAGCTCGTACCCGTGCACAGAGCAGACTGTGGGCATCTCCTTTGGGTTTTGTGTTCAGTGAAGTGACGCTGATGGCTGGAAATCACGTATAATCAGAGTGTTTACACCACAGAAATGGGCAAATGCTACATACGGATCAGGGCTGTCGGGGCCAGAGAATTGTCGGTAATCCCCAGCTCACTACTGGGCAGGCACCCTACTCGGCGCAACCAGCCCTGGCTGGGGATGGGGAAGGCCAGGGTTCAGGCTGAGCAAGACTCACCTGCCCAGGCTGGAGGGCCCAATGCAAACGATAGAAGTCAGTGAGGGGCAATCTAGAATCTTCATTAGCCCTCGAGATCAAAATATGGGTAAAACATGGTGACAGGGCTAGCTACCTAATTTGGGGGACCCAGGACAAAGTGAAAATTTGAGGCCCCTTGTTCAAAAAGCAAGAAAAAAGCCCCATTATAAAGGGACTAAAATATTGGGTTGCTTAGCTGGTTCAGTTGTAAGAGCAGAGGACTCTTGATCTCAGGGTTGTGAGTTCAAGCCCTGTGTTGGGGGTAGAGATTACTTAAAAAATAAAATCTTTTTTTTTAAAGGTACTAAAATATGAAACGTTCCCCTTTCTTCTGCAATTGTAGTGTTTGCTACTCAACGTCATGTTCTCTTGGGCACAGGGATACTCCTGGGTAAGTGTAGACCCTCATAGTTGGGGGGGCCCACTTCAGGATTCTGCACTCCCGCGATACCCGCTGCCAGGTTCCCCCTTTCTCAAGCCAGACCTACCTGCTGGGATCTTGCTGCAGGCAAGGGAATTCAATGTCCCCTTTCCCACTGGAATACTTGAAGAGATTCCTGCCTCCCTGCTGGGATGTACTAGGCACCTGGTCGGTGGTGAGTGAAGGGCTAGCCCTGGCCTAGTTGGCTAGCTGGACATCCTGTGGTGCCCTCATCCTGGGAGTGCCCCTCTCACCCCCACCCTCCCACCAGGAGTGTCAAATAGCAGTGTGGTGGCCAGGTATGAGGGCACGAGGTGGGACTGTGGGTAAGCTGAGGCTCCAAGCCCCCAACTCATGCTCTAGTCCTGTTAGGTTTCACTTATACAACACGAATCCAAAGAGAAAATTATCATTCGGAATTTCAAGATGGCCACCGCAGAGCGTTATACCGCGAACACCCGGCCTGGGGCCCCAAGTCACTACACTGGTCGCATGTCTGCGGGGCCTGCTCCGCGTGGAGCTATGACCAATTCTCTACAGGTTTAATTTTGCAAGTGTTGCTCTTAGAGGGGTTGCCTATTCTTTGTCAGGTCTGGCCTCCAACTCAAGAGTGCTAACCCCAGCAGCTGGACGCCCACCATGAGCAGCGAGGGTCCAAGAGAACAGATTCAACTCACACCTAGGCAAAAGTAGGACGCAGGGTAGTCACTATTGATGTCCCTATAGAGAGCGAACTCTTCATTAAAAAGAAGCGGGGGGCACCTGGGTGGCTTAGTGGGTTAAGATCTCTGCCTTCGGCTCAGGTCATGATCTCAGGGTCCTGGGATTGAGCCCCACATCGGGCTCTCTGCTCAGCAGGGAGCCTGCTTCCCCCTCTCTCTCTGCCTGCCTCTCTGCCTACTTGTGATCTCTCTCTGTCAAATAAATAAATAAAATCTTTAAAAAAAAAAAAGAAGGGGTAAGGGAAGATTGGCAAAATGTTACTCTTTTCCAAAATGTTGTATACCTCCCCGCACCCCCACCCCACCTAGAAAGCCGCCGTCCCGACAGCAGAAGGAAGGAGTTCCTTAGAAGCTATGTTCTTAGCTTCCCTCAGTTACCTGTTCCCCACCGTTGTGCGAGCTTGGCCAGGAAAGTGGTTTTTTTGCATCGAGTACCTGATTATGGTCATGAAGTAGTCAATTCTCTTAAAACAGCTTAAAACCAGCTTCGGGCCTTTAGGATTTTTCAAGGGATTTTTACCGCTTGTCCTCTAAACATTTAAAATGGCAGTACCTTTGAAAGAAACAGGATGTTTTGCCTTTTTTTTTTTTTTTTTAAAGCAAGATGTTATAGGGTAGTTCCCTTTGCCCGCCTGCTTCCTTTTTTGGAGATCCTGCTGTGAAAAGAAAAGCCATTTACTTCTTCCCAGGAGGAGGAGGAGGAGGCTGGGGGTCTGGCGGTTGACAGCGGAGGGAGGCGAGCCATCTCTGTCTTTTGTCTGTAAGCTGTCTTGGGTGAAGGGCTACTGCGCGTGAGGTTAATTGCCCAGTCGTAACTCTGGTCGTTAAAATTCAAGAGGTGTGCGCTGTAAGACACTTGAGGTAGAAGAACTGTCCCGTAACTTTTTATATATGGCCCCCCCATTTGGGTTTCCACACTGCTGTTGGCTTAAGCCAATTAGAAGAAAAAAAAAAAAAAGAGAAACTGCCGTCTTTCCTCTGCCAGTTCAGAAAGCTCCAGAAAGGTCCTGTCTGCTCTCCTGTGAGCTGTGTGTGTCGGCCACAAAGGGTTTGTGTTTTCAGTTAAAAAATAAAGCCGCCCAACACCTGAAATTAACATAACATTGGGTGTTATGTTAATTTAACTATATTTAACTATACCTCAGTAAAATATGAATAAAGCCTCTCCTTCTTTCCCTATATTTGCAGGTCCGATTTTAATTAAGATCTAATTTTTTTATTGCCAATTTTTTCTCTTTCCCAGTGCCTTTCTTTTCTTTTCCTTTCTTTCCTTTGTTTTCTTTCTTTCTTTCAAGTCATCTCTACACCCAATGTGGGGCTTGAACTCACAGCCCCGAGATCAAGAGTCCCACGCTCTTCTGACTGAGCCAGCCGGGTGGCACCCCCCCCCCCCCCCAGTGTCTTTCATGCTCCTTCTTGAAGGGGGTTCCTTTTGAAATTTGTCTTCTTTGGTTCAATAATTCACAGTGGTTGGGCTTGAGGATTTTTCTCCAACTAAATATAAAATAAAAGCTCCTCACCCACAAAAAAGGCCCAGAAGATTGTCCCTTCTGGCCAAGATTCTTTGAACTCATCAGCAAATGGCCTCCTTATTGGCCCTGTCACTTGGAGTCCTCCACTTCCGCCATGTTGTCATCTTGTGAATGGTTGAGACCAAAATGGACAGTGACAGAACCTAATCGGGGCCACAAAGGCGCAACCTTGGAGATGGTCTCCCATCTGTGGGCAAGCTCTCATTTCGCTGGCTGTGTTCCTTCCCTCCTTCCCTCATTCAGAGCTGCAGTCCACACGGGTCGGATTCTTAGCATTGAGAAATAAGCCAGCAGAAGCCTGCAGGTGAGGTAGGAAGGAAGCCAATAGCAGGGTAATGTTGGATCAGAGCGGGGAGCCTGCTTGCATTGCAGCCCATGTGGCATCTCGAATCTCACCTCCATCTCCTCTATTTCCCCTGCTGTACGTGGGATTAGATGTGTTAGCAGAGGTGTGCTGGATCTTGTTTATGCCAACTTGTGAGAGCTGATTGTACACATCGCTTCCCAACTCTGAGTTTTCAGGGGAATAAGCAGGACGTTCCCCCCCCACAACTGCCCCTACACCTCCTTTGGAACGCACTCTTTAACCATTCCGTACCCCCAGGGGTGAGCTGTGGTGGTTGAAGGTCAAGACAGGTAAGTCCAACAAATCTTGGCTTCCAGTTTGACTTCGTACAGATGACTTCAGCCCTTTAAGACTGGGGTTGCCTGGGGACGCCTGGGTGGCTCAGTCGGTTAAGCATCTGCCTTCAATTCGGGCCGTGATCTTGGAGTCCTGGGATCGAGTCCTGCATCGGGCTCCCTGCTCAGCGGGGAGTCTGCCTCTCCCTCTGCCTCTCTGCCCAGCTTGTGCTCTCTCTCTGACAAAAAAAAAAAAAAAAAAAAAAAAGACTGGGATTGCCCATCTGTAAATGGGCATTTAATAAGTGTTTAATAAATGTTAGCTATTCTTATCAGTAATGACACCGAGCAATGGTTTTCATAAACAACTTCCATTGAATTCTCCCGGATCCAAAGTCATTGTCTGTGGTGGGGATTCCTCGCCTTGTACCCGGTGTACAAAGATTATGTACAAAGATTACATAATCATAATCAAAGATTAATGACTTTCAAGAAATGATTTAGGGGGGGTGTTTAGTTATAATTGTCTTCAATTAGAAAAAAATTCTCCTGGTAGAGATTATGGCAGCCCTGTTTGTTGGCCCGGAACTCGCGTGGCACGTGGATCACTCCCTCATCTCAAAGTTGCTCTGCCCACCCTGCCCCCACCAGCCTCCCACCAGGGCTCCCTCAGCGAGTTTCTGCCAGGGGCAGGGGCAGCCTCTAGCTTGACTTGGATCTAGTTCCGATAAGCTCAGTTTCGTTGGGGCGGCAGGGGGTGGGGGGTGGCCCAGTCCCGCCCCCAGTTTCATTCAGTGTGAAACCTAAATTCCCACCCCTCCCTGGGAACCTAGGAGGCTATGTTCCTGTGAAGCTTTGAGAATCTGATGAAAGCTACAGACCCGCTCCTCGGAAAGGTGCCCCCACACACACACTTTTGCCTCCAGTGCCAAGGCATCCTGGACCCTTTGAATCCTGGGGCATGGCTGTTGGGTCCGAATCTTTGCCTTGGATACTCTAAAGTCTGTCCTGCCGGGAGTCCCTCCAGCGTCAAGGCCTCTTCTGGTGGCCACAGAAGGATTTTTCTAGATTTTTCTCACCTAGAGGTTCTTCAGCAGTCTATTTCAAAAGAAGTTATGCGACAGTCCCTATGGTTGTGTAGAGGCGTACGTTACTTATCCATTGCCTTATCGTAGCACGTGCGCGACTAGGAAAGTCTCATGTTCTGTCGTGTGTGAGGTGAGGAGGTGAGGATATTGTTCATCACACGATTTTATTTTATTTATTTAAACATTTTAAAAAAGATTTTATTTATTTATTTGACAGAGAGAGAGAGAGAGGTCACAAGTAGGCAGAGAGGCAGGCAGAGAGAGAGAGGGAAGCAGGCTCCCTGCTGAGCAGAGAGCCCGATGCGGGGCTCGATCCCAGGACCCTGGAATCATGACCTGAGCCGAAGGCAGGCGCTTAACTGCCTGAGTCACCCAGGTGCCCCCTTCACGCTCTATTTATGATAATCCACAGTGAAAACCTGCCTTCTTGATCTGGCTGCTGGGAATAGTTATGCTTCTCCTGACTGTGGGCTTCATCTTTCTATTATCAGGTCTGTAAACCCCAGTGTGATCTGGCTTCCCTTTTTCACATGGGGGCCTAGGGAACTCAGCCTCAAACTTGTGTGGCGCTTCCAGCAAGTGGAGTGCATTTCACGGCAGGTATTTTGTGTGGTCGCTTCATTCTTGGCTCTCTCTTGCTTTTCTAGACTTGTTTCCCTTTTATTTCATTTGTCCTTATTTACTTGTAATTTATTTTACGCTGTTCTATTGTACACATCTTTGCAAACCTTAAATACCTCTTTGGAACAAGGCAGATATAAATCAATAAAAATGCATCGAGGCTAATGGAAGCTGTGGACAGCTTTGTTCTGGTGAAAACAACGGTCCCTGAATATATAGGCTCATTTCATGGGGATGCAGAGGGCAAGTGAAGAGAAGGGGTGAGAGGAGGATTGAGGGTCTTTAAGTTAGGAAAGTTGGCACGACTAGGAAATCTACCTTTACCGGAGCAGAAAGAAGTACAGGGCATTGAATTGGGATATATTTTTCCTATCTTCCAACTAAAAACAATAACCATAACCCTCTCCCACCCCATGGGAGAAAATATGTATTTTTAAAAAAAGGTCACTTAAAAGAGTTATTTTATTATGGAGAGTTTTGAATACACCTGAGACTAGATTAAACGGTATGATGAGCCTCCTGTACCCCTCACCAGCCCCAATAACCACCAACCTGTGGCCAATCTTGCCCTACCCATATGTATTTCATGTGTGATTATGATTTTTAATTTTTTAGTCCAACTATAATATATATACATAAAGGCATGACTATCATAAGTAAACACTGAGCACATTTTCATACATTGGACATACCTGTGTAACCAGCACAAAAAAAAACCCCCAAGAAACTGAATATGGCCAGCACCCCCTCCCCCACAAACCTTCCTTTACTGCTTCCTCCTCCCCCCAGAGTGACCGCTCTCCTGACTTTTCATGTCAAGGATAAATTTTGCCTGGCTTTGACCTTTATGAAGATGGAATTGGACAGTATGGACTCTTGAATCTGGCATCTCATTTTTTATTTATTTTTATTTAAAAAATACACCTTATTTATTTATGTTTAAGTTGGCTCCATGCCCAGAATGGAGCCCAACGCAGGGCTTGAACTCACAACGCTGAGGTCAAGACTTGAGCTGAGATCAAGAGTTGGACACTCAACTGACTGAGCCACCCAATGGCCCCTTGAGTCTGGCTTCTGATGCTCAGTATTATGCTGGTGAGATTCACCTACCAGTGGTTCATTCCTTTGCATTGGTGAGTAGTATTCCCTCGTGGGGATGTGCCATGGTTTAGCCATTCCTTTTTAATTTGGCCTTCAGGTAGTGCCTGTTTGAGGCCATTAGGAATAGTTGTTATGTTTATTCTCTTATGCATCTTCAGGTGAACTTACAGGGGCGCACCCGGCCTTTTCTTGTTCCGAAGTCAATCCCAAGCACATAGCGTCTTGCCCATTGTTTCAGTGTCTCTGAAAGGGGACAGAACCAAAGTAGCCTTTAGGTGATTGACAGTCTAGGTGATAAATATCTGAAAATTTGTAATAAAACCAAAGAATTCTTTAATACAACCAAATGCCCAGTCAAGGTTTAAGTTTCCAATTGTAAGGTCACTATTAAGACCTTGGAACAAACATAGGAGTGAGTGCCCCAAAATGACTATGAGCGAAGGACTTTCACTGATCCCAGCTTTGCTTTCAGGTAAGCTTTCTGTCAGGTAAGGAGAGTTGCCTGGGACCCACAGCCACCACGGGAGGCTGGCGTGTAGATCCCTCCCCTTACCTTTGTGTCGGCTCTCTCCCCCTGGATAAGGCACCTCCTCTCTGTGAATTGTCTCAGTGGACACCATGATTCTCGAAGACTCAAATAGGAGGAGGAAGGTGCGGTTTTCCCTGCCCTGCTGTCTGACAGTCACCAGACTGGAAGACAGCCGTAGAAACAGCTTAGAGAAAATACTTCATTTGGTAGACTTCCTTCCTCAAACATTGATTTTTCTTTAAAGATTTTATTTATTTATTTGAGAGAGAGAGAGAGAGAGAGAGAGAGAAAGAGCATGAGTGGGAGCGTGGGGGGCAGAGGGAGAGAGAGAAGTAGGCTCCTCCCTGAGCAGGGAGCCAGACCTGGGGCTCGATCCCAGGACCCTGGGATCATGACCTGAGCCAAAGGCAGACGCTTAACCCACTGAGCCACCCAGATGCTCCCAAACATCTCTCTCTCTCTCTCTCTCCCCCCTTGGTGCTGTCTCAACTCATTATGATTTTGACTTTTCTAAAACTTTCAGTTATGGAATTTTCACAACGTGCTCAAAGGTAGAAAGAAGAAGGTAACAAACCCCCATGTATCCAGTAGCCGGTTTCGGTGGTCTCCTCAAGCATTTATGAAGAAATGAGTTTGTGTTTAAGGGTTGTTCATTTATCATTTGTTGTCCCTCTTCAGACTCCACTGAAATGATAGAAAAGTAAAAAAAAAAAAAATGTTGGGGGTGTGTGGTAGAGAGTGAGTGTGACTGCAGATCAAGCCATTGTTACTTGCTAAAGTGGGGTGATGGGTCCCGGGGGATTCATTATACTATTAAAAAAATTTAATTGTGGTGAAATACACATAACATGAAATTTACCAGCAGAACCATTTTTTTTTTAAAGATTTTTATTTATTTATTACAGAGCGAGAGACTGAGAATGAGAGGGGAGAAGGTCAGAGGGAGAAGCAGACCTCCCGCAGAGCCGGGAGTCCGACATGGGACTCGATCCCGGGACTCCAGGATCATGACCTGAGCCGAAGGCAGCTGCTCAACCAACTGAGCCACCCAGGCGCCCAGCAGAACCATTTTTGAATGGGCAGTTCTGCGGTATTAAGTATATTCACAGTATTGTGTAACTAATCTATAGAATTCTTTTCGTCTTGCAAAACTTGAAAACTTTTCATCTCACATCTCTATACCCATTAAACACCACCTTCCTATTCTTTCCTCCCCACCCCAGTCCTGGCAACCACGACCCTTCTACTTTCTGTCTCTGTGATGTTGATTATACACCTCACATCGGTGGAATCATACAGTATTTCTTTTTTGTGACTGGCTTGTTTCATTTAGCATAATGTTCACCATAACATTTTATCTACTTTTGTATATACATGAAATTTTCCGTACTGAGATACTACCTGAAACTCAAAGCCTAGCTGGGAAGCCAGGAAAGTTGTCATCAGTTGGCCAGAAATTTTGGGAAGACGTAAGGGAGACAGGATTCTCACAGCAGAGCTGAAGATCCCTAAATTCTATACAGGCAAAAGAGAGCTCTCTCTCTCTCTCTCAAAGGCGAGTTTTCTGGAGAACTCTGGAAGGGTCCCAAGGCCAAAGGCAGCAAAGGCTGGAGGAGGGAGGATGGGCTGTGGGGTTGTTGGTGAGGTTTTAAGTTCAGGGCTCTGCCTCTGACCCCAGCTCTCAGGAATCTGGCTCCTGATTCTTGTCTCCAGGCTAAAGCAATGAGAACAGTTTTCCAGTGTGGAGGGCTCTCACCTGGGAAAGAAAAAAGGGCATGGCCCCATAGCGCTGGCCACGAGGGAAGGGAGCCCCCATACTCGAGAATGGGATAGCAAATGTCAACAGAGAAAGGTGATCCAAAGCTTTCCACAACCAGAATTGGCTTCCGCTGTCAAGAGAGCAGACATTTTTCACTGGAGTTGAGGAAATGCCCACCAGCCCCCACCGTAGACGAGCCTGGACCTTCATCTCTAACAGGAACAGAGAGTAAAGAATTATCAAACATTCGAGGAAAACCAACATTGTGAAAGAGAGGCCCCAAACTAAACAAATAAGAGAACTAATCCCCACAGAATTCTCCCAGGGTATAGAGAGATATTTAAATTAAGTAGAAGTACTATCCATAAATCAAGAGCTGACTGCTGTCAAAAGAATATGTCAGGGTTCTTGGAATGAAAAAAAGCACCATCGGTAATGTAATAGGACCCTTGGATGGAGTAGCCATCCACCATGGCTAAAGATTGCCCTGGTGATGGGCCGAAGGAGGCTCTTGAAAAGTGCAGAAAGACAAGATTTTTTTTTTTTAAAGCACGGGAGAAAATTGAAGAGACATGGATCAGGAGCTGAAATTCAAATATCGATCTAACAGGAGTTTTCAAGACGCAAAGAACAGAGAGCCCGTAGGAGAGGAAATTATCAAAGTCATACCAGAATAAGCAGTTTCCCCGAGCTGGAGGGTAACTTCAATGTTCAGATTTAGAGAGCGGACAGAGTGCCAAACAGAAAGAATCATAAAAGACTCACCTCTAAGGGCATCACCATTTTGAACTCCAAAGGTAATTAAAAAAAATAAAAAAGTCCGAATCTTCCAGAAAGGTACAAAATGGACATCTGAGGTTAATTAAACATGTCAGCTGGGAAGCCAGAAGAAACCAGTAGCTGCATCCCACTGGAAGCAGGAGCGGGAGGGTTTTCCTTTTGTCCTGACTTCCACCGCCTACCAGGGCCTCCTGTTGGCAGAACCTACCAGAAAGGCACCCGGGAGATGCTCGCCGTCTTCCAGCCCCTGCGGTGATGAGGTGAGTCTAACAGAACCGAGACAACAAATAGAAGCCACACATGGGCCAATTCATACTCAAGCGTGAGGGTAAATTAAAGATGATATTGGGTATGGAAGGGACTTGGGGAGTTTTACACTTTCTGGAAGGATTATTTGAGGTGTTCTTCCTTAGAGCAGATAAAGTGAGCGGATCGACAAAATAGGAAGGCAGAGAAAATGTCCCACTTGGCAAAGGCTGGTAGTGGCCCCCGGGGGCCCTCTATGCCTTTGTTCTGGCCCCTGACTCTTGGGTCCTGCCCCCCAGCCATCCTCCCTGGCCCTGCCCTGCGCTCTTCCCCCATCACAACCTGCGCTGACCAGATCTAGATCATTTGCCATTTAATTTGTACTTTCATGGGAGGTAATGGATTAACCGAAGGAACGAGGCACCGACTTTAGACTGTCAGGCTATTTATGGGCAGTGGAAGGGAGGGAGGGCTATTTCTGTACTTCTCAAATCATTACGGAGAGGCCACAGCCTTTATACAAGCATTTCCAGGGAGGAGAATTGTACAAAGACGAGAGAGAGAAATGGAGGTTGGAGGAGAGCTGGCAAGGGGAGGCTGGGGATAGTGCGCTACACGGATACCACTTGATGAAAAGTACCTTAAAAAGGATCGCTTAAAAAATATGTTAAGATACCAAAAAAAAAAAAAAAAAAAAGATCTTAAAAAACTCAGGTCTTGAATATAAGGTTTTCCCAGGGACATCTGGGTGGCTCATTTGATTAAGCAACCGACTCATGCTTTCAGTTCAGGTCATGCTCTCAAGGTCGTGAGACTGAGCCCCTCATCGGGCCCCGCGTTCAGCTCGAAGTCTGCTTGGGATTCTCTCTCCCTCTGCCCCTCCCCCTGCTCATGCTCCGTCTCTCTCTCTCTCTCTTTCTTTCTCTAAATAAATAAATAAAATCTTGAAAAAAAAGGAAAAGACAAGGTTTTCCTAAGTGTGCCAGTGTGCTCGTTGTCTACCCATGGCTAGGCTTGTCTTCCTCCTTACTATTACTCTTAGTCTGCTCGGGCCACTGTAACAAAGTACCTCAGACCCGGGGGGTGGGGCGGGGGAGGTGGCGCTAAAGCAGCAGGAATTTATTTTCTCACCCTTCCGAAGGCAGAAGTCCCAGGTCAAGGTGACAGCACCTTACCAGGGTCGGTTTCTCCCGAGGCTTCTGTCCTTGGCTTGCAGCTGGTTGCCTTCTCCTTGTGTCCTCACGTGGTCTTCCCTCTATGTGTGTCTGCGTCCCAGTGTCCTCCTCTTACAAGGACACAAGTCCTACTGGATTAGGGCCCGTTCTAATGACCTCATTTTACCTGAATGACTTCTTTAAAGACTCTGTCTCCAAATACAGTCCCATTCTGAGGTATTAGGGGGAAGGACTTCAACATACGAATTGTAGTGAGATACAGAGAAGCCCATAGCACTGATAGACTCCAATTTTACACATGATGGAAACAGGCCCAGCTAAAAACTTAGATCTCCCAGCGTCCCTTGCAGCTACTGGTCAACAAGATGTAAGCAGGAATTCTCGGGTGGGATTTCTGGCAACCTCCTTGGAAGAGAGGCTGAATCAGCTTGGGAGCCCCCCTTTGACCTTCCTCTTTGTCCTGCCTGGAATCCTGGTGTGATGGCTGGAGTTCCAGTGGCCATCTTATGAGCATGGGGTTATGGTCCACTCCCTAAGAAGAAGGAGAAAAGGGCTGGGTCCGCGGTGTCCTCATAGAGTGGCCATACCAGCCCTGGAAGGCTCGCCTCTGGACTGATATTACAGGAGAGAAAAAGAAAAAGAAATCCCTCTTTTGTTTAAGCCGCCGGTTCCCAGGCTCATGTTACTGTGCTTGAACGTAGTATCTAATTGTCAGTGCAGTAAGTACTTTGATTCTCCGGTGCTGGGAACGTGTTGCCTGTAGCCCAACAGGGCAATCCGTAGGGTGGGGTCTGGCTGGAGGAGGCCCGGGCTGCGGAAACTGTCTCTGGCACGGACGGGAAGGAGGCAGAGAGACATGCTCCGCGCTGATGACTCCGTAGCTGCGAAATTGGCAGGCGGCGTTAGCCCCTCTGAGGATCTCGAAACAGACGTGTTTGAAGTGGGGTGGGGATGCCATCCTGCGTCTTCTAAGAAGCACCTGAGGATAAAAGCTCTGGAAGCTGAGGTGTCTATGAAAGTGACATGCCAAGAATCACTAACCGGCTGCGAAGGCTCCTCGGGTCCTTTATGTTCCCGCCGTGTGGAGCAGACGTTGTCCTGGCCTCGAGGGGTCAGTGTGAGTGGCATTTGTCTGGTAGGGTGTCACCAGCGGGGAGGGGGGGCTGGCACGGCACAGAGCGTGTGGGCAAGGCTTTCGGCGGCAGCCTCTCCCCGGGCACGCGCTCAAAATACCAAATGAACCCGAAGCCTGGATTCGTACATGACAGCAGGGAGATAAGCAGGAAAGAAAAGGCGCACGAGGGGGGATGATGAATATTCTATTTGTGACATTTTTCCTGTATTCAGTCAAATAGAAGAAAGTGTTCAAATAACGAGCAGTCACTCTGGTGGCTAGTGTGGCAGTTCCTTGGTTACGTGGCGCTCAGCTCGCTTCCTTCCGAGGAGGGGCGGCCTTGTGGGGTGGGGAGGGGGGTGCTGGGGGCAGGGCAGGGGATGTGGGAGTCGCTGTAGGGTAGAGATTCTGGGAAAATGCCCCACACCTGGCTCTGCCCCTGACTTCTGCTGGAGAGGGTCGCTGAGCCTCTGGCCCTGCTCTTCCTTCCGTAGAAGGAGCGAGAAGGAAGCTGACCGGCACGGGGAGTGGGGGGCTGAGGAGTCAAACATGGCGCCGGGGTGCTGGTGCCGGTCGATTGTATGTCCTGGGCACGAATCCAGCGTTGCGGGCCTGTCTCCCTGGGCTCTGGGGCTTGTTCTTGCCCTGCCCCTGAGGTGTGGTGGTGAGAAGGCGCAAATGCAGCCAGGAGTTGTGTTGGGCTGTCTGTCTCAGGAAGGGGTTGATTTGAGCCAGGAGGAGGTGAGAGGGCCGGAAAGGGAAAGGAAGTCAACAACCAATGTGGTAACAAGCAGATTAGCATGGCGGGTTGTTGGGGCTCGGTCCTACCCAGGACCTCTGGGAGACGACGCAGAGTGGGCTCATGGGGTGAAGAAGCTGGGGTTTTAGCCATCACTTCCTCTCTGTCATTGGTTGAGGGCCACTCCCAAGAATGCCAACGCTACAACCTTTCAAGGTCATCCAACGTGGAGCCCAGGCATGCGCTGTGAGCTGGAAAAACCCTCCGGCAGAGCTGCGGGCATCTCCAGGAAGACGGGGTAAGTCATGGCCAAGGGATGTGGGCAGGGCGCTGGTGGTGAGTGCTCCCGTGTCTGGGCGGTGCATCGCCCAGGTGTGTGCCCATGTCTGGCCAGGTGATTGCCGTCTCATCCGCCTGTTTGCTCTCACGTCCTTCCTTGCCTTTTCTACGCTGCACTTCCCTGTTCCCTCGTGCGCGGACTTCCTGGTAGGTTTGGCCAATGGGAAAAACTGATGGAGGTCCCGAGGCAGGAAGGGGAAGAAGTCAGGGTATTACAAGGAATCCAATCAAGAAATGGGCAGGAGACATGAACAGACATTTCGGCAAAGAAGACATCCAAATGGCCAAGAGACACATGAGAAAGTGCTCAACATCACTCGGCATCAGGGAAATACCAATCAAAGCCACAGTGAGATACCACCTCATACCAGTCAGAATGGCTAAAACTAACCAGTCCGGAAACAACAGGTGTTGGCGAGGATGCGGAGAAAGGGGAACCCTCCTACACTGTTGGTGGGAATGCAAGCTGGTACAACCACTCTGGAAAACACTGTGGAGGTGCCTCAAGAAGTTGAAAATAGAGCTACCCTACAACCCAGCAATCGCACTATTGGGTATTTACCCTAAAGATACAAATGTAGGGATCCGAAGGGGCATGTGCACCTGAACGTTTATAGCACCAATGTCCACAATAGCCAAACTATGGAAAGAGCCTAGATGTCCATCAACAGATGAATGGATAAAGAAGATGTGGTATAGATCTACAATGGAATATTATGCAGCCACCGAAAAAGAAGTCTTGACATTTGCAACAATGTGGATGGAACTAGAGGGTATTATGCTAAGTGAAATAAGTCATTCAGAGGGGGACAATGATCATATGATCTCACTGATATGAGGAATTTGAGAAACAAGACAGAGGTTCATAGGGGAAGGGAGGGAAAAATGAAACAAGATGGGACTGGGGAGGGAGACAAACTTTAAGAGACTCTTGGTCTCAGGAAACAAACTGAGGGGTGCTGGAAGGGAAGGGAGGAAGGATGGGGTGGCTGGGTGATGGACTTTGGGGAGGGTATGTGCTATGGTGAGCACTGTGAATTATAGAAGCCTGATGAATCCCAGACCGGTACCCCTGAAACAAATAATACAGTATATGTTAATTTAAAAAAATGAAGTCAGGGTATTTCTTCCCACTCTCTGTGTTGGACAGCATCCCTGCAGTGGCTGGGGCTCTCCCACAGCTTAAGTTCCATCTGATAGACTGTGCTTGCAGCTTTTGCTGGGTAGCCCCCGAAGCTGAGCTGGTACCCCTCCCATCACCTCATTTTGTCCTTCTAGCTGGAAATGTGGAGGCATGGTGGGGCTTGCCCTTTTGTACCTCTGTCGTGGCCATGAGAAGCACTTTCTCCTGGTAGCTGGTGGCCCACCCCTTAGGACCCAGAGTCAGACATGACCCCAGTCTGCAGTTAGGAGCCATGGCCAGGTAGATAGTAGCCAGAAGCCGTGCTGCCCAGTGGAGTTCAACTGAAATGAGTAAGGTTTTATGCTACTAAGTTTGAGGTGGCTCATTACGCAGCAAAAGCTGACTGATGTACCACGCATTCCCAGGTTCCTTTATAACCAATGCTACTCTATCCTCAGGGCAAGCTGAAGTGTGAGAGAATCACCCAGGGTAGTGAGAGTTCAAGGAAAGGAAATAGGCGATAGTATTTTCTCAAGAAGCTACTATGAGTCAGGCACTGAGCAAGATGCTTTGTGCGTGCTACCTTCTGAATGCTTGGGAAAACCTTGTGAGCTATGTACTGTTCTTGCTTTTTCGCGGATGAGGAAGATGAGGTTGAGCAACATAAAACTCATCATCTTGGGCGCCTGGGTGGCTCAGTCGTTACATATCTGCCCTCGGCTCAGGCCATGATCCTGGGATTGAATCCCACATCAGGCTCCCTGCTCAGTGAGGAGTCTACTTCTCCCTCTCCCACTCCCCCTGCTTGTGTTCACTCTCTTGCTGTGTCTCTCTCTGTGTCAAATAAATAAATAAAATCTTAAAAAAAAAAAGAAACTCATCATCTCGGAGGTCGTAAGCTCTCCTCTCCGCTGACCACTCCGATGCCCATTTGGTCCAGGTCTATGGTTACACTCATTCTCTGTGGCCATGCCCCAAGAACCAGGGCGCACCTCCCATTGCTCACCCTCTGTGGCTGCGGGATACGCACCAAACCTGGCTCCATTGAAGTCTCCCAGAGAGCTGCCAGATTGAAACAGCTTCCCAGGCATTCAAGGTATTCCTGGGAACATTGGAGTGAATTTATTTCGCCAGGGTATGCTCGTCTATTTTAGGACGTTTTCTACAAGAATCAGATTAGGTCCACGGAGGGCTAATCACATCCAATGATGTCTGTATGACATCAAGCTCATAGCTTTGTTTATGCTTCGAATTTATCGATAACTTAAATGAAAACCCACTTTGAGGCAAGCACCATGGGAGGGGCTGGGAATACAGATACGTATTATAATCTGACTGAAATTTGAATTTTAGTAATATCAATTTTTTCTTTTGGTAGGGCTACCTAAAATATTCTTATGGTTTTGAATTCCCTCGGGGGACCTAACATCGAATGGCATTTTGGGGTCACCCATGTGTCTTTTGGGAATGATGACAAAAGGAAGAGTCTCCAGCAGACAAAAGATGAGCCTTTTCTCTCTCTCAACTCCCATGCATGGTCCTTTGAACAATCAATTAAGTGTTGGATTCCTTTCCTGAAAGTTGTGCTTAACATGTAAGAAGAATAGTTTACGTGTTCTCTCCATTGTTTTTGAAATGTATAATGAGGGAAGCTCTGTGATGGACAAGTCTATCCTTATTCTAGTTAACCCTCCTGGGCCATCACTGAGTTCTATAATTCAGGGCTGGGGTGGCTATGGGAATCTTCTGACTCCGAAAACAATAGCCTATTGCCACTACAGAGTCGTACCTCATGACGTTGTGTTCCGAGATACACCAAAAGTCTGTTCTGAATGATGTGGGGGCTTGGAAAAGCACAGATGCCTTGGCCACACCCCAGATTTACTGGATTCAAGTCTAGGGGGCTGGAGTCGGAAGAGCTGCATTTTTAATATGTCCCCAATACGCCCCCCACCTTGCCAAGTGAATCTCAGGCATTTCGAGATCTACTCTTGTGCCTCACGGCAACTTGCATCTCACCCTAAGATTTGCTACTTGGCATTCTGACTTCTGGAAGAAATCAATCTAGAATTTTCTCCTTAAAATCTAAAAACACAGGTTATACAAGGGGAAGGATACTGTTGTAGTTGTTTCTTGCTGCTGAACAAAACACTCCAAAGCTTAGCGGGATTAAACAACAGCTTATCGTCCTTATTGTCGCTCATGGTTCTGTGAGTTGACAGAGCTCAGCTGGCTGGATGGCTTGGGGTCTCTCAGGCAGTTGCAGTTAGAAGGGCAATGGGTGCTGGAGTCATCCGAAGGCTTGACCAGGCCAGACCTTCAAGGTGGCTTCTTCACCCCCGTGTCTAGCACCCCAGTGCTCCGGCACATGGTCTCTCTCCCTCCAACAGAATAGTCTGGACTTATTTCACCGTAGCTCAGGGCTTCAAGAGGCAGGAAGCAAAGACCTCCAGGCCTCCTAAAGGTGAAGCATGCAACCCGAAAGCTCACTTCTACAGAGTTCTACTGGTCAAAGCAGCCACAGGCCAGACTAAATTCAAAAGGCGGGGAAATAGAATCCCCCCCACCCCGCCCAGTGAAGAGTGGTGTGCACAGGGCTGGCTCCACAATTTGTGGGACCCGGTGGAGAATGAAAATGCAGGGACTCTTGTTCAAAAAACTAGGAAAAAAGTGTCATTGAAGATGCTAAAATATAGAGCTTTCCCCCTTTCTTTCATAGTCTCTTTCTTGACTTGTTATAGTGTTTTTTGGTTTGCTATTCAATGTGGTTCTAAGTAAAGAAAATTAAAATTTTAAATTATTAACATGAATTTACCATTCATCTATATATTACACGAAGTCAGTTTTAAATGCAAATGCAGGGACACTTAACCTTTTTTTTAAAAAAAGATTTTATTTATTTATGAGAGAGAGAGGGAGAGAGAGAACGAGCATGAGTGTAGGGAGGGGCACAGGGACAAGCAGACTCCCTGCTGAGCTCAGAGCCCGACATGGGGCTCAATCTCATGACCCTAAGATCATGACCTGAGCCAAAATCAAGAGTTGAACACGTACCGACTGAGCCGCCCAGGCTCCCCAGGGGGCCCTTAACTCTTGTGCAGAATCACTGAAATCACACAATTCATGTTTTATAGCTCGTGCATACATACATATTTTGTTCTTACCAGCACTGTGGAAATGCTGTACAAAACTAACTTCACTGTTTTATTTGACTTCTTGATGTGTGCACATTCTGCCAACCTTCTGCTTACTGACAAGTAAGGAAGGCCCAAAAAGGAAAGGAATTATGAGTGCCCCATCTTTCCTGTTCCTTCTATGTCCCCATTTTCAGTATAAGTGGTTGGCTAGTACGGGGAGGTAACACAGGAAAGAATCTGATAGGCTTCCTTGGTTGTTTGTGTTTCTTCCAACATCATTGCTTTCTTCCTGCATTTGGAGCAAGCACTGTTTCAAATGGAAAGCAGAGCCTCACAGGGTGCCAGCTCCCTTCGTTGTAGATATCACACACTTACCTTGTATTTGCTTCGGGCCTTGCTGAATTCCCTGCACTGTAGGTTTACTAGAAGTCTGTGCTCATGGGGCTTCATGAACACCAGTGCTAATGGGGCAACACGAAATGGTAGACACCCACATTATACGTATCTCCTCTATTCTTGCATCCGCTCCATTGTCCCATCAGACCTCAGTTACAAAGTTCAAGTTCAAACATCAAATTCCTAAGAATTTCAAGGTGATGACAGCAGAGCCTTAAGCCAAACACAAGGCCATTCTGATCACAGGGCCCCGTACGCCTGCTCAAACTGCATGTCCGTGAAGTTGGCCCTGGGTATATACATGCACGGTGGGATGCTGGTAAATGTTTAACAATTGGATGTCTAAAAAAAAAAAAAAAAAAAAAGCCCCGATTGGTAGCATTTACCATCATGGTGATTTCAAGCTATCAACATGATGCCACCGAATGCAGAGTTGGAAAGAGACGTGTGTGGCTGGCTCTGGAATGTTGGTATGAACTGGTTCCAGAACACAGGGGAAGAAATTGATGGCGGCCATCTTTGGAGACAAGCTAGTACACGTACAAAGACCCTAAAAAAAAGGAGAGAGATTTATGCATATAGTGTATGTGTGTGTGTGTGTGTGTGTGTGTGTGTGTGTAGAATGAAAAACCCCTGAAAGGATATATACTGAAATGTTAACAGTGATTACTTCTTGGTCATAGGATTAGAGGTGATAATAATAAAATAATTATTTTTGCTTATCTGTAGTATCCACATTTTCCAAAAGAGATACGCATTACCTCCGTAATAAAAAATGATAAAAAGCATCCACAAAACGTCTCAAAAAAGTTAGTACAATCTTTAAAGCCTAGGTTTTGGTAGTGCAAGTCTGTAATAGTTGCTACATGCCATGAATAATTTACAAATTAAATTGATTTTAAAGCACGGCTAAAATAAATTTGATAAGATGGGGCACAGTTATGTTCTTTCTTATCATTCACATTTGTACATTTTATAGTCAATGAGGAGTGACAGCCACTATTTGGAATTCCAGCGAAGAGCAACCATAAGTGTTTGCCACCGGCTCAGCGTCTAAACAATGGCCTGACTGCTCACCTGCCCAGCCTGGACCGGAGGAAGCGGAACCAGAGTCCACACTAAATAACCAAATTTATGGCCGCCAAGGCAGAAAGGAGGAGAGGACGGTCTCTTTGGAGAACTGATGAGAACAGTAAGGAGGGCTGAAATATGTCCGTGAGCCCTAAAGGGAGGGGAGAACGATGTGTGGGGGAGTATCAGCGTGTATCAAAATCTTGCACCGAGGCCGTGAAATAGAGTTTCATAAAGATGAAGGGACAGGGAAACATTTCAGGCCAGAAGCTGGCGAGGGAGAAACAAAGCAAGAGACTGGGAGGGAAGGGATTCAAATGACAAAATCCCGAGAGACCCCTGGCAGGGACTAAGCCTATCATGAGTCCAGTCCCGGGTCCTGCATCCGAGTGAATGCTGAATGATCACAGGACTGGTCCAAGAGATTCCTAATTATCTTGGGGGCCTATGAAGAAGGGCGACATTCTAAGAAAGTGGGTTGGGTTCACGAGGAACCTAGCCAGGTGCCGCTAGGTGTCTTTCTCCAGAGGAAATTCCTGGAAGGAAGGCCCTCGGTGTGGGGAGGGGCTCACCTCTGGTTTGTTGAAAGGGAGGAGAGTCCAGGGTCTGGCTCGTCTGTGTCACCTTTGGTGAAACCCCAGGTGCAAACCTAGATTCGGATTCCATGGGGTTGACACTGATGGCGCGGGGGTGGGGGTGAGGGTGGGGGCTGGAAGTGAGTAGGGACCACAGCAGCTCGGTCACCATGGCTCGGTAGGATGGCTTCCTCTTCCAAGGTCGGGTTCTAATGAGCCTGGGCCCGGCCCCAGGTCGAGAGGAAGGAGCCAGGGCCATCTCCCCACATCCCTCCTTCCTGTTTGGGTGTTTAGTTTCTCTCCAGCCCGCCCTCGCCTCTCCCCGACTCTCCTTCTTTACGCGCCTTCCTCTTTGCAACAGCCCTGTCATTATTGCAAGAGATTTATTTTTAGAGTCAAGGCCACAGAGTTGCAGATTCGGCAAGGCCTAAAACAAATCGACAAGCGCAAAGTGTTTGTCTTTGAAGCCGTGTGAATGAGGGCCCTGCTAGCCGGGCCTGTCAAGGAGTTCTTATCTCGGCTTGTTTCCCGAGTTGCCCACGTGGGCTGCCTCTTTCCTCCCCTCCCAGATCAGAAAGAAGCTTGAAACACAAGAAGCAACTGAAATCTCATCATCTTTCCCCTGTGAGATCTTGCCAAACCTCACTTTTAGCCTGACTGCCACGACCGAGGGGTGAACAGAAATACGAGCAAGTTGACCTGCGTCAGGGCCCCACATCTGGAGTCAAGGGGTCGGGGTCAGAAAGTACCGTTCATAGAAATAACTAAGTACAAGAGAGCGAAGCCAGAGATGGAAATGGTGGAGGCTGTGAGCATTTTCTTTCCTTTTCCTTGGGTTCCTGACTGGGGACTTGGGGAAGGACATGGAAGGACGGTCAAGGACAAGGGCCCAACTGGGTGACAATGATTGTGATAGAGTCAACCGTTGGGAGGTGCAAGGCGAATAAGACGGAGCAGTAGCACAACTGTTCATCTCCCTGGATTCCTCCTCCTCCGGGTCTCTCCAGCTCCATGGCTGTAGGTGGCAATGACTTCGTTACTGTTGGGTTCTTCCAAGTCTGGCAGAGCTTAAGGACCAGGTCAAGACCACCTTTCTGTCCCCAGGGCATCCCTTGTGCCAAGCACTATGCCACAGGCATCCTGCTAGGTGGAAAAAGAATACTAAGCTAGCATTTATTGGGTGCTACCATGCACTGAGTACCATGCTGAGTGTTTATATGTAAATGTGATTAGCTTCTTGCTGCTCCCAACCATGCTTTCAGTAAGTATTATATCCATTCCTCAGACCAGGAGACAGAGGACCAGGTGGGGTTAGAATGGATGCCTTTTTTCTAAAATTAAAGATCTTATTTATTTATTTATTAGAGAGAGAGAGAGAGAGAGAGAGAGAGACCATGAGCAGGGGAAGGGCAGAGGGAGAAGCAGACTCCCCACCAAGCCCTGATGCAGGGCTCGATCCCAGGACCCCCGAGATCATGACCCGAGCCAAAGGCAGACGCCCAACTGACTGAGCCACCCAGGCGCCCCAGAATGGACTTCTTCTAATTTATGGATTTCCAATTGTGTGTGCTTTGGACTGGAAGCACAGAGATTATCTCCCTTTCCCCCAACTCAAGTTTCCGAATTCCTGATTTTCTTAGGGGGCCTGGCCTGAGAGTCCCAGAGGTTCGTGGCTGGATAGGTGAGGGAAGTTGACAGGGTATGTGGGGGAAGATTAGGAAACACTTTTAAAGGCTTTCCTTTCCAGAGTCTGAGCCTACTGCCTTGGAAGACCTCCCCTCCCCCACCTCTACCAGCCCTGCTTCCAATTTCCTCTGCTTTGTATGAGGAGGTAACTACTCCTAAAATTGCACCACGAAGTGGGTGGAAGTGCCCAGGTCTGTTCATTTAACCAGTATTTCCTGAGCACCTATTATGTTCCAGGCCCAGTTCTGGGCATGGGGGTTGAGAGACAAACAAAGCAGTGATGGTCCCTGTTCTCAGGATGCTTTCACCTGAATGAGAAGCTAAGCAACAAACAAGTAAATGAATGATTGTCTCGTGTAACTTCCATGGAGAATAGTCAAATCAGGTAAGGAGAAGTTGTGGGGGGCTATTTAAGATAAGGTGGCCAGAGAAGGGTTTTGGGGTTAAGACCCCAAACAAGGTGAGGTAGATGGGGACAAAGAGGAGCAGTCAGGTGGTGGGAAAAGCAAGCATAAGAACCCAGAGACGGGGTTAGAAGGTTCAGCCAACAGGCCAGTATGGCTAAAAGAGAGGGCCCCAAGTGTGGAGGGAGGGAGAAGTGGGGCCTGATGGGTAGGCAGGGCCAGCCTGGGAGGGTCTTGTGGGCCATGGTGCGGAGCCCAAAAGAAAATCATTTTCTTGAGTAGTATGTCACGATTTTTGGTGGGCATTACTTACCTAGAGAGTGTGTAGAAAGTGCCCCTTCCAGCCCTTCCTGTCACTCAGAAGTCAAAGGTCTGGAGCTGGGGGAAAGAAGAGCAAGTTGTACTGGTGATTCCAAAGTGGAGGGTCCTGGACCCCACTTTGAAGAGCTTGGCTTTGAGCTCTGACTCCTGGTGGAATGGTGAGGGCCAGTGCCTGGCCCATAGCTTCCCAGGTTTTCCACTTGAGAGCATTCTGACTGGCTGCCTGCAGGGGGAGGGGGGGGTTAGTCCCTTCAACCAATGACCATCAGAGTTGATGGGTGAAGACTGAGCCCCCTTGGTGGGCCAATTCAGAGTCCTGTTCCTCACAGTCTACTCAGCGGTGTTGAGCCCCAGTTGCTTGCAGTGGAAACCAGCTCATGGAACCCCCCTCTCCGTTTATTACCTTTCCTTCTCTCTCGTCTCACTTCCTCATTTCCCTGCTGACGCTTCCTGAGATCACCTCCCAAATAAACCACTGACACTCAGATCCTTGTCTTAGGCTTTTTTCCTTTTGGGGAAATCCAGGTTAGGATTGCTGGTCTGCATGATAAACGGGAGGCCCTCATCTGAGTGTCTTGCTCTCCCAAGTGACTGCACAAACCGGTCGTCCAAATATCTTGTAGGTACAACGTGGGGGGCACCAGCTGGGGAAAGGGACAGAAATAGCAGTTGGGAGAGCCACAGACCAAGATGGCCCTTCCGGAGTCCTGCAAGAGGAGAGCTGGCAGTGTCAGGGACATTTTACCCCGTGCAAGGGCCACAGTAGTCCTTGGGAAGATGGGCACGAAGAAGAGAGAAAATAGTTTGCAGAGAGAATTGGACATAATGTTAACCCCATGAGAGTGGGGGATACATCCCCGTGCCCACGGCAGTCAAGCTAGGTCTGGCATTTCGTAGATGCTAAATGATATTTGTTGAATGACTGAATGAATCAAAGAACAAGGGTCCCATAGAATGAGAAGTTACTGACAATCCCCCTTGCCTCATTTACTCCTTCCTAAATCTCCTTGGTTCCATCCAAACTTTCCTTTGGATTCTCTGAAGTATTCCGCACTCTTTTGGTCATCTTCATCCATTTTTCCCACCCCAGCTCAGCTGGTTTGTCAACATGCAACCAAAAGAACTTTTACTAAAATAATAGCATGGCACGAATGACCGTGGCAATGACAGCACCCCATTCCCACCACATCCATGTGCTCGTCTTCTTGAGTCCACAGCTGGCCTGCCTTTCCCGGCCTTCCTGGAAGTTGGAGCCAAGCGACAGTTCCAGCCTACGGAAAGTAGCCAGAAGTGACGTGTGCATGCCACAAAAATCTCCTTTTTGGGATCCTCCATTTTCTTTTCCCATCTTACTTTGACCTTGGGAGGCACATATATTGAAGTTGATTCTACCGTTTTCTACAAAGTGGATGAAACTTGGGTCCTGAGTCCCCATGGGCAGCACTGAGACCCTGGAACGCCTGACTGGAACGTCAGCTGAGGGAGAAATAAGCCTGGCCTCCATTCTGGAAGGGCACGGAGATGGCGGGATGTTCGTTATAGCTGCTCGCCTGATCTTGACCAACTGAAGGACCTTCTATCCTTGGATGAAGGAGCGGCCTCCAAACCGGAAGCATCTAGGAGGCATCACCTCTACCACCAATGGCAGACGGGAGGCCTTCCCTCTCACTTCACACTTCTAGAATTCCTCCAGGGGGTCTCTGAAGAGAAAAACCAACAAGAATTCTGCACAGACCCTGCCGCTGTGCCGGTTACAAGGAAGCCACGGCGACTCCGTGATAGAAGTCTCCAGGTTGCCTTGCGCCCCCACCCCCGTGGCTGGGAAAACAGGCATCCAGACCCAGCTGTAAGTTAGCCACGCAGGCTGCCCTTCAGGCTCCTGGGGGACAGCACCGTAGAGGGGAAGGGTCCCCTTTCTCTTTCACCGCAGGAGAAAGAAGAAGGCCGGAGCCCAACATCAAGCTGCCGCATCTGTGACCCAGACTGACCATCGCGTGGAGGGCCAAGCCGGGGAGGCCCTGGCACAGGGCCAGAGCTGTCACCGTCTGGGCATCTGGGCCCAGCGAGCCCCCGAGGTCAGCTGTTTCCCCAGAGCGGAGAGGAGGCAATTCACTCTGTCTCAGCTGCCAGTTGCTGCCAAGTCACAGCAAAGAATACAAGGCACCCAAGACGGCCTGTGTTGCCCACATCTGCTCCTCCGACCAATGTCAAGGCCGGGAGGGGCCCCGGCACGCGGGACTTGCCATCAGCAAATGCCGGCAGGGGCTTTTAACCTTTTTTGGGGGGCGGAGCCATGCACTCCCTCCTTCCCTTCCGGGCATCTTGTGGAGCCCACAGACCCCTTCTCGGAGTAATGTGTTCAACCGCGTCAATTAGGATTCCGGAGGAAGCAGTCCTATTGAGACGCAGTTCCCCAAATATCCTAAAACAACTTCGTGATGCGGTAATGTCTGTGCTTCTTTATAGATGCATTGACAACAAGATTTGGCGGCAGATCTAATAACTGCTATCATTTGGTCCTGGTGAGGCGCGTAAGCGATCTGGAGAGATTCCTGCGGGAACTCTGATGTGCCGGGGAGATCGCTGTGGTTTCTCTGAGCGGCGGTCGTAGAGCTGCTGGTGCTCCCGTGGGCTGCTGCCTCCGTTCAGGATAGAAGGAAGTGCTTGATTTCAGTTAGAGCTTACTAAAACCGAAGATGTCCTTTTTTATTCCCATCCCAGTCGATGGACCCTTGAATCCTCTGCTCAGACCCCTTGGTCTGGTAGGCAGTGGCTGCTAGGGGACTGGGGCGTGCTGGGGTGTGGCTGGGGACCGGGGGGGAGGTGGCGAGGGGGGCTGTTCTTTCCCTGTCAGCGGGGCAGGTAGGACCAGATTGGATTGACTAAGCTGAGCCAAATGCTGTCGCGGTCATGTAGTGTCCCCCCCACCCCATCCCGGTGGTAAGAACAGCTCCCCATGGAGCCAAGAGACTTCAGGCGGCTGTCCCTAAAAGATCCGACCCGGCACCAAAATGAAACCGCTTTGCCCTTCCAGGGCTGGGAGCTGTCTGAGGTCCCGTTTCTGCCCTGACATGATGTGATTCCCCATGATTAAAATGTGGTCCCTGCCCTCAAGGAACTTCTGAACCGGCGAGCCTCTCAGAGGTCGGCGCCGAGCGAGGGGGCAGGCAGGGGTGGGGGACATCTCTATACGGTTCCTCACCAGGCATTCCGTCATTTCACAGGCAGGGCATCGATTTTACTTTTCGACTTGTAATTTCCACCTCCTGGATTCCATTATCACTCGCTCGATATCCGACAACTCGCCATTTCTCTGGCCACCGCTCCGAGACTCATGCATTGCTGAGCATAAGCAGAAGACATTGCCTAAAACGCATTACTACCTGGAAGTAATGATTGGGTTTTACACAGCCAAGACCTTGATGGTTCTGTATATAAAGCAATCATTTCACCTGCTTCCTCCCCAGTCACGTGGACTCCTCAGCAGGAACTGAGAATTAACCCCCTGTGCTCGGGTCTCCGGCCCCAACTGCCCCAGCCTCTCCTTCCGATCTCCTTCCCTGATGTGGGAACCCCCCTGCTTTTGGAGGTTGCTGCTCCTGCCCTGCACTTCGATGTGCTGCCGGGAACGGATTCTTTGGAAAACACCCCGAATCTATCCATCCGCAGCTCCTGGGAGCATTTCCTATTAACAGAATGAGAAGGGGCACCTCGGTGGCTCAGTGGGTTAAAGCCTCTGCCTTCGGCTCGGGGTCGTGATCTCAGGGTCCTGGGATTGAGCCTCGGCTCGGGGTCGTGATCTCAGGGTCCTGGGATTGAGCCCCGCATCGGGCTTTCTGCTCAGCAGGGAGCCTGCTTCCCCCTCTCTCTGCCTGCCTCTCTCCCTACTTGCAATCTCTCTCTCTCTGTCAAATAAATAAATCTAAAAAAAATCTTTAAAAAGCACACGCAATGGGAAGGTATGAGGCAGTGACACGAGTTTTAGGCCAGCGATTCTCCTATTTGTGGACGCCGACCCCCATGACATTGGTGTCACCCGGAAGCCCATTAGAAAAGCGAATTCTCTTCGAGACACTGGTTCCATTTCTCTTTGATGACGGCGGTGATTCTTAATGTCTTTCAGAGCGTCAAGTCGAACACCGGAAATATATGCAACTTATGTGTCAATTACATCTCTGTAAAGATGGAAAAAAGAAAGAAAGAAAGAAAGAAAAGTGATTTCTTGGCCCCAGGTTGGACCCACTAAGTTGGAAACTCAGGGCAAGGGTGAGCCCTTGGGGTTCTCTAGGGGGTTCTGATGTGCTAACAAGTGAGAACCACTGCTTTAGGCTAGGAGTTAGAGCCCGGGGACGGAGACCAGCTTTGACAGCACCCGGACTTAAATGTTTACTTTTCTGGGGGGCCTCGGTTGCCTCTTCTGTAAGATGGGGGCAACAAAGCTCACCTCCCTTGGTTCACAAGGGCCATGACTCACACAGGGAACGCGAGGCAAAGCCAAGGCAAGACCTGCTGTTTTTATTAATCACTCCACTGCAGGTTGTTTGTGGGCGGTGGGGGGGCGTTTAGGAATTTTAAGCTGAGGGACTCCTACTCTATCCAAGTTGAAGGAACATGGGGATCATTGTTTTCCATTGCAGAGACTCCCTGGGCTCGGCAGCACCCCTCCCCCACCGCACGTTCTGCCGGCCTGAGTTCGGGTCACCATCCCCCACTGACTGGCTTCCTGGGGAATTGAGTCCCCCACCTGAAAGTCATAGGCATTTGAATCCCCCTCAGGCCTCTCTCCAGCTACTCTTGTTAACAAGGTTTCAGGCCAATTAAAATTCCAGGGCCTGAGCCACCCGGAGGAGGGGCGCACGGGGGGGGGGGGGGCAGGGAGAGATGGGGGTAAGGGGAAGGAGAGGACGGGGCAGGAGCCCTGGAGAGGTGACCCAATGACCAAACAAGCAAGGCTGCTTTCATTGGCAGATGCCCCCACTCTGGATATCAAAACAAAGAGGGCAGCCGGGCTCTGGGCAGGTAAGTGGCAGATGGGGACGAGTTTACTGTCCCAGTTTAGCGGGCCAGGTGGTCTGACAACCTCAGATCAAGCCACACAGAAGGCAGGAGAGGGAAAAGCTGGCGGAGAAGGCTGGTGAGCTCAGCAGGCCGTCCTCCCCACCGAACCAGGCTTGGACCAGAAGGAATACCTCTGTCATCCTTCTACTGCACTGACCATGGGAGATCTGAGACCCCAGCCGGATCCCAGCTTTCCTTAGATGAACTTAGCATACCAGTTAATCTTCTCAACAACCCTATGAAGCGGGTGCCGTGATTATCCCCATTTTCCAGATGGGGAAGTTGAGGCACGGAAAATTATGTAAGGCGCCCACGTAAGAGAGCCAGGATTCACAGCCAGCCATCTGGCTCCGGAGCCCATGCTCGTACCAGTGATGCTAAACGATCCCCTTTCCCTGGAAGGACCTTGGGGAGGGGAGGACACCAATGTCATCTAACCTGGCGGAGGGATCTTACAATTTCTTAGGAGCTGGGACATTTTCCTCTGAAGACTCTCATCTTAAAACAATGTTCTGCCCCTGGGGAAGGACTTTTTAAGTTTGGATGTGATGGAAGGAATCAGAAAATAGAAAATAAAGGTTAACTGCACAGATAATCAAAAATGCTTAACACAAAGAGAAAAGCACTAAACCACACTCCAATCAAATTATAAAGACAAACCAGACTGAGGACAAAATATATGATTGATGTAGTTATTTTATGAAAGCGCTCCCGTGAATGGATAAGAAAATATTGATAAACGTGCAGAGCACACAGGTAACTAAAAAAGGGAAATATAAGATATAAATTTAGTTTATATATTTCTATTAAGTGGATGTAATATAAAAATATAAAACAATTTTATGTGCAGTTACCAAAAACATTTAGCATGCAGTGCCAATAACCAGTGCTTGAGAGGTCAGACGAGTAAAACTCCACAGGCACGTAGCTTGTGGTGGTTTAAAAAGGGACAGTGAAAAAAAAAATTAAAAGGTTCAATGATAAATTCTGGCCCCTTAGTCTGGGAGAGCTTCATCCTGGAATTTATCCAATTTATCCAAGACCAAGTCTACTCTTGCGTATTGGTTTAATCCCAGGGTAATTATTGCCAGGGGTGATGGACATTTACAAAAAACACACAGGCCAATAAGCACACAAAAAAGATGCTTAGTGTCATTAGCCATGAGGGACACACAGAGGAAAACCACAACGAGGTACCCCTTGGCACCCATGAGATGGCTACAATTTAAGGGGGGAGAAAAAGGAAACTAACAAGCGCTGGCCAGGATGTGGAGAAATTCAACTTGTGTGCATGTAACTGGTGTAGCTGGAGGGGAAGAGTGGCAGGTCCTCAAAAAGTCAGAGGGTTGGGCGCCTGGGTGGCTCAGCTGGTTGAGCGGCTGCCTTCGGCTCAGGTCATGATCCTGGAGTCCTGGGATCGAGTCCCGTATCCGGCTCTCTGCCCAGCAGGGAGTCTGCTTCTCTCTCTGCCCTTCGCCCTGCTTGTGCTCTCCCTCACTCTCTCTCAAATAAGTAAATAAAATCTTAAAAAAAAAAAAAAGTCAGAGGGTTGCCATATGACTGGCAATTTCACGCTGAGGCGCGTACCCAAAGGAATTGGAAAGGTACGTCCACATAACAACGGGACCTGGAATGTTCCTAGCAGCACTCTTCATAAGAGCCCCCGCGGATGGAAATGACCCAAAGGAATGAAAAAACAGAGCGAGGTCTCTCCACACAGTGTAATAGTATCCCACCATCAATAGGAGGGAAGGAGTGGCACCTGCCACATCACGGATGGACCTTGAAAACGTGAGGCTGAGTGAAAGAAGCCAGACACACAAGGCCACGTATTGTACAATTCCATTGGTATGAGAGGTCCGCAAGACACACGTCTACAGACACAGCACAAGGAGCTTCGTGGTTGTGGGGGGCGAGGCGAGGGGAGGGGAGACGGAGGAGCGGCTGCGGGATGGGCTCGGGATTTCTGCTGCGGAGAGAAAACGTTCCAGCGCCAGGCAGTGCTGATATCTGCATGACACTGTAAATATACTTAATGCCACTGAATTGTATGTTTCGAAATGCTTCAAATGGTCAATTTTATGTTACGTGGATTTTCCCTCAATAGAAAAAAATACGGCTCACTCCCTCGGCTCCGGATCCCCCGCTGTGGCGGGAAGGCCACCTAATTACTTCTGATGCTTCCACCCAGCCTTTGGGGATTGACGCTAGTATTAATATCCTCAGTTTACCTGCACGCAGGCATCTGGCGACCTGTGTCCTGCCCTGGGTCGCGCAGTGCTGAATTGGGGTATTAGATCCAAGTGTTTGCTCGCAAGGCGTGGGGCTCCTTTTCTTTTTTTTAAAGATTTATTTATCTATTGGGGCGCCTCGGGGGCTCAGTCATTAAGCGTCTGCCTTCAGCTCAGGTCACCATCCCGGAGTCCTGGGATCGAGCCCCGGGTCACACTCCCTGCTCAGCAGGAAGCCTGCTTCTCCCTCTCTCACTCCCTCTGCTTGTGTTCCCTCTCTCACTGACTCTCTCTCTGTCAAATAAATAAAATCTTAAAAAAAAAAAAGATTTATTTATCTGTTTGAAGTGGGGAGGGGCAGAGGGAGCGAGGGTCTTAATCAGACTCCGCACTGAGCACGGAGCCCAACATGGAGTCCCGTCCGACGACCCCGAGAGGACAACCAGAGCCAAAACCAAGAGTCAGACGCTTAACTGACCGTATCACCCAGGCGCCCCATGGGGGTCCTTTCTGAAGGGGTTCCCATCTCTCTCTTCTGGGTAGCATCAGGGATTCCCAAGGGCATCCCCATTCTGAAGCCAGCATGGAAGCCCGGTCTCATTTAGGGGGCAGTGACCGGTACGCGTGCACCTGTGCACACATGCACGCGCCGGGATGGCTATTTCTGCCCCAGGCTGTCCCCCTACCCCTCCAAGCCCCGACGCGCTGACTTCATCACAGACCAGCTGGGGAGCCTGGAAGGTTCCAGCCTCAGATGCCAGGTCAGGAGCAGCCAGAGTAGGGAACCCGGGAAGACTCTGGATTTACCCAGAACTGTGGTCAACTTCTGTAGCAGATGCCCCGGTGCTCCGCCCAAATCCTCTCAGCACCCACCACGAATCGAGAACATTCTCCAAGGGCGTGAGACCCCTACCTGAGGGCTTCACAGAAATGCCCGTGGGAGTATCTCCCAGGCAATGATGGGTAGGAACTTGAGGATAAATACTCCAGCTTTCCCGCTCCCCGGGTCAGGTTAACACCGGTGTCTCAGAGAAACCCCGTGGGACTGACTCCCAGTGTCTAACTCTGGTGACTTGCTCCGAAGTGCCTCTCTTACTGGCTGTGTCCCTTTCCCACCTCACTGCCCCATTCCTAAATCAGTCGCTTGGCCCCAAATCCTTGTCTCAGGCTCGGCTTCTGGAAGAGCCCAGCCTAAGACACCTTCCCTTGGTCTCTCGTACTGTATGACCTTGGGCAATCCCTCGACCTCCTAGGTCCTTTCAGGGGTGAACGGGCTGACCCAGGGGAGGAGCTCAATGACATTATCAATCTGGCCAGGAAAGATTTAGGGGAGAGGATTCGTTGTTACACATCCCACAGCTACACCTCTGAGGGATTTAAAGGCAGCCAGATCACAATAGCAGCAGAGAAGGTTCTAACCCAAATCTGACCACTTAAGGGTGGGAGCCTGCTGTAGTCTAGAAGATTGACCTGGAAGCTGTGTCTCCCTTCTCCACCCTCCACCATTCCCAGTCCCCGGGGTAACCTCTTGGTCAGTCCAGGGGGTTGGTGAGCGGCTGTGGAAGGATATGGCTATCAAGCGTGCCTGTTTGGGGATCCCAGGTGCCCTTGCGGCCAAGATCACCCAAATGAGGATGACTTTGAGCTGGCCCCTTGCCTGGGCTCCTGCTGGGCTGCCCAGAATGCTCCAGAACAAAGATGACAGGTCTGGGGGCTCTGGCTGGACCTCCAGGGTGGCAGATGCCCTCCCTCGGCGGGGCTGGAGCCTTGGGTCTGGAGCGCATCTAGTCACCTCTGTCTTTCTTCCTCTCCAGGCCAAGTGCAGGCCCGGCTGTGGGCTTGCTCTTTGTCCACACGGCTGACGGACCTCCTTCTCAGTGTGTGTGTGTGTCTGTGTGGGTGTTTACGTGGTGGTGGTGGGGGGGGAGGTCTGTGTGTGAATGAGAGAGGCAAATAGAATCCCTCACGAGGGTGGGTCCCTGTTCCGTGCGCTCAGGCTGCCGGCTGCCACCAGCCCTGGGGACTCTGGGCAAAGCCCCGGCCCCCCGAGGGGCACGGCTGTCTGCAGGGTGAGGGCGGAGGGTGTCTCTATGTCTGTGACCTTGGCCTCTAGGCCTCTAGGCCTCTGGGTGACTCTCCTGGGCGTCTGGCTCGATTTGGAGAGCTCAACAGCTGCCGGGGCTGCCCGGGGCTGCCTCCCGCCTCTCTGCCACATTCTTTTTCTCAAACAGATTCCTTTGCTCCCTGGAACAGCCAAGCGGGAGGAGAGCTGTAAAAACAAACACACGGCAGCTGACTGGAGGGCTGTGGGCTGTTTTCTGGGGTCTGCCTGGGCCTAGAACTCCCGGCCACAGTGGGTGCCCTGGCTTGAACCCAGGGCGGGGAGGGTGGGCCTGCGCCTTGGCTGCCTGGGTGTGGGCCAGCCCTGCTCCTTGGGTTTTCTTCACAAAGGCAGGCCTCAGACGGCTCTTGGCAGGCTTGCTCTGTTCTCCGAGCCCCCTGACGGGCTGTGACTGTCTCCAGCCAAACCTGGAGAGAAAATATTTGGAGAAAGCCCTTTCCTCAGCAGAATCGGCTCTTGGAGCCTTGGGAGTGGTCCTGGGCCTCCCTCCTGAGACACCTCGGGGTGCTCTGAGTCGGTGAAGCCGGCCAAGGGGGGTGGGGGGTGGCGGGGGGCCGGTGTCGTGGACCCTCCCGGAGGCCGGGGGCCGTGAGAACAGCTCCCTGTATCTCTGACTGTGTTTCCCGGGCAGCCAGGAACCACCTGCATACTGGAACTGGGGAAATCTCAGAGGGAAGGAAACGGACCCAGGCAGCGGTGGTGACCCACGGCCCTCCAGAACATTCTCTCCTCTCCTTTCCTGGTGTGGAACACCCAGGCCTGGGTGTTATACCCGGCGTGGGGCTGTGAGGCCCCACCCAACAGCTCTCAGCTCTGCAATCAGCGTGCAACTTCCTGCCCACGCAGCGCTGCCGGAGGCCAGGCTGGTGTGGGGTAAGCAGAAGCATGCCCGCCATGCTTGTTTAGCTGGGAATCCCTCCCGAGTGTCTGGGCTACCTGATACGCGGCGGAGCCTTCCAGGGCTAGGTCTGCGGGGTCGTCTCTACGTTTCACTGACCACATGGTATTCTGCTCGGACTGTCCTAGCGAGACCACAGCCTGGGCGGGCTGAGCCACACACATGTCCCATCCCACACTTTTGGAGGCTGGAGGTCAGGATCAAGGTGTTGGCAGCATCGGTTCCTTCTGAGGCCTCTCTCCTTGGCTTGTAGATGACTGTCTCCTCTCTGTGCCCTCACATCCTCTTCTCTGTGCCTGTCCATGTCCCAATCTCCTCTTTTGTAAGACACCTGGCACATTGGATTGAGGTCTCCCCCAATGGCCTCATTTAACTGACCTCACCTCTGGAAAGGCCCTATCCCAAATATAGACATGTTCTGAAGTCCCAGGGATGGGGCTACAGTGGATGACTTTTAGGGGGACACAGCGCAGTCCATAACAACCAGACTCCCTCTGACCCCTCTGAAAAGGAGAGGGGCGACGTCCTCCCACTGAATTCAGCTCCACTTTCTCAGCGATCGGGCTATATCGGCGAGGCCCAGGGCCCTGGATGCAGCCTAGCACGAGGTCAGAATGTCAGAGCCAGAAGGCTTCACGGGTCATCGGATCCCCAGATGCACACTCCTCACCTGACAGGCGAGGGGTCAGGCCCAGAGAGAGGAGGGGTCCGGTCTGTGTCACCCAGTCCAGCTCGGATGGAAGGGAACTTGTCTTTCTCTCCTGCAGTTTCTCCAGTCTGGCTCTCCCAGGTGAGGCTGCCCCCACGGCTTTCCTCCCGGAAGTGGAGGACGTAGGCCCCTGTCCCCCATATCTGCCGGTCTCCCAGCCACTGGGGGCAATGAGGGTTGGGTTCTCTGAGAAACAGACCGTGAGATGGAGTTTAGCTGCAGGATGTTTCCGTAGAAGGGCCCTTGGGAGGCACACCTGGGGAAGGCGAGGATGGAATTAGGGGCGGGCAGAGGGAGGAGCCGACCAGCCGCCTCAGCTCAGCCCACGGGGAGCTCTGTAGCCCGATGGCCCACCAGAGTGGTCCCTAGGTGATACCCTGCCACCATCAGTCACGGGGTGTGGGCTGTCCTGGGAGGGTGTGGCTGAGCCAGCCTCTGAAAAGGGACCTGGATGGTATGCCACAGTGTCCACCGTGGGGGATGGTGATGTCACTTATAAGTGCCTTGAAAACGGACTCTTCTTTTTTTTTTTAAGATTTATTTTATTTTATTTTAATTTTTTTCTAAAGCAGTTGTTTGGGGACAATCTGCTTTTTTTTTTTTTTTAAAGAGTTATTTATTTATTTGAGTGAGAGCAAGTGAGCGTGCGCGCTCACACACAAATGGGGGGAGATGCAGAGAGAGAATCCAAGCCGACTCCGTGCTGAGCACGGAACCTGACGAGGGGCTCCATCTCACGACTTTGAGATCAGGACCTGAGCTGAAATTAAGAGTCAGATGCTTAACCGCTTTAGCCACTCAGGTGCCCCTGACAGTTGACTCTTTTTTTTTTTTTTTTAAGATTTTATTTATTTATTTGACAGAGAGAGAGATCACGAGTAGACAGAGGCAGGCAGAGAGAGAGAGGGGAAAGCAGGCTCTCTGCTGAGCGGAGAGCCCGATGCGGGGCTCGATCCCAGGACCCCGAGATCATGACCCAAGCTGAAAGCAGAGGCTTTGACCCACTGAGCACCCAGGCGCCCCGAAAGGTGACTCTTGATCAGCGATCTTCCCAGTGGCCCACAGCTGCCTGGCACCCCGTAGGTGCTCGCTGATTACCTGTGGGTGCCGGCACATCTGCGGCCCCACCCGCAGGCCTCCTGAAGGAGTGGGCTCTGTTTCCAAGTTGCCAAGAGAACGGCCCTTTTGCAGATTCTTGGGGCCGACGAGGAAGATGCCTTCATTCCCCATGGAGCAGGGGTCATTTGGGGAAGTATTTCCCAGTGGGTTTCCAGTGGGTCTCGGGGTTCCCAGGGCACCCGGGAGCAGCAGGGACTGCTCACCATAGAAGCCATTGTTCAGCTTTGGTCAAATTAGACCGTGTTTCAACCGGTTTCACAGGGAGGAAGTGAGGGAGGAAGTCAGGCATTGTCCAGAGAGAAAAGGATTTCCTCTATCCCTTCAGGTTCTCCTTTCTGTTGAGAGGGAAGTCCCCGCCAGACAGGAAGAGGAAGAGGGAGAGGCTGTTCCTTCTGCTTTGGGAGGATGATGGGAGGGCGATGGGAAGATGAGGCTGCAGCTGGCGAAGCCTTCTGAAGGGCTTCTGGTCGCCCCCTCAGGGATCCGGCCAGAGGGAGGGAGATCTGAGAAGCGAAGGGCACGTCTCTGGCAGCGGCGTGTTTGCCTCTGGTTGTGTTCGGGGCTCTGGGAGGAGAGTTGGGAGGCGGTACCCCATACTCACAATTAACGTTAAAGAGAACTCGGAGAGGTGGCGCTGGGCGTGGAGCCGAGCTGCCCTTGTCGCTTGGGGGCTGGCGATGGCCCTCGAGGTTCCGCCAGTGGAAGGCAGCCGTGTTGAGGGCGAGGGGGCCTAGACCAAGGTCTAGACGGGGGATGTCACAGTCTTCAAGGGTTCCACGGCCCCAGTGACTGCTGAGGGGAGGCAGAGCTGGCTGGGGTGACAGGTCCCTGACTGCACCCAGATGGTCAGACCAGGAGTTCTCTGGGCTCACGCGTAAGTCAGGGAGAGGGCCCATCTGCAGCTCTGCAATCGCCATTGCAGAGGCCTGGAAGCTTCTCCGGGGGGCGGGGATGGTGGGGTCCTGTGCGGGGGGCACCCTAGGACCGGACTCCTCTCTCTGCACGAGGCCCTTTGTCTTTCAGAAGCTATTCGGAACTGTGGTCTTGGGACCAGCGGCTCCTGCATCACCTGGAAGCTTGGTAGGAATGCCAAGTCTCGGGCTCCTCCCCTGCGGTGCTGGGTCAGCATACTGCCCGCTAACAATCTCCCCTCGGGGGAGCTGTGTGCAAGATAAAATGTGGGAGGTGGTGGCGTCAGTTCGGTTCCCCTCCTCCATTCGCCTGACACTGTTGTTATGTGGGAGGGGGGGCGGTGGGGGGTTGGGGGGCTGGAAATCTGAGAGCACCCAGGCATTTGCCTAAAGGGACCACTTACACAATTTGCTCGCAATCCACTCCACGGGACGGAAATCTCACCGCCCCACCCCATCTTGCTGTGCTGAGAAAGGAGTCCGCAAGAGACAAAGAGAAGTGCTGGCATTTTCCTTCGCTCCCCAGACCACAGCATGAGCTGCTTTCGTGAGTCTGCTGTGTCCACACGAAGGTGGTCATCTGGAGGGGGCGGCCGCACAGCCAGTTGGTGACAGAGGTAGTATTAGAACCCACGGGCTTTGACCTTGACTTTTCCCTGCCGTTTACTCCAAGTGTGCCCCCCAGGCCAGGGCCGGTCCGCACACTGACACTTCTCCACGGTGAGCTAAGTACGGAAATTGGGAGCGAGCCTTGAGCAACTCGACGGGGTATGTTTGTGTCTGCTAGAAAAGCTAATGGCAAAAGTTGGGGCTTGTGTTTTGTAGCTTGTATTTCTTTGTCTTGCTTTTCTTTCCTTTTTTTTTTTTTTTAATGGTTTCATTTATTCGTCAGAGATCGAGAGCGAGCACAAGCAGGGGGAGCAGCAGGCAGAGGGAGAAGCAGGCTCCCCGCTGAGCAGGGGGCCCGATGTGGGACTCGGTCCCAGGACGCCGGGATCATGACTTGAGCCGATGGCAGATGCTTCACTGACTGAGC
>CM052801.1:30332282-30391088 GCA_028533885.1 Nasua narica | reverse complement strand
CCCCCCCCCCCCCCCCCCCCCCCCGCCTCGGAAGCCCGTTCCTTTATTCTTTTAGAACTGAGCCGTGGCCTGCCCGGCTAAGGTCAAAAGGATCTCGGCCAAGGCCTGCTGGGGCCCCGGAAGCCTTCTTTCCCGTGGGGCTAGGGTGGGCCAAGGGGGCCCCAGGCACTGGGGGACACCTGGGGATGCAGGTGACAAGGCAGCAGGGGCCTCAGCCAGTCTACCCGCTTCCCCTACAGACCTCCCGGGAGCTGAGTGCTGGCCACAGTGCTCCCGCTGCCCAGGGTTTTCACGTCTGATTGCTTTTCAGCGTGGCTGCAAAGGAAAGTCGCAGGAACCATTTGGGGGGGGGCACTGGCTGGGCCCCTTGTTAGTGGAACGGTGGGGAACTGAGTGGCTTTCCCGAGGTCCTGATTTCTGAATCAGGTCTGAAAGCCTTAGCCCTTGTCCCCTCCTAGCAGGGGCCTTCAACCTTGGCCCTCCCTGCCCCTACCCGGCCCCCGCTGCTGCCCTTCCCTGATGTTCAGAATTCATTCTGCAGCCGGAGTGAACTTTTACTTTTTTATCTTCTAAACTTTTAATTTTGAAGTGATCCAGACTTGCAAGGCTGTAGAAATATAATGCCAAGAGTCCCTGTATTCCTTTACGCAGATTCCCCAAGTATCTTACCGGTTGGCAAGTTGCACACTCTCTACGCGCACACACACACACACACACACACACACACACACACACACACACAGAGTTTTTTCCTGAATCTTTTGAGATCAAGTTACAGACCGATGCTCCTTTGCCCCTAAATATTTCAGTTGTATTCCCCAAAAATGCAAAATGAAGGGCATTCTCGTAAAATAACCACGGGATAGTTGATCGAAATCAGGAAATGAACATTGATACAATCCTATGACCTGATTGACAGATCTTATTCAAATGTTCATTACTTGTCCCACTAATGTCCTTCATGAGAAAAGAAATAAAATGTTTTTCTGGCCCAGGATCTAATCTCAAGTCACACACTGTATTCGGTTATTGCGTCTCTTTAATCTCCTTTCATCGGACACGGTCCCTTTGTCTTTGTCTTTTGTGACAGAAGCACTTCTGAAAAGTAAGGGCTGATACTCTTCTTGTAGAGTGTCCCTTAGTTCGGCTTTGTTTGATGTAGCCCGTGACTGGGTTCAGGTGCTGCCCGTTTAGTAGAAACCGCACCGAGGGCATGCGTGTCCTTCTCAGGACATCGGATTGGGGGGCTCACGGTATCCATCTGATCCGTGGCTGGTGGTGTTCCCTATGATCGCTTGGTCACAGTGCCGTCCGCTAGGTCTCTCTACGATGTGACTGTTTCTCTCATTGTAATTAAGAGGCATCTTACGGGCAGTGCAATCTTTTAAAAACTAGAAATCTGATTCGGTCACCTCCCGTCCCTAACCCCAGTTGGAATCCTGACTTGGTGTCCCCGGAACCTCTGTGATCTGGCCTCCGTTGAGCACTGTGCTGTCACCTCCTATCCCCCTTTCTGGGAACCCCAGGCGTGCTGGCCTTCCTGCTGTTGCCTGGACACACGGCCAAGTTCGTTCCTGTCCCCTGAGGCTCTGCCTTCACAAGAGCCGTTCTCTCTGCCTGGAATGCTTTTCCATCCAGTCAGTATGTGTTTATTTCTTTGTGTCTTTCAGATTTGGCCTTACAGGTCCCCTGAGGGAGGCCTTCCCTGCCCGCCCACCTGAAGTCGCCCTCCCCCCACGCCCTCCGCAGCCACCGTTGTCTGGGGTCTTATCGTGGGACTTACTACCACCCGCCATCTGTTCACGCGCTTGTCGTCTGTGTCCCCCGGCAGAAGAGAGCAGGGAGCCCGTGTACCTTGCTCTGTGCTGCGCCTGTGTCCCTAGCGCAGAGCCTGGCCCACCGCAGTGGGGTGAACGTTGATTGAGAATTTGCTGGATGCACGCATGACACAGTATTGCTCAGTAGTGCATGGCAAGCTGGGGCTTTAACCCCAAAGTCTTGGAGTTCTGCCAGATCGTCTATGCTGGTTACAGCACGGCTCTGCTGGGCTCGGGCATAATAGGGCAGATGGCAACGGGGTAGCTTAGGGCTCCCCGCATGATGCCCTTAAGGGGGAGCTGCAGGAAACATCAAGAAGGCATGCGGAGACGGGGTAGGGAGGTGGATGGATCTCTGAGCCCCGAAGTACAGATCCTTCCTTCCCTCCCTCCCTCTCTTCCTTCCCCTTCAAGTGTGGGGGGCATGGGGTAAAGGGTGGGGAATCAGACACAGATATGCTTACATTCAAAGCACAAAGGCAGACCAGACGGAAGTCCTACAGGTGTTGACAGCTGCAGGACCGCAAGGATGGCCAGACCCGCTAGGTCACTAGAAGGGAGGTGGATGGGCTTGCTTCTAGCTGAGGAGACGCCGCCCCGGTGACCAGAAAGCCTGCGAGGGGGAGTCAGGCAGTTGTCTTCCGATGCCGGCTCCCTTGTGCCCTGGCCAGTCGCCCCCAGCTCCTGCGCAAGGAGGGCATGGCGCCCCTCTGGGAGTTTGCGGCTGGCCACCGCACTGGGAGGAGAGGGCACTGCTCAAGCCCAGGGGCGATTTTGGGGGAGAGCTGTAAGGTGGCTTTCCCTGCAAACAAACCTCCGCCCCCCCACCATCCCAGGGATCCCCGAGTTGGGACTGCGCTGCTGAGGGTGTGTGCCGGGACAAAGGTCTCCTCGGTGTCACCACCAGCAAAATGACGCCACGGTCTCTCGCACATTCCCCTCCTTTCTGTACGTCTCAGGGAGTGTCCTGGTCCGCTCGGGCTGTCCCGATGGAGTGCCACAGAAGGGGGCGGCTCGAGCAACATGCCCTTGTTTCCTCACGGTCCTGGAGGCCGGAAGCCCCAGAGTAGGGCCGCTGGAGCGGGTTCCTCCGGAGGCCCCTCTCCTTGGCTTGTCCGTATCCCCGCTCTCGCCGTGTCCCCACATGGCCTTCCCTCTGTGCACACGTAGAAAGAGCAAGCTCTCTGGTGTGTCTTCCTGCAAGGACGGCTGCCCCGTTGACTTAGGGCCTCACCCTCAGGACCTCAGTCCACCTTAGTTGCCGCCCTGAAGGCTTCTGGGAGAGGCACATGGGGCTTAGGGCTTCAGCGTGGCGATCTGGGGAGGGCACAGTTCCGTCCGTTTCGGGGAGGGGCCTTTGGCTCTTGGCAGAGAACCGTGGAGATTCTCCCCCCAGGCAAGTGTCTTGCGAGAGGTCTCATCACTCTCTTCATGCTGCCGGCACTCGGGGATTCATGTTAAGAAATCTCCCTGGAAATGTCTGGGGGCGCACCTAGGAAATAAATGCCTTAGTGAAATGAAACCCGGGCCCTCTTGGCTGGGCTCCAGAAGGAGAGGCTTCAGTTGGCAAAATGGGGAGTAAAGGGTGCTGCATGCGGGCCCTGGGGCTGGGCTTCTGGCCTGAGATCCCTTTTCTCCCCATCCTTGTGTGTATACGGGTACGTGTGTGCACGTAAGTATACGTGCACTCTCCAATTAGAAGTGCCAGGCCAGGGAGGGGCTACTGGCTTCCTCCAGGGGCCTGGATCTCCCCTCTCGTGGACCCTGGAACCACCACCCTCTGCTCCCTTTGGCCCTCCAGCCCAGGCGCGGCCTGGGACCCCTGCTTTGTTCCACTGAGTCCACTGAAACGAGGTGGAAACTTTCTAGAAACCTCTGAGGCAGTAGGGTACTCACCTAAACTGGCATGCGGGCTTGTGGGACAGAGTGGGTACCTGTCGCAATGATCTCTTACTGTGTAACAAAGCGTCCCAAACCTCAGTGGCCTAAAATAATGACAAGGTCAGTTTTGCTCACGAATATACAATTCAGGCAGGGTTCGGCAGGGTCCGCTCATCTCGGCTCCCCTTGGTGCCAGCCGGGGTGGTTTGGAGCTGAGGGCTGGGTTATCGGAAGGCTTACTCGCTCACCCGTCTGCTGGTAATGCTGGCTGCAGGCTGAGACGTCAACTGCTCTCATCGAAACATTTAGACGTGGCCTGTCCAGTCGGCCCTTGGCTTCCTCACAACATGGCAGCTGGGTTCCAAGGGCAAGCACCCCCGTGGGAGATAACCAAATGGAAGTCATATGTCTTTTACCACCCAGCCTTGGAAATCACCCCCTGTGACTCCACCAGATTCTGTTTGTTAGAAAGCAGTCACTAGGGCCAGCTTTATTCAGGGAGACAGGATGGGAACCCACTTCTCAATGGGAAGAAGGTCAAAGACTTTGCAGCCATCCTTGAAAATCACCACGGTGGCTCACGGCTGCCTTCCCATTCACGCAGGATTCGGGACCTAGGGTTCTGCCCTTGGCAATGCCTCGTCTTTCTCTTCACACGATCACCATCATACCACCTGGCACCTTCGTGTGAGCCAGGCTAGGAGAGAGCGCCATGCCTTCTCTGATCGAGGCCAGACCAAGACTCTGCCCCGGGGGATAATTTGGTGCCCCTTCACACAGAGGAAAAAATGCGATTTCCTACCAGAACAGTATTTGGTTACAAGTCACAGAGAGGTGTAAAAAAAGACTACCAGCAGACTACGCCTGATGTAGGATTTCTGCTGTAGGAAGTCCTTAGGGACCCAAGCTTCTCCTATTCCGCTGCGCCCCCTCCCCCCATTCCAGGTCACCTCATGGTCCACGCTGGTGGCTGCCGTGACATTCTGGCCAGTGGAGAGGAGAAAGGGATCCAGGAGAGGCAGTAGAGGGTTCCCAGAACTGAATTGGGGTACTTCCAATTATATCTTAACTGGCCCAAACGTATTCACATGGTCGCTCCTGGCCGCGAGGGGCTGGGACAAGGAATCTTTATTCCGGGCGTCCATGCGCCCAGCTACAATTGCTGATTTTCTCAGCAGGGAAAAGGGGGGCGGGGAAGGACCCTGTAGGTAAAGAAACAGACTCTGCCAAACTTATTAATTAAAACACTTTATGCACAGACAGATTTACCCGCTAATTTACCTCCTCTGGCTGTCGAAAAATTAATGGGCTACAGAAGTGGCAAAATGTCTTCCACTTTTTGTGGCTCTTTTCCTCACATGGGTTTTCTTTGGCAACTTCCCAAGGCAGACAATTTGGTGGGGGAAGCATATTGAAGGGCTTACAAATTATCTAATAAAATGAATCATTGTTTGTGGTAAGTAAGAAAGTTACACCACGCTTTATTTGGTTTCAGATTTTCGGCTGATCGCAACTTTATGTGAGCATTACAAAAATACCCCTCAAGACGGGTCCGTGCCAGCCAGGGGCGTGTTTTACATTTCCATATAAGGCTGCTATTTACTTTGGTCGAAGCTTGTGGAAACTTGCGTCAACTGGCAGGGGCATTTCTATTTATTCCAGTGGTATTTTGGACCCTCTAACAGACGGGGGCCCTGGGAAGCTGCCGAGGCAGCTCCGGGTCTGAGGACACTAACTTTGCAACTTAGAGAAGACTTGGGCTCTGCCCCAAAGGTATGACCTTGGCCTTATGGTTCTTAACATGGGCACTGTGCCTCCACATACTACGGCGACCATGATCTTCATCTAAGAGACTGGATTAATTTCCTGTGGCTGCCGCAACAAAGTACCATACACAGGGCGGCTTTAAGAACAGAAGTGTGCTGTTTCACAGTTCGGGGGGCGGCCGGCGGTCCGCAGTAGAGGTGTGGGTGCGGCCGTGATCTCTAACTCCTGGTACTTCCTTGGCTTGCGGTAGCATAATTCCAGTCTTCCACGTTCTCTGCACCCGTGTCTGTGTCCAAATTTCCCCTTTACCGGCATACCGGTCAAACTGGAGTAGAGTGTACCCTACTCCAATATGTCTTCAGCTTTTTGTTTTTAATTTATTTTTAATTTTTTAATTTTTATTTTTTTAAAGGTTTTATTTATTTATTTGACAGAGAGAGGGATCACAAGCAGGCAGAGAGGCAGGCAGAGAGAGAGAGGGAAGCAGGCTCCCTGCCTAGCAGAGAGCCCGATGCGGGGCTCGATCCCAGGACCCTGAGATCACGACCTGAGTGGAAGGCAGAGGCCTCAACCCACTGAGCCACCCCGGCGCCCCAATATGACTTCATCTTAATTCATGACATTGACAATGACCTTATTTCCAAACGCGGCCTTATTCTGGGGCACTAGGGGTTAAGACTTCAACATATGAATTCGGGGAGCAGGGGGTGGGGGAACACCATTCTACCCATAGCAAAGCCATCCACATACAGGATGATTTTGTGTGTGTGTGTGTGTGTGTGTGTGTGCGATTTACTGCACACTCTGGCCTAAAACTTCTGGGTTTTTTGTTTTTGTTTTTTGGGTTTTTTTCGTGGTCCTGGGGAGAGTGGTTTCTACCAGTGATAGCAAGATGGCTGATGGGAAAGTGGTTCACACAGAGGCCTTTGGTCCTTTCCCAACAAAGACAGAATGACGAGAGTCTAGGGGGAATCTAGACCTATTACCATCTATTGGAATAAGCATCTACCTGGAGGTAGTTTGAGTGTGAGCTGTTTATAGCATACCGGGATGTTTGCGGCTATATTCAGTGCTTTTGGGTCTAATAACAAAAGGCCCACTCAGTGTGGTGTAAACAACAGAGAGATTGTCACCTGCTGTGATCCCGAAACCCAGAGGCCAGACGACTCTGACTCGGTGGCGCTCGTTGACGTCATCCAAGACCCAGGCCCCGCCTACCTTTTTGCAGGTTGCTCTTGGTCCTCTGTCCTGCCTCCAGTGTGTTCACAGGGGGCTCCACCCGTTCTAGGGGCCCCGCTCCCACACAAGTCCGAAGGCCTGATAAGCGAATGTCTCCAGTCCCTTTAAAAGAGGCCCCGCAGACTTCCTCTCAGGGGCCATTGGTCAGAATTGTGTCACTGGGGGAGGAAATGGAGTTGCCACCGCTTGCTCTGACAATCAGGCTTCGCTCTGTGCAGTCGGGAGGGGCCCCGTTGCCCTCGGTGCGCACTGACTGCCCTTTCCTTAAGCAGAATCAGGGTAATGATGGCAAGGAAGAAGGGGCTGGGGAAACAACTGGGAAAACAACTCACGAAGTCCACCGCACGGGCCCCGGATCGAGGGGAAGGACAGGCGGCTAGCCGCGGCCGGGTAGAGGTGGGGCGGCGCGCGGAGCCGTCAGTCGATACCTTCTTAGAATAACAGTTCTCATCAGGCACTGGGTCTGACTTTAAGCTGACAAATGATTTTCCCTCACAATAAAAGTACAAACAGAATCCTAATTAATGAATTTGCCAATAGCTATTGCCTATTTTATGGGCCTCAGCCCAGATTCAGTCTGTGGACAGGATGAGTGAGTGCATATGTGTGGATTGGGCCCTAAATCACCCAGGGCTCAGGACGAGGGCAGGGTGGTCGGGGTCTTCCTAGGGCAGCCCTTCCGGAGGGGGCTGAGACGGCCTCGGCCGCCACGATGGCCGGGAGAACTGCAGGAGCTAGGACAGCCGGGGCCTGCGCGGGAGACCGGCGACAGCGGACGTTGGCCCCAGCTCCGGCTCGCAGAGGCCGCTGCCATTTGTGGCTGAGAGGACTAACAGTTTCCTTAAGAGGCCGTTGGCCCAGTCTCTCGTCGCCCCTGGGTGAGTATTTCTCCTCTTGCCACTTCTACCCAAGGAGAGGCCACCGCGCCATCAATGAGCTACCTGTTTTTGAAGAAATGCCCGGGAGGGGTCATTCTTGGTTGTGCGGGTGGTGTGCCCGTGTCCTTCGTTCAATGACCACGTGTCTGACTCCGTGCTGGGCACCGTAGAGGGGCAGGAAGGGTCACGGTGGATGAGGGGGTCCAGGTCTTGTTCTTGGGGGCTCGACGATCTCGCCTGGGTGCCGGTCAGAGGGGCCGAGGCGGAGGAAGAACTTTCTGCCAGCGCTTTGTTTTTCGTGGAAGCCCACAGAAGGGGAGGTGTGGTGAGGCCCACTCTCTGGTTATGCAAACGGCGGTTTTGATAAGACTGTGGGACGTCAGACACCCAAGTGAGCGTGAGACGCGCACCCTCGTGACAGGCGCGTCCTGAGAAAAGTGCTGACGTGAGTGATAGCACGGGTCACTTGCGTTTTGAAACAGCTCCCCGGGTTAATTCTGATATAATCATCCCTTCCCTTTTACCCAGCCCCACCTCTCACACCGCCTCAATAACAATTGCCAAATTGCACGAAAATAACTAATAACCTCTCACACGCTTAAAGACAGTTGAGCGTCTCTGCTTTCTACAGCCCTCTGTCTCCTGTTGCCTTTCATCCGCCTGCACAGGCCTGTTTGCCAACTCTGGTTAATGATTAATAATTTGTTTAGCATTAACTGAGCTTTCCAATTGTCTGGCTCCATATTTTCCCAGCCATTCACTACGGTTCTTCAAAACCAATTCTTTGCCTTCACACAACATCAATAAATTAATTTCCTTTATTTTTGTCCTTGATGTGGCTGAGACGGCCCAGGGTTTCGTCTGCAGTACCTGGCCCTCGGTATTTCTCTTGCCTTCCCAGGGGGAGATTAACTGTGCAGGTCGGCACTCAGGGGGACCGCCCTTAGACGAACCCTCACGAAGTGAGCTGACTCGGATGACGTTGCCACCTTCAGGAGCAGACAAGGTTGAAATGGCTTCCCGTCTCTGTCTATGTCAGTGCCATTTACATGCCTGGTTTCCTTCAGAATCTTAGAATGACTGTCACTTAATCCTGTCCACTTACAACGGTAGGTCTCCATGTTCTTTACTAACTTTGTCTTTTGTGGCGATTCTTCACTGGGGAGTTCAACATGGCCGCCATCACTATGGCTCTCCTGAGTCCTCTCTGACTGTCCTCATTTCCCTTAGCTACAGTGGGCTGGAAGTGGCCTCTTGGGGCTGGAAGTTTGAGTCCCATCAATGCCCCGCTGACACCACGGTCCCCTGTGTTGGCTGGCAGGCGGGTCTCAGTGACCTGCCACTTACAGCTGCTAGTTACTCTGGTACTCTAGTTACAGCTGCTAGACTCTGTTTCCTCATCTTTAAAAATGTTCTCGTAAGGGTGGAACTGATAATACTTCTAAGTATCTAGGGGTGTGTCTGGCATATCACAGGGGCTAAAAACATACCATTTCCTTTCCATTTCTGAGCATGGCTACCACTTTCAACTGCCAGAGTCTGCATCTCCCAGTTCGAGGGCTTTCTCCTGTCACCAGAATTATCTCCGGCTGTGTGAGGGACCTGGAAGTGCCCAGCAATAAGAGGTTCCTGAAACAGCCCACAAGCAAGGACTGAGAAGCGTCGGCGTGTAAGGACCCTGTTCCCTGCCCTCGGGTGGGAGAACTCTGAAGTGGGTGCTTGATACTGCTCCCCGGAAGTCTCCAGAAGGATTGAGTTCCAGTTGCACGTTCTGCTAACTTGCTTGAACTTTCTAGCCCTTTTTCCTTTTTTCGCCCTTTCTAGCCCATTTTCCGTCTCCCCCAAATCTCTTAGTAGTTGTACCATTTCCTCCATTTAAGGCAGAAACGTGAATGTTATTCTGCCATATCCAGTCATCATCACTAACAAATATTTATTGAGCCCCTTTAGTGGGAGTACTACTCTGTGTGGACACCCCAGGCATAAGTGTCTTTGCTTTAGTGGTGTGTCTTCTCTCATCCCTCTTGCCCTCCTCACCTCACGCCAGTCTACCCACTTCCCTGCTGACATCTTCCAGAAGGGACTTCTAATGACTCTTCATCTCTCCCTGTCTTTGCTCAAAACCCATCCACCACTCCCCGCTGGCTGCTGGATAAAGTTGGAGCAACACAGCTGGGTAGGAAAAGACCTGAATCTCCTCATCTCAGTGTTAATGACCCAACTTCTCCATCCTTCGCTGCTTTCTAGAGTCACTGCAGCTTACCATGGCTGTGTCTTGGCTCATATTAAATTCTACCCATACCTTAGGGCTTAAGCTACATCCCACTTCCTTTACTGCAGCCTGGACCCACTGGGAAGGAGGTCCTCCTCTGATTCACGATTGGAAACACTCAGCCAGACTCGTTTATTCGGTAAAGCACCACGTCCCAGGCACCATGCTTGATACCACTGGGTAAATGTTGATGAACAAAATAAGTATGGCCCCTGCCCTCACCGAGCTCACAGGACGGTAGGGGAGGAGACGAACACCAAATAATCACAGAGATGTGGAAATCATAAATCATCTCAAGGACGATGAGGATTCGACAAGTCATTATCTGAAAGCCAAACAAGGTGGGAGCTAATTTAGATGGGAGGTGGTGGGTATTCAGGTGAGACCTTCTGAGACAGGAGGTATGAGTAGGAATTAGCTAGAATAAGGGTAGAAAGTAGTCTAAGTAGAATAAGTCTCTCACGAGAAGACAATTAACTTGGGAAGCGTTAAAAAAGGCGAGGGGATTACACTTGGTGAACAAAGAAGAGGCGTAAAGGGATGTGGGGCGGGAATAGTCGTTGAGGACCAGATTGTATGAGTCTCAGAATCTCATAGACCACACCAGTCAGGTCTCTGCTACGATAATGCTGCTTAACAAACAGCTCCTATGTCTTTGTGGCTTATGACATCAAACATTTATTTCCCACTCTGAGGTCTTCCGATTGGTTGCAGTCTAGCGGGGCTCGGCTGTGGCTCTGCAGGCCAGGGCTGGGCTCCTGGCTCTGGGTTGGGCTCAGGGCTCACATTTCTCTCATCCTGGGACCAAGAGCAGAGGAGGAACAGGTACCTGGGAAAGGCTTTTCCTATGGCTGAGGATAGACTTGAGAGGGCAATTGGAGACAATGCCTCTCAAGGCCAAGGTTTGGAACTGGCCCATATTACTTCTGTCCATACTCCAATGGTCAAAGCCAGTCGCAGGGCCCAAGTTGGGGGACTGGTCTGCTAAGAGGCATACGGGGTAGGATTCTGTCTCGGAGAGAAAAGTTGGTGGTACAATAATCCTGCCCGCCACCAACTGGAAACCTTTGTGCCTTCCTTTCATCCTTCTTGAATGCTTCTTCTCTAACACTTAAAAAAAAAATGCGTTTCCGTACACGTCTATGTACACAGAAACCTAGAGTTTTTGTGAATGTTTTAACACAAATGGTATCATGTTGCCCATGTTGTTCTGTGGCCGCCTTGAATTTTCTTTTTTCTTTTTTAAAGAGATTACTTATTTATTTTAGCGCCGAGGGGCAGAGGGAGAGGGAGGGAATCCCAAGCAGACTCCGTGCTGAGCGCCACCCTGAGATCATGACCTGAGTAGAAATCAAGAGTTGGATGCTTAACCGACTGAGCCACCCAGGTGCCCCCCGCTCCCGAATTTTATTTCTTTAACAAAGACTATCTTGAGCTCCAAGCCAACACTGGGAAGGTCACACCGTAATATTTCCGATGCTGGGGGTCTCCAAACCCTTCTTTGGCGTTGGTTAGAAAGCGTGAGTGTGGTCCCAGATAATAAGCTCTGTACGCCCACGATAATATTTCCAGTCCTGCGTGCATTTCCGGAACCCTGACACTCCCTGATCAAGAGATAAAGTCTGCGTCCCCTCCCCTTGAACCCAGAGGTGGTCGTTGGGACTGTGGCACCGTGTGACCCCTGAGGGTGAGCTGTGAAAGGGCCATTCAGCTCCCACCTGGATCTCTCTTGGGATGCTCAGCCTTGACACCCGGATGCCACGCTGTGAGGAAGCCCAGGCTACAGGCAGAGGCTCGTGTGCAGAGGACCCATGGCCCCTGGTCCTCAGCTTTGGCTAAGCTCTCAGCTAACCGCCAGCCCCAACTTGCCGGCCGTAAGAGCTGTGTCAGCCAGCCAGATGGGAGGTGCCCGCCTCAGTCCCCGGTGAACTCTGCGGTACAAAACAAGTCTTCCCCGCCCCCAGACCTGCAAACTACAGATTCAGGAGCTGAAGGAATGACTGTCATGTGTTTTGAGCCTCTGGATTTCGGTGTGGCTTATCACGCAGCAAGAGATGCTTAGAACCAGGATGCTTAGGCGGCTCAGTCGCTTAAGCATCTGCCTTCCTCTCAGGTCATGATCTCGGGGTCCTGGGATTGAGTCCCACATGGGGCTCCCTGCTCAGCAGGGAGCCTGCTTCCCCTTCTCTCCCCAACCCCCTGCTTGTGCTCTCTCTCTCTCTCTCTCAAATAAATAAATAAAATATTTAAAAAAAAAAAAAAAAAAGACCTGCCTAGAACCTCAACTTCCTGGAATCGGTTCCAGGTGGAAAAGGAAGCGGTGACAAGGGTGAGTCCCCATGCGTGAATTCAGAAGGTTTCCCTGGAGGAGGGGCCCGCGCCCCCACAGCCTAGGGCTGGGGACCCTGAGTGTGGAGCCGCAGTGACCCCAGCTGTGAACACTGTGGGGGAGGGGACCTAGCACGGCCAGCCTGACTTGAAAGTATGAGGAATAGGAGAGGCAGTCCCCAGGGAAAGCGATGGGTTTGGTTGTAAATGCGCAGCGTGTGAGGAGGTTCGGGGAAGGGCTACGGCTGGTGGAAAGAGCACGGGATGAGGAGGTGGGGGCCCCGGGTTCAGACCCCCGACTCTGACAAACCACCTGTGTGACTTCATATGTCACCGTGTTTCCTTGGGCCCTTGTGCTGGGGGTGCTGGATAAAATACAAGCATCCTGGAGTAAGAGCTGAATTTCAGATAAACAAATGAGTAATTTTTATTTTAAGTATGTCCCAAATATCCCAGGGGACACACTTACACTAAAAACTAGGCATTATTTATCTGAAATTCAACGCTAAGTTGGCAGCCAGTATTTTTATTTGGTAAATCCAACCACCCTACCCGGTGGCTACATTTATAAAACTGGGGGCTTAGCATGGCCTCCAAGGCAGCCACGCCTCGAGGCAGAGCCGGCCGTGGATCTGCACCCTACCTGAGCGTGAGCCCAGCTCGGCGCGGGCCAGCTCCCAGCCCCATCTGTAAAATGGGAATACTAATGGCCATTCCCTCCCAGGCGGGTCACAAGGGTTAAGTGAGATCGTGTGTGCAAAACGCTTAAGTGTCGGGCCCACAGCATGTGCAAAATCAAAGGGAGGTGATCTTATTACTCTTGCTGGTGCCCTAGTGCTACGGTTTGCAGGCGAGCGTTATCAGGCAAAAAGCATCTTTGGGAACTTCGTGCGGAAGGCTGCGGGCGTGTGCGCATGCGTACGAGGCACAGCTAGGTAAAGAAAGCAGGTTCCAGCCCCGCCCTCCAGGGCACCTCGTGTTCAGCCAGCAGCTGGAGAACGCATCCCACTACCCACTGTGTTCAACTCCCACAGTTAATAACATTGCAGAATGAGGGTTGCGGATACATTCTCCCTTCCTCGGCATCTTTGCGGGCAGGTTTTTAATTTTAAGCCGGAGAAAACCCATCAGGTATTTGAGGCTCCTGGGGGGCAGCTAATGCTTCCTGTCAAATGCTCACCCTGGGGCGCTTTGTTACCCTAACCCTCCCGAACTCGGAGTCAGCAGCAAATTGCAGGACAAAATTCTTATGCTGCAAGTTTATTGCATATTCATAGAATTTAGGCCATTAGGCGACATTAGGTTTTTTTTTTTTTTTTTTTTTTTAACTTTTTATTGAAGTGTAACCTACATTCAGAGAAGCGCACATATCCTCGGTGTACGCTTGATAAATTCTTACAAGCAGAAAGCACCCGCGGAGGAGTACCCAGGTCAGGACGTGGAACATCGTCAGCCCCCAAGGAACCGCCCCCGCTATGCCCTCTCCCCCGCACCGCTTCCCCCCAGGGGAGCTTTCCTGACTTTTACACGCGCAGCTTCGCCTATCTCTGAAGCTTACATAAATGGAATCAAACATATGTCCTCTTTTGGGTCTGGCCTCTTTTCCCCAACAGTAAGATGGTGAGATGTATCCACTTTGTTGCAAGTGGTTGCAGCTTTGGGTCCTCATTGTTGTTAGCGTGTACTTTTCCATCCCACCCGTGGCTGAGCTCCCGGTGGGTTCGCCTGGCTGTTGGCTTTCTAGAACGTGACGGGGAGTTGATGAGGCTGAATGGTCTTTCATAACATCATATCACCTGGGTGATTCAGTCGGTTGAGCCTCCGACTCTTGATTGCAGCTCCGGTCGTGATCTCGGGGTTGTGAGATCGAGCGTCGACTCCGTGCTGGTGCATGGAGCCTGTTTAAGATTCTCTCTCCCTCTCCTTCCCCCCATCCCTGCTCTCTCGCTCCCTCTCTCTCTCCAAAAGAAAAAAAAAAAAAAAGAAACCTGAGGCTGAACATACCAAAGAAACGGTTGTGGAAGAAATTAACAAAGTGGCAATGAGAAAGGGAAATTTTGATTTTAACCTTTGCGCTCCCTCTGTCTGAAGCTCCCCCTCGCTCTTCCTGGTGGAAACAGGTGCCTGAGGAGCAGACTGGACTGTGCCCACGAATCCCCTGGTGATCTTGTTCAGTTGTAGCTTCTGATTCGGGAGGTCATGGTGGAAGCTGAGATTCCGAACAAACTCCAGGTAGTGTGGCTGCGGCTGGTCCCATGACCACACTTTGAGTAGCAAGGGCCACTCATCCCAGGGATCGCTATGAGACCACTCACGGTCAGGCTGTCGGGGCATCCCCTGGCAGGCACGGGAGGGCTGGAGAAATGGGGGAAGACCTTCCGGCAGCAGGACAGTGGGATGAGAAAGCAGAGCAAAAGCTGGGCTCTGGAATCTAGAACAGTGATCACGCCCTGACTTAGGGTTACTAGTTGTGTGACCTTGGGCAGGATACCTAAGGCCCCCGAGCCTCAGTTTCCCCATTTGCGACATGGAATAATAGTGCCCACATGGCAGGGTGTCGTGGGGAATACCTGGTGGGAACCGGGCCCAGACCGGGCTGCTGATAAATGTTGGTTACCTTATTCCCGATGTGATCTCAAATAATTTAGGTGTGCGAGGCAAAAACACATACGATCATGCCAGTGTACGCATGTACACAAAGTTACGGTTTATATCAAGGAGTTTGCAGTCCAGTAATGGAGGCCAAAGCTGCGTTCTTCCAATAAATACAGTATTTGCCACAGGTGTGTGTGTGTAAGATATTGTGGGGAAACCGAGGACGGGGCAAGAATCTCTCTGGAGGGGACCACAGAAGGCCTTATGGAAGAAGGAAAAATGGGTTTTGAGGGGTGAGCAGAAGCCCGCCAGGCAGATAAGGCTAAGAGTAGGCCAGGGGAAAGGTGTGGCCATTCCGTTACGGGGGGGATCGCATGTGCAAAGGCACAGAGGCACAGAGGGGGCCCGATTGTACATGAACTGCTGCAGGGCTGGGAGAGCGGGCGGGGAACCTGACCCAGACGGTCTTCACTGCTACACCAACGGGCTGTTTCATGCCCCCAGCAAAACGGTAAGAAAGGCCATGTGTGAGTCCCCTGGTCTTTTCTGGGCCTTTCTTCCTCATTCAAGGAGACCCCATCCCTACATCCCTACCCCATTCCTACCCCATCCCTACTAGCTCTGCTGTGCCTAAAGTTCTGACAACTCTTCCTCGCCCCTGACGAGGCGTGTTCTTAGGGACCTATCTGAGATGTACCCTGGGACTCAACCAGGTGTCCCTGACCGGAAGGCAAGACTGGAGTTAGAAGTGGGGGGCCCACAGCATGGGTGGGCGCCTGCTTGCTTAGAGCACTTCCTGCAAGCTCCAGGGTGGGCTTGGGTGGGCTTGGGTGGGCCCCACCCACCCCAGCGGGAAGTTGCTGCCTATTGAGACACCCCAGGCCGGAGACCAGAATGTGACTCGCAGTGGCCCCACAGGGACCGGCGAGACGCAAGCGCTTCTGAGCCCAGGCAGAGCCGCGCTCCTTCTGCCCACTGGTCGCCTCGGCCAGTGAGTGTGCTGGCGCAAGCCGGGAGATTGAGGATGCTGTTGGGTTTGGCTCCTGCGGGTGGGCTTCGAGCCGAGGTTTTCTGTGCAGCCAGCCCTTGCCGCTGGTTACACTGCGACGCGCAAAGCCCAGTGGGCATTCAGGAAGGAGGACAGGCAAGGCCTCTGGACCCTGAGCCAGGGCCAAGCCAGCTCCCCCGGCCTGTCCTAGGTGCCTCCCAGGACAGGGGACCCAGGGCAGGGGAGGCGTGGCTGGACACCCTCTCCTCGGGGGCATTCATACCGTCTTGACTTCGAAGTAGCAGAAATCTTTTGCAAAACAATCGGCAACCCCCAACCCCACTTTCAGTCCAACCCTGCACTCTTCCAGAAAGCCGATGCCCATATAGGGCTGGGGGAGGCCATAGAGAGGCAGAGGTGGCAGGAATCCGGGTCAGCTGTCTCTTGGAGCCGCCTCAGGGGGACCAAAGCGATCCGTCCAGTGCTCTGTGCAGAAGAGAGGCAGGTTCGGTTTCTTGAGCCCAAGGGGGCCCCTGGTCCTGAAGGAGGGGGCGTCGGAGCTAGAGGAGGGCTGGGCGCTGGCTGCATGGCCGCGGGGCTGCTGGGCAGTGGGCGTGGGGGCCATTGTCTGTGCCCTTCCCAATGGCCACGGGGCCCCTTCCTTCCAGCCCCCCCTCCTTCTGCAGCACTCCGCTCCTCCCCCATCTTCCCCGGCCATTAGACGGGAAGCTGCTACATTAATGTCCCTTCTTCATTCTGAGCCGGCCGGTGCTATCACTGCCAGGTTTTTTCCCCCTCCTAATGATTTGTCCTGGCAGCAGAAATATTACAGCGATGATTTCATGTAGAATTTCATTTGCTGGGTTTTTTTTTTAATCCCTCGAAGAAGGGGCTGAGCGATTAATGGGTCTTTGCGAGATCAAAGCTCTACGTGGCAAAAAGCGAAGAATAATCGTAGCTAACATTGATTGGGGACTTCGCACGTTGCTGGGCACTGTCTCACCGTCACAGCACCTCCGGGAGGTAGGCACTGTCATCATTCCCGTGACTGACGCACAGAGGGACTGTGCCGTGGCCAGTAGTCGCGTAGCCTACGGTGGTGGCACCAGGATTGGAAACGGAGGTGGCTGTTCTCGGTCACCTGGCTGTGTCCCCTCATGAAGATGCAGGGAAAGCCAGGGACCAGAAGCCCCAGAAGCCTGACACGAGTAGCTCTGGGTGCCCGGCCCACCCCACGGGCAGTCAGGCCAAGTCCTAATCACCAGGAAGCCTGAGGGTTTCGAGTTCCGCCAGGCTGGCCGAGTGGGGACCGGGCACAATTAACGTCCTCCCGGGTGGTGTGGCATGGCTCGCGGGCCCCCCCCCCAGAAGCCCAGACCCCCTCCCTCACCCTTCCTGTGCCCGAGCAGATCGCATTGTGCCTCAGTGTCCTCATAGCCTTTCATGAGCTATAAGATTGGCTACCATTTGGTAAGCACGTGCTATGTACCAGGAACTCTCCAGAAAAATCTGTTTATTTTTCACGGCAACCCAGAAACGTACGTCTTATGAGTCTTAGACGCCAGAGCTCGCATGATTTTCCGTCTCGAGCTCACTTTCTATGCATGCCAGGCGCTTCTTGGGAATCTTCTCTTCGTGAGGGACCCTTGCGATGTCCTGGACCTCATCCCCATTTTACGCATAATGAAATAGGTTCAGAAAGGTTTTGTAGGTTGTTCAAGGTCACACAGCTCAGTGGTGTTAGGTCCGGTTTTCAAACCTGGATCTGTCTACCACCGAGCCCCCCCCCCCCTTTCTGTGATGTCATAGGTGCACAACGACGGTCACCTAAACGCAACCGTTTTCGACGGGAGGTCATCTGGCTCTTTGTGGTCTCCCAAAGAGCAGAGAAAAGGGAACGCTTTAGAGCCATTGTTGAGAGAAAGCAGGCAAGACACTTGGGATAACCTCCTGATTATGATAGTTCTAAGGCTCCAGAGCAAGAAGCCGGTCTGTGTCGCCTGTCCCGGGTGTGACCGCAGGGAAGGGAGGGGCCCCTGAGAGCAAGGCGTCATTACGCAGGATGAGCTCCTGCCTAAGTCAGTGAGAGAGGTTCTCCTCCATGTGCCCTCTCCTCCATAGGGGCGGAAGGCAGGTCTCACGAACATTCTAGGGCCTGGCATGGCAGGACCCTTTCAGCTCAGGGCGAGAAACGTGAGGCCAGAGGACCTGGATTGGGGAGAAGGCCTGGCAATTTGTTAGGGTTTCCCCGAGACTCCCTCACCCTTCTGGACCTAGATTTACATGGGAAGGAGCCTCCACTTCATCTCTCCCTCCCACACTCATGTCTACATGGCAGAGGGGAGTTTAGGGTGTGGGGCGGGGGGGAAGGAGGAGGAACAGGAAGACTGATCGTTCAGGAATCCCACTTGGCTTTTGTGGCTGCTGGTTCCACTTTACCGATTAATGTTTACCCAAATCGCCAGGCTCTGGTGGAAAGACCACTCAGCGCATTTTGGGGATTCATCCTGCAAAATGTGCCCAAGAACCTCTTGTCGCTTCTGGTTTCGGCCCCACCCTGCATGGGGCTCCGGGTCCTGCTGGGTGAGCCTTTTAAACTTGGATCTCCCCGCTCCCTAAACTCTCCATGCCGCCGGCCCCCAAGTCCCTAGGAGAATCTTCAGTCCTCGTGGCTTTATCTGCTGCTTCTCCGATACTGCTCCACGGCGAGGCCTCTGTGGCGGCAGCCAGTATAATTCGGTTCAGCAAATATTTACTGGGCCCGACCATCCCAGGCACCACTTGAGATCCGGGAGGCAAAAGTGGCCTGCATTCAGCAACCCAGGTCTGAAGCCCGAGCCTCCCGTTACTGGCTGAGCAGCTCTGGCCCAGGGAACTCGTGCTCCTTAATCGCGCCTACGGGGAGGCTGCCCTGGGTGCCCCTTCCCTGTGTGCTCGCTCAGGCAGCCCTTACCAGGCCCCCATTAGGTTGAGCTACTGCCCATTTTACAGATGACGAAACCGAGTTCTTGACACTTGGCCATTTATCCTAGACCCAGCTAGCCTGGCGGAGTTGAGATTCGCACTCCCGTGGGTTTGATTTCAACATCCGTATTTCTACAACATGCCTTGGACTCGCTTGGGCCAGCCGACGTCTCAGCGCCTCAGTTTCCCCAGATGTGAAACGGGAGCAATTCTCATTGTGAGAATTAAGTGAGGGCTTTGGAAAATGCCACCCGGTGTTGTGTTTTTATGGTTATGATTATGAAGTGGGGTGTCTCGGGGTCCCAGGAAACTGCTGTGCTTTGCGGCATGATAACTGATCGTATGACCTTATCGTAACCTCAGGAAAGTCCTTCCGGAGTAGGCACCTGTGACCTTTGCAGTGAGCGGGACTGGCAGGGCCCCTCTCCACTCTGGCGTCCTGCCAGGATCACACGGCAGAGGTGGGGCGCCCCGGAAGGCTGTTAGGACTCTCCCGGTGGCACTCAAGATCTGTCGATCGCGTTCACTTCTCAGCGTCTGCAGCATGTCAGCTCCGGGCCCTGGCACGGGAGCTGGCAAGGACCCTGGGAAGGTACCTGTGGAGGGTGGCGGGGCGGGGGGGGGGGTAGAAAGGGGAAGCAGCAAGGTCAGGAGGGCATGGGGAGGGAGGGAGGTCCAGGCACTGTCTTCTGAAAACCACTGGATCCGGAAGCTGATGATATAATCTGGGGGCTCCCCAAACTGGCCAAGGGCCCCAGGAAGCCCACCTGTAGCAAGTCAGGAGTCTGGCCCCGGAATCTGTTTATAAATGAGCTCCTAGGTTCCCGAAGCGCCCCTTGGGGCCGAGCCCCTCCCTTTGACAGAAGAGCACCTCCGGGAGGAGCAGGTACTCCTGCTGTCCTCAGCGACGGCGTGGGTCCCGGCCCCTTCCCCTGCCTCCATGCATCTGGTTGGCCAGTGTCCTCTGTGCTCACTGCCACCGCGGACCCCATAACAAACACACACGGGGCCCAGGCCTGGAAGATCTATTAGTGGCACTCCTGTCACCGCCCGCAGAGCGGGAGGAGAGGCAGCCAAATGCTGTGCTAATTATTCTAGCTTCCAGCAGGGTCTCGGAGGTCCCAGCCATGGTAAATCTTAACTTTCATGCTATGGTGCACCGGGATGCAATTTACTTCAAAGAGAGCATAAATCCCCACTGCGGCGTGTATCAGAGGAGTCTTACATAAAAGTGGCCCATGTGCTTCCCACCCTGGCTGCCTTCGCTGCCTCCACTCCCCTCCCTCCCTCCCTCTCTCCCTCCCTCCCTCCCTCTCTCCTTGTAAGTTTGAAAAAGGCAGCCCGCGCTTGGCTACACATCTCGCACGCAAAAACATTTATACACACGTCTGCTCCCAGCCTTATAAATCACCAGGCTTGGCGACTTGGCAGGGGGAGCACAGGCGAGCTCTATTTTTACCAGCACAGGCCGCAGACAGCCCCCGGGGCCCCTCCTTCCTTACGTGACACCTACTGGAGCCGGCTTCGCCCCGAAGCAGCTTTTCCGCTCTGGACCCATTTCTCTGGCTTTGGAAGCTGGTCACGGACCCCGGCCTGGTCCTTCCCTCCATGCCCGTCTCTCAGCAGCAACCCCCTCCTCCCAGGCCTCTGGGGAATTCCTCCAGGAACAAAGCCTCTCCCCCCAGGGGGCCCTGCCCCCGCGTCCCTGTCCCCAAGCGGGCTTGTCCCATTGGGGCAGGCCGGCATCGCTGACGTCATGGGGAACGTCCACACAGGCTAGCACGGCTCATTAGGGTGTCAAGGGATCATGGGAATCGGGGAGGGGGCTGCTACCCGTCTCCCCCCTCCCCGCCGGCCCCCAAAGCGAGGCCCCCTCCCCCTCCCTCCCACTCAACTCCCTGGTGGTGGTGGGGGGGGGTTGTCTAGTTGTGGCTCAAGCAATCACTTCCCCGTGAAAGACATCTGTTATCTCTGCTGACACACACACGGGACGGATGGCCCGTGTGGTCGATGCGCGGGCCTTGTGAATCCTGGCATTGTCATCCCGGCCCTGGCTGCGAGCCAGGGGGGGTGACAGGGGGTGTGGTGAGACAGAGGCCGGTCTGTCTCCTGTCCCCTGACCCCTCCCCTGGGGCCTCCTCCCCCAGACCTCTCTGGAGGCAGCCGTGTCAGGTCGAATGCTCCTAATGTCATCGTCGCGGACCCATTTGTGATTCCTCGAGGCGGCCATTCTCATGGCTTCTCTCCCCTTGCAGCTGCTGCTGGTAGCCGGGCGGGCAGCAGGCTGCTGTGACGGGGGTCCCGGCAGCCCCAGGGCGGAGGTGGGGGCTCTCTGTGGTCGGCAGAGGGGGAGCACGACCCACCCTCCTGGTGGGCCCAGAGCTGCCCAGAGGCCCAGGGCGCCTGGTGGAGCCGGCTGGATGGCCCCCTGCCCCATCGGTCACACATTGGTGACCCTGGGCGTGTCACGGGCCGTCTGAGCCTTAGTTCCCTCAGACCCAGAAAGGACAGGGCCTCAAGGGGGCTGGATTCCCTGGGCCAGAGGCTCCCTGCCAGCCCGGACTTGGGATCCCTCTCCCGTTAGCCATGTCAAAGCTCTATAAACGTCGGGCCCCAGGCAAGCTTCCAGGTGCGTCCTGGGGCCAGGAGTGGAAAACAAGCACCTCGGACCCATGTCTGGCCAAGAACTCGGGCCATCATCTCAGCTATGCTACGGCTTTCTATTCCAACATCTCCTTGCTCAGGATGGAAGCCGTGGGAAGGAGTCATCGCCTCGCCCAACCGGCATTCAGGCTTTGAGGGTGGGAACAGAAGACAGAAGTGAAATGGCTTCGTGCGTCCCACTAAGCAGAGTCCCCCAATGCCTGGCCCACAGAGAAGCCTGCTTCCTCCAGGCCGGCCTCCAGCCTCGCTCTCTCCCCACACTCAGCACAACGGCCGCCATATTATCTGCACCTGGAATGGGGCTGTCACGTGGCTCATCCTTTTCCATTGACTTGGGAAGAAAAATGTCAGGGAGAGGGTCTGGGAGATCTTCATGGACCCTCAGAAATGAGAAAAAAGAATCAGGTACCGAAGGAAGACAAACCGCCGTCGGGCGCCTCGCCTCCCCTCCCGTCCCCTCCCCTCTCCCACCCCTCCCCATCCCAAGCATGGCTCTAAGGCCGCTGACCCAGATGGAAAAAGGCTGCCCTGGTGTCCCAGCGGCACCCCTGGCTGAAGGTGGAGGTGGGGGCCGTCGGGAAATCAGCCCCCCCGGGGGGGGGGCGGTTGGAAACATGGCAGCAAATTCTTCGATACTTTTCCAACCCAGCCCTTTCCCTTGTACCTGGGTGGGCTTGTGACGGCTTCAACCCCAAAAGCACGCTACAAGAGTGATACTGTGTGCCTTCTAAGACTAGATCCCGAAAGGCCACGCGAGTTCTGTCATCTCGGCTGGAACACCTGCACTTGGCACTCCATGCCATTATGTGGGAGGGCTGAGTGCTGGCTGTCGTCAGGAGGAAACCCAGGCCCCGAAGAGAGGCTGCACACGGATGGGACGATCCGCAGTCCGGGCTGAGCCCAGCCTCTGAGTCATTTTAGCCCCAGCGAAAGAGCTTCGGGATGATTCTAGCCCCCAGCTCCTGGGTTCCCCCTTGGCCGTTCAGGTCTCCCCAAGTGAGACCCTAGACATGGTGGAGTAGAGTCAAGCCACCCCAGCTCTGCCCTGTCTGGATTTCTGACCCACTGAATCCAGGAGCGTATTAAAATGTGTGTTGTTTATACCACGAGGGTTGGGTAGTTTGTTAAATGGAAAGAGAGAACAGGAACAGCCTTCTCGGCCCGGGGTCCTGCCTGACGTCCAGCCTAATGCATGAAGACATGGACACGTGTTTTCCATAAAGGAAGCAGGAAGTTTTCTAGAAGCCCGAGAATGGCACTGGGTCAAAGGATCCGCTGTGTGGATGACACGCTTAGCCCCTGGGCTGCAGAATTATGCCCAGTCCCGGAGGCAGGCCTGGCGGTGTCACCTCCGGGTTCGCCTCTGTGTTTGAGTGAGACCCAGGAGTCCGTGACTTCCTTGGGGCCGTTCAAATCTCCTTTCATTTCCTGTATGGTCCCGGAGCTTTCTGGCTGTCGTTGGGAGAAAGGAAGCTCTTCTTCTCCCCCGGTTGGTAACTTGGGCCTAGGGAGGATAGTTCTCGGGCAGAAGGGGAAATGAGAGCTTGTGAACACACGAAGAGTGAGAGCAAGCACACATCTTTTTGTGGCTTATCTATCAAAGGACAGAGGACGAATTCCCACCGGGCCACCAGAAATGTCACCTGGCCCTGTGATGTACAGGCCTTAGCAGCTGCTCTCTAATTTCACGAAGAGGTGGCGGCGGCAGCCCTTGGCTGCCTGTAACCGGAATCAGCCTGCAGGGCTCTGCTTCCTCCAATTTGCAAGGATATCAGACCTACTTTCTCCACCCTTTGCAATCCTCAAAAGAGTGACCATGCATTCAATATTGAAGTGCATCGTGGGCATTTAAACAGTTGCTGGATTGAGGGGCGCCTGCGTGGCTCAGTTCGTTAAGCGTCTGGCTTCGGCTCATGTCGTGATCCCAGGGTCCCGGGATCGAGCCCCGCATCGTGCTCCCTGCTCAGCAGGAGGCCTGCTTCTCCCTCTCCCAATCCCCCTGCTTGTGTTCCCATTCTCGCTGTCTCCCTCTGTGTGTATCAAATAAATACAATCTTTAAAAACAAATAAACAGTTGCTGGATTGTATCATCACGCCCCAGGACGGTCTGGTTCAATTTTACATATAAAACTCAGTCGGTGACAAGTTCCCATTTGCTACCTGGTCCCTGACCATGGCACGCTTTGTGTTTGATCCCCAAGGTGCTCGGGAGCCCGGACTGATGAATCGTTTGCCACAGAGCAAAAGATCCCAACCCTGACTCGAAAACACAAATCTTCTTAAGTTTGTTTTGGCTCGCTGGCCATCGTAACTTGGCAGTTCTCATCTCTGAAGGGACACCTCTTGGCTAAGCGGTAAACCTGACCATGAGGAAGAACCCCATAAGCAACTAAAGTTTGATTAGTTGGGATCACGATTTAGAAATGAGACTCCGGAGAGGAGGAGAGGGACAATTCAACCTCCCGGAAGGACGGCAAGGTCTTACGGAGGAGGAGAAGCCTAAGTAAACAAGTTTCCGTCACAGTGGCGGGGGGTGGGGGGGGTGGGGGGGTGGGGGGGGTGGGGGGGCGGGCGGGCGGGGTTTGGGCTTGTAAATAACCGATGTCCTTCTGGTACCCATCCACCTGTGTTCCAGCTGTCTGCTGGGGCAAGTGACATCACGGTGACCAGAAACCACCTCCCCTTTGTCTGGAGCAGTTATGATGTCATTCTCTCTGGCAGAGAAACAGGATGTTGGCAGCTGGGACTCCTCTGGGTCCTCCTGAAGTGATAATTGCCTTAGATTTTGTTATAAAGTGCAGCTGCTAATTATCTTGTTAAATCACAGCCATATACTTTTTGGATTTTTTTTTTTTCCTTTGCAATCCATTTAAACAGTCTGGGAGATTAAATAGAGCCACATACCCTAAACAAAAACAAAAACACAACCCAGACGCACACACACAAATCTCTGCTTCTTTCAGACACCGTAAAAATAATTTAAAAAAAAAAAAAGGAAAAGGGCGCAGATAGTACATAATTAGATTGCTTCCATTAAAAAGTCATCATTTCAACATCCTCATATAAATATCTGCATCCCATTGCATATTTTAAGCTATTGCATAATAAGCCCCCAAGTGAAAAACAGCAAAACTCATTTCCTGACCACAAAAGGAGAAAGGAGTCACTATGTGCTCGGAGTTCCAAGGAGAACTGGATTACATTCCTCCCACACAGGCTGGAGGGAGATGGAGTTCAGTGCTCCGGGGGAGAGAATTATGACAACACTTAACTGCTGTGACCCACTCCGCTCTGTGCCGCTTCGTGCCTCTCCATGCCATTGGCTATTAGGTGTGCGCAGCTCCCACTGTGGTCAGAGGGAGTAAGAGGAGGCCCGGGCACCCTCCGTTTGTAAACCTTGCCCTGAGTTCCAGCATCAACAGGTGAAGGAACATCAGGCGCGGCCTGAGCATCTCTGTCATTTCTCTTGATTGGCCATTTCAGGCTTCTGATCTGTGTGGATTCTTCTAGAAGTTTGCCAAGTGGGGCCAGAGGAAGAAGCCAGGTGTGGGCACCATCTTCATATGTATCCATGCCAAAGGCACCTACCATCATCTTCCTTCTCCTTTGCCCTTGTGAGGGGTGCCCGGCTTGTCCCCTATTCTCTGGTGCTGCAAAGCAGCTATGATGGACAGCCTCAGTCAAGCCCTGTCATGGGCCATACAAGAGTTTCTCCGGGATGAAGACCGGGGGATTTTTACGTCATTCATAAGGTTTGCACAGATTTCACTCCTCTAAGCATCACCGGATACTCCTCCAGAATGGCAGTATCACCTTGCAGTCCCACCAGCCGTGCACGAGGGTCCCCATTTCCCCACATCTTCTACAGCACTGGGTTTTATTCACCTTTGTAATTTTTGCCAATGTCTTAGGTGTGAGAGGATGCTGTTGGACTTTGCATTTCTCTAATAACTCACAAGGGTTGATTATCTCTTTGTCTTCATTTGGGATTCCCTATCAATGAATTGTCTACTTGCATTATTGGGCCTCCCCCTCTCCCCCACTGCTTTTCCCTGTTTTATTTTTTTAAAATAATCCTCTAAGAGTTTCTTATCTGTTTTGGTAACAGCGAACACAGACAAATAGCTTAAAGAAGACCACACACGAAGGTGACTTATGACAATCTGTAACTTGATTACTGTTTATGTTTTCCCCTTAAAAGTCTGGTTCAGTTCTTACTTTTCACACTAAAAAAAAAAATAAATAAATTCAAGCAGAATGGTTTTGGTTTTGGAGCACATGATCAACGACAACAACAAAAAAGTGACTTTCGGTTCCTTGTCTACTTTTGTCAGAGATGGGAGGAGCAGGAAGAGAAGCTGAAGGATGGAAAGCTAGATTAAAAGGACAGAAAGAAAAAGCAGAAAAGTCTAGAAGAGGAATCCAGAAAGGGAAAGAGATGATGATTAGGGAAGGAGCCAGACAGAGACAGCAAGAGGGAGGAGTAGAAATGAAAAGGAGGGGGAAGGGTGGGAGGAGAGAGGGGAAAACGTAGAAAACGACAAAATAAAAGAGTTGCACAAAGATGGACATCCAGAGAGAAAACTTTGAGTGGATTTTGAGCCTGTTCGGATCTCCTCTGGCGTGCCAACTTATCTCACCGTCTCCTTGACCTTGGATTCCCTCTACATCTTCTCTCTAATGTGCTCTGGTGCAATGAATTCAGAGGAACCCGTTTCTCACCCAGGAGGTGTTGCCGGCTGGATCTGACCCGGTCGACACAATGTTCAGGGCTCTGACGCCACCGTTTCCGCTTCCTTCTGTCTCCTGTCTAGTGCTTTCCCAGGTCTGGCCTGTGTGTTAGTCTCCAGCGGCTGTCGTAAAGGATCTCACTCCCTAACCAGACTTCGAACTTCCCGCGGGCAGAGTCCACCCCTTGGCTGTTCGCCCTCCCTCTCCCCGGGGCTTGCGCCGCAGCCCGCCATCCACGTCCATGGACACTTGCACAGCAGATGAGTCAAGGCATCCTGCCATCAGTCTTCTCAGTGCATGTCACGCTGTGCGGACCCGCCAGCAGCCAACCTCTCAACTTCTCCCGGATGTTTCTCCTGCAATGGCTTTGCAGAGCACGAAGCCCCATTGTCTCACCGTACCCATATCGAGTCTGCGGAATGCCGGTGGGAAGGCAACTGGTGCAGATTCCGTGTTTCGTGTGGACGCGTTTCAAACCTAACAAATGATCCGGCCGAGGGAGAGTGTGGTCCCCGCGAGCAGGCGTGGCGCGTGTTTGGAAGGCAGTCCACATTCCAGCAGAGCATTTGTTCTGGGCTACGTCACGGGTACCTGTGCCAAGGGAAATAAGGCAATTTTATGCTTTTGATAAGACGTGCACAGGATGCCTGCCGGGAGGGTCTCGAGGCTTGGTGGAACCTTGGCCAAGGATGGAAGCCCTGGAAAAGCACAGGACGTTTCCCCGGTGTTTGTTGAGTGGCACGGGCAGGGAGCGCTTGTGTTTCTCCCAAAGTGTGGGATCACACGTCATCACGGTCGCACATTCTAGAAACTGGGGCGGGGGGGTCGTGAGGGGGAACTCCATAGAGCTCACAGCAGTGGCCCCTGACACTTCCTAAATCAAGTTGCTTTCTCACGTGAGTCCAACAATGTATCACAATCGTCAGGCTGGCCTCTTTAATGAGCACTGCGTGGTAGCCGAGACATTTAACGGTAGGCAACACTACTTCTGGCCAGTCCTCATAGGATGCCTTTTCTGGCTTTTTTTTTTTTTTTTTAAGACTTTATTTGTTTGACAGAGAGAGACACAGAGAGAGAGGGAACACAAGCAGGGTGAGTGAGAGAGGGAGAAGCAGGCTTCCCGCCGAGCAGGGAGCCCGATGCGGGACTCGATCCCAGGACCCCCCGATCATGACCTGAGCCAAAGGCAGAGGCTTAACCGACCGAGCCATCCAGGCGCCCCGGATCAGGAAAGTTTAATAGTTCAGTTCTTCTCCCCTTTGCTTCCCCCACCACCCCCATTTTGGATTTCTTTCTTTTTTTTTTTTTTTCCAGCAGAGTTGAAATGACACTCAACTACAGGGACAGGATTTTTGTGTCAGGAGGGGCATGAAGGAAGGGAGTGAAAACGCCATCCGTTCGCCAATCACTAAGTGTCAGTAGGGTCTTGTCTTGTCCCCAGTACCGCCGGGTAGGGGTCGGTGTCATCTAAGATGTGCCTTCTGTGCTCCGAGATCTGATAGTCTAGGAGGGAAGGTGGAACAGAAGGCAAGGCAGAACCCTATAGTATCTGTTTCAGAACATCTAGACCCGCGGCTGTGGGAGCTGACTTGGGCACAGAGGGGTAAGGAAGGCCTCCTGCAGGAGCTGTGAGGTGTGCAGGCGGGGTTTGCTGCAAGGGTTGAAACGGGTCGGGGGTGAGTGGAGCTATTATCTGACAGAGAAGCATCGCCGTAGGGCGGAACCGAATGCATTTGCAAAGTCCGCCCGACTACCCGTGTCCACATCACTTGACTACCGAGTCCTGCCCACCCCCCAAACCTACTGTGGTCGATTGTTTGCAAACACGGCTGCCACAAACCCTTCCACCTCCCAGGTCCCTGTGCAAAGTGACTTTGCTCCTCCTTCCGTCCAGGCGTAGAGTTTGGGGCGCCTGGGTGGCTCAGTGGGTTAAAGCCTCTGCCTTCGGTTCTGGGTCCTGGGATCGAGCCCCGCATCGGGCTCTCTGCTCGGCGGGGAGCCTGCTTCCCCCTCTCTCTCTGCCGACTGGTGATCTCTCTCTCTGTGTCAAATAAATAAATAAAGTCTTAAAAAAAAAAAAAAAGACATAGAGTTTATTTCCCCTGGGGATTTGCTTTGCCCAAAGAAGGCGGTGGAAATGACCCTGGGTGACTTCTGACACTAGAGCAGGCAGCTGGAGCCTTGCCCCTCTCTGGGCCCCCTGAGACCACCATGATGTGAAGAATCCCAGTGTGGCCAACTGGAGGGTAAGAGGCCATGCGGAGAGGAACAGGGGCCTTCCAGCCAACAGCCGGCACCAAGTACTAGACGTGTGAATGAGGTCACTTTGGACCCTTCAATCCGAGTGGCCCCATTATGGGGCAGCAGCAACATGAATGAATGAGCCCCCGTGAGACCAGCAGATGAACCATGGGAGATACTAAATTGTTGTTTCAAGCTGCGAAGTTCTGGGGTGCTTTGTTACACAGCAGATCTAACAGAATCAAAACCTTTCGGAGGGCCTAGCATCCCTTCCCTCTTTGTCCTGAAATAACATGCTGATTTCATTCAGAGAACAGTCCTTCCTCTACTCTAAGTGGTCTCTGTGAGGCTGACAGTCATTGTGTCCCCAGGCTGCCATCCTCCTAACCAGTCACCTGGAACATTCTATTATAGAGTCATAGTAATTGGTTCAGGGATGCTCCGATGGAGTAAACTGGGCCAATTGGCAGCTTCCCTGAGATTTGTTACGTGAATGCTAGAGGAGACTTTCTTGTCCACTGGGATCTCAAGCTTTAAAGACCACCAAATCCCCAGGCCAACAAGTCCAACTTGCCACTACACACAAAACCAGGACAGAAAGCTGGAGAGAGAGGGACAGAACCCTGACAACATCATTTGAACCTTTGGAAACAGTCAAACTGGAATTCGGTGAAATCCTAGACTTCTTAGTTAGGAGGCAAAAGGTAATTTGAGTTGGGTTTTGGCCTCTCACCTAATAAATATGGTAGCCACACCCACTTCCCCGGAGGAGTTATTAGTGCTTGTGTAACCCATATTCTTCTTCTTTCTTGGCCTTGGCGCTCGTGGCAGATCGCATTCTGGCTCCCAATTCATTACTCCGTCCTGTTAATAGCATCATACGACCACACCAACGGGACTTGGCAGGCCCTCCCATTAGAGTAGGCCGAGTTTACTGCCCTGGGCCATTCATGGTGCTTTGCTGTGACTTGTTTTGGCCAATGGGAACTAGCGGAAGTGATGTGAACAGAGGCTTAAATATGCTCATGTGGTTTGCACTGGCTTCTTACTCTCCTGCTGGCTCTTGGGAGAACATGGCTGGTAGCTGCTGGTCTCAAAAGGCAGAGTCAGGTGGAGCAGTGCTGAAACCAACCTGCCTCCAGGAGCCAAGTTCAGCTGAGGAAAAATGAGTTACTATTACTGGAAGCTAGCCAGAATTGGGGATTGTTTGTTATACAGCAGTATTGGGGGAGACCTGACTGATACAAAGCACGAGCCAGGGGAGCCAACCATATTACTAGATTTCCTGCTTCCCTCCCCCCTTTCCTCAGACCTCTGTTTTCCCATAACACTTGGTACGGGTGTCTCTTCTTGAACTCATCTAGGTGTATGGCTTCAGTTGTGTCTCTGTCTAGGTCTCCAGATAGCCCAAGAGACCCCCAAGGGCCTGGCACGGTGCCCAGCCCCTACAGATGCTTACATGGGCTCAATCGACGACCGACTGACGAGTGGAATGTGTGTCTCAGTTGCTCCTTTCGCTTGTCAATGAGGTGGGGGTTGGGGTCACCCCCCCCCCGCAACATCTTTATTAACTTCCACATAAAGGCCAACCTTGAAGCAAAATAGTAGTGAGCCCTGATACTCAATTCGGAACATAAATTGTGATGCCGTGTTTTACCCTCTTGGGCAAGTTACTTAACCCTTCTCGAATATCAGTTTCGTTGCCTGTAAGTTAGCTCTACCTCCCAGGAATGTAGTGAGGACTAAAGAACAATCAACAATAACAAAGAATAATAGTAATAGCGAACACCCACAGCTCTTATTATGCGCCAGGCGCCTTATGCACGTTCTCTTTTCACTCAGGCAACCGTTCTATGAGGTAGGAATCTTGTTCTAGTTTTACCAAGGAGGGAACGGGGGTCACAGAGAGGCTGAGCAACCCAACCAAAGTTACACAGCTGTTAAGTAGTGGTGTTGGGATCTGGAGACCCAGGCAGTCGGACTCCCGTCTTTGTTCACAAACCCTGAACGTACAAGTACCTCGTGGGGCAATAACAGATTTCTCAGGAACAAGACCCGTGCGCCGGCCCCTAAAGGCTATTTTCAAATATCCCAATGTAATATCACAAAGGTTTAATCAAGTCATATCTGTGTGATGAAAAACATGGGCTTGAAAAATGGTGCCTGTGATGTATCCGGCTGTCGTAATGATGGAGCTGAATCTGCCGCACAGCCGATCCGATTGTCTCTAGAAATCATCACTCATGAAGGCACCAGGAGAAAAATGAATCGACCCAGAGGCCACATGGAGAGGCAGCTCCCGGGTGAGCCACTCTAGGACAGAGCAGAACTGGGCTCCAGGCCGCCGGGGAAGCCAAAGAGAATTATATTTAACATGAAACATAAACACCGTCTCAAAGGCGGACAGTGCGGAAAAATATAAATTTGATCGTCTGGTGAGTCAGAAATCCAGTGGCCTTCGAATCCACAGCCACACACTTTGAACTCCGTAGCACCGCAGACGATGAAACAGAGTTCTTCATTAAAGAATGCTTTGGAAGAGTAGGGAAATGGTCACGGTCCTGCATCCGGGCTGGGGCGGCCAGCGAACAGAGGGCAGTCACACGGGAGCAGAGAGCCGCGGGGGTTCGTGTCTGTGGACGTGGCCGCGTGACGCACTCTGGGCCTTCGAAACACAGCCGCCAACCTATCACACGAGTCATCCTGCGCGGGGAGGCCGCCTGTCGGGCAGAGCCTCAGATGATCAAGCCTCGGCTCCGGCTACTCGAATTTCCCCTTCTTCCCAGGTCTTCAGAGTTTTCCAGAAGCGTCATAGGGATGCGTGGATTGGGTAGGAAGCAAGGGCGGCCCTCCTCCAGCCAGCCATTCGTTGGGTCCTGGGCCCAAATGTCCAGGGGCAGCTGGTCCCCCCGCTGCTCAGCCCACCCTAGAGAGAAGCTTCTGGAAGGTGTAGGCTCCGCTGCAGCCTGCCGAATCACTGCCTCTGGGGGGCTACTTGGTCTGTGTTGGGGGGTTGGCAAAGGACGTGGCTTTGTCTCCATCTCTCCCGGGGGCTGCCGCACAGGCGGGTCGGAAAGAGTCACCTTTGCAGTCTGGGGAGAGGGAGGCAGGGAGTCAGGCCGCCTGGTCCTTTTCAGCCTCATCCAGAGAGCTCAAGACCGGCGTGGGAGCTCACGTTGCACCGTTAAGCCCATCAGTCAGTGGACATTAATTGAACATATGCCATGAATTAGTTACCATAACGTGCAATGTCGGCATTTCTTACATAGATTTTTAACCTTTTTTTTTTTTTTTTTTTTTACCCCCCTTGCCTGTCCCCACGGCTTCGGTGTGCTTTCTCCAGCCAGCACCGGGGGCTCGTTTGCCGGAGCCATGCTGCGTGCCCATCGCCCCTGCTCCCCCAGACCCAGAGCCTACCTTAACCAAAGCCTGGCAACAAGGGAGCGTGCGGGCCTGGCTCCGTCGCCCTCCGGCCACTCCGAGGGGTGCCTCACGCCCCAGAGACCCCTGCAGGAGCAGGCTGACCTATTCTCGGCCGGGAGCCCTGTCGGAAGTCACACCGCACTGGGCGTCTCCCTTCCCTGTCTTGCATTCCCCGCTGCCTTTCAGTCTGACCTCCCCTGGGAAGGCGGGCCCTTCATCAGTAGCTTGCTCGTGACTCCTCGTCTCAGAAAGTGCTTCTGGGGGACCTAGGTCTGCACCACTCTCCCTTCTGGCCAAGAAAGATGGGGCAAGGTCCCTGCCTCCATGATGGCCTCGTGCCTGGACTCGTTTTTGGGCCAGACAGCGGATGCCAAAGTGGGCGTGATGGTGAGGTGGCCCACCAGCCGGGTGACAAGGACTGCTCGGTGCTCCTGGTGGAAGTTGCGTTCGTCTCCCGCTTTAATTCGTTCCATTTCTGCGCCCGCTTCGTCACGAAGATCATGGCACGACGTGGCGGAGAAGAAAACGCAACCGTGTGAACCCAGCTGCGGAATGAGCGTGCCGTATGTTCCCACTGACAGGCGACAGAGGCCGAAAAGTTTGAACAGCAGCGGTGGCCGGCCTGGTGGGGGACCCAGCGAGCAGGGTGACGAAGGCACCTTCAAGGTCCTCTCCGTTCCTAAGGGGCCCCGCCTCTCCGGCTTTCCCCACCAGCTTTGTCTTTTTGCCCCTTCATCATTTCTGCGGCTTTGCTTTGGGCCTTCTCCAAGTTCCACAGACCTGGCATTAATTGTAAGGCCCAATATTCCTATAATTGCAGGGTAAGTATTTTTGTGCGGATCACAAGCCTGACCTCCTTTGTTATTTAGTTTGAGCTGGATTCTCCGTGGACAGAGGGAGAGGCAAGAAATGAGTAAATATTTAATTCAGGAGAAGCCTGCGGCTTGAAAATGTTTTCCCATTTGCTCAGGCCTGGCCCACAGATGGAAGCTGCTCTCGGTGCAGCTCCGGGGTGCGCCCTGCGAGGAAGGCCCGGCCTTGCCCCAGAACTCGGTGCTCCTCCCGGCAGCGCCGCAGAGAGGCCTTGGAGCGCTTGGGCCTGTGGGAGCCCAGGAAATGACTGCACAGCAAATCGGAATCAATGAACTGACATCTGCAGGCCACACGAGCCATGCTGCTATCAGTAGTTCCCGAAAATTCCATTTGCCGGGGGAGTCCTGGGCCAGGGAGGAGGCGGCCTCCTCGGGATGGGGCAGGGGCTGGGGTTGAGGACTGAGGTGGGAGAGGGGGGCAGAGATGCTGTTTTCTAAAATCACGTGGTTCACCTGGCCCTCAGTTATAACACGCTCGTGCCAATGGACATCTTAGCATTTAGGCTCCAGAAAATAGAAATGAACAGAGATAGAGAGACCAATATATAACCAAAGGTATGAATGAATACAATGAATACTGTTGCAATTTACAGATTGTGTGAGCACAGTAAGTTCCCTGATGTCAGAGAACTTGTTTTAAATGACTTCTGTTAGTTTCCAGATAGGGAAGGAAGCTTGGAAACATTATTAAATGATAGCAATGACGATAAAGATATTTGAGTGCTTACAATATATGAAGTGATTTAAAGAATTTTATGTGAAGTCCTTATTCAATAGGATTATTTCCAAGCAAAAATGCCTGTATTCTCTATAGATTTATACCTGCACAAATTCAAAGAAGTGAAGATTTATCCTTCTGTCCTCCATCCGTCTGTCCATCCATCTATCCATCCATGCATTTAACCAACCTTCCATCCATCCATCCATTTATCCATGTAAAATGGGCCCAACTCCGAGCAAACCACAGGAGATGCACAAAAGGGTAAGACGTTCTTGCGCTCACAGCGTTCAGGGTCTAATGGAACAACTTTGAATTATGCCTTCAATTCAAACCCGAGTAAACTGTGGTTGCATACAGGAATTAAGTGCTTAAACTTAACCCAGGGCTGCAGGAAAGAAGATCTCAGAGGAGAGACAACTGCAGGCAAGAAGCTCCACCCTTGTGCCTGATTTCCTCTCCCCGAATTTCTACCTTTTTTCCAGCGACGTTATGTGTTTCCATAATGGTGCCCAGACCCCAAGAATTCACCATTCCTCTTTCTCTCCAGCCCTGCTCTGGACACAGACCTTTCTCTTTCCCCACTGGCCATGTGGGCAGACTGCCACAAAGGCTAAGGAAGTAAAAGAAATAGCCTAAAATATAAATGCTTCAAAAGGCATAAAACTATCTGCTTCTAAAGTAAGAATTCCATATCTCAAGAATTCCAGTAAGATTCTCTGAGCTTCTCAATACACAGCATCTCTTTATTCCGAGGTCATATCACTCTAGGTGCTTTCCGCATGGTTGCTGCCTACAGGTGAGCCACGTGCCTTCCTTCCCTTCCAGCTCCTGGTTTGCTTGTCCTCGCAGTCTCCTCGCTTAGTCACATGCATCAGTGAGCTCTTGCTGTGTAAGAAGGAGGCATGCAATCTCAGTGACACGATCATCAGCGTTTATTTCTCTTCCATTTGTGAGTTGGCTGGGGTCACTCTGTTCATCTAGACTACATCAGCTGGGCTGAACTTTAAGCTACAAATTGGGTCCAGATTTACTCTACATGTTTCTTGGAAACATGTTTCATGGGCCTTGGAAGATCGAGGAGCATGTTCTTCCACTGGCAAGAGCAGAGGCAAGAAAGCAAGCAGAAACAAGTGAGGCATCCGAAGGTCTAAGCTCAGAAGGACACAGCGTTATTTCCGGCTAGAAACCTTTGACCGACCCAAGTCATGTGGCCGATCCCAAGTTCAAGTTAGAGGAAGTAGAATGAACTGCGAATTTACAAGACAAAGGCTGAGGATTCAGGGGAAGGGGATGAACTGGTTCCAACAATCTAGTTGACCACAAGGGGAAATCGACAACTTCCAAAGTGTTCCCTGAAACTAATAAAGCACTCTATGTTAACTAACTTGAATTTAAATAAAAAAAGAAAGAAATTTTCCGAAGTGAATGCACAGTATAGATTTTTCTAATCCTCACAACAACTCTAAGGACAGGTGATTTAGTGGGTCCTGTTTTACTTTATTATGATTATTTTTTTATTGTTCAATTTTATAGACGTATAATGGGCATACAAGACTGTAAGATATTTCAAGGGCACAGTATGATGATTTGATAGAAACATTGTGAAAGGGTTCTCCCCATCGAGTTAATTAATGAGTATGTCCAACTTTAAAGGCAACCACTGAGGTGGAAAGTAACTAAGCCACTTGGCCCAAGTCCCCCAGCCCATGTGCATGGCTGCGTGGCCGTCTTTCCTCCATCCAGCATCACGATCTAGGAGTAAAACCCTTATCCATGAAGCCTCATTCCAGAACATTCTGGAATATTTTCCCATTTCAGATGGCTTCATCCCCATGGGCATTTCCGATTTTCAGCCTGGGAGCAGACTGGCTTCTGATCTCACTTGCATACTTGAGCTGATTAACATCCGCCGAACCCAAAGCGAGCTTGGCCAGCCAGGGCTCGGTTGTTTTGCTTTATTCTCTCTTGTAGAATTTCGTGTAGCTCCCCCAAGAGGAATGGTTTGCAAAGCTCCAACATTATTATCCATAATGTATAAAGCCCTCAAACATATATTGATTGACATTAATACAACATGTAGTAAAATGGAGGGTCATTCTCTCACATGGGTAGAAATGTTCTGGGTATAAATTACCTTTATAACTATCAGGCGGCAAATGCCCGTTAACATTACGGTGGCCTTTCATCAGCCTGCAGGCTACGTAGCTTGGAGTCTTCATTTCTGTTTGCGGCCCTTTTGTTTTATCTACACTTTTTGTATAAAACATTGCCTTTTAAGTTGATTTTTACTTGTTTATTAGTGAAGGGAAAACAGCTTTTAGCCCTGGCTTCAGATTGTCCATGAGCGGTTGTATTGTTACTTAGGAGAAGTAGTGCCCCTTCCTTTGAAAATACTGGTCTCTATTTTCGTCATACTATACATGCGTGTATTTTAAGTGGTGAAATGCCTGTACAAGATCCTTAATTTAATCATATCCGTAGAGTCCTTTCTGCCAGATGAGGTAACATTCACAGGTTTGTAGACGACACCTGGGACATTTGGGGTGGGGCTGTAATGTAGCCTACGGCAGACATTAGCAAATGTGATGCAGTTTGAAACTTGACACCAGGATGTGAGTGAGTGTGAGCGATCTTGCTGGTGAGGCCACACGGAAGAAAACAGAGACTTCCCAGCCAACAGCCTGGCAACCGCCAGACTTGTGAGTGGCGCCATCTTGGACCATCCCAGCCTCAACTAAGCTACCAGAGGACTGCACCTGCGTAAGCGACCATAGGCAAGACCAATGGAATCACCCAGATGCGCCCAGCCCAAGCTGTTGATCCACAGAGTTGTGACCAATTAAGTGGTGGTTGTTTTAAGCCACAAACTTTTCGAGTGATTTGTTACACAGCAATAGATAACTATGACATTTAACCCCTAAATCGCTGCTGGCTGTCTAAATCTCCTCTTAGCATAATCAAGCACATAAAATATTCCATCAATTCTGTCTTCTAAGAGACAGCACTTTTGGAATCTTCTGTCTTCCACTAGCCTGGACTGTTTTTTCCCTGTACTCTTGGTTTACAACTGCCTTCCTGAATTTCTCTTTACCATCATGCCGGGATCCTTTCTTTTCCCCTCTATAGTAGATTTCCTATTTCCTCTGTCTTTTTCTTGGTTTACTCCTTTGTTTGGTGGAACACATCCTCCATTAGCTTCCTGAGAAAGGGTGTACAGAACACACGTTTTTAAGGATCTTCATGGTTGCAAATGTCTTTGTACTTTTCTCATGTTTAGTTTTCATATTTTTTTTTCTGAGTATAGGATCTGAGTAGGAAATCATTTACTCTTACCATTTGGAAGGTATTTCTCTATCATCTTTTAGCGTCCAGTTGCTGCTGAGAACTCCTGTATAATTCTGATCCCTCAATTTTTAATGTAATCCAGGTTTTTTCTCTTTGGAAGCCTTTAGGGTCTTCTCTTTGTTCTAAGTTCTAAAGGTTAACAATGGTGTATGCCTTTGTGTAGATTCATTTCCATTGGGTTGGACACTTAAGAGCCCCTTTCTATCTAGAAATTTATATTTCTCGGTTCTAAGAAATTTTCCTGAATTATTTTCTTTGAAGATATCATCCCCTTCATTTTCGTTTGTCTTTTTCTAGGAAGGCTATTGTTCAGATGCTGGACCTCCTGGGCCAGTCCTTTAGCTTTCTTAAGGCTTCTCTCCTAATTTCCATCTCTTTGTCTTTTTTGCGCTGCCTTTGGGAAACTTTTCTCATTCATCTTCCAACAGTCCTATTGACTTTTTAATTTCTTCTATAGGATTTTTAATGCTCAAGAGCTCTTTTGTTTTGTTTTTGGGTTTTCCAAATATTCCTGTTTAATACCATCCTGGTTTCGCTTCAGGGATACAAAATGATATGGCAGCTAGCGTGCAGACTGAATCAGATGGCTTGGGTTTGGATCCAACCTACTCATTGTATAAACTTAGGCAACTTCCTTAATCTCTTTGGGCCTCATTTCTCTCATCTTTAAAATGGGAATAATAATTATACCTACGTTACAGGGCTATTGCAAGGATTAAATGAGTTCATTAATGTGAAGAGGTTAGAATAGTTTCTGTATACAGCAAACACTCAATAAATTTTAGCTGTTATCACCATATTATTTCTCTGACAATATTTGCAATGTTTTTTTTTTTTTAACTCCCCCCCCACCCCCACAATGCATAGTGTTTTTTTTCTGCCAAGGTTTTTACTGTTTGGCTCTTTCAAGTTAGAAACCTCCTGCTAGTGTCTTCTGACCCTTGGCTATTGGTTTATGTTTAAGAGTAGGTCTCAGACCTTTCTTCTTGAGCTGGCCACAATCCTCAGAGTAAGACCCTCTAGTTTCCTAACCTAGGTGGGTGGATGAGTCTGCCTGCCATCATTCTGAAAGCTAGTGAGGAAGAGAACGGTTATCCCTGATATTCAGAACATTGACTTGACTTAACCCCTTTTCCAGATGGTATCAGACCTTCAGCTCAACTCTACCTGGTAACCCCTTGCCGAGAGGTCTTCATTTCTATGTTCCCATCCCATGGGAACACTGGGACCCAGGTCTGTAGAAAGCTGAGGGGGGACCCTGGAGTGGTCTTCTGAACAGACTTTCCAACCCATTCTGTCTTCAGCTTCATTCTTACCTCTACTTCTAGAGCCATCTACTATCACCCATTTCTGGATATTTGGGCAAATTTATGGTGCCCTTGAGTTTCTAGGCTCTCCCTCACCCCAGTGCTTGCTTGGTATTTACTTTCTCGAGTCTGCTAAGTTAGTTACTATGCATTCACCTGCTTCTAAAATGTGTTGCCTTGACACCTCTCCTATTTTTTCTGCCTCTGCGGGTTTGTCTTTTAAAAATTCATTTTCTGATGTTTAGTGATGCTTCAAAGGAAGAAGGCAAACGTGTGTGTTCAGTCCACCCTCTTTCAACAGAGGTCTCCACTGAATTTAGATTTTAGATGCAAACGTCGGTAAGAAATTCTACCGTGAATCCCTTTGGTCAGTTTGGTCCTTTGTGTAGCTATCTTACCTCCATTAGATAGTAAACCCAGTTTATTCTCTAAGATAATCACTGCCATCCCAAAGTAGTACATTGCTGATGATCTCCAACATACTCATGTAGAAGTTAATGGAAGGAAGAAAGGAATGAAAGATGGAAGGAAGGAAGGAAAGAAGGAAGGAAGGAAGGAAGGAAGGAAGGAAGGCAGGCTGTAGGATCCCAAAGTGGGAAAAATTATGCCAGATAAATAGGAGAAACGGTGATCACTTGATGAATTAGTTGGGCCTCGAGCAGTGCACTGATGCCTTACTTCTCACAACTCTGAGCGGCTAGCACATTAGGAGAGTCAGCTCTCCCACCAAATCCCACTTTCACCTCCTCGATTTCTGATGGTTTACTGGGAAGTGAATTTCTCCAAAGCCTAGCTTCCTATGGCTATATTAATGTGAAATGTAATAATACATAACTGTAAACTAGTTTATGTGATTCCCAAATGAATGAGTAGGGGGAAGGTAATTTATTATCAATTTGCATCAAATTTCAGTTAATGTAAAAAATGCAAAGCTTATTTTAATATACTTATTTCTGGGAAAGGCTTTCCATTAAATAGAGTGTTAGGTGGGGGTAACGATTTGCCTGGGGAAGACTCTTTATGGTTTTGATGTCCGGGCTCCCAGGGAGAAACCACAGGCTTCTGGAAGGCTTTTTGGTCAGGCCCCGGGTTCAATGTGCAGTAGAGAGTTGAGTGTTTCAACTTCCCTGCTGGCTGGTGAAAATATCATGATGGATGAGGAAAATAGGTGCAGTGATCTCTTCTTGGATGACATGAGGACCAGGACAAAGACTGACAGAAGGGGTCGGGCTTGGGGGCAGGCAGAATGTGTAGCCTCCATCTACAGCGGAAGTCAGCAAACCGTGGCCCGATGGCCAAGTCCTGTTCACCACATGTTTTTATCAATTAAGGGTTATCGGAACCTGGCCACAGCCATTCCTTTATTGACTATCCACGATTATTGTTTTGTTAAGATGGTGGAGTGAGGCAGTTGGAACAAAAGCCATATAGCCCGCAAAGCCCCAAACAATTACTATCTGGCCCTTTACAGATCAAAGTTTGCAGACCTCGGGTCCACAGGATGGCTCTGCGAGTTCGGCTGCGAGTAACAGAGTGTTCCCTAAACCTATTGACGTGTACAGTAAGACATCCCAAACCTTGGTGGCTTAAGATAGTAATGATCATTTATTTATCTCAGAAATCCGTAATTAAAGCCGAGCTTGGTGGGGAAGGCTCGTCTCTGTTCCATGTGGCAACAGCTGGCACTGCTCAGCTCAGGAATGGTTAGGTTGCTTTCAAGATGGCTCCCTCAAATGGCTGGAAGTTGGTGCTGGCTGCCAGAGGGGGGCACAGCCAGGCTGTGGGGCCTCATTTCCCGTCCACGTGGGCCTCTCCACAGTCTGCTCAGAGTTCCCCACACCTTCTAGTCTGGCTTCTAAGGGCAGACATCCCAGGAGACAGGAGGGAGACTATGGCCTGTTTCTTAAAATCTGGGCCTAGAAATGGGCGCAGACTTCTACCATATCCTATGGATCAAGTAGTCAGAGAGCCCAGATTCAAGAGGAGACACAGACCCACCTCTTGATAGAGGGGATGTCGAATAATGCGGGTGGGGGGCATGTTTAAAACTGCCATGTAGAATCGCTATCTAATGGTGGCCAAAGTAATGCAGACTTTTATTTAATCCCCCGTGCCAGGAAGTCTGAAGCTGGATGTTTACAAGGTTGGTCAAGCTGTCCAATAACTTTATCAGGGGCTACACTTCTTCATTTTTCTGCTCTGCAATCTTTAGCATGTTTCTTTCAACCCTTAAATCTGTCACCTCATGGTCACAAGATGGCAGTTACATCACCAAGCTTTATGTCCCCACATAATAGTGTCCCAAGCAGAACGGAACAGAGTGAGTAGAAAAGAAACCTCCCTGAAACACTTGCTCTTAGATCAGGAAGTGTCCAGCAGAGTTCCAATTAGGCCTTCTTTTTCGGAATTGGGTCATGGGATTATTTCTTTCCCAATCACTAGGCAAAAGGATTGGGATTCCCATGTATGGAGTAGGACAACTGTCCTCTGAGGTTGGGGCAGAGAACCACCTTTCCTGTTCCCTTGCTGCCTGCCGGCCAACATGAGCTTCTGTTGGCAGGGACTCAGGGAAGGGAGGCTGTTGGGCAGGCAACCAATAGTGTCCACCATGTTGGGTACCATTTTGTTAATGGAGGTCTTGGAGCTGTGGGCCGCCAGGGCTGAGGCCAGGGCTCCAGGAAATGTGCTGGAGTCGGAGCCTGGAAGCAGGGGTCTTTGCTGATATAATTGACTTTCCACTCTGGGTCCAACCTTCAATCAGAGACCATTTAGGTGAAAGCCACTCAGGTCGTGAGTTTCCATTCTCATGGCGAGACTCCTTCATTAACGCAGCTCCCGTGAAAGTTACGAAGCCCAAGTATCTTAGCTAGTTGGGACATCTCGTGAGGCTCTGAAAGCCAAGCAATTTAGGAAAGGTTTCCTTTATCCTGGTCCACGGAGAGGTGCCAGAATCTCCCGGAGATGCTTGTTAAAAACACAGATTCCTGCGGGGACCTGGCTGGCTCAGTTGGTAGACCATGTGACTCTTGATCTCGGGGTTGTGAGTTCGAGGCCCGTATGGGGCAAGGAGCTTATTTAAAAACAAAACAAAAACCAAAACCACACAAAACCACAGACTCCCAGCCCCCATGCTCAGAGATTCTGATGTAAGCGCCTGGGTGAAGCAGCTGAGGGTAGAGATGGGGCAGCCTCGGGCTTTAGCGAGTGCTAGCAAGTAATTCTGAGGCCCAGCCAGGTTTGGGAACCACTGGTTTATGATTCTAGATGTGATTAGAGCCATCTGAAGATGATCAGAAACAGCTGGGGAAGAGTTTTTAGTTAACGCAGAAAATCCCTGCAAGGACACTGTTAGTTCCTGCGGCGTTTGGTTCCCCGGGGATGCGGGGGCTAGGATTCTTCTTAGACCCTGACATTTTGGGGGACACCCACACTGTTCTCTGTCTCCAAAGAAGTGGGGACTCTCTGAGGTGTTTTCTGGAAGCTCTCAAAGGGGTACTTGTGAGGTTATCCTGTCTCCACGGCACTCATGGGGTACCTGATGCCTAGCAGTGTGGGAGCCCCCCCGCCCCCGGGCCTTGGTGTGTCGGCATTGCGGTGCTGCAGTAACGGCCTACCATAAATGTAGAGATTTAAAACAACACAACATTGTTCTCTTACAATTCTGAACATTAGAAGTCTGAAATGGGTCTCACTGGGCCAACATCAAGGTGTTGGCAGGGCTCTGTTCCCTTCTGGGGGTGTGGGGAAGAATCCATTTCCTTGCTTTTTCCACTTTCTAGAAGTTTCCCACATTCCTTGGCTCATGGCCCCGTTTCTCCATCTCCAAAGCCAGCAACGGCAGGCTCCTGACCTCCCCACCTGCCTCCCTCTTCTCCTTTTAAGGACTCTTGTGATTACATGGAGCCCACCACGTGATCCAGAATAATCTCCCCATCTCAAGGTGCTTTACTTAATCCCACCTGCCATGTGAGGTAACATATTCACAGGTTCTGGGGAATCAGGACAAGGACATCTTGGGGGCCATTATTCTGCCCACCACCCTTGGCAATACGGCACTGTGACCAGTCGTAAAAGAAGTGACTTGAACTTTTATGAGTTCAAGAGCCATTCTCGGGGCGCCTGGGTGGCTCAGTGGGTTAAAGCCTCTGCCTTCGGCTCAGGTCATGATCTCAGGATTCTGGGATCGAGTTGAGCTCTCCGTTCAGCAGGGAGCCTCCGTCCCCCTCTCTCTCTGCCTGCCTCTCTGCCTACTTGTGATCTCTCTCTCTCTCTGTCAAATAAATAAATACGATCTTAAAAAAAAAAAAAAGAGCCATTCTCTCAGCCAAATTGGCCTTCCTCCCTTAGGAGACAAGAGTTTTCTGGGAATGTTCTGCTCAGAGCACTATTGCTTTGGGAGTCATGCCAGTTCCAGGGAGGGTTTCTCCTTCCAGGCAATTCCCCTTTCCTGTGGTTGGGCAAAAGCACCCGAGCACATGGTGTGAGAGCAGGGACTTCCCTGATGGAAGGTCATTTACTAAACGTCTCTTTCTTTCTCAGACCTGGAGACAGCCCTTTGAGCATGGGGCATTTGTTGCTGCTGTCGCTTTGGAGTAACCCACAAGATTTTAAAACATTGCCCTCATGGTCTGTGGAATTTTCTTCTCTGTGAGGTTCTGCCCTATCATAGCATATCGCTTTTCTCTTTTTCAATTTTGTGATTTCTGTTTCTTTTGTTGGAGTCGTCTACTGCTTCTGTGTTCCTTGGGGCATCCCGGAGGGAGCCAGCAGTCCCCCAGCAGCCCAATCCTAGGGCCCGGTGCCCTGTGCATTGGGTGGGTTAAAGGGGTCATGTACGCAGAGCTCTTAGCACACCCTAATTCTCAATACGCATGAGCTAATTTTGTGGGGTCCCTTTCCCATCCCTGGGCCAACTGGGTATCCAGCCTCTTTTGTTTACAGAAAGGCTTATAAAAAGAAAAAAAAAATCTCAATTCTGAAATCCTGTCAGGAAACACAGGGAGATGAGAATGGCAAATACAGTTTAGTTTATCAAAAACCCGGATGTTCTCCAATTTTCAAAGAATTTTTGAAGTAGAAAGAATGTCAGGGCTCAGCTTTGTCTCCAATAGGCTTGAGTATCTCCAGAAAAGGCCCTTTGAACGATGTCAGTGGCAGAAACATCAGGCTGGGCAGGAAATCGTCTTTTAGAACCCGGCTCGAGTCTAATGGACAGATAATCATTGAGGAAAAGGGCAATCAGTAAAATCAAACCGTGGGGTCTCAACACCACCTTCGCTTGTTTCCTTATTTCCTGGGCCCTGGTTTTAGCCAAAGGGACCGAGGGACAATAGCGAAGACAGACTTTCAGCCGCTGACGTCTGCCCCCGCCCCACCCCCGCGGGGGAAGGTGTAACGCACACAGGCCGGCAGCTTCTCACTTAAATAGAACCCCACGGCCCAGTGCCAAATGCTGTGTGACAGATCACGGAAGAAGGAAAAGGAGGAACCATGGTGGCCAGTGGACCCAAATCAAAACCAGATATGCGTCGCTTCTATCACACACTCTGAATTTTCCTACTTCCTTGGCACTTGGCCTTAGCCGCTTATGTAGCCCAAAGCGCAGGTGAACTTTTCCAGGAGACTTTGACTTTGACTCCACACGGTCCCCCTTAAAACGGATAATACAGACCCTACAGAAAATCCAGCCCTAGAGAGTGCCTTTTGCTATCTGGGCTATAAAAATTCCATCATTCATTTCTTCGTTCATTCGGAGATGACTTAGTGCACATCTAGTATGTGCTTCAGAAGCTGACCCTGGAACAAGGGTTTGAACTCAAGTAATTTATTTGGGGAGGTTGATTCCAGGAAGCTTCCGTAGGGGAGCGGCAAGTGAGGCAGAGAAGAGAAAAGGCGGGCGGGCCGTGAAGAGTGTATTATCAAACCTATTACCACTGTGGGCGACTGGGATTTAATATCACGGGGGATCTTTGGAGGCCAATGTTAAGCACAAGTCTCAGTTTTCCCATCCAGGGAGGGGTGAGAGTATGCCAACTCCCTTCAGGCGTCCTCCGAAGGCTGTTGGGCACGGGGTGGGGCATGGAGGGCATGGGCACCATCTGCTAGACTGAGTCTCAGTCTTTGGTGCTGGGAGCGTGCAGGGAGAGGACACAGCTCCGAGGTCAAGGAGCTCAGGGTTTGCAGAAGACAAAGGTGTGGTTTATGGATTGAATGCACTATGATGAGTGCTGGGGCAGGAGCAAGCCCAGCATGCTACGGGGACAGGGTGCCAGGGAGGGGGTATAGAAGAGTGGCGGGGGCAAAGCTTCCTGGAAGGGATGAGGCTGATTCGAGGCTCGCTGAATGAGGAGAAGGCGTATGGGAGAGAGAGTCAAGAAACAAATATTCCAGGTACGCGGACTTGCGTGCGCAAATGGATGAAGGTACAAGAGGGCGTTTTGACAAATGTCCTTTATATTTTGTTTCTCATAGCATGCATTCTCTTTTACTAAGAGGAGCCTTTCTTCAGCGCTACAACACCATCCGCTGTGCCCATTATTGGATATCTAATGCACTCAACAAATTCTATTATTTTACGCTGGATGTATGGGGCTATCCGTTAATATCTGACAGTTATTACCCAGAAACTAAATGAACCTTGGAGTGAATATTTTCTTTTCCTTAAGAAAATAAAATAAAGTAAAGAGAAAAGGTGAAATGTCAGAAAAAAGAACAAAAAATATTTTAGACCATGAATCTTCACAGATGCATGGCATGCTTTAGAAACAAAAAACAAAACAAAACGTGAAAAGATGTGAATTTGAGATGGGGCCAGGACGCATTCCCAGGACCAGCGTGGATGTCTCCCAGACGCCTGCAAATGGCTTATCAAAGGCTCCAGCTGCGGGCCGGACTCATTTGTCAAAGGCCTGACATCTGATGACGTCATAGCACCAGCAGCTCTCCTGGGCCTGGCTTGGAGAAGGTATATTGGGAGGGTGAGGTTGCACCTCAGCGGACCCACAGAATTCATTTTCGTCACCACGCTCCTTTTCTATGTGTTGGGTGGCTCGATGGCATCGCTGTGGTTGATGGCCGCTGGCGGGTGGTGGGGGATGGGTTCGTAACTCCCTCAAACAACAGATTTTAAAATATGCTAAACACGCACACGCACAAACCGCGGGTTAAAAACGTGAACCGGCCTTGGGCAGGTAAAGTCTGTCCTCAGTCCGCACTTCCCCATTTCCTGCATTTCTTTGCTGCTTAAGGAGGTTCTATGGGTCTTGATAGCTGGTGTGAAAAGGTGGAGCAGATTATTTTTTCCTATGGGACGAGGGAATTGCTGTTACCCCAACACAGATGGATTTACATTTTAAAAGAGAACCGTGTTGTGGGAGCAATGCCTAACACAAAAGAATGCCTCCATAATGGGGGAAATTTAGGCACAGTGGGAGCTGGATTTGCCGGCTCTTTTCAAATCACACCAGATAGATGACTATCTTGCTTGCCAATTGTGCCGGAGAGTTGGCCGCCACAGATGAGGTCAGATATGAATCTGGGGTGTTAGCCTCGGGGGGTGGGGGGTGGGGAGGAGCTATATAAGGGGGCAGGAACCTCTGGGGTTCTGATAATGTCTTGATCTGGGTGCTGATTACATGGGCGTGTGCAGGGCGAAAATTCATCCAATAGAAGAATGAATCACAAGGGAAAAGTTTACTTAAAAAAAAATTAGCTTCGGGGGCCCCTGGGTGGCTCCGTCGTTAAGCGGCTGCCTTCAGCTCAGGCCATGGTTCCAGGGTCCTGGGATCGAGTCCCGCATCGGGCTCCCTGCTCAGCGGGGAGTCTGCTTCTCCCTCTCCCACTCCCCCTACTTGTCTCTCGCTGTCTCTCTCTCTCTCTCTCTCTCTCTGTGTCAAATAAATAAATAAAATCTTAAAAAAAATTTAGCTTTGAAGGCTGAGAAAGGAAGTCTCTGTTCTGGGAGTCTCTAGCGCGCTTGTATCTTGTTGCTGGGTTTGATCGCCATACCGGCCCTCTGAACTGCGTCCAATAACGGCATCCGATCTGTGGCTGTGGACATCGAGTCACAGAGAGGTCTGACCACTTGCCCAAGACCACACAGCCACTCAGCAGCAGAGCAAGGATTCCAACCCAAGTCTTCTAGCTGGAGAGACCATTTGCTCTTTCAAATGAGTAATGCACGGGAGCAGAGGGCCCCTCCCCTGCCGCCGACACCTTAGATGGCCGTGGGAAAACCCTGGTTTGGTCCGGTGTCCCAGCAGCCTCCTCGTTTGTCTGAGAAGAGATGATTGTCAGGACGGGAGGGAAGGCCTGGACAGGTGGCAGCTGGGGCTGGGGAGCTACGATGGCAAGGTGTAGGTTGGGACATTCCAAGGGGTGACCGTTCTCAGGACTTGGAGAGGAACCAATTGTGTGTGAGCGGGGCCCAGAGTGGCCGTGCACTCTATGGAATGGTGGACCGCCCCAGGGCGTGAGGCGCTGTGGGCACAACTGGGGCACGCCAAGCGTCTGGTGGTTTTGACCTGAAATGGAAGGAGTCCCGGGAACCTTGAAGCTTCAAGAACCAAAGAGGTGGAGGGATGTTTCTGGTCCTCCTGGACCTACAGCTGCGAAGCAAGGAAAGGAGACAAGGAAGGTGTATCCTTTACAGAGATGGTCATAAGTGCGGCTGTCATTCCCACACTGTCTTCTGCCACGTGACCTGCCACTCATCCATCAAATTTGTCTCCATTCCTTTAACGCTGGAGAGACCCCGTGACACCTTTCTTTGATCAACTAAAAATGCTGGAAGTGGATCTACATCCATTCCGGGTGTAGCCCTTCATTGGCCCGGTGGCTTCCTCTTGCCACCTCTTGAGACACATGCTCTTGGGACACTGCTCTCAGAGCCCAGCCGCCATGTTGTGGGAAGCCCAAGCCACGTGGAGATGCTCCAGATGATAGCCCCAACTGAGCTGCTGGCCGACAGCCGGCGTTGACTACCAGCCATGGGTGTGCGCCATCTTGGACTTCTAGCTTGGTCCATGCCAGAGATGACTGCGGTTGCAACCGCGTGAGAGACCCCAGTGGGAACCTTCTAGCGGAGTCTAGCCAGCTCCCAGAACCCAAGAGACAATAAGTGTTGTTTTAAGTCACCAAGTCTTAGGGCTGTCCATTACACAAGAACAGAACTGAAAAAGAAAAAGACATGAGTCCCAAAGGACTGGAGCACTGGAGGCTTGCCAGGGTCAACCTGCAATGTCAGAAGGAGAAAATTAAAACAGTCTTTGAGTGGAGTACAACTTAGATTCATAAGAATGCCGGCAAGGCCAGGAGCCTGGAAACAAGTTCAGGCTTGGCTCTGCCATTCACTATAGCCCCTTCGGCGAGTCACCACCTTGCTAGGGCTCAGTTTCCTCATCCGTAAAACGGAGATGATTCATTTCCCAAACACAGAATATTGTGTCTGGATCTCCGTTGGGGGTGACAACGCAAAGATCAACATACCATAGGCCTTGAGATCCTGTGCTCATTCAAGGATGAAATCAGGCACTGTGAGAACGTTTGCATATAAATGCCTGTAAGTACATGTTAATTACATGCAAATCCCTTAGACTGGTACCTAGCACATCCTAAGCGCCCGATTTATGTCTGCTGCCACTATTACGGAATTTCTGGAATTTTACTTAATTCTCGGAACAGCATCTGTGCCCAGATTGCAGCTTCAAAAAGCTAACCGGGTACAACTACTTTGGAAAACTGTCTGGCAATAAACAATCCCGTGATTGTGCCTACCCGTGACCCAGCACTTTCACTTCTGGGCGCCCACCTAAAAGGAATGGGTCCTTCTACCCACCCAAAGTCATGCGCAAGGATGTTCACAGCAACAACCCCAAGCTGGAGACAGTCCAAGTGTCCGTCAACGAACCGATAAATAAATTGTGGTAAGTTCATTGGATGGAATACCACCCAGTGGTCACAAAGGGTGAACCTGTGTCTTGGGCAGCAGTCTGGTTGGATCTGGCCGGTGACGAGCGGAAGAAGCCGTGCGCAAAGGACCACCCGCTTCAGAAGTCCTTCATAAAAACAAACAGCAAAACTAATCAGTGGGGATGGAGGTGAGAATAGTTGTGGGAAATGTTGACACACAGAGGGCATGGGGAACCTGCCCGGCTGCTGGAAATGTTCTCTATCTCGACCAGGGGCTTGATTATGCAAGCATATACACATGTTAAAATAATCAAGATGTGCACATCAGATAGGTACTATTCACTGTATGTAAGTTATATCTCAATAAAAATGTAAATAGGAAGGGGGAAATCTTATTGTGGGCGTGGCCCCTATGGGGGAGCTTGGCACCAAAGGGGATAAGGGGTGGAGTTTCTAGGTGGGGAGTCTTTGGAAAACAATGTCTTCTCTTCCCTAGGGAGGTAGCAGGCCTCTTAAGCCAAGTGACTTTGGAGACCAGGGTTGGGGACAGGTTGGGGACAGTTGTGGTTTCCTAAGGCTGTGCCGGGGCCAGTGTGGGGTTCCCCTCGAATTCCCAAGTTCCCCAAGGCCCGGGCCCTTCCTTCCATAAGCAGCGCCTCGGCCTTCAAGTCTGAGAAGCCACATCTGAAAGGCATTCATGAAGCCTCTGGTTAACTTGAAGCGTCAAGTGATTTCAGGAGCCCACAACGGCGGCCACCCCGCGGAGTGGAGACTCAGGGTGGACCAGCGGAGAGCGCTCCTTGAGTGTGGGCCGCGGGGCCAGCATGCTGGAAATCCCATTACTGACAGCCGGGGGACAGGACTGCGGGAAGCGGCCGGTTCCTTGAGCGGGGGTGGGGGGCTTTGGATCAGGTGTTGGCAGCAGGGCTGGCTTTCCAGAGGGGTAGAGGGCTGGTTCCCCCAAAGTCCCCTGTTCCAGACCTCCACTCCCCGCTGCCCAAAGCCCAGCTGGTCTCTGTCACTCCCAGCACACTCGGGCTTGAGGGTGGGAGGGGGGTTCTCTGAGCCAGCGACACGTGATTCCCCCGCTCCCACCCCCTGCCGGGGACCGAGGCGCCCCTCGGTGCAGACCATCCAAGCCGAGTGCGGCAGCTTCAGTATAATTAATTTAGAAACCAGGGCGGGTTTTATCACCATCTCTGCGGGAGCAGGTTTCCTCGCCGCCCGCGGGCTCCGCCGGGAGAGCACCCAGGCCGCGGGCCCCGGGGGCATCCCCATCCCCCCATCCCGGGCCCCAGCCCCAGCCCAGTCCCTGGATCGCCCGGGCCGCCAGGGTCCCCCGCGGCGCGGCTAGGCGAGGCGCCCAGGAAGCCGCCCGTCGCCGCCCTCCCGCCCACGCCTTTCTTGCCGGCGCGGCTCCGGAGGTCGCGGGGGCGGCCCGGGGGCAGCCGGAGGCCCGGGCACGGCCGCAGGGTAATTGGCGCGCGCCGGGGGCCGCGTGGAGGCAGGGGAGGGGGACGTCCCTCTGGGCGCCGGTCCCCGCCAAGGCCGGGTCACGGAAGCCCCCTCCCCCGCGCCGCGCCCTGCCCGCGGCTCCGCCCGCTCATTAGCGGAGGCCGGGCCGGCCGGTTCGCCTCCTCGGGCCGCCAATTACCCGCCCTGCTGGCTCGGAGCGCGCCGCCGGGCCAGACAAAGGCGCGGGCGGCGGGCGGCGGGCGGTCGGGCGGGGGAGGAGGGAGGAGGAAGGAGGGAGGAGGGAGAAGGGCGGGGGGGGGAGGGGAGGGAGCCCCGGGCGCCCGCGCCTGCAGAGCCGCGGCGGCGGCGGCCAGATCAGGGCGCTGGGCCGCGCCGCGCTCCGGCTGCCAACGCGCCCTTCAAGCCTGGCCTGGCGCCCGAGTTCCGCGCCGCTCGCCCCCCGCGACCGGGCCGCGGCATCGGGTCCCCGGTGGCCCCGAGCGTTAGCTGTCCTCGTCCCGCAGCGCTGTGTATTTGCAAAGTGCCGGAGCTGGGGTGCCGCGTGCCTCCCTCTCCGTGGCGCCCTGAGCCCAGCGGCCCACCGCGGCCCCACCCGCGCCGTCACCGCCCCCGGCCCCCCAGGCCCACAGGGTCACGAGCCGACCCCAGGCTATTCCGAGCAGGGAACCTGCAAACCTGGGTGAGCGGGTGCTGTTAGAGTCAGAGTCGCGCCTAGGTGGCCGAGGTGGCCGCGCCTCTGGTCATCTCCTTTGATGATCAGGCAATTTTTTTTTTTTTAATATTTGGAAGCACGAGGCTCTCGGAGACGAAATGATTTATTCACAAAGCCACAGATTAGTGGCAACGGCTAGGGCACAGTTCATGGTCTTTCAACATTTTAAATATCCTGACTTTTGCAAAGAAAAAAAAAAACCCCACTGAAATCCTGCACTCTGGTATTTTCGGATTCAAAAGCCCACTGGCAGAGTCCTTTCCAGCAGCCCCTTTCCATGGGAGACAAGGCAGAGGGTCCGCGGACCTCCTGACCAGCCACAAGATTCTGAGGGTTGGTTTCTTTAGTTTGCATCTGGAAAACCATAGATTAAAAAAATTGATTATCGGAATCTCTGATCACTATGCCAAATAGGAGGTTTGAACTTCCAGAATCGCTGCTCAAAAGGGGCCAGGTTTTGGGGGCTGAGTCTGAGGTGGCCACCCTGCCCTAGGCAGGGGCTGGGAGCCCTTCTGGGGGGACGGAAGAAGCTTCCTGTTACTCCTCCCTGCTGTCTGTCCACGGGGCCATGAGGGTCTTTAAAATACCTCTTTACCCGCAGCCCGCGCTCGGCCGGTGCGTGGACAGTCTGGGGAGGGGTCAGGGAGCTCGCGCCTCAGAGCACGCCTTTGGGATGAGATGTAGGCTGCCTCAAATGAAGACAAATGTCCCTCAATAAAGCGCCATTCCCAAGGGCCTTCCTCACTGTCTGCTGTCAGCCTGGTGGCTTAGGGCTCCTGACGTCAAGGTCTTCCTCCCAGCCCCCCAGGCCACTTAGCTTTTCACAGACTATAGCCAGTGGGGGCCTTGGCCGCCTCCTTCTGCTCACAAATGCTGGCCTCACAGACTAGGCGCTGGGCCAGAGAGAGAGAGAGAGAGAGAGAGAGAAAACGCGGAGAGAGCAAGCTTAACCCCGGGGAAGCAAATCACTGTGTCCCTTGTCCCTGCAGGGATGGGGGGGCACCTCCGTGCCCCAGTCCTACAGGCCGTGGTGTTTCTGCAGTGGTGGGGGCAGATGGGGGTCTAGTTCAGGAAGGGATTCTTTCATGTGGGCTCATTGGGGGGGGGGGCGGGCACCTGGGAGAAGCTGTCTCACAAAGCCGTCCTCCGTCCTCCGTCCCTGCTTTCCCTTCCAGGAGGTCCCATGGGAGGAGTCCGACCCACAAGCCCGAGGCCTCACCAGTTGTTAAAATACGGAAATCCCTCTGTACTCCTCAGTAAACAGCCCTGACACCCCAAGTTCACAGCTCTCAGGGACGCCCCCCTCAATCCAGCAATGGAAAGTTTAACAGCAAGTCCGGGGGGGGGGGGTTAGGGAAGGAGGGGGACTCAGGACCTGCCCCAGGGCTGCTTCTCTTCTGATTGGTCAGTGGGGAAGACAGGCTGTCCCCAGACTGGCTTGGACCAAAAGTATTTAGGTGGCCAGTTGGTGACCTATTGGTGAACTTGAGAGACTTCACCCTTAAATATCCCTTCTGTGGAGGTTCCAAATATCTCTCCCATGAGTTCATTGTTTTGCATTCAGCTTTGGCCTCCCCTCTGGTCCCCATTTGCAAATGTTCTTTACATCTTTGTCTTTGCAAAAATCTTGTGCCCTGGGCACGGGGCAGGCGGGGAGGAATGGGAGCCAAGATGTTCTCTTGTGTCCTCCCCAAATATACCAACTCCGGAAGGAAAGGGGAGCGACTCTCAGCTCATCACTGCTTAAGGTTTCTGGAAATGGAGAGTACGAAACCGGCCCCACCCACATTTGATGGATTTCCCCTTGGAGCCAGGCAGAGCCCCAAGGTCAGTTCCTGCCCTGAGAGCACCCATTTTAGAAGCCAGCTCAAAATGTCCCCCTGCCCCCCACCCCCATGGGTTCTTAGAGGAGGTGGGTCAGCGGATGGGTAGCGGGGTTCAGCTCCTAGAGGCTGCCCCGGATCCTTCGCAGGTTTGAGCTCCAGAACCACTTGCTTCCTAGCTGTGTGCCCTCGGGCCAGTCGTGGACTTTGAGAGCCTCAGGTTTCTCATCTGTATCATGGAGATGCATGAAATGAAGGTATCAACCTCATAATGTTGTTGTGACAATTAAATGAGCTTATATGTATACATGTAATAAGGTAATTGCTCACTTAGTTTTGGTTGTTCCTTTTTCTTTCCCTCCCTCCCTCCTTTCCTCCCTCTCTCCTTCCTTCCTTCCTTCCTTCCTTCCTTCCTTCCTTCCTTCCTTCCTTCCTCACTCCTTTTCTCTCCCTCCTCCCTCCCTCCGTCCCTCCTGAGGGAGCCTGGGAGCCCCAGAACTGTGATGCTCTGCCGTGCCGGAAGGCCAGGGGACGTGTGGGCACGAAGCAAGCCGGCATTTGACTGGTGCACGGCCTGGCCTGGCCGCGAGCCACAGAGGGGTCTGACCAGATCACAGAGGGGTTTTGGAACCTCATCAAGCTGCGATTGGTGCCAGCAACAGAGGACGGGTTTCTGTTTATCCCAGAGGGCCCCCAGCACGGCCTTCAGCCTGCAGGAGTGCCCTATCTCCATGTCCGCCCCCTGCTTCGCTCCCCTACTAATGCCACCTTGGCCACCATCTTGGCTGCAGTGGTGGCCCCAGGTCACCACGTGTAGAGGCTTTTCATTGATTGTCCCCTTAAACCTCACGTACCTACTTCTTGGGAACCTGGGGAAAAGAAGAGGAGTCATCCCAAGGGGGAGAGGGAAGAGGGGGAAGAAGGGCTTAACACAACGTTCTGAGGGCCTCCCTTGGAACATTCCAGGTGAGATAGGCTGATTCTAAGCACGCTGCCCGGAATGCCTCTGCCCGGCTCTTTTACACCGGCATATTGCGGATCTCAAGAGAATAAAGAGAATTACCCTTCCGGGGGGGGGCTCGTAGGAAAATTCTCAGTGGATAATGCGCCTGCCTCAGATCAGGCCTTACTGTAAACTGTACTTATCGGCAAGGTCCTTGGGGAGTTGGGTTCATTTGGAAATTGGAGATTTGGAAATTGGGTTAATTTTATTTGGAGCCCCCCACAAAACAAAATGAAACAAAACAATGGCTCTTTTCCTGTCTTAAACTCATGCATTGCCTTTATTGAACATCTTCTTCTAGTGCCGGGCGTTTCCCGGTTCATTGCTTTAGCTTCATGGGAAGGTCCTGAAGTTCCTTGAGGAATGTCCTGAGTTACTTGTGGCATTTTAACATTGATGGCTGTCCTGGGAACGTGTCAGGAGTCTGGCTCGAGCAACTTTCTCCTTCTGCGCCAAGGTGGGACCATGGCAGGGCTGGGTAAGCAGTCCTTCATGAGGGGACAGAGTCTCTTTTGTCCCTGAAAGTCGCTGATGTTTTCTCCTTAACCAGATCTTACGCAGGATAAGCATTCATTGACAGAAGGGACGGTGACATTGGAGAGGAGGAACGAGCCATTTGGTTTGCCTGGGTTAAGCATCTGCCTTCAGCTCAGGTCATGATCTCAGGGTCCTGGGATCGAGCCCCGCTGGGGAGGGGGGAGTCCCTTCTCAGCAGAGAATCTGCTTCTCCTGCTCTCTCTCTCTCTCCCTCTCTCTTTCTCTCTCTTTCGCCCTCTGCCCCTCCCCCTGCTCATTCTTTGTCTCGGTCTCTCTCTCAAATAAATAAAATCTTAAAAAACAAAAAAGTAGGGCAATCAAATTTCAGAATCACTTTGGCACAGCCCAGGCCCCGGCCCCCAGGACGTTAGCTCCTGGGACCTCAAGAGGAAGAGGAAGGGGGAAAGCGAGGCTTCCTCAAGTGTTCCTTTGTGGGTTGAAGGAACCCTCTAGGAGAGAGAAGTTTGCCAAGCATATGACTACATAAACAACTTTCCAGGGGGCCTATTTAAAATGCTCAGGGGAATAAATTGTTTTAAAGCATTTAAAAAACACCATTTACATACAATTAATATGTTGATTGCACAGTGTTCTTATTAATTCATTATAGCGAGGATTTCCACATAACAAAACAGCCTTTCAATACTTAGCTTATGGGCGCCTGGGTGGCTCAGTTGGTTGAGCAACTGTATGATCCTGGAGTCCGGGGATGGAGTCCCATATCGGACTCCCGGCTCTGCGGGAAGTCTGCTTCTCCCTCTGACCTTCTCCCCTCTCATTCTCAGTCTCTCGCTCTCTAATAAATAAGTAAATAAAAATCTTTAAAAAAAAAAGAGTTGGACTCTTTAAAAAAAAAATACTTAGCTTACTTTGTGATATAGCGTGAACCGGGAAATTATCTATATATATTTTAGATATATATACATTTTATATATATATCCACTATATATAATCTCACACGCGCACACATCTAAATATGCAAAATTTACAGTCTTTGGTAATTCGAATCTCATTCTTTAGCCCCCACACGCCGCCTCCCACAAATACACCCTCTGTGACCCAAGATGGGACATGGGAGATTTTCTTTTACATTCTTATAACCCCAGACTTCGAGTTTGTCGTTACACTAAAGGGCCGTGACTGAGAGAAGCGTCCGATAATCAAGATTTACTGCGTGAGAGATCTAGATGCTGTGGTTTAGCAGAAACCTGACTTCTGCTGAGCAGGAGAGAGGAAGGTCCCAGAGAGTAGGAGGAGGGTGGTGGTTAGTGAAGAGTGGGACCAGATGGAGGGTGGGGGGCAACTAAATGAGAAACGTACAGGAAGCTCTCATCGGGTGACCAAGAAGTGGGGACTTGACCTTGAGGCTGCTAGAGAACAACGGGACGTTTTGGTTCTTCGTTGCGGAGTGACACGGTACCTGGAAACTTGCTGGCTTGGAACGAAACCGATTTTATACTTTTTTACTAGTCCCCGGATTGTCTAGGGCTCTGCCGGCTGGATCTTCTGCGGGTCTTGCTTGCACTATTTGGGCTTCTTTGCGTGGTGGCTGGATCCCAAGAGTGAGTGATCCCCGAGACCCGTGTGTGTGTGTGTGTGTGTGTGTGTGTGTCCAGCCTCTGCCCTCATCACTCTTGCTTAGCTCCCCTGGGGGTCCAGCACAGGGTCGGAGTGGGAGGGGACTAGACCGGGACTGAAAACTTAGAGAAGGAGCTCACCGGGAGCCCCCACATCCCCGCCCACCATGAGGACCTACCATTTCCGGACTCTTACAAGGTCCCATTCTGTATTCCCTAGCCACTTGTCCCTTCCTCCCTCCTGCTTCCCCCACCTCCGTGTCAGAGTTGGGTGGGAGGAGCGGGGGGCAGAAGATAGCACAGTGGTCCCTGATGATAGCGGTTGTGTGGTCACCCCCCCCCCCCCCCCCCGCCCCGCAGCAGCACTTGGGACAAGCCTTCCTCGCTGCTGAACCCACGTCCCCTTCTCCCCGGCGTTTGAAGGGTTATACAATATACAGACCGAGCAGGCAAGATGTATTTTTTTTAAGATTCCAAGTCAGATGTTTTAATATTTCACCGAGCCACTGCAGAAAGCCCTTCATTATGGGATGGAAATGCTTGGAAAATGGCCTTCTAATTAATGTGAAATGAGAGAGTGCCCCTCAGAGCAAGGGAGACTTGGCAACAGCGAGGGTGATGTCAGTATGCCAGCACTTCCTGGGCGGGGTGATTGGAAGGGGCCCCAGCCCGGGATAGATCTGCCTCGCGGAGCCCATTCAGCATAAATCCTGCCACGGGGCCAGGCTGGAGACAGCAAATTGAGAACCTTCCACAGCTCGCTGAGTTACTGCTTCCCAGAAATTGCTGAAGCCATTGATCTCGATCTTTTTAAATCATTAAATGATTCTGGCATTCAGGCACGAAGCGGGGCTGCACTTGGTGACCTGAGGGAAGCGGGAGCCGGTCTGCGGCCGATCCCGGGCGCCGCTTTTTTTGGGCACGGGCTCGGTCGTGTGGTCGCGTTACAGTGACCTTTACACTGCGAGGCGTGCGAGGCACAAAAGGGCTCACTCAGCTAGCCCTCCCTCTCTCCTCTGAGAGGCACAGGAGAACAGTGCCTTTATGGGAGACCTGAAAAGCAGCTCCAAGCCTGTCCCGAGACACCGCCCCCCCCACCGGTAGTCCCCAAGCTCTGGAGACCCTCATGGGGGGTCTGTAGTTCTGTCTTCTTGGGTGATTCCCTCATTGGATGAAGCAAGCGGCAGAGCTGTCCGGGAGTAAAAGGAATTAAGAACCCTGCTTCAAGCTTGGTCCGTTGGGTGGGAATAATAACAACAAGAATATTATCTAATATTTATTGAGCACTTACTGTATGCCAGCTCTGTGCCATTTTTTTTTTCCATTTGAACCTGACAACAAACCTATGAAGTAGGTACTACTATTATTCCCCTTTTATAGACCAAAGATGATAAGTAACATGTCCCACAGCTAGCTATTTTAAGAAGATTTGCTGCCCTCCTGGCCGCGTGGCTTAGTTCTGTGCATCTTATGATATTCAATTTAATCACTATCGATTGAGGGCCTGGATAATTCCAGTACTGGAGGAAGACAGGGCCTAAAGCACGGAGAGAGAATAGAGTCTCTGAGCTTGTAGGCTTTGCAGTCCAGGTCAGGGAGGAGAGCCAAAGCTTTTGCAGAACCATTCCGAATGGTTAAACACGCAAGAGGCAGTCTTTTTGGTCTGGGACTATGTTGGAAGCAATTTGACTACAGTGGAAGATCGTGGGCGTTGGTGTTTCCTCAGACCCAGGTTCAAATCTCAACTCTGGGGTGCGGTTTGGGGCAACTTAATTAACTCTCCGAGCATCAGTTTCCTCTTCTGCGAAATGGCCGTGACCAAAAGATCCCGGAAGTACCGTCAAGAGTAAAGAGTGACAGAAAGTAGGCGGTCTGGAATGTTCTCAGCAAGTGTGGTCATCAGGGGAAGAGCCTGAGAGGTGGTGGGTGTGAAGTAAGGAATGATTTGGAGAAGAACATGGAGGGGAAGGAGGGCAAGGGGAATGTATCCATCGTGTCTAGGTGTGTGCACACGCGAGCACACGCGCACACACACACATTTACGCGCACCAGACGGGAGAGCTGGCAAAGCAGTTAGAGGTTTGGGGTGGGGGGGGCGAAGTTCGATGAGAAATGTCGGAGAAGCTGAGCGGTCACCTCAGTCCTTGACTGGGACCCCGGGTCCCACGCATCAGGGTTCGGGCTTGGGTTCCCACACCCCAAGCCCCTGGCTTTCAGCCTCACTGAAGATGAGAGGATATTTTAACTGCCAGTGAGGCGCGGGCACCCACCCATCAAAAGATGCTTTCCTCAGCACTGGATTGAGGCTGAGGCAGGGTTCTGGAGTTAACCTTGTAGGTGGTGGATAAAGAGGAAGGTCAGAAGGCCAGAGGGCAGGGGGAACCCTCAAGGGGTTTGGGTCCATGGCGATGAACTAAGCTCGACACAGGTTTTCTTTTTCGTTTTCGTTTTTTTAAAATATTTTATTTATTTGACAGGGAGAGAGATCACAAGTAGGCAGAGAGGCAGGCAGAGAGAGAGGGGGAAGCAGGCTCCCCGCCGAGCAGAGAGCCTGATGCAGGGCTCGATCCCAGAACCCTGAGATCATGACCTGAGCCGAAGGCAGAGGCCTCAACCCACTGAGCCACTCAGGCGCCCCTTGACACAGGTTTTCAATATGTTAACTCTTGGTATGACTTGACCCATGTGCCTGAGAATCAATTTTGAGCCTAAAAGTTACTTTCCATTTTAGCAGCACCCCGGGGGGTGGGGGTTGGGAAGGATGGGGGTTGGTGTAGAGAGAGCCAGCATTGAAATCAGGGTCTCTTGCTTTGTTGTTGGGGAAGTAAATTTCAACCCCCGTTAGTTGGGTAAAAACCCAATGTTCAGGCCCACCTGCCTGGATCGTCAGAGTCGGGCCCCCCGGGCCCCTCCTCTGCCTGCCCAAGTCTTCTGGCCCAAGTGGCTAGGCCTGTATGCCCCCATTTTGTTGAGCGATGAGGACTCCATCTCCTGCTGGAGGACTGGTACCTGCCCCTGAGGGTGGACGCCCCTGGGGAACCCCTCGGAGTGCCCAGGCCCTGGAGGGTCTTCTCAGGACATTGCTGCCTTTGTCGGGGGCAGGGCATGGTGAGTGGGGGGCTGGCGGGTGCTTCTATGAGCCATGACTGGTCAGCAAATTCCCCTCCCCCCCAGAGCCATCTGGTCCGGGATACGCCTGTTCCCGGAGGGCAGGGCTGGGATGAACCCTCCCGGAGCTGGGGCGAGGCTGGCCTCCCTGCCCATGGGGACCCGGGATGACTACGATGTGGCTGGGTCACAGAGGGCCTTGAATGCCAGGCTGAGGACTTGACGCTTGTTTGAAGAGGAACCATGAATAGGTCTCTTTGGGGTTCAAGCGGCAGAAACCCAAACCAAACGAGCTGGAGCAAGAAGTAGGATTTATTGGTGCAGGGGATGGAAATGTCCAGCCAATAGCTTCAGACAGAAGGACTCAAATAGTAACTGTAGGGCTCCGTTTCTTAGCTAGCTTCAAGCCACATGGTGGGCAAGACAGCAGCTACCCTAATGGGACCAGAGTCCTTACCGCCGAGAGGAAAGTCCCACGGAGGGGTCTTGATTGACCAAGCTCATGCCAAACATGCAATCACTTTGCCCGGGCCCTGGAGTGCCCTGACTGGCCGGCCAGGGTTGGGTCAGACTCTCGTGGATGGGGGCAGGGTGGGACGGAGCGGTGGCCGGCTCGGACCCTTTAATG
>CM052801.1:30200630-30332182 GCA_028533885.1 Nasua narica | reverse complement strand
CCCCCCCCCCCCCCCCCCCCCCCGCCTCAGCTGCATCCATTTAGTCAGGCCATTTGCACCAGGAACAAGGGCTCTCCTTTAGCTGTCTGTGGCATTCGGGACAGCCTCGTGCTCAGCCAAAGGGCTGCGCCTTGTCCAAATGTCCAGAGGGGCTGGTTTCATGTGTCTGACAAGGCCGCCTTTCTGGGCAGGAGGATCTGAAGGAGGGACATGTCTGCAGCCTGGGCACGGGGTGATCAATGCCCCCTCTGGAATGCGAAGATGAATTCTTAAAAAGGAAAAAAAAAAAGGCTTTCATCATTATTGCAAAGACCCCAAACAAGGGGGTTTTCTCATCCCAAATGGCAGGATGGGGGCGGAGGAGGGGAGCTGGGGAAATGGGGAGTGGGGTGAGGGTTGGAGTCGGTGACACAGACACTCGACTGTGAAACCTTTGGGGACGCCCACCAGAGCCACAAGCTCTTTCCTTCTTGAGCAGCCCCCCGGGCTCTGGGCCCCAGCCTGCATGTAGTTAGTCGTTGTCTGCTAACCAGCCCCAGAGAATGGGGTTGTGTTTGCCTCGCCTCCTGCCCACCCCCCCCCCTTGGTCCCCTCCTCCCCCCAGGCTGCCTGGGCACAAATGGCTTTGTCCAGCCAGGGACAAAAACGGCCCTTCATTCCCCATCCGTGCCTGGGGACAAAAAGCTGAGTGTGGCCCCGTTTGCTCTGGTTGAAGCAAGATGGCGCCGGTGAGGACTGAGAAGGCCGGGAGCTGAGGGGCAGGCAGGGATGGCTCCAAGGCACAGGGGACCACATGGAAGGTCTGTGTGACCCAGATCCATGTAGGAAGGAAGAACAGTGCGGGGGAGGGGGTGGACTGGTGGCTACATCTGTGACGGGCTCTGCCTTAGGCCCATTGCCCTAGAGGGCCCTCCCCCCGCCCCCCCACCCCCCCCACCCCCCGTCCCACCCCGGCCTTCCCCCATCTGCAGAAGCTTTCCTTCGCTCAAATAGTATTATTCATTCATGAAGTCAGTGCACTGTGGTAGTTAAGCATGGCCTTGGGGATCACACGGACCCTGGTTTCAAAATCTGTGTCACAGGCCTGGCTATGTGACCTTTACCTTGTCACTTGCCTGTTCAGTTTTAGCTTCTCCCTCTGCAAAATGGAAATAATTCTAGCATCTTTAGCATGGTCAGGAGGACCAAATGACATGGTCCACGTAGAGCATCGCACAGAGTCTAGTACTTAGGAAGTGCTCGACAAGCCATGATCATTAATAAAATCAGGAGCTGTGTTCACAGTGTTAGACATTTCGTGGGGGGCGGGGAATGAGAATTCGGGAAGTTCCACTTTATGAATGAGTTGTGTCCCAAAGTTAACTCGTAAGTCTGGTTTTTGGACCGAAAAATGCAGTTCCCATAGAAACACTGCTAAGAAGAGTCTTGAGATTCCCAGTCAACCCACAAAAACCGATTCAACTGTCAATGTACCAGAAATAGCTGAGCGGTGGTTTTAAAACATGGCAGAAAATCCTTTCACGCTCTTCCCATTGAGAGATGGCGTCTCGGGCCCCTCCCCTTGAGTCCCGTGAGGTTGTGACTGCTTCAGTCCATAGCACATGGCCGAAGCGACGTCACGTGGTTTCAGAGGCTGGGTCCTCAAAGGCCACTGGAGGCCTTCTGCCTTGTTTTCTAGAACGTTCGTTCTTGGAGCCGTGAGCTGCCGGGTAAGATGCCTGGCTACCCGCATGCCACCATGTTGGAGAGAGAGAGACACACACACACACACACACACGAGAGATGCCTGACGAGCCCACAGTCCTTCAAACACTCCTAACCTTTCAAGTCTTCCCAGCTTGAGGCCCTAGTCATCCCGGGGCAGGGACAAACCACCCGTGTGGTGCCACGGTGGAATTCCTGAAGTATGACATCTGTGAGCTTAACAGAATGGCCGTTGTTTTGCTGCCACTGTATTTTGGGGGCAGTGTGTTCCATAACCATAGCTATTCAAAGCTCCGTGTCTTTGTAAGGAAGACCACGGCCGCCATGGACTGACCAGCAGTTCTTGAGTGCTCACTGCGCGCCCGGCTCCGGGCCGAGTGCACCCTGTGGGTTAACTCCTCAAGTACCACGTGATCTTAGTCATTAAATAGCAATACCGCGAACAGGAACTTCTAAAAAAAGATTGATTTGTTTATTTGAGAGAGAGACAGACAGAGAGAGAGAGAGAGAGCAGGGGAGGGACAGAGAGAGAGAAAGAGAGAGAGAATCTGAAGCAGTCTCCCCGTTGAGTGGGGAGCCCCACGCAGGGCTCCATCTCATTACCCCCTCCATCACGACCTGAGCCAGAATCGAGAGTTGGACGCTGAGCCATCTGGGCCACCCAGGCGCCCCCACAAACAGTAACTTTACACGGAGTAAGTCTCTTATAAGTCAGTGCTGGGGCTTGAGGAAAAACAGATATTAATTAGCTGGGTCTGAGGAGGCACATGGAGACCTTGCAGTGATTACGGATGGCACTTCCAAACAATTTCAAGGGTTGTTAGCGATTGGCGGCATTGACTCTTTATTTTATCTAATTTCACTTCAAAACTAACAGCCTCTCTTTCCCTCCATTCAGTTGTAACTGGTGCTCAATTTCACATGGCCGTTGCCTGCTTTTTAGCTCAGATATGGAATGGAGAGAAAGGAAAAGAGGCCCCCCCGTGTCCCTCCCAACCCCCGTGATTGCTGGACAAGATTTGAGCGAGAGGAAGGTGGAAGGATAGACCTGAAAGTGAGACAGAGATAGCCCGGGACTCATTAATGAAGCGGAATTGAAGGAAGAGAGGTTGCAAGAGACACGGGCTCTTCTTGGCTCTGTACCAGAAACGGTGGAGAGAGATGTCCAGACGGAGGGAGCTGGGCCCCAAGTCTTCACCCCTGCCTGCAGCCACATGCTTGCCACGGCTTTGTCACGGCCGGAGGATATGTTGACTTCAGGCTTGGCCGTATGACTTGCTGGGCCAACGGGGCGGAGGGAAAGGGCCAGTGTTCTGGTCTGAGCCTAAGCCCCAAGAGGCCTCATGAGCTCCTACTTGTTCTCTTGTGCCTCTGCCATCGCCATGAGGACGACATGCCCCAGCTTGTACTGGTCCTAGGAGAGGGCTGAGAGACTCCTGGAGCCAAGCCTCCCAGCCAGCCCATGAACTTGGGAGTAGAAGTTCACTGTTGGAGGCTGCTACGATTTTAAGATTGTTATACAGCAGTGGTTGACCAATGCACCAATAATCCAGCTTATTTACTCTCTGCCGCAAATGTGAGTGACTGGAGGGCGTTGAGTAATGGGGACCTAATTGTCCAGTTGATGACCATCAATTGCACTGAATTATGGGTCCCAGAATTCACTTCTGTGTTTTTCTGGGTCAGGGTGGGCCAGAAGAGAAACTTGTGTGAGATCTGTGAAGGAGCAGCCATTTCTGGGGCCCGACCGTCGGAGCAAGACGGGCACTGCCCCAGCTCACACGTGCCACCCATCCGCCCTCTCACGTCATTGGTGGGGGTGGCAGTGGGCCCGCGGCCCCTCCAGCGCCGCCGGCCCCCCTCCCTGGGCTTCTCTGAGCCCCGGGGCCGCCGGGTGTGCGCGCTGGAGGGTACCCCATGTCTTTGAACTTGGAGGTGGTGAGAGATCCCCGTGGGTCTCCATTTGTGTTTACAGGTCCGATCTGTCCCTGGTCTCCCCCGCCCCCGCCCCCACTTTCCTGACCATCTTTCCTTCCTGACCTCTGTACACTGACCTCAGAGCCCTCGCCGGGCACCCACACAGTAGCGTGGCATGGACACGCCAGGCCTGATCTCCATAGAAACTCCCCCCTCTCGGGGTCACTCAGGGCACCTTTGCTTCCCCGGCAGCTCCGGCTGATACAACTAGTTAGACGACTGTAGACAGCACGCATCTGCGAGCTGTCCCTAACCACAAAAGCATCTGCATCCAAGGAGCTGAAAGTCTCACCAAAGGAAAAGACAGAGCTTTGAGTGTCATTCAGAGAGCAGCTGGAGGGCGCAGGCTCGGCAGTGCCGTGCATGCGGAGCCGTCCCCAACAGGGCTCCCCCTTGCCCCGCCCCCGTTACCCTATGGACCGCTCAGAAGAGCACACACCAGGGGCATGAAGATTACTGCTAGAAGCAAGGAGGAATTTGAGATGGATTTTGCCTCCGGCAGCCTTAGGAGAATTGTTCTCTCCAGACTTCCAGGAAGGGCTGATCCAAAGTCAAGAACCGGCCAGGGACTGGAAAGCAGGAAGGAGAGAGACTTGCTGCCGCCCCTCCCCCTCTCAGCAGCCACCTAGATGTAAAACTAAGTTTGTTCCTTCCTACCCTCCTGCCACCCAAGAACCTCAAACCCACAGCCTCTGCCGGGGCCAGGCCGTGAAGCAGGCAGGCAGCAAACACCTCCGATCTTGGCCTTGTCTCTTGGAGGGGTTTTGCTTCTGTTTTTTATATCAGCGTTCATGCTGCCTGCCTTTCATAGGGATGCACATTCGGCTATGGCTAATTTGGAATTTGTTTCTCCAAAAGCACTTAGAATTGTTTCGGCCTAATGCGTCAGATTTAAATCCCGGGGCTAATTAATACCGAAAGAAATGAGAGAAGTCGGTTAAAATGACGGCTGGAAATGTACTAGAATAACCTGGTCTTCAGCATGGCCCTCGGTGCCGTCCAGACCGGAAGCTGGGGCCCGGCCTGTTCCGGATGTTTCCTCCTGCCCAGGTGGGGAAGGGACCCAAAGAAATGAGGGGGCGTGTGCGAGCGCGGACCCGCGGTGTGTGTGTGGTGTTGTGTGTGTGTGATATGTGGGTGTTGTTTGCTATGTGCATTGTGTGTGTCCCGTGTGTGTCATGTTTGGGTGCGTTAGGCAGGTCACGTGTGCAGTCCATATTGTATGTGTTGTGTTTATGCGGCGCGTTGTAGGCCTCTCATGTCTCGTCGCATGTGTTGTGTGGTCTATGTGTCTATTGTGGGGTGTGTGTGTGCGAGACATTATTCTACTACCAATTCCCTGAAGCTCAAGGGGCATGAAATGGGCTTTTAAATACGAGGTTCATTGTCTTCGGCTTGAAATCGGTGGGGTATTCCCATCCACTTCAGCCTGCGATGGAAAGGGGTGGGAGTGAGGGCTGGGGTCGGGATGTGAAGCCTGACCATTTCAAGATTCTCCAAAGAAACTCTCCTGTAGCTGGAGTCTTTTGCAATGGGAAGTGAATGTTTGGGGCCCAAGGGAAAGGACATGAGAAGTGGTTTAGAAGTGACGACACAGGGCTGGGTGGGGAAGGAAAAGAAAGGGGCCCTAGGCTTGGCACCTGAATCCCAGGCTGGGGCTCACCACTCACTGAGGGTGAGGGCCTCTTTCCTTGGGTCATGCAAGGAGAGGTCCACACACCCTGGCTGTAGCCTGGGGTTTCTGGGAAAGTCCCATGTACGAAGCCGTAGTAGGGACTGTGGGCAGAAGGAGCCAGGAGACATGCCTGTAGACCCTAAGCCCAGCTCAATCCTATGAGATCCCACACTTCCACTCCCTATTTTGAAGGACACATTTTTCTTCACTTTACAGGAAGCTCCATCTGATTTCAGGACACAACCGCAAACCAATGACCAGACCAAATGGACCATGAGACCTAAAAGACATCAGTATCGTGCCTACCCCCAGATCGCAAGGGCTGTTGGGCTTCCCCAGCACTTCCTGGTGCCAAGTTCAGTAACACTGATGCCATTTCCACAGTCTGGGGCACATGTTTGCACTCTCTCTGCCTCCAATTCTTCTCAAGACACTTCCAGCATTTGGCGGCACTCTGGGGGATGATTATCTCTATCTATCGCCAAACATTCAACCCATTGTTGGTAATACACAGCATTTGAATTTTCTCATGGAGGAAACGCATCTCCAATGATCCTCCCCTTCTATCTCCGGCCCCAGCATGGCTCCTTCCGGCCGAATGGCACCCATCACTCAGCCAGGTGGTCACCACACAGAGCATGGAGCACAGCGTTCATGGAAAGCTTGCCAGCTTCCTGTGTCTGCAAGGAATTAACCGCCCAGGAATGAAAGAAAGGCATGTTTTCAGTTCCCGTGCGGGGAAAATATTAAAAACACATAAAAATAGTCATGCCAGGAGAACAATAGGAGCCATTTCTGACATGAATCCAGAATGTAAAAGGGTTCAATTCATGCTTAGAATTCACGGCACATAATGTCAGATGATGGCAAAACAGTCCTTCATTATTTCATTGAACACACAGTTATTCAGCATCTACTATGTGCGCTGAGTCATAAGGCTCCCTGGAAAGCTACGACCGATAGGTTTATAGGCCACAGAAACAAAGTGGAAGGGAAATTATTAACAGTGACAATTTGGCTTGCTTCCAGATTACCAACTGATCATTTCAGAGGTTAGTTGCAACTTTGTAGTTTGGTCGGTGAAAATGACTCTTGCTCCTGGCATCAGAAAGCCCGGCTTTTGATCTTAGTCCTGTCACTCTCCGGTTGGGTGAACTTGGGGCAGGTCATCTTTCCTTGCCAGCCGTGAGGCTCCCCACCTTGGGGATTCCTATGGCTCTTTTCGGCCCTGACATCCCCTGGACCGGATAGATTCCAACGAGAAACTTAGAAATGGCCTCACCTTTCCTACTTACATCATCCCCGCTAAGAACATGTAGATCGAGCCATGATTAATTTTATGGTCGAGACAAGGCCCATTTACAGGGTATGGAGGTTTAGTTAAGGCAATTGAAGTTAAGGTGACTGCTCTCTAAATGACCAGAAGCATATAAAAAGGGGAATTTTGTGAACATGAAGAAAAGGAAATGGTTAGTGACCCAGGGAGAGGAAGGAACAACATCTGAGCCACTGGGGATGATACCAGGGGGCATACTTATGTAGTTAAAAGAAAACACCTCAAAGGTGGATTAAATGATAATTCAAAAACCTGTTTTGTTCTGGATGCTTTACAGACATTAACTCTAATTTTCACATCATCCCTGCAAAGTAGGTATTAGCGCCCCCATTTTACAGATGGTGGAAACTGAGCCGCAGATAGAGCTAGTTTTCCCAAGGACACCCAGCTGGAACTAACAGCCGTGTCTCACTGATTCCAGAACCTGTGTCTATTTTTTCCCCTCATACTCTTCACCGCCTCTCTGGTTAATGACTTAACGGTATTCCTACAGCACAAAAACGAGAATATTTTTTGGTAAATATCAACAGAAGGAGCAATTCCAGACAGCAGGCCAAATATCATGCCAAGAGTTCTAACCTGCTAAAGAGTGAAACTTAGGGCAGTGGCTAGTCTTTATGATTGTAACCTAAAAAAAGGTATAAAAACATAAACCGCTATATTTATCCTTCAGAGATACTTAAGGCAAGAATGTCAATATCACAGCCAGGCATCTCGGCAAATGGTGGATTTCATATTTACTTATATAAATAAGTTTCAGCTTCTGGTTCTGGCAATATTAGGATCGAGATAACCCCAAAACCCATTTTTTACAGTTATCTAGAGAGAAAGAAATATTTATTTGAATGAGTAGATGTGCATGTGGGGAATTGACAGGGGCTGTGAATGAAAAGGGTACTGAAAACTGGGGCAGCAAGCTTGTGAATGATGATGTGACTGCCTTGGGGTGGAGAGAGAGATTGTCTTGGTACTCGAGGGTCTTAGACAATTTAATGCCCATTTGGCAGGAGCGGGAGCTAGTGTTTTAGGTGCTTCGAGGCGAGAGTTGGACCTGAGATACACCCATAAAGCTGGAATCCTCAGTGTGAAGGTAGGTTAGGAAAAAAAATCTGCCTACTGTCCAGGGGACATTGTCTCAGTCTAGGCTATGAGTGGAGAAAAGTATCTCCTAAGAAATTTCAACCTATATCTCATGAAGGTTAGGAAATGAATATATATTACTTCTTTGGTCCAGGAAGCCCCAAGTGAAGAGATTGTTATAAAAATGATAGTGCATCCTTTGGAGAGCTTAGCAGAAACCAAACCCATAATGTGACAAGACACCACAAGCATTCTTACAGAATTCCCACATATAAAGCTGTGCTTAAGATGAGCTCACAACTCAAAAATACAAAGCAGTTGAAGAAATAATCCTCCATGAACAAGACAGAGCAGGACTGGACACCCAAGAATAACTGATAATATAACAATCTATTAGAGACTCTGATGGTTAGTTTTATATGTCAGTTTGACTGGGCTAAGGGATACCCAGATAGTCGGCAAACTAGTATTTCTAGGTACGTCTGTGAGAGTGTTTCTGGAAGAGATTGGCATTTGAATCCACAGACTGAATAAAAAAGATTGCTTTTACCAATGTGGGTGGGCATCACCCAATTTGTTGAGGGCCTGAAAAGAACAAAAAGGTGGAGGAAGAGGGCAAATTTGCTCTCTGTTTGAGCTGGGACAGCTATCTTTTTTCCCCCTTAGACATTGGCCTTCTTGGGTCTCAGGCCTTTGGACTCAGACTGAATTACATCACCAGATTTCCTTGTCCTCCTGCTTGCAGATGACAGGTCATGGGTCTTCTTGGTTCTTTGATTATGCAAACTAATTCTTATAATAAATCTCTTTTTATACATATTTCTTTATATCCTAGTGGTTTGGTTTCTCTAGAAAACCCTAATACAGAGACCATAAAATTAGCATATTTACAATTATTAAAAACATAGGGAAAAAAAAACAAACCCAAGGAGGGGAAACCCAGACACTATGAAAAAGAACATGCATATTTGAAAAAACAATGAAATAAAGCTAGAAATAAAAATATAATCATTGAAATAAAAATCTCAGTGTATGAGTTAAATAGGAATTATTGAAACTGAGAATTCTATCAATGAATTACCCATGATGCAGCACAAAGAGATAAAAATAAGAAAAGGAGGTGAAAAGATATGAAGAATAGAGTTTAAAAAAGTCCTACACACAGCCAATAAGAGTTCCAGAAGGAAAGAACAGAGAGAATGTGGGAGAAGAAAGAGTCAATGACATAATGGGAATTTTCCAGAATTGATGAAAGACAGATTCAGAATGCACAGTAAGTCCTCAGCAGGCTACCTAAAAGTCAACCTAGCCACTTCATGGTAACATTCTAGAGAAAGAGAGCATCTTAAAAGCAGAGAGGAGAGATAGAGAGCCTAAGGAAGAACATTAAGACTGGCAGCAGATTTCTCACGCAATAGCAAAAACCAGAAGACAATGGAATGGCAGCTTCAAAATGCTGAGTGAAAACAGTTTAGTTAGAATTCTATACACTGTGAAATTATTGATCAAGAATGAAGGTGAAACAGACATTTTTAGGCAAACAAAAACTGTTTACCACTAAGAGATTGTCCTTGAAAAGGCTCCCGAAGGCTGTACTCCAGAAAAAAGGAAATAGTCCTAGAAAGTAAGTGTGTGATGCAAGTGGTGATGTTAAACAAGATGAGGGGTGTCGATTTGTGAAATAATAGCGATGCTATCTCATTTGAAGCACCAAGCAAAATAGGACAATGGTACCGTAAAAGATTCAGGAAGGTGATTTGGAATAAAAGTACTCTAAGTACTCTCCTGTTCAGCAGGAGAGCAGACCTATTGATTAACTGAATGCTTTATGTCAAGTATGTATTTTAAAACTTTAAGAGTAACATTAATGGCATAGAAATAGAGTAAATAATTTCTAAACCACTAGAGGGGAAAAAGGGAAATAAAGAGAACCCAGGTAATCTAATAGAGGAAATGGAGGACAAAAGAAGCAGCATAGTAAGTAGATGGCACAGAATAAGATAGCATACACAGATACACCAAATCCCTCATCAAAACAAATGGACTAAATGCTCTGGTTACGGGATATATGGAAAGTGAAAATGATTTTATAACTTAGGAAGTATGTGGCTCTGTAAAAAGGTAAGACACTCCCTTCTACCAAGCACATTCATATCAGTTCTGAGCAAAATTCTAGTGACACCAACACAGCGATGGGGTGGGTAGAAAAAGTAAAAAGAGAATGCTACAGTACTTCTGTTGCTTCAGGGGAAATGTATCTATTCCAGTTGTATGCTCACATAAAAATCACTCCAAAGCTTAGTGACTTAAAATAACTGCAATCATTTCATTATCTCTTGTTATTTCTGTGGGTCAGGAGTTCTGGAAGGGCTTGGCTGAGTGGTTCTGGCTTGGAGACTCTCATGTGGTTACAGTCAGCCTGTGGCTGGAGCTGGAGCGGCAGGGAGCCAAAGCCACGGAGGCTGGTCAGGCATATTTCCTTCTTCTCATGGTCTCAGGGCCTCTCCACCCATGTGGGCTATTTGGGCTTATAGCATGGCTGCCTTGGGGGTAGTCGTACTATTTCAATGGTGGTTCAGGGCCCCAGCACAAGTGATCTAACAAATGAGGTAGATGGGGCATCACATTCTTTTTTTTTTTTTTTAAAGATTTTATTTATTTATTAGGAAAGAGAGAGAGTGAGAGAGAGCATGAGAAGGGAGAAGGTCAGAGTGAGAAGCGGACTCCCCATGGAGCTGGGAGCCCGATGTGGGACTCGATCTTGGGACTCCGGGATCATGACCTGAGCTGAAGGCAGTCGCTCAACCAACTGAGCCACCCAGGCGCCCTGGGGCATCACATTCTTGACCTAGCCTTGGAAGTCATGGTGTCACTTCTAACACATTCATGTCACATGTCACATTTGAATCATAGTTCCACCCGGATTCCAGGGAAGTGGACAGGACTCCTTCACGACAAGAGGAGTGTTACAGTGCCATTGTGGATCACTAGCGTGGGTTGCAGAATTGTATGCGGAATGGGGGGACATTGCTGGAAGCTTCTTTGGAAAATACAATTTGCCACAATATGGGTGTTGGTAAGCCAAACAAATTGATTAAAGAAGTGAGGATAAATAAGCTGGAGGTATCACCAGAGGGATAAACTTAAAATGTAGCTTGTAAGCCAGCAGAGAAACATGTGAAATTTTCCATGAAAGTCAGGACAGAAAAGAAAACAAACACAAAAAGAAATTACAGCTACTGGAAAATGGGAAATAAGGTAGTAAAATGAATTCCTAAAGGCAATTACAATAAATATAAGTGGGCCAAACTCACAGATCAGGACCCAGCCTGCTAGTGTTTGCTCTGAGCTGTTTTGTATTCTTAAAGAATACAGAATAGCTGCAAGCAAACGAGTGGAAAAAAGATATACCAGGAAAGAGAAATCCATTAAATTGGGGTAATAATTTCTGACAAAATAGAATTCAAGGCAACAGACACTGAAGTTAGAAAGAAAGGGGCTAATACATACTGGGAAAAGGAATACTAGTTCCAGAGTATTTAACAATGATGAACACACGTTCATTTATTCACGTAGCAAAATGTATGAAATGCCTACAAAATTCTAGGCATTATTCTAGATTTGAAGGATACATTCCCTGCAATTAGCAACATAACCTCAAGTGTTTAAAGCAACAGTGGGCAGAACTAGAAAATAAAAGAGCTAAGCTGGGAAGCGTAAGTGGAGATTTTAAGATTTCTGTCTCTGAAAACTGATGGCTCAAGAAGACCAAAAAAAAAAAAAAAGCTATTAAAGATTGGAGCCTCACAATTAATGAACTTTAACTAATGGATTCGAATAGAATTTGAGACTCAGCAAACAGATTACACATTCTTTTTGAATGCGTGTGGCGCATTTACAAAAAAAGTAGGATGTCACCTACCAAAAAGCCCACCTAAGTGAATTCCAAAGCCTCAGCATCATATAGGGCTTGCTCCCTTTACCTTTCAGCCCAGAGACTTCTGTGCAAGAACTTTTGGAAGGCACAGCCAGTGAAGTTTGAATGACTTTTTGACTCTATTCCCTGCAATAGTCTGCTTCCCCCCAAAAAAACCAAAACCCAAAGAGCAATAACCATGTCCTGGAGCAATGAACTGGACCTTCTCTAGTTTTCTGAACAAGAGTAACTTCTGTTGGCAGGAACCATCCCTAGTTATCTTCAGCTCTGTTTTTGCCCTTGTTCTGCATTTCCTCAGGAGAGACAAAATGGCGCCAGGCCAGGAAAGAGAGTTTGTTCCCCTGCGCCCTGTGCCCTGAGCAGAGCTTCCATCCCTACCTGGCTCTCTGAGTGGCTGCTTGGGGTGACAGGAGTGTTTCTGGTGGCAGTAAGGGTTTTCCTTCACACCAAGTTAGATCTTCCCACTCGAAAAAAAGATCATGGGATTTGTGAACTGCCTCAGTCAGAGACTACCTCTCAACTGCCAGGCTTTAGGAGGCAATTCTGCCATCAGCTACTAAAGGTGTCACCAGAACTTCACCGACAGAAATCCGAAGCCGCCAAGCCAATGCATCTCAACTTTCATTAGCAGGGAGGCTGTCTTCGGAAAGGCCTCTTGGGTTCAGCGCCTGCTTCAAAGTGTTGACATCAAAGTTCATCCTTGTCATCAAGTAGTTTCCCACTGAGGACAAAATTGTAGACCTAAAATCTATTCCCAGTTTGTTCATTCATTCGTTCGTTCATTCCTTCCTTCCTTCCCTCTCTCCCTCCCTTTCCTTCCTTCCTTCCTTCCTTCCTTCCTTCCTTCCTTCCTTCCTTCCTTCCTTCCTTCCTTCCTTCCTTCTTCCTTTCTTCCTTTCTTCTTTCCTGCCTTGTTGCAGTATACTAGACGTACCAAAATCTGTAGATATTTAATGGATACAACAGGACGTGTTTGGGATATACATACACACCCATGAAACTGTCATCACCGAAGGTGCCAGAAACGAACCCACAGCCTCTGAAAGTGTCCTGCCACTGCCTTGCTTTTCTTTTCTTTCTGTGATAAGAACACTTAACAAAATCTACTCTCTCCGCGCATTTTTAAGTATACAACACAGCATTGCTAATCACAGGCCCTGTGTTGTGCTGTTGTTTTGTAATTACAAGATTCTCTCCATCTCTGTGCCCCAGACCTATCTGGTGGTGGGGGTGGAGGAGGGAGGGTGAGGGGAGCAATTTTCAGAGCCAGGGCCAAGCACTTCTTTTTCTTTCGCCCAAATGTTTATTTTGGAAAAATCTCACAAATATATGTTTGTTTAAAACACTTCAAATAGTAGTACCCGCCCCCACCCTGCCATACTTTTATTCTAAAAAAAAAAAGAAAAGAAAGCTGATCCAAAGCCGAGGCAGATAAATAGAACTTTGGAAATCTACAGGATGATTTTTGTACTTATTCCTGGATAGCAGCCTTTCAGACGTAATTCTCAACTCTCACCCACATATTTAAAAAAAATAAATGACTCTTTTGATTGGCATTTGGAGTATTGGAACCTGAACCCCGGCTTTATTTTTAAAGCCTGTTCCCATTTGTATTCACAGGCGAGCTTTGCTCTCTGGCCCCATACTTGCCTTTTGACATTTAGGTGTTACCCGAGGTAATAAGTGGCCCAGATTTTAGTCTCTGAAGTGGATATGGGGTACCTCCAACCTGCTTCCTGGGTTACCACTCAAGGGTTTTCACATGTACTGCTCTGTATTTAATGGTATGTAGTAGTTAATTTGGCTTCACGTTTGCAAACGTCTGTAAAAACGATCGTTTTTTTATAGAAGCTTCTTGCGTGCAGACTTCGGCTAATGCATTCATTCCCATGACTGCTGTCTACTTGCCGTGAGGAAGGTGTCTGTGTTCATGGCCCCGACTTCCATCCCCAACCTTCCTGGTGGGCGTGGGCAAAATTTTCAGGGCCATTTCTCTCCCCTTCCAATTGTTACTTTGAAATTTCTCAAATAGTCAGAAAAATAGAAAAATCGTACAATGAGCATGCATACACCCTACATCTCAATTCCCTATTATTTTTGCCATGTTTGCTCTTCTGTCTGTCTTTCCCCCCAACCATTCAAAAGTAATTTGCAGGCAATACGACAGTTCAACTCTAAATATTTCAACTGTATTTCCTCAAAACAAGGACATTCCCCTTCATGAATGCAAGACCAGTCTCACATCCAAGGAATTTGTAGTGATACAAAAATATTGTCTACTATATGTCCATATTCAAATTTTGTCAATAGTGCCTCGACTGTACTTTGTAGCATGTTCCTTTCCTGATCCGGAATCCAATCAAGGATCAATATTGCATTTAGTGGTCATGCCTCTTTAGCCTCTTTTAATCTGCTTCTCCAAGGAGGCTGGTTCCTTTTGATGGGAAGTGGTATTTAGAAACCAAGAGCTAGGTGGGCTCACTCAAACCGAATTCTCCTAAGCTGGGATGTGATGGCCATTGAGGACCCAATGGCAACCCATGATTAATCAGAATTGGCTCGTAGCTCTGTGCCCCATCTTCTGCTAACTCAGGAAGTTGGCAGTTCCTGGCAGTTCCTGGAGAAGGGTGTGCTAGGTTATTTTGGAGTCAGACAAATGCGGATCTGATCCCCACCCCCCCATCCCCAACTTCCCGGCACACAGGAGCTCCAGAAACTTTTATGAAGTCACCAAGCCTGTTTTCTCATCATTAGAATGAAAAATCATTGTACTAATTTCACCGTGTTGAGATTTAAGATTAAACAAGGTAACAAGGCCAACCTGTCGTCATGTTCGCTTATTCAACATAGATTTATTGAGCGTGCCTTCCACTGGGCTACATGCTGGAGATACAGGGGTGCAGAAAGCTAGAGCAGACTTCGGTTCCTACAGAGTTTACCATCGAGTGGGGGGGACACCCACCCCACGGCTGTCTTGTTCAGATTATAATCCTGCAGATGGAAAGGCAGACCCTATATCTTACTCATTTAGGTATCTTCAAGGTCTGCACGGTGTCTGGACTCTTTTGGAACTGACTTGAGAAGCAGCCAACATCAGGGATTTCTTGGAAGCTCTTACCTTTTTTGGATCCTTAATAGCATTCTCAAACTGAGTCTTTGGCAGGTAAAATCTGAAATGAATCTCTTTTGATGAGTTGCGGGGCTCACGTGGATTGAAGAAACCTGCTGAAGCTTTTCTGGGAGATGGCAAGTGAGGTCCCATGTTCTATGATTTGGTCAACTGGCGAATGTTTTCTGAGCACCTACTATGTTCCCAACACTAGCATTTGAAATGTAGAGAAGTGGAAGTCTCCGTCCCATGTCTCAAAAGCTTAGTTTGACGGGGGAGACAAGGGGAGAGAGTGCACACAGTGCGCTGTGATCGTGCAGGAAAGAACACTCTTCATAGGAGAAGTCGGAGTGGGACCAGGATGCCCATCAACTCGCCCATAGACTCAATCAAGCCTTGCGGGGTGTTGCAAAGTCTTAGGTGAAGAAAGGAAGGGCGGGAAGGTAGGTCACGGGAACCGCCCGATCAACCACGTGGACATGGGGCCGCTATTCGGCCAAACAAACACTGGGTTGTGCTCCTTGCCGTGTTCAGGAAAGGGTGACCCCTCACTGGATGAACCCCTGGCAATTTGCTCTAGAACACTGCGTCCTCACTTATCTTTAAACCACTGGTTAGAAGAAGGACGTAGAAGAATGTTCCTGGGAGCAGTTTACGAAGGGATTGGCAAAGGCAAGGAAAGCGTGCGCCAGCTTTCCTTTTCCCTGCTACCCCAGCCTGGGTGCGCCCGATGAAGCCACCCAGGCTGGGGTGGCAGGATTCTACCCGTGTGACTGCAGGCAAGTTACCTGACCCCCTCCAGAGGCTTAGCTTCCTCCCTTGGCGAGCGTGGATAATGACATCCACCTGCTGCGCGGTTGAAGTGACGTAATACATGTTGGGTGCGATCACTCTACCTCAAACTTGCCAGAGGCCCCAGCCCATGCAATGAGAGATGCTAGAGCTTCAGGGCCTTCCACAGCTTCCCACCCACACCCCGTGTTTCCCCAGGAGACCTCCGAGCTCAGCATTGTGGCCCGGAGTGAGCCCCGGCTAGACCTCGGGGCTCCATCCCCCCCACTCCTCTCTGCCTGAGAGCAGATGGTAAGGAGAGCAGACAAAGCCAGGCAGGAGAAGTGGCAACTTGCTCTTGAACGGGCTGGCGGCCCCCCTTCCCCTCCCAGCCTCACCCTGGGCTGGGAGCGCGTGCTGGGAAGAGGATTAAATCAATGCCAATTCACATCTCTCCAGAAGCTGGCTCCCTGATCCGAACTAATAAGCAAATCATTAGTGAATTAGGGCTGGGGAGGGCTCGACACAGCGCTCCTTAACTCCAGCTGTAAGACAAGCATAAAAGCCCCAACCCCCTTCCTTGGCGACCTCAAAACGCGCTCACACCGAGGCGATTTTCTGTGTTAAAGCAGCAAGCAAGTTCTCAACCCCGCGCCGCCCAGCCAAGCCCCTGGATCCTGGGGGCCACTGGGGGCAGCCAGCACCTTTTCCCCTCCGAATGCTGGTACCAGACCCTGCACTAGGACACCTCCCGTCTCCCACCAGGCCGCTAACCCTGTGTTCTCTGCCGTATCTGGGTCCAGAGGCCTTTGGAGCCCGACATGCCAAGCTGTGTCCCCCCTCCCCCACCCTGGGCACAAACTTGGCCCCCTTGCTTATTTCCCGGTGAAAGCCCATTATCTCTCATTTACATCTAAACTAGCTTTTCATACTATTTTAAAGGCTGCTCCTCCCCTTCTGTAATCTCCCTGCGAATGAATTAAAAGTTGATTCTTGAAACGCACAAATCTTGGGGGCAGTTTCTTTTTCCTTCTTATTTAAATCATATGCTGTTTTGGACTAACCCTTTTATTTCCTCCCAATTATGATTTCTGGTGTGTTTTCCAGAGCTTTACAACATGGCATCTGATTATACACAAAGCTTCAGAATAAAGCCCTGTTTTTCCCTTCATTAACGACACAAAGGATGGCTGTGTGATCCACACAGCACTTTGTGATTTAATGCAGCTTTACCGTCTAAATCGCACCCGGCTTGGGCAAAGCAGATTTGGGAGTGAATCAACGCATTTTCTTGCTGCCAGGAGCTCCCTTGCAGATTCCAGCAAATTCTTTCACCACACGGAATTAGCATTTGATTAAGCTCTGCAGACACGTTCAAACTTTTACCACTGAGCGCCGGCAGGGCTGCGGTAATCTCCCGAGAGGGGGAGGCACCAAGAGCAGCCGCTGCCTCTCATCCCCTCCCCCGCCCCCAACGGGGACACTCCGCAAAATTGTGGGAGTGATGGGTGATGGATGAGCTGAGAGAGGGGGGATGCCAGAGAAATGTGAGGGCTCCTGAGAGAGCAGGGTGGGGGGCTGATGGGAAGGAACATCAGATGCGTGCTTGGGTGGCAACGATCCTTTCTGCCCCAAACTGGCACTAGACGGGCTCTCAGCCAGTGGGCTCAGCTCACCACCGAGGCGCTTTGAGGAGCTTTGATCGCACGATTCTCTGGATTCTCTGACGCAGGGAGATGGGACCTTCCACCAGAATCCCCGCCGGCCTCAGGCCAGAGGGAGCGGGGAGGGTCTTCCCCAGCGCCCCGGCCCGTCCCTGCGGTCCCGTCCTCGGGGTTCTGCTGCCCCTCCCGGCCACCTCCACCCAGACGAGCTCATGATTCACTTCCAGCAGAGCTGCGAGTTATGCCTCCCAACAGCCTGGGTTTAAAATCTCGTCCGTTTCCATTATGCAAATGTGAGAAGCGGAAGTTTATCAAACTGGGGCTTTGTACCTAGAAAGCGGGCGTGCCAGCATGGGGGGGGCTATAAAGGCTTTATTGCCACAACTTTGGGGTGATTGCTTCTCTCGCAAATGCCAGGAGCACGATTGAATTATGCAGGTCTTCCCAAACAGGTGGCAATAAAAACTTTACAACCTCCCACACCATCACATATTTTGTTTATGCCTCTTAGGTGTCTTATTTTGTTAGAGGTTTTTTTTTTTTTTTTTTTTGGACCCTTCTGTTACCATGGAAACGGGAGTAGGCAGAGGCGGTTCCGGTTCCGGGATACCTGTGAAGGGAAACACAAGGTAAATCAGTTATCACTGCGTGCTCCGATTCTATCCTCTGAGCAGATAACTGGGTTTCTAAGTGAGGACCAGAACCGATTAGCTCCGGAACGCCACGGCCGTTCCAGAGCCCCACGGCAGCCCTGTGGGGGAAAAAGGAACGCGTGAAAACTGTCCATTTTACAGAAGGTGAAACAAAGGTATGAAAGGTGTCTTTCCAACAGCCAGATAGCAAGTTGGCCGCACTGGAAGAAAAGAAAAAGTGCAAAACGAGTGTATCTTCTGGGGGCCTGTCTGTCCAGGGTCCTCCTAGAGTTACAAAACCGAAAATCGTGCCTGGGTTTCGTTCGGTAACCTGAGGGGGTGGGGGGGGGGGGTTCGGGCTGTAGTGACATCTGCTGGCAAGAGTGGAATTGGATGGAGCAGGTTTTTCTGTTGCTGGCACCCACCGGGCCGGGAGCCTGCGATCCGCGTGCCATCCGTGTCCCTGGCGAGGGCTCGTGGACAGCGCGGTGGGGAAAATGGCTTGCGCAGCCCCTTCTTAATGTGATATGGAAGACGGGCACAACTGGGTTATGGTGTGGGGGGGTCCAGACACCAACTGACGTCCCAGGTACCCCCTCAATTTCAGGGGGTACAACTCACCAGTGGCATAGAGGAGATACCCGAGATAGAGGTCCTGGGTCCTGTTTTCAAAGAGAAGAGGTTTTCTGATTTGGGTGTCCGATTCCACTCTCTTATTCGGGGAGAGGTTGGGGTTCCCATTCCTTATGGAAGAGGGGGTGAGGAAAACGGATAAGGGGGTTAGGAAGAATCTGAGACACTCCCACTGAAAAAGCCATCAGCAGCCACAGAAACGAGGGGCTCCTGCACAGATGTTTTTTTTTCCTGGGGTGCCCCTGTGTAGACACGGATGTCCCTGCCTCGGAACGAGGAAGTTGGTCTAAGAGGTTACTGGAGACGGGGAGGAAGATCTGGCCTTCACAAACCCTGGAATACCTTTCGTACCGGCTAAGCTTTGGTTTCGCCATTTAAGGAAAACAAAATGTAATGCTTGTCTAGGCTCCTTCCCTCAGGGATGTGTCATGAGTAAAAGCGTGATAAGCTTCAATGTTTGTAGAATTTTACACTCAACTAAAGGCCGTCATGTGTTTCTCTCCTGCCAGACCCAGGGCCCGGAGATCTCTTCTTCAAGGAAGTCTTGCCCCCCACCATCCCAGAGGCCACTGCAGACTGGGGCAGAATTTGTGGCCCCTAAGTGACAGGCTAAGTACAGAAATGGAATAAGCATTTAGAAACTTAATATGACAGAGTAATTTTTACTTCGATCAAATCCAAATACTCTAACTTGGGGCTCATAAAATTTTATTTTATTTTTTCCCTCAGGAATTCATTTTTCTTGTATTTGACCAAAGATTTGTCTGTGACAGATTGGAAAAGCAACCACAACAAAAAAAAATCAACAACAGGTCCCTGACTACAGGAAGTCTGAGAAGCACTGCTCTGTGGGGTCCCCTGGCCACCCTCCTACAGCATCCTCCTCCTGGAAGCTTTCTCAGTAAATTAAGTTATGAATTCTCGGCACAGAGCCCAGCTCGGCGTTGGAGGGTAGCTGGCGGAGGCCATCCATAGGGCTGCTGGTGCCGGAAGTCGGGCCGCGCTGTTCTCTCTGCCGCCATCCCAGACCACACCTGGCTCGCTGGGGACCTTGGAGACCTCTCCTCCCCTCCCATCTTCCCACGCTTGGAAAGTGCAAAAAACGAGCCCTTCTCAGCCCCTCTTCTCTTTTTGTCCTAAGTGAACCTTAGCGCGCCGTGGAAGCCCTGAAACAGGCAAATATTTCATGATCTAGATCATTTAGCTGTGACTCCCCGGGCCCTGCCATCCACAGAGTCGTCGCTTCCGCTCATGTCTCCTTGGGGACACACTCACTGCCTTGTACCCGTTAGTGCCACCCGCACCCCCCTCCCCCAGGTACCCGGGCCCTGCACAGTCTCCCTTACACTGTGGGTGCTGCACACTTCTTGGGGCCGAGAACCGCCTCATGCTTCTCATCGGCACAGCGTGGGCTGTACTATCCGTGCGACGCAAGTGAACTTGGCAGGAGTACTTCCCGAGACCTTATGAGGCCTCCAGAAAGACCAGTTATTAACCTCTGATGACTACTGTTTTCTAATATTGATTATTATTGTCTTCTGATTATATATTGATTTTCGTGGTCTTGGGAAATTCGACTTAATACTTCCACTTGTTTTCTTTCTCGGCTGCCATATGGAGATTACAAGGATCTCCTCCAATTGCTCCCAGGATTAGGTGAGATGATTCTCTGGAAAAGAGTATCCTCCCCATCCTCCTCCAGAGTTGACCGCTTTCGGTTTTTCCTTTCCTATCTTACCAGATTTGCCCTCCTCGAGGAGAGACTCCTTCCCCTGTGCACCCTTGCTGTCAGTCACCCCAATCCTGCCCCACCCCAATCCTAGGGACTCATGTTATTGAGTGTAAGCAAGAGGGGTGTGTCCTTGGGGGCAGGATGGGAAGGGAGTGCGCTCCTGGTGGGTGACTGCGGATGGGCGGGTCCCTGCAACTCCCCCCACCCACCCCCACTCCCACGTAACCTGCGACCTGCGCTGGAGAGGCCAACAACATCTTTCTTTCTTCCGGGGTGATGGCAGGCATTTTAGCAAATGCATCCCCCAACCGACGTGATTTGACCTTTGGTTTCTTGCATTATTATTATTATTTTTTTTAATTGACCTCACCTCTAAGATTGCCTAGAGCCAGTTGATTTTTGAAGTCCATGGACGGTCACTTTTACTCCATGTCGCTGATTTCATAAATTATGTTTTTCTGCTTTTTTAATCTGGCTAAGCATTCCCCACCATCCTTCACCTTAGCCAGCCTGCCCAGGTGATTCAAACATGCTGAAATAATGAAATAAATAGGATCCAGAGGAAGTGTAGCAGTAAATCAAGGCATTATATTAATTATTGTCGTGATTGGAATTCTCTAGAGCTGAAAGGTAATCGAAATGACACATTTTTAACACCTATTTAATGTCAAACTCAGTGCTTTTAAATCTGCTCTGCATTTCATTTGAGTCCTTCCTCTGCAAAGTTGCCCATGCCATGGATAGTTATAGAATATCTAATTGAGAACTAGCTAATTGCTAGGCTCACAGCTAGGTTACCAGCTGGTATGTGCCCCATGGTGCGCCGGGGGTGGGTGCTAAGTGGCTACCACTTAGCCCCGCCCCCCATGCCCCAGCATGCATTGCAGCTACTGCCTCCATTCCCTCCAGCTTGGATGCTTTGGGCCACATTCTGGGTATTGCAGGTGTCATGGCTGCCAAACAAATTACCTTCAAACTTAGTGGCCTTAAACAACCCTTTATTATGCTCACAGATTCTGTGCGTCAGGAATTTGGACAGAGTACAGCAGAAATGACTCGTCTCTACTTCATAATGTCTGGAGTCTCGGCTGGAAGACTCAAAGGCTGGGGCTGGAATCTTCTGGAAGGTTGTGCACTCAAATGTCTGGTAGTTGATGCTGGCTGTTGGCTGAGACATCAGCTGGCTCTGGCCTTTCCATGTGGCCTGGGCTGCCTCAGAGCATGGTGACCGAGTTCCAAGGATGAGTATCTTGAGAGAGTGCCAGGTGGAAGCCATGTCCTTTTATGACCTAACCTGGAAGTCACATAGCATCACTCCTGCAGGACGCTGTCGGGGAGAGCAAGTCATCAGACGGTAATATGGGCATCATTTGGGAAAATACAATTGGCCACAGCAGGGCTGTCCTTGGGGAGGTCCTGTCCTCTCCCCTGGTGGAGAGCTGTTGGTCATCGTCCTCTGGCTGAAAGGAAAAGACCCTCGAGCTATCGCCCTGATTACATCCCATAGTGGCAGAAACACGCGTCTCAATCCCGCAACCAGACTTAAGGGAACTACCAGAATGATAGTTTACAAACTCAATTCGGATGAAAGCATTTTCTTGCTGTCTTCGTTTGGGCTTCTATAAGTAAGTACCGTAGATGCGTGGCTCATAAACCACAGAGATTTATTTCTCACAGTTCTGAGGGCTGGAAGTCTGAGGTCAGGGTGCCAGCCCGGTCAGGTTCTGGTGAGGGCTCTCTTCTGGCTTGCAGACCCTGACTTCTTGTGTCCTCACCTGGTGGAAAGAGAACGAGAGCTCTCTCAGGCCCCTTTTATAAGGCACCAACCCCATCGTGAAGGCTCCGTCCTCAGGACCTCAATCACCTCCCTAAGACCCCCGCCCCCAATTCCTAACACTATCACACCAAGGGTTTAGGATTTCAACATATGAATTGGCGGGGCACAAACACACACTCAGTCTGTAACACCTGCTTACAATGCTTTTGATGCTTTCCCGTTGGGCTTACGAAAAAATGCAAGCTTCTCAGTGGGGCTTATGAGGCTACATCTCCAACCCTCTCTCTTCCCACTCACTGTCCCCCTATCCTGAGCTCCACTTCGAATCTCAAACCCACTGTCTCTCGCCTGTGGGCTTTGAGCAAAACATTGCTTCTACAGAACGGCGCCTAAATGAACCCTAATCCTTCTCCACCAACTCTCTCCCACGCCTGGATGTCTAATTCTCAGGCTTTGGATCCGTTATTTCCCGAGAGTATTCCCCAGGCTGGAAGAGCGGGGTCAGGAGAGGCTTGCAACTTCCGCCACCGACCAAGTCAGAACCAACCCACCTTCCATGACTTCCTTTCCTTTTAAAAATTTACATTTAAATTCAATCAATTAATATGTAGTGTTTTATTAGTTTCACCGGTAGAACTCAGTGATTCACGAGTTGCATACAGCACCCAGTGCTCATCCTACCAAGTACCCTCCTTCGTGCCCATTACCCAGCGACCCCCCCCACCCTACTCCCCGCCAGCAACCCTCAGTTTGTCTCCTAGAGTTCAGAGTCTCTTATGGTTTGTCCTTCCATGACTTTCCAGAACAGTGGTGTCCAGTAGAAATATAAGGTGAGCGACAGATTCGAACCAGGGGAGTGATTTGAAATTTCCTAGTAGCCACATTAAAAAGGGTAAAAAGAAATGGGTAAAATTTATTTTATTAATATATTTAACCTAATATATCCAAAATATTTGCCATTCTATTTTGAACACCACGTCTTTGAAATCTGATGTGTATTTTGCGCTTACAGCACATCTGCGGGAGAGGACTAGCCTCATTTCAAATGCTCAGTAGCCACACGAGGTCACCGGCTATGGTATTGGATGGCACAGATATAGGACATTTCTACCATCGCAGAAACTTCCACTGAACAGTCCAGGTCTGGGGTGTATTTGCTATACATCAAACATGGAAGGAATATAATCCCTGATATGTACTTGAATTTCAGGTATCGGAGTGGTCCCCGAAAAGGTGAGTGTATTTTGCAGAATTAAATAATGCTCAAACGCACCGTACTCTAAAATGCGTCAGTCTTTCTAAACAATATTGTCTCTTATGACCACAGCGCAGTTATCGACAATATTGTCCCAACTTCAGTAAATTTATCGATATGATGTTTTGATCTAATTGACCATTCGCATTCTCATTTTGTCGATTCTGCCAGTAGCATTTCCCTCCCCTGTCTAGGCTCTAGTATAGCATCAGACACTGCCTTTAGTTGACAGGTCTCTTTCTTCTCCTGTATGGGCCATTTCCAGGTGACCCTTGACTAACACAGGTTTGAATGGCATGGGTCCACGTACGTGTGGATTTTTTTGATAAATACAGTACAGCACTGTAAATGTGTTTTCCTTAGGGTTTTCTTTCCTTTCTTTTTTTTTTTTTTTTAAGATTTTATTATTTTTTGAGTTATCTCTACACCCAATGTGGGGCTCAAACTCACGACCCCAAGACCGAGTGTCACATGCTTCTTCCCACTGAGCCAGCCAGGCGCCCCTCCTTACGATTTTCTTAATAACATTTTCTTTCTCTAGCTTACTTTGTTGTAAGAAGACTGTAAATAATATACATAGCATACAAAATACATGCTCATTGGCCCTTTATGATATTGGTAGGGCTTCTGTAGGCTCTTCTTTATGTTTTGGGTTTTCTTAAAGGCAGAGCACTGTCGTCTTAGGCGGATAGGAGATAAGGGACTCCACCAAAACCCTCAGCTGCCCTTTGCCATTGGGGGGAAGACCACGCACTCTGGTTCTGAGAAAGGACCTCAGAGTCCAGCCCTTCCGAATCTGGGGGGCTGTCCGCTGAGCAGCTCACCTGCCAGAGGTGTCAGGTCCCAGAGTCACATGTTGCAACGGCCCCTGAGGCCACAAGGTTGGCTGATGGATCCTCTCCTCTTTGCTTGCCCTCTTGGGGACTTCCCTGTGTGAGGCAGCGAGCCCACCAGGAAGGCAGGCAGTGGCTGGCTGGAAAGCTGACTTTCCCACCCCGTGATTTAAAACCTGGCCCCTCCACAAGTTCACATAACCTCTCTTGACTGTCAAGATTGCAAAACCAGGCCAGATTTCCTCCAACTCCCGGGAGACCTACACAAGTCCCCTCGTTCGCTCAATTACGACGATAGACAGATCACAATGGACGGAAGCACTAAATTAACGGTGACAGCCATTAATGCGACCTGCTCGGCGGCAGTGACTGCGTTGGGGGATCGCAGATCCAATGGCTACAACATGTTGGGGATGGGGCCGCCCGCGTTGGCTCCTCGGCGGGCCTTGAACTTGTTGGAAAAGCCCAGGCCAGCACGCAGGGCCCCGTAGCCATGGCAACGGGCTCTCGCTCAGCAAAACACATAAAGATGATTCATTTTGTTTTCCTTTCGTTTCTTTCCACCCAAATTTTCGTGTGGGTTGGAATCTATTTTTAATTTCTTTCCTTGGAGGAGAGGCTATTTTTAATTTTGTTACCTCTCTCCTGGGGGCTTGCCAGGCCCGGATTTGAATGACCCAGGCAGGGTCTGGGGTGGAAATGATGCCGGTGTGGCCTTGGTATTGAGACTGGGACCTCATGTCTTGGAATTCGTCTGAACTCTCTCCCGTTGATCTCCCTGGCTCCCTGCTGGAGGAAAGCAGGTCATGTCATTGCCATTTCTCATGAGTTGGCCCCCGGAAGACCAAACTCTCTTCTGGTTTGACTGGGTGCTTCCGTTTCCACGTTCTTATTTGATCTTGGTGGGAGCTATATGGGGCAGAGAACCCACGTGTGCCTCCATATTCGAGGGCCCGCCCTCCTAGAACAGTGCCGGATGTCGCTTCTCAGCCTCCTGGCGTCTACGTGGGTATGGGAGTCGTTCTGTCCTACGGAGCGAGGGCCGAAGTGCCGTACACACCGCCACTTCCAGACCCAGTCCCTAAAATGTCCCTCGACCCCCCTCCCCCACCATTCTGTGTTTGCTGCCTACCAGCAGGGTGAGGAGATTCCTGGGAGGGCGGGGGGCCCAGAGGCCCTCGGGAAGCGGTGGGGTCACCCACTCCACCAGAGGTTGCAAGCCTGTATGGCTGTAAACTTGGATGGAAAAAAAAATTGGGGCGCCTGGGTGGCTCAGGGGGTTAAAGCCTATGCCTTTGGCTCAGGTCATGATCTCAGGGTCCTAGGATGGAGCCCTGCATCGGGCACTCTGCTCGGCAGCGAGTCTGCTTCCCCCTCTCTCTCTGCCTACTTGTGATCTCTCTCTCTGTGTCAAATAAATAAATAAAATCTTTAAAAAAAAAGAAAAAAATTGATTTTTATCTTCACTAACTTTCTAATGAGATTTAGCATTTCCTTCAATTATGAATGTAGGCAACAAACCACGGTGATATTAGCAGTTCCTGAGACCTTGTCTCCAAAAGAAATCACAGACATTTCATATCATATTACCGTTGTTATGCATATCTCAAAATATCACTTCCACTTATCACTTTTTTGAAATTGCAAGTTATTAGACCTGCCACTCTATCTTATTAATTACTGCATTAATAAAGAAGCATATGTATTATAATATCACAACTGTTTTTTTTTATGTTGGTAACTACATTTTGGTATAATTGGCTTTCTTTGTAATTTTCTTTTATTTTATGCATTTATAAACCTTCTTGCGAGAAACAGTCCACAGACATCACAGCCTACCAAGAGTCCACGGCACAAAAGGACAGAAATCCTGGCCCCATGACCCTGGTTCGTCACATACAACTAAGATGTGAATGAGCGATGACCTTCTATTGGGCTACGCCAGAGGCATTTAGGGAGTGTTTGTTAGCTCATCTAGCATTCCTTACTCTGACTGATACATCAGGATAGGGACAGCATACTACTCAATTGTATAAATGGTGAACTAAAGCTCACAGGAGGCAGGAGGCTTGCCCGATATCATACATTCATCAAAATGACACTGAGATTCAAATCTTGCCCTCCTGACCTCAGTCCAGGGCTCCTTAAGACGCCCTACATGTTCTTCATCTTCTTCTTTTTCTTCATACCTCAGCCTCAGAAAATGCTTCTATGTAGAAGCGAATGTAGTAAGAAACCTTCTTCCCCAGCCTACATGTTTATTGCCTTTCTCTGTCTGTGAGTAAAGTTTCTGAACAAAGCTCTGGAACTTTCTGTTCTCTGTCTGGATAGGAGTGTTCTCTGTCTGCCCTGTCCAAAATGGCAGCCCTTGGCCGTAAGTGGCTACCGAGCACTTGCAATTGCTTTGTTCGACTGAGGAACTGAATCTTAAATTTTATTTTACGTAATTTAAATAACTACATATTCATGACTACTGTACCGGATGGTGTAGGCCTAGAGCAGAGTTTCGTCGCCAGTAGCGGGCGTTAGAATCATGTGGAAGGCTGGCGAAAGCACAGGGTGCTGGGCCTCACCCCCAGAGAGTCTGATTCAGCAGGGTGGCCCACGAATCTGCCATTCCAACTAGGTCCCAGCTGACGCTAATGCTGTGGGTCACTTCTCACCCTCAACACGTCTGTCACTGGGAGTCAGATACATTTTTGTGGGGGGGACCGTCCTGTGTTTTATAGATTGTTTCACAGCATCCTGGCCTCTACGTGGTTGGCACGAGAAGCCCCCCAACACCCCTCCCCCACAGCTGCGACAACCACAGATGTTTCCGGAAGTGGCCAATGTCCGCTGGGGAGCAAACTCCACTCCCAGGTGATAACTACTGGTGTAAGACATACACAAAGACATTTTTTTTTTAACATCAGAGTTCAAACAGATTACACTAAAAAAATACAGTTGACCCTTGAATAATGGGAGGCTTAGGGGTGCTGACCCTCTGTGCCATGGAAGATCCATGTATAACCTTGGATTCCTCCAAAACTTAACTACTAATAGCCTACAGTTGACCAGAAGCCTTCCTGAGAACATAGTCAACACATATATATTGTGTGAGTTCTATGTATTATATATTGTATTTTTACAATAAAGGAAGCTAGAGAAAAGAAAATGTTGTTAAGAAAACCGTAAGGAGGAGAAAATACATTTACAATACTGTAGTGTTTTCACTGAAAAAAAAATCCAGGGACAAGTGGCCTCACTTGGTTCAAGTCTACGTTGTTCAAGGGTCCACTGTAGCCGGAATCGAAATCTGAACTTAATTTCTTCTTACAGCTGCTCTAAAAGTGCCAAAAACTTATTATATTCCAACAACACACCAGACTAGGTTGGAATTTTTTTTCCTTCAAAAATAAATCAATCGTGTCTCCTCTGCACTGGTCGCCGCGCCTCACGGCCCCCACATTTCCCTTCCTCTTCCCTCCCCTCCTCTGGCTTCTTCCTCACGGTGTTCCCCCTCGCCTTCCCTCATCTCCCTTTTTGACTTCCTGAGGCTTCCCTATTTCCACATCCTTCTCTTCTTCCTTCCACAGCCAGGGCTTCCTGGCCTCCCTCCCTGCTTCCCCTCCTTCCCGCATTCCCCTCTCCCTGCAGCAGAGACTTGCCCTCCCGGTGCTCTGTGCTGTTTCTTCTCCATCGCTGCTGTCTCTGCCGGCTCTGGCTGGGTTTCCCGCTTTCTTCCTTTTATCTCCGGTCCGTGTTTGTTTTGGACTGGCCAAGCTTGGCCTCTGGCCCCAGACAGTCTGGGCTCCGTCTCTGTGCCCGCTCCCTGCCCCCTCCAGCCCCTCCCCCCCGCTCCCTCACACAGTGGCAGCCCCCCCGGGTACCACCGAGGGTCACAGGCAGCTTGCAGACAGCAGAGTAAAGAAAGCCAGTGGGATAGGCTTTCCCGGCTTGATGCCAGAATCACGTTATGCCACCGATCAAGAGGGGGCCAAGGATCTAGTTGGTACTTCTTTTAAAAAAGCATTTAGAAATCGTTGTCACCCTCGTGGCTCAGAAGGGTAAGGCATAATCTGTGTCGGTGGGACAACTGCGAGGGGCTCGGCATTTGTCCTGTGGAGAAGTCAAACATGTCAGAGGCTGACATTCTCATACGGAGGTGACATTAAACAAACAAGGTGGCGGGGAACTCTTTAAATCACCCGCAATATTGCGAGCAGTCAATCAATAGCGTTGTGACAGGCTGGGGCCACAGACTTGCCCATGACCGCTGGGTTTCGAGTCTCACGGAAACGTACTTGACAGGAACCGCGCTGCTAATTCGGGGCGGTAAGCCTGTCTCTCTACCTTGACTTTATCCCACTGTTAGTGCATTTTTTTTTTTTTTTAAATGACCTTTGAGAAGACACAGGCTGAAGATTATTTCTACTGAGCGCTCACTCACTAGGTGGGATTACTTGGAAATATCAGACTGTTGACCGACGCTTTCCGTTTTCAGCTGCCTCTCCCAGCCGGTGTCAGAGGCGCTGTCTCCCATGTGCAGGGTACCGGTGATTTCAGTCCTTATTTATGAACATAAGGCCAGGAGCTGGAGGAGCCCAAGCGAGGCTGGCTCCAAAGGAAAATCATGAGGCTATCGTAAGTGCCTTGAACAATACATGAAATTGACCAGTTGGCCAGGCCTCATTCTACAGCAAGAGGTTAACGGTTCAAACCCAGGTGCTCCTGGGAGAGGGGAAGGACTTGGGCTTGAATTCATGCTAACTTATAAATCACTAATATTAGAAAGTCATTCTCAGCCCGTTTTTGATTGAAGAAGGCAGGCCTACCTTCACCAAGGGTGAGGAGGGACAATGGTGGGGCGGGAGGGGAGAGCGTCACACCGTTGACGATGGGAAAGGGGCTCGCACAAAACGCGGATCCTCTCTGGTGTGAATCCAGGCCCAGGGAAATACCGCAGGGGCCTCCCCATTACGTGTGTCTCAGTGTGGTGTGTAGCACTCTGCGGTCATCATGGAGACTGAGAACGTACATGTCAGGTGTGGCGGTGGGGAGGGCTGCTGGTGAGGAAGTAAAGCCTTCCAAGGGTGGGGGTAGGGGTGCTGGGTGGCAGAGGCAGGAAGCCAGGGAGAGTGACAGGGGCATGAACACTTTAGTGAGACCAATAGTGAGACAAAGGTTCTCGGGGCCACGCGATGATCTCTCAAAGCATCGAAAGGTTGGAAGGACCCTCCAGGTCTCCCTATTGTCCATTGCCCTCCCGAATAAGCCTGCCAAGGGGTCCTATTGCCTCTACTTGAGCATCTCTAGCAAAGAGGAGCTCACAACTTCTGAAAACTTGTTCCATGCTAGACAGATTTAATGGTGGATCTCCCTTTCTCTCAAAAGGTCTTTGGACTCTAAGTGTTATGAAGAGTTAATCCAGCTTATAGCATATAGTTCTTATTTCGGTTAGCTAGTGCTGCAGAACAATCAGCCACACACACACACACACACACACACACACACACACACACACACACAAATCCCAGCAGTGTGTAGCAGTGAGCTCATGATTTTCTGGATGGGCTGGGACGTGGTTCATCTAGGCCAGGCTTACATGGGCAATCCTGCCGATCTTGACTGGGCTTGCTTACATTTCTGGGGCCAGCTGATCTAAGCCAGGCTTGGCTGGGCCGTTCATGTGTCTCTCATCCCCCGCTGGGACCAGTGGGCTAGCCCCAGAATGTTCTTCTCACGGAGATGGCAGATGCGTAAGAGAACAAGCCCAATCATATAAGTGTTTTTTAGAACTTTGTCGTATCCAGCCCATTAACTGAACACATCAAGTGACCAAACCTAAAACCAAGAGAGATGGGGAACTCTGGCTCCTTTGTGGGAAGAACGTGAAAGTGACATGGCAAAGGGCAGGGACAAAGGGATGGCTGAAGAATTGGGGTCGTTGATACAGCCTACCGTAGATTTGATCTGGTCAGATCAAAGCAGAGCTAGATATTCCCTCCCTTTTCCTGGACACCATGTTTCTAGCCGTTCAAGATAAGATTTAATAACCTTTTCAGGTAGCCACACTGATAGCTTACACCGAACTTGCTGTCAAGTAGAAACTGAAAATGTTTTTACATATGCTTACTGAGCTCTGGACCTGTGCCACTGACCTTTTAGATCCCCAATGCAGGGCATTGTGTATTCCTATTAAATTTTTATCTTCACAGAATCGGGCCCCAAAATATTTAAGTAAGATGGAATCCATGCCTCTTTTACTTTCAAGTCTCGTATCCACACATTTCATCATGGCGTCACCAGGGTTCTTATTGGTGTCAGTGAATTGACTTGTCGAGGTAGATAGAGCTCTACATCTCGCTACCAGAGACTGCCTTCTGGGTTGCCAGTGGTCCATTGTTCTGCCTTCTTTCGGTCTGGTACTTTAAACAGTAGGAATTCATCTGATTCCACCACCCTCTGGCCTCGCTTCTCTACCTTGTCTCAGGATGTGAAGAGACTTTGTGGAATGCCGGTTACGGTCACATAAAGGTCAAGTAGGATTTAGAGAGGAGATGCCAGCTCAGTCTGAGGGAGCAGGATGAGATAGATCTTTCGATGGGAGTGAGCTGGTATATTGGTGGATACAAAGTTCAGATAAGCCTGGAAGACTCATGAGTGGGACCATCGGAGATGAGACCAGAAAGGGAAGTTGGCTTCATGGGATGAGAAATCTTGGGTGCCGGGATAATGATATTGGAATTTTACCTATGGGCACTGGTTTTCAAAAACTTGTAGAGTATAATGGCTCCTTGGAGGTGCCCCTTAGGGCAGCCTTGCCTTGGGGAGTATGACAAAGACTGCTTGTCCCCAACGTGTGTTCTCTTCTTCTTCCTCAGTCATAGCACCCATGATTCTTAATAGGTTACACGGGTCTCCTAGAATAAAGACTGCATTTCCCAGCTTCCCTCACATCTAGGCGTGGCCACGTGACCATGTTTTAGCCAATAGGGTTTAAGTAGGAGCAGCGTGAGTAACTTCTGGGAAATGTCCTCAAGGGATGAGGCGCAAACTTCATCCCTTCTAGCTGACCGGATGCACATCTTTGGCCCTGAAGTGACACTGGAAGCCATTCAGGGCAAAGTAATAAAATAGAAATAACCTGAGTTCCTGACCACATGGAGTTCTACACCATTCATGTCACGACTATTAAGGATTTTTTTTTACGTTGCAAGAAATAAAAACTTTTAGCTGTGTATTATGTTGAGTTTTGTTTAAAGTAAACCCAATCCTGATCCTCCTAACTAATACAGAGGGACAGGAGACCACGTAAAATCTGGCTGTGATGTACAAAAGAGACGTGAGAAAAGTGGGCTTCTGACTGTCCCTGTGCATGCTGGGAAGGCAGCCATGATATAAACGATTGAAAACCGCAGATATCCCTCCTCCACCAAGAAACCAGTTACACTTGGATTTATGGGTATGTGGAGTTCTGTGGCACTGTTCCTCTTTCCCTGCCGCACTCCTGGGACACAGTGCTGCTCTAGCCACCTGGTCTCCAGGGTCCTGCTGGGGGAATCATCACCCCAGCTTAGGAGATGCAAGATTCAGCCTGGAGTACGATGGATATTGTCTGCGTGAGCGTTCTTCTTGAGGCGATGGCCAAACATGCCCACCACGTTGGTAATCAGAATGACTTTTATTTCCATTGCTTATAATCACAATTATAGTTAGTAAATAGCTATTTATCCCCCAACGAATAGCAAATGCTCCCTCCTCTCCCGTGTCTTAACAGTGAAGAGGGGATTAGGAAAGGAAGCCAATTTTGGTATAAATTTTACAATCACCAAGTTTAAGTGTAGAGCAGTTTTGATTTCTATGAAATTGAACTGAAATTGGCTCGGCCCTGCATTTGACCAAATTGCAGAATACTTGACCTAGGCCCCCACATAATCGGAGTCACCCAGAGATCGTTAAAAAGCTCAGTCAGTTCAGGTTGCTGCCCCCAACTTCCAGGGCTTCTAAGCTCTGGTGGGCTGGCCGTTTTTCTTGGCATGGGAGCGCGGCCTCCGGTAGGAGGCTGGTTTCTACCTTGCCCTGGTTGTTGGCCAGGCTGCCGGCTCCGTGTCTATTCGATCCCCAGGACCCACCCCACCACCTGTGCGTGGAAACACCTGCATCCCTTCTGCACCTGCTGTCTGTACAGGCTTCCTTGTCAGGCAGGGGAAGCTCTCCATGCCTTTCTGACTGCCTCTCGAGCACTCGGGGCCAAGCTGAGCTGGGCGCGTCTCTCTGACATCATTCTTGTCGCAAGCCCCAAGGCGGCGACCCACACATGCGCTGTAGCCCTTGGGCACTGTCTTGGCTCCAGGGAGGGCTGCTCAGAGAGACTCCTCTGCTCAGGGATTCAGCCAAACTCGTCTACCCTTTCCCCTGGCGTTCCTCGGATGCTGGTGCCAGGGGTCATCAGCCCGGGCTTAGCTGGGGAGAAGTTGGGGGTGCCCTGTCGATGCTGGACTCACCAGCATCTAAGTGTGAAACTCCTCCCGCCCGATTGTCTCCTCTGGCCAGCTGGCTTAACCTTGATCTACTTTGAAGCCGGAACACGCCTTCCTTCCTGCTCTGCTGCTTGGAGCTCCCGTGTCTGTTCCCTCTTATTCTCTCTGCACGCAGACACTTCTGCTCTCTCTCTCTCTCTTGAACTCTGTGCTTGTCACTGAAAGCCCTGCCTTTCGAACTTTGGCCTCTGCTCTGAGTTTTCTAAAAGTCTATGTGGAAACTCCAAGGGCTTCTTTCTTTTCAGCTGTATTCTCAACACACACACACACACACACACACACACACACACACACACACACACACGCCATGAATGCCATTGCCATCATGCACCAAAGGCTTATAGAGGCAAGAGGAAAAATGCAGGGGAAAAAAAAATCCCATTATTATTATTGTGATATTATACCACCACCGTGGCTTTCTTTTCTAATTATCAACAAATTGACTAAACCTTAAAAGAAAGTGGCTGTGGGATGCTGTTTCTAGGTAGGCTCCGTGTGTTCATTGTACCTCCCTTTCTCTGTGGACATCAGCAGGAAGAATCTGCTAGAAAACTCTGGTGCTTTGTTGTCTTTCCTGCCTCTAGTATGTGTGTCACCCAGGACTGCTGGCCTCCACGAGGCACAGCTCAGGGACACCTCTGGTGCCACATCGGACCGTCTCTGTATGACACACGGCATTCTTGTTTCTTTTTTTTTTTTAAATATTTTGTTTATTTATTTATTTGACAGAGAGGGAGAGAGAGACAGAGAGAGAGGGAACACAAGCAGTGGGAGCGGGAGAGGGAGAAGCAGGCTTCCCGCTGAGCAGAGAGCCCGATGCGGGGCTCGATCCTAGGACCCTGAGATCATGACCGGAGCCGAAGGCGGAGGCTTTAACCCACTGAGCCACCCAGGCGCCTCTGAATTTCTTTTTAAATGAGGTTCCTCCCCCATATATATGTAGATTGCAAAAATCACCACATGTTCTTCCTTTCCCTTCAGGAGGGAGGTAGAGACACTTTCTCTGCCTCTCGACTCTGACCTTGATTGTGTGATTTGCTTTGACCAGTGGGACCCTAACAAACGTGCCACGGTAGAAACTTTCAAAATGCTTCTGTGCTAGGGCTCGTCCTCTCAGGCTCTCGGGGTGAGGGTGAGACCTGCCGCCACCAGCATAAGTAAGCCCCGGACTAGCCTGCTGGACGATGGGAGACTTGTGGCCTAGTCACCCCTGTGACCTCAGCCGTCTTGGCGGCTGAGCACAGGTGTGTGAGTGAGACTGCCCAAGGTCAGCGGAACTGCACGGCCAGGCACGGCACAGACCGCCAGCCCACTGCTTCTTAAGCTAAATGAACCGTTATTGTTCTAAGCTCTTGAGTTATGGGGTAATTTGTTACTCAGAAAAAGCTGACCGCTATAGGATGCTAAACACAACTAAATGTTTGGTGAACCGGCATTTTGTAATTCTGGGTGTTATAGACCGAATATAAATTCTTTCCATTCAGGACTATAGATTTAAAAGACAGAGGTTGAATTTATACTGCATCCAGGATATACCTTATTTCTTCTTTAGAAAAGTTAATCTACATATTATTATGCTTAAAATGCAAATGTTAGAGCAGTATGCTAAGTAGACTATTAGATTAATTAAGCTTATGCTGTATATAGGCTCGTATGTCCATGGAAAATTCTAGAAGAACCCTGAAGAAATTGTTAATAAGGATATCTCTGGGCCTTGGACTAGAGGTGGGATAGGGGTAGGAAGGACTTTAACTCATTGTTTACATCAGGTTTCTATCATGATTATCTGTTAATTTTATAATTAAAATAGTACTAAAATCTAAAAATTGAAGCCCATCACCAAATGGTTCAAGAATCTAAGCCTGGCTCCAGGAACTGTGCTGTTTATTTCATCTGTACTCTTTTTTTTTCTTAAGCTCAGTGTCCATAATAGATCCCATTACTTCAGGATTTTCATCAGCGTAGGCGCCAGTGAATTGAGTTTTTAATCTGGTAAGCATTTGCTGCATGTCGAAAATACTGGCTTTAAAGAAAGAAAATGCTTATTTATTTAGTTTTGTATTAATTTCCCACCTACTTCCAAGAAATATTTGAAACTCCCAAGGTAATGCATTAATTAAACGCTGCTGAGGCAGAATTTCTGGCCAAATCAAAGGCTTTGTATTACCATGGTGTTACATCTGCAAATTGGAAAAATAAAACAGCACAAAAATCCCACTTTGTCGAGGGCTCCTAGATCCACTGAAAACAGTCTGAATCGAGACTAGGATCAAGGAGTCTGAGCTGGGAGATGCAGATCTCTAACAAAATGAGGCCCCGGATAGTTGGCATTAGCCGCAGTTCAAGCCCGTGGCTGCCAGGGCCCGAGAAGCCAGACCCCGGGCTCCAGGGGCCTCTTGGATCTGAGTCCCAGGACCCATCAAAGCACGGTGAAGAGCCTATGGGAAGCTATGCCTCCGAGCTCTGATGGCCTCTAGTTCTCCGGGCGGGCTGCTTAACCACGTGACCAACGGCACCTGAAGATCGTGCCATCAGCCCGCCTATCACACGCTCACTGCAGAGAGGCAGTAGGAAACTAACCCTTGGTTTAGGCTCTGGAAAACATCCCAGGATCAGAGGCCGTAGGGGATTTCTCATAGATGATGCACTGTATGATGAGTATCTGGGCTTACGATGCTTCACCTATTGTGATTTATAAGCAATAGATTTTGGTCATTTGAGTGACCAAAGAGAGAGAGAGAGCACGTGGGAGATCACAGAGAGAACAGGAGAGGGAGAAGCAGGCTCCCCGCTGAGCAGGGAGCCCGACGCGGGGCTCGGTCCCAGGACCCTGGGATCATGACCTGAGCCAAAGGCAGATGCCTAACCATTGAGCCACCCAGACACTTCCAAAATATATTTCTCATAGATATTTGGTCTTCACCCACAGATCCTGCCTTACGGCTCCTAAAAGCGTTGGCCTTCCCTGAGTGATGAGAGAACTGGAGCACTTTTTGTCATATTTGGTCTTTTGTCCTTAGTTCCTGAAAATGCTTCAGAGCCATAAAAGTGAATGGGTGTCTTGTTATTCACAGCAAATCCCTTTCCACCACTGCTGGGTTTATGTTAAGGGGTGATTACTGGAAAATGCCTAAGGATGGGGGCTGTTGCCAGGGAAACCAACCATGAATAGAGGGTTTGAACTTTCAGTGCTACCCTATGATTTCTGGGGAAGGGAAAAGGGATGGGGGCTGAATCAATCCCCAATGGCCGATGATGTCATCAGTCACGCTCATTTAATGAGACCTCCATAACCCCAAGAAGACCGGGTTGGGAGAGCTTCCGGGTTGGTGAGCACATGAAGATGGCAGACATGGGGAGGGCATGGAAGCTTCTCATCCTTTCCCCAGATCTCACCGTGTGCCTCTCTTCCATCTGGAGGTTCCTGAGTGACGTCCTTTTGTGATAAACCAGTGATCTAGTAAGTATAATGTTTCTCTGAGTTCCATGAACCACTCCAACAAATGAACTTACGGAGGAGGTGGTGGAAACCTCTGATTCATGGCCAATTTGTCAGGGGCACAGGTGACAATCTGGACTTTCAACTGGCCTCTGAAGTGTGTGTGTGTGTGTGTGTGTGTTGAGGGGGGAGGGAGCAGTCTTGTAGGACTGAGCCTTTTCCTTGCGGAATCCGACACTCTCTCCATGTAGATCGTGTCAAAATTGAGTTAAGTTGTAGGACACCCAGCTGGCATCCGGAGCATGGTTTGATGGTGTGGGGGGGGAATGCCCCCCCCAAATTGGTACCAGTACCCCTCTTGCGAGCTGTCACGGTGGGCTGCAGGTACCCAGGCAACGCTTCTCCTAAGGACAGAGAAGTACATTTGCAGTGAAACCTGTTGATTGGGGTCAAAAGGAAATGAAAGGCTTTAGAAATCCATACACCTGTGTGCCGAGCATGAGCCCAAACAAAATAAACTTGGGATGTTGATAGAAGACCGCACAGGTAGCCTTAGTCAAAGCTTTTTGGTTGAGCGGAACATAAGGCTGATTATGATGGCTCCATTAAAGAGATCCGTTTTTTTTTTAAGATTTATTTATTTATTTGAGAGAGAGAGAGAGAGAGAGAAGAGAGAGAGAGTGCGAGCGGGGGCAGAGGAGGTGCAGACGGAGAAGGAGAGGGAGGGAGAGAGAATCTTAAGCAGACTCCCCGCCGAGCACAGAGTGCCACCCGGGGCTCGATCCCACGACCCTGAGAGCATGACCTGAGCTGAAATCAAGAGTCAGACGCTTCACCAACAGCCACCCAGGCGCCCCTAAAGAGATCGTTGGTAAAGAGATGCAGGGCATCTTACGGGACCACGAACACTGTTTGGGGGTGGCATTGCCAACAAGCTGGTAGGGTCCACATTAGCGACCCTCTTTTTCTCCTTGGGAGCGTCACATTCTCTAATTTGCCAGAAGGCTCACGCCGGTTAAAGCAGATGCTGACAGCGCCCTGCGTATAGTCTTTACCGTCTCAGTGCATGGCGGCTGCATTTCCGAACGCCAGCTCCCACATCTGTCTGTCTGGGGGCTTCTCTGGCGCAGATTCCGCTGAGCGCCGGCAGGGGCGGCTGGCCGGTGGCGGCTAAGCCCATGAACGCCCGGGGACAGATGAGAGTAAGTGCGGAAAGACCCTGATTTCTTTGCCCCCTTGGTGGGATAACCCCAAGGATTGTCTTCTAGACCATTCTCCGGTGGGGCTGAGCCCTAGTTACCCACAGCGGGAACTTGCTCGACAAGGCATCCGGCAGTGGCTGCTTCCCTGCCGCCATTGGCCAAAGTCACTTAAAGCACGAGGGGAGCAGAGCCGACCGCTGGGCAGACCTGGGAAGGTTTCCCTTGTTAGAAAGAAACCATTACAAGGAGAGGTGGAGCATCGGCTCAAGATAAAGATTTACACCCACATGGAAATCGTCAGTGCTGAGGGTGGGGCTGGGCTGGAAACCATGTGGGTGGAGATCAAAGGCAAGGGGAACAGAAGTCATATTGTAGGAGAATACTACAGGCTGCCAAACCAGATGGGGGACGTTGACAGTGGGTTCCCGACCGAGACCACACAACGGGCCTGAAGGCGGGAGACCCACCGATGGGGGGCGCCACCAGCTGGACGGCCGCGCAGAGCTTCTGAACCAACTCTTGGCTTGCCTGGCTGGCCCGGTCACCTCTTGTAAGACTGAACAGTGACAGGAAGGAGCGCTACTCGTGAGTTAATTCAAACCAGGAAGTAGGAGCTGTTGGTGAGGGCGCAGGACGGGAACTTAGGAGGTGAGTGGGTTCTCTCGGAGGGGGGCTCATGAAGAGTGGACTGCTCAGACTTCAGAAGGCTTGGAACAGTGGTTATGGGGCTTCCGAGCCATGCATATCCCCAAGGGCTGATACGGATCCCACCCCCGACCCTGGGCTCTGCCTCCAGGGTTCTGACTGGGTCACTCGGGAGCGGGACCAGGCATCTCAGGGGTCCTTACTGCAAGCTGGGGGTGGGGGTGCCCAGAGGACCCTTGGAAGCATAGTGCTTTAGAGAAAACAGACGTAGGGAGTCAAGGCTTGCGATGTTTATATGCACCATCCAGAAAGTCAGAAGAAGGCAAAAAACAAAATTCCAAGTCCACCACCACTAAGGCGTCCAAGGAGGAAGAAACAACGCATCTGACCCAGAGCTGGGGCTAGCTGGGAGCCCTGATGGCTACGATTTTTAGGAATCGCCCGGAAGAGCTGGCGCAGAGCCAACGATGAACACAAAAACTGTTGCAAGAACAGTAAGAGTGGTGGCACGCAGGCGGCAGAGCGGACTGCGGCTTCCACAACCTCAGGGTATCCAGGAGGATCTTTTAAGTTAAGTTCTGAGTCGGAAGATGAACTAGAAAAGCGTCTGCTCACTGCTGGGGTGTCTGATGAGCCGAGGTTCACACGTGACAAGGAAGCAGCCATTACTAGTCACCTCTCTGTGTGGACACTACCTCATTTAGTCCTCAAAGTAACACCGCAAGGTAGCATTCCTTGTACCCGGCGGCTTTCTGCTCTTCGCAAGTGGGAGAAATCCAGCTCCCGCCAACTTAGACACAAAGAGAATGGATTGGCCCCTGTACCTGGGAAGCCGGGGCGACAGCGCTGATGGAAGGTATGAATGGGTCTAGGGCCACAAATGATATGGGCCATATTCTTTCTCATTCTTTCTCTCTCTGTTCTTGGCATGGGCCTCCCTTTTCTCCAGCAGACAGACGTCCTACACGTGGTGGGGAACATGGCCCCAGCTGGGTTTCTGCCTTACAGCCTTCTAACTCCATGGATCTCAGGCAGTGGGCCATCCCTGCTAGTTCCAGAAGGCCTCTAATTGGCCCAACTGTCTCAGTGCGGTTCCGGAGTGAGCAAATGAATAGCATATTCTGATTGGCTACCCTGTGTCACATGCTCCGAGGCTGAGTCAGAAGTGGGTGGAGCCTGTTACCAGAAGAAGGAGCGGGGCGTGGAGAGACCTGGTTAATCCCAAACAATCACAACCGTGTTTCCATTCCTATTTTACCGATGTGGAAACAGTCTGAGAGCGATACATGAAGTCACCCGGATGATATTATCTAGTATGTCGCAGAGCCAGGATCTGACCCCACACTGTCACTTCTGCCGCACACAGGTGTGCAGGATTGGAGAAAGAAGCCAGAGACCAGAGCTGATTTTCTGGAAGGGGGTTAGCAAAGAAGCTACTCAAGGCCCAGGATCCATTTCGGGGGCTGGTGCACCCACCCCCCTAGTTTCTGTGAGGGTGGCCAGCTGCCCCTTCTCCTGACGGTTGCCCCCAGAGGGATGGGGGCCACCCTTCTGAAATGCCTGGGAGGTCCCCCACCCCCTGGGGTGGCCAGCAGCCCATGGCCGACTAAGGTAAGCAAGTCTGGTTGGTCCCCTCACAGCACAGAGCCCTGTAGGGCTAAGCCCAGGCGACACTTCGTCGGAATCCACAGCTCCGTTCTCCCGCTTCTCTTACTCCTCTGAAGATTGTCCTCATTCATTCACTTGCCTAAACCCCTGTCTCCGCTTCCGCCTCAAGGGAACCTGATCCAAGACAGGTATTAAAAGTCCAAATCCCAATGGCAAACTAGCTGTCACCCACAGGTGCCAGGAGAGGAGGGGGAAACCAAGCATAGAGCCGGCTGCCTTCCACCCATCAGGAACCCCAGACCCTGGGAGCCTTGGGAGAGGAAGGAGAGGAGGGGACGGGTGCTGGAGGCATTTATTTAAATTCTGGCAAAATGTACGTCACCTAAAATGGACCACTGTTAATATACAGGACAATGGCATCAGATGTGTTCACATCACTGCACAGCCTTATCACCACTATCCACCTCCAGAACTTTCTCATCCTTCCTAAGTGAAACTCTATACCCATTACACAATGGCTCCCCATTCTCCCTAGTCCCCCCCGGCCCCTGGCAACCGCCATCGTGCTTTCTGCCGTTACGACTCTAGGGACCTCAGGTAGGTAGACTCACACAGCGTCTGTCCGTTTGTGACTGACTTTCGTCACCCAGCATGATGTCCTCAAGGTTCGTTCGTGTTGGAGCCTGTGTCAGAATTTCCTCCCTCTCGAGGACTGAGCGCTATCGTACGGAGAGACCCCATTTTGTTTATCTATTCATCCGTGGACGAACCCCTGGATTGTTTCCACCTTTCGGCAATTACGAATCAGGCTGCTGTGAACACGCGTGTACAGGTACCTGCTTGAGCCCCTGCAATTCTTTTGGGTCAACACTTGAAAGTGGAACTTGCTGGATCCTCTGGTAGTTTTTTATGTAGTTTTTGACTGTTTGCCCCAGTGGCTGCGCCATTTTACCTCTGCACCCGCAGTGCACGAGTTCCCATCTCTGCCCATCCTCGCAGCATTTGCTAGTTCCTGTTTTTTTTTTTTTTTTCGGTTGTTTTTTTTTTAAACAATGGCCATCCCCATGGGTGTGAAGGGGAGGTGTTTGGGGAGGCCCAAGCCTGAGGAGCATCCCCACATCTCTCTGCAGCGGCTGCTGGGATGATGGGGCCGAGAAAGTTCTGCCGCTAATGGCCGTCTGATGGCGTCCAGGTCAGGGGGGAGGGGGACGGGCCCCTCTCTGCTTCGAGACGGCCATCAACGCTGTGGGGGGTGAGGTGCTCTTTTGCTTCAGTGTTTTTGATTTTCCTCACTCGTTCTCTAAATCCTTTTGCCCATGGGTGCAGACAGAACCCCACTGGGCTTGGGAGAAGGAGGATTTTAGTGACAGATTGCTCTGTCCTCAGACGCAGCTCTGTGCTCTGGCGCGGGGCCAAGCTGTTGCTTGTCAGTTCCCTCTTCTCCGAGGCCGACTCTCTCCAGAAGCACTGGAGACCTGGGGTGGGGGTGGGGCGCGAGTTCTCTCACCCGCCGGCGCTACCCAGGCACCGGGAACCCCAGTGTGGACCCCACCGAGCCCGGTGGGATTTCCCTCTGCCTGGTGCTCACGATCTTTGGTCGAGTTCCCCTAAAAGCAGATCCCAAGAGGAGGATTTCAGCCCCAGTGGTTGATGTGGGAAGTGAGCCCAAGAGGCACAGTGTGAGGAAGTGAGACAAGGCAGGAAGGAAGGCCAACGAAGGGCACTTCATCGAGCGCGTTTCCACTGTGGTCAGTTCAAGGGGAGTTTCGTGCCGCAGGGGACCTTCTCAGAGCCAGTCTGAAATATGGCTCAGAACTGCCCCCTGGAGAGGTAAGGAAGCTGGGCATTTCTTCCGGCCCGCATTGTCAGAGGGTTGTTCCAGAAGGTTCTGACTCCCTGGCTCTTCCATCCTGCCCGGACCTGGTGAGAGCACGCCCCCGCAGCCAGAGACTGGCCTCAGATGGAGGGACGGAAAAAGCAGCTGGTGTGTGACCCCCGGGGTGGGCTGAGGGGGTACAGGGAAGGCGCTGACAGCATCCGTGACATTTTCCTTGACATTAAAGGGTGTTGAGGAAGGCGTTGACGTCAACCTGGCGGAAGGTGGGAAGGTCATGATGGAGGGTGCAGTCCTCAGCTTGGACGGGGTGAATAATTTCAGACTCTTAATTTGGTTGAGTAGTTACTGGGCCCCTACTTCGTGCCAGGCACCCAACTAAGAGTTTTCCTCTACAGTATCATACTCGATCCTCACGCCAACCTTGTGAAAGCAGAGCTGAGTTGTGTGCCATTTTTTTTTTCCTTTTTTAATTGAGAGAGAGAGAGAGAGTACACAGTGAGGGGCAGGGGCAGAGAGAAAATGTCAGGCAGACTCCGTGATGAGTGGGGAGTCCGACTTGGGGCTCGATCTCGCAATCCTGAAATCGTGACCTGAGCCAAAAGCAAGAGTCAGCTGCTTCACCGACTGAGCTGCCCAGGCGCCCCAGCTGCATGTGATTTTTGCAGACTCAGAGAGGTTAAGAAGTTTCCAGAAGGTCACACACAGGCCCGTCTTGGTATGTCTGGTGTTCCCCTGCTCCCCGCAACAAAGTCACCCTTACTGGCTTTGAGGATGGCTTGGAACTGGGAGGACTGGGAGTTCTGTTGGCTGATAGTTTCAGGATCCCCAAATCGCGTTGCGCCTGCGTAGATGGGCGACGCCGGCTGTGGTCCGAAGGACGCTGCCCCGTGGGTAGTAAATTGGTGCAGTTACTACGGAAAATAGTATAGTATAGAGAAAATAGTATAGAGACTCCTTAAAATATTAAAAATAGAACTACCGGGGCGCCTGGGTTGCTCAGTGGGTTAAAGCCTCTGCCTTCGGCTCAGGTCATGATCTCAGGGTCGTGAGATCGAGCCCCGCATGGGGCTCTCTGCTCAGCGGGGAGCCGCTTCCCCCTCTCTCTCTGCCTGCCTCTCTGCTTGTGATCTCTCTCTCTCTCTGCATGTCAAATAAGTAAATAAAATCTTTAAAAAAAAAATAGAACTGCCATGTGAGCCAGCAGTCCCACTTTTAGGTATACATTCGAAGGAGATGAAATCAGTATCTCAAAGAGATATTTGCGTACATTCTTCTTCATTGCAGCCTTATTCACAACAGCCAAGATATGGGAACAACCCGTGTCCATGAGCAGAGGAACGGATAAAGGAGATGCGGTATATATACAATGGAATACCATCCAGCCTATATAGGAAGAAGGAAATTCTGCCCTTTGCGACAACCTGGATGGACCTTGAAGGCATCACACTAAGTGAAATAAGTCAGACGGGAAAAGATAAACACTGCCTGGTATCATTTCTAGGTGGAATCTAAAAAAAGAAAGAAGGCAAACTCATAGAAACAGAGTCTGAAAATGGTTGCGTGGAGGTGGGGGAGCTAGGGAGGGATTGGTAAAAGGGTCCTGAAATTGAAATTAAACAACCAAACCGGGCCCTGCCCTGGGGAAGCTCGCCGTGAGCCGTCCACTCTGTGAACACCCTGGGCCACATAATTATCCCGCGTCTCTGAGCTCCGTCCGTCTCTCCCTTCGACCGAGGGGTCCGGGCCGGCGGGCCTTGTGTCTAAGTGTCCATGCGGCCCTGTGACTCTGGGATCCCGTGCGACAGACGTCAAGGCTCTGGGCTTTGTAGGCGTGGAAACCCAGTCTCACGATGGTCCACAGGAGTCAGCTCTGGAACCGAGTTCACACGAGGATGTTAGAAGGAGCCAGAAGGTTAATGCCATCTTTGACAAACAGACACTGGTTGGCTGGATGCTGCCGTTAGCTGGCCTCTGGCCCCGGACGTTGGTCACCAGGCTGTCCAGTTGATGCTTGAGCCGAGGCACAGACTCTGAGCGCTCTCCAACGGCCCCTTCATAACCCCTTGAGTGGGCCACGCCTGTGAAAGGGGTGACTCTCAGAAGGCGACATCTTCCCCAAACAGTGCTTCCATGGACACTCCCAATGTCCGTTTGTGCCTCGGTTTCCCTCAGGGTTCAAACAGCAAGTAGTGGGCATACTCACCGTAAGGTATTTTGAGGAAGGCTTATTTCAAAGGACCTGTTCACGGAGGAGTGGCTCGGAACATTCGTGAGGCCAAAGCAGCGAGGGGGCCCAGGAGGTCGTCGAACCCGGCTGGAGAAGGAGCCTTACGAGGGGCCATGAGTGACCTTTGGGGAAGGGCTGTGGCCAGCTTGAGGGGCCCCTGAAGGAGGGAGCCAGGGGAAGAAGTAAGCTTGCCCCACGCCCCTTCCTTCGGATCACCCTCGGGGGCTTCCGTTGGCCCAACTGCAATGGAAACCACGGAGCTCAGCCTGCCCGGGGCCAGCGCACGTAGGGGGGCAGACTGTGACTCCGGAGGGGGAGACGCGGGGTGTCCAGCCTGCCCTCCTAGCCCACTGTCTGATGGACACATTCTAATTTCCTAACAACTGAAATCAGGCTGCTGCCAAGTCTCGCTGGCCGGACACTCGATCCCTCCAAGGTCACTTTGCTGTCATGTGCACAGTGTCCACGGCCTAGTTTACATCTCAGAGGCAAGCTTACCTCCCTGACTTCTGGCTGAGGGGGGGGGGGGAGCCACTTCCGGCCTGGAGGCGGATGGGGACGTAAGGCTGACGGAGGGGGCGTGTGAAAAGGGCCCCGGGGAGGACACCACGGGCCGGGCGACCAGTAAGCCAGTGGTACGGTTGGTGCCATCAGTGGAACCGAGAGGCTTGGGAGCAACTGGGATCTTTCCTTTTGCCGCCGCGGTGGCTGTGAATGCAGGAGTGCACCACGTGCCATGGGCTTCTTACTTTTTATTTTGATTGTTTTAGATGGGGGAGAAAATTGTGTGATTCCCCGGCCCTTCCTTCCCTCTTCCCTCCCTCCCACCCTCCCTCCATCCTTCTTTTTCTCCCTCCTACCCACCTCTTACGAAGAATTTCAAACAGGGTGCCTGGGTGGCTCAGTCCGTTAAGCGTCTGCCTTCGGCTCAGGTCATGATCTCGGGGTCCTGGGATTGAGCCCCGCATCGGGCTCTCTGCTCAGCAGGGAGTCTGCTTCCCCCCCCCTCCTCTCTGCCTGCCTCTCTGCCTACTTGTGATCTCTCTCTCTGACAAATAAATTTAAAAAAACTTAAAAAAAAAGGAATTTCAAAAATACACAAAAGTAGACACACTAGGAAAGTGAACCCCATGTACCCATTACCCAGCCGTAGCAGTTACAAACTCATGCCAGTTTAGTTTGGTTTGATTTCTAGCCCATTTGCACCCCCCGCCCCGGACTGTTCTGAAGCAAATCTCCAATGTCCTATCACTTACATACAAATATTTTAGTATGCATCTCTAAAAGAGTGTACTCTTTTCCTAATATAACCGTATTTTAAACATTTTTTTTAAAGATTTAAGTTATTTATTTGAGAGAGAGAGAGAGAGCACAAGTAGGGGGAGTGTGAGAGGGAGAAGCAGGCTCTCTGCTGATCAGGGAGCCCGATGCAGGGCTCGATCCCAGGACCCTGGGATCATGACCTGAACCGAAGGCAGACGCTTAACTGACCCAGTTAAATAAATAAAGCCAGTACACTGGGTCGCTATAGTGGGCAGCCGGGAGCTCAGTCCCCTCAGGGGGTCCTCTGAGAACCTGTGTGGGCTCTGGCTCAGGAAGGGGAAGGCTGGGGCACTTATCCAATGGCTCCTGCTCTTCCCTCCCCCCCCCCACCCAGTCCCCGCCAGGCAGGATAAGGGGAGGAGGGACGAGCTCTCACTCTTCCTCCTCAAAAGCTTCTCTTCCCACAGCCTCTGGGAACCATTCTGTCTTGGGGGACACACTTTCAGACTCCCCTCTTTCCACTAACTTCATGCCGAAACACCAAACTGGCACCCCCCTCAAACCCACTAGACCTCACTCTGCACTTCCTCCCTGAAGGACCTCACCTACGACGCCCAACCCTTGGATCCCCAGTGCTTTGCTGGCGACTCTTAAATCCGTGTCTGAACACAGAGCCCTCAGTGGCAATCCAGACTCTCACATTTAATTTCTCCACTTAACATCCCCGTCTTTGGATACGCCACAGGCTTTTCAACTTAGCATGTCGAAGACTGAACTCATCAGCTGCCTCCCCCACAAAGCAAACCTGTTCTTCCTCTGTATTTCTTAGCAACGAGGATGGTAAGCCACTGTCCCTTCGAGCCCCCAAGCTTGAAAAACCCATGTATGGTAGACACTGTTGGTTGGTTTAACCACCCCCACCCCCATTCTTGATAACGAACCACATTGTGAAACCATGGGTCGCAGTTTTGGCCAATGAACTATAAGCAAACATCTGCTGTGGGTTCCTGGGAAAGCTTTTGTCTTCCTGATGCAGGTTGTTGCCCCTTCCCTTTCTTCCTGCTTCCTGCTGGAATGTAGACATGAAGGCAAGAGCAGTAGCAGCCGTATTGTAACCATGAGGGCAGAGTCAAGAGAATTGCAGGCTAAGGGGCTGACGTTCTCAGACCCATATTTGCCTACCTACTCTCTTCTTGTCCTGTGAGCAAAATACATCTGACTTGTTTAAGCCACTGTAATGAGGCTTTTTGATACATGTAGCATGAAGAGAATGTACTGCTCAGATTCTCCCTTGTAAGATGGAGGCACTCATTTCCCCAGCTGCAGACAGTGTTGAATGCTGGATGTCACCCAGTCCAAAATAGTTCATAATTTCCAGAACTTCTTCCAAGATTCCACATCCTGATTTAGCCTCCTCTCTTTCTCTGGTTTGTGTGTTTATCTGCTGTGCTCACTGGGCCGTAAGTTTCCGAAGGGCAGGGCCGTGTCTTCTGTGACTCTGTCCTTTCTGTACCTGATCAAAGGACCAGCCCATAGCCTACTATGTATGTTTCAGGCTTCACGATCTTTGACTGTCCAGATTGTTCTCTTCCAAATGTGTCCCGTTTGCCAACGACCTCTCAAAGTCTGACTTTGAGAACTAAGCTGAAGGTACCAGGGGTGGTCTTGACAGGAGTGAGGCAGAGTGGGACCACCCCTTCCCTTGTTATAGACATCTCCGCCTGTGACTACCGCCTAGGGCAGGATGCTTTTAAATTTGTCTAGCCACCATATTCCGCTCTTTATTCAGAGTGAGCTTACTGCCCACTACATTTTCTTTTGCTAAAGCCACGTTTCTCACACCCTACCCCAGGGATCCTGATTTCTAGATCCAGGACAGGACTTTATGTTTCTTTCTTTCTTTCTTTCTTTTTTTTTTTTCCTGTGAAATGTCACCATTTGCCCAGGCCTTGACTTCCAGTCCTAGTTTATACTAGAAGGGAACCTGATTCTTACCGTTTCATTTTCATATTTGAGTGGACCCGACTTTGAGTTCTGCAAATCACCAGAAACCCTTCATGGAAGACACCGAGGGGACACACAAATAAATAAGTGAAGAGCATTTTGACAGACTCACTCTCTTGCAACAGTCTGTCGAAACATGATTGGAATCCAAGTGGATTATCCAGTCTTTAAACTACCGTACCAGCTTGGGGGCAACCTGGAATTTGATAGGTGTGTTTCTTTCACTGGTCCACCTGCTCCCCGCGTAAAATTGTTGAAGGGGCCTAGAGGGGAGTGTGAAAGTGTATCACCTACTTCGGAGTTTATGAGATTGAACTCGAGCCTTCTTCCATCACCATGCCACCTGGCTCGAGCAGCGCTGACAGTAGGCAAGGGCGAGAGAGGGTCAGATGGGGGCCGAGGAAGGCTGGTGTGTATCAGCCCCTGCTCTTACACCAAATCCAAATCATTTCTTTTTGGATGGCCTCACTCCTTAACGCGCTCAGTACCTCTTCTCCCCTCCACTAGTGCAGAAAATGGAGAGCAGGCTGGTTCTTGGGTCCAGACACGAGTTGCCGCTAGTCCTTCGCGGGGGATGGCAGCGAGCCTTAGCTGCTACCACCTCCACGGGCGCTCCCTGCCAGGCGTGTCCTCTTGGTCCCAACACATTTGACGCCAGGCGCACGTTTTATGATCGTGCGCTTTCTCTTTCTTCCAGCATTAAAATTTTATTCACCACATGTCAGCCTGCTTATTAAGAATCTCCCACCTCGGCTCCACGCCGGCCTTCAGCTTCGGCCCCTGCTGCTTTCTCGTTGACCCTGGGCACGTGCTAAAATGCCGTGCTTGGGTCTCGGGACAGGCGCAGCCCACAGAAGAAGAGGTCCCGGCAGGCAACAGACCCAACTTGCCTGGGAGTGTGGGTGGCACCCACTTTTCCTGTCCCCTCTCTTTCCACCCTTCTCCCCCAGACAGATTGAGCTATCCCGCCTGCGCCCCCTCGTTTACTCCCCGCTTCTGAGACCTCCCAACTAACTCAGGCCATATGGGAATTTCTCTGTCCTCTACTCCAGGGGTGAACGTCAGGGTTAAGCCCCACACTCTCCCTTAGGAATGGGGGCCTCCCCTTTCCTTGACTGAGAGCAGGAGCTCTTAACCTTTTCTGTGCCTTGGACCCCTGGGTCCTACTTCTCAAACTTAAACGTCACTGGGCCGTGACTCCAGAATCTCATTACAAAGCAGATTTTGATTCAGTAGGTCTGGGTGTGAGATCTGCATTTCTAACAAGCTCCCGGGTGACAGACGTTGTTGGTCCAGGGACCACATTTTGAGTAGCAGAGGCTTTCAAACTGGGGGGTAAGGGGGGGTGTGGCGGGCGAGGCAGGCGCAGCGCTCAGATCTTCCTTCCTCCTCACCCGCCCTCCCCAAGTGCCGAGGGAAAATCTGTGGCCACATTTGATGCATAAACCGTCTCCGGCTGGCGCGGAACATCACAGGTGCGCCTCCGGCCCGGCCCCAGTCCCGCCGCAATTCACCAGCTCCCAACAAATGCTTCTTTATAATCGGGGAAATAGAAACCGGCTCTGCCCGAGCTGGGAGCCCTGCCTGCACTCCTCCCACCTTTCCGGGCCGCTGCGCAAGGGGCGGACTTTAGGCGGGGCGGCTTCATAAACCAGAAAAAAAAAAAAGGAGACGAAACAATTAAATCTAGCGAGCCAGGATTGCTCCAAGGAACAGGCTTTCAAAGGCAGCGGAGTCTGGCTTTTTTCCAGGCTGTGGGATCAGCCAAAGGGCGCGGGCCTCCTTCTCTTGGGGTGACAGGTGCGCCCCGGGGCCGGCACTGGGCTCGCCCTTTGCCCATCCCCCTGCGTGAGTGAAAAACGACTCGCTGTTGGTAAGGTAACCGACCCCATGTAATAGGAAAACACTGAGAAAAGCCATGTTCTTTTTTAGTCCAGCAGAGCTGCGCCCACTCCCAGACTTTCCAGAGCATAGATTTAGAATCACACCTTCCAGAGATGTTCTGGAAGCTACCCGTTCTAACCGCGTTCCTTCCTCCCTTTCCTCCTCCCTTTCCCTCCCACTTTGAGGCCCTTACCTTTAACTGGAATCGTTATGGTGCTCATTGACTCCCGAGCCGGGCACTGGAGAAAAACTTGTAAAATCAAATAAGCAAATGCCATTAGGTTTCACTTTCCAACCTGATACAGACACTAAACACGGCATTCAATTTGTGAATTTTTTTTTTTAAAGAAAAAAATGGTCTTAGAGCAGTGTCTTCAAGGTGGGGTCCTGGGATCAGCAGGGTCTGCCGGGTCTGGGACCTCCTTAGCAATGCAGATTCCGGGACCACACCCCAGACTTGTCCAATCTGAGAGTGGGGCTCATCAAGCTCTGTTTTATTAAGCCCTCCAGGCTGCAGCTTGAGAAGCATCCCTCTACAGAAAAAACGCAGAGCCCGTACCTAAGGTCTATAGAATGTACAAAGCAGAGCAGGAGAGCAAACATACTCTGTCTCCTGGGTTGGAGGGAAGGAGGGACAATGGTCTAGAAGATGCTATAAGGTTCTGGCTGGATGTGCAGACCATCCCGGGCCACTGCAAGCGAGCAGAAGCTGCAGTGAGGTCATCGCTTCATTGGAGCGCTTTGAGGGGAAGCAATATATATAACCTTAAGTACGCCACTTTGGCATGTAGATTATTTTGAGCTGAAGGCAATCAAAACCTGGCAGACTCAAGAAAAACTTTTATCTTTTCCCTAACTACCTAAAAGAATTTAGATAGGGGTCCTGGCTGGCCCAGAAAAAGAGTGCTATTACCAAAGGTAACTTTTTATCAGAAAGACCTATCTTTATGGCAGGGCAAACTTCTAATTAGCAAACACGTCTATGACTTACCTTCCTCCCCTCTGAAGCCCCCAGGCTCCCATTCCATTCCTGAGGATGGTGCATGAGACCCAATGGTCCGACTTGTCCTTGGCTCTAATATTGTTATGCGGCTACTGTACTTACATAATTAAATTCATTTTTATCCTGTTAGTCTGTGTTATATTGGTTTACCAGCCAAAGAATCCAGAAGGGTAAAGGGAAAATGTTTCCTCCCCGGCAGGGTTGGCAAGCCAGCCAGGAGACTTCGCTGTCCAGACGCTGCTGGCTCTGGGGCGGCTGCAGCCGAGAGATCCCGGAGTCTTTGACAAGAGCCAGCAGAAGGCAAGAATTCTTATCACACCAGTCCCCTGGGTCTCTATCTGCCGGTTCTCGTGAAAGCGAGACTCTTTTTTTTTTTTTTTTTTTTTTTTAATTTTAAATTTAAATTAGCAGGAGAAAATATTTGGGTGAATTATTTCCTTGGGTATAGCAACTTTGGTAAAGATTTATTATGAATACTTTTAATTTCTACCGATCCTGTTCCTCCTAGAAATAGCCATTGTTTTCTTTTGCCTCTGTCTTTTGAGTCTTTTATCACAAGAAAGAAAACCACAGGGTAGAACGCAGGCAGAGGCCCAATCAGCCTGTTGTTAGAACCCACCTCAGAGCCTGGTGAATTCTCGGTTCTCACCTATCCAGCGTCTGTTTAGACAGACTTTGCTTTAGGTTCCCTGTGTAAAAACTGAGTGAGGTTTTCCTTTCATCTTGTTCTGTGTCCTGAGAACTTGGCCTTGTGATCAGTGAGAATACCCTGGGCTCCGCCATTCGGAAGGTACATCTGGTAGCCAGTTGGATAGCCTGGGATTTGAAGACACGAATCAGCATTCTCTTTGTCCAGCCATGCCAGCTCTCAGAGGAGTTTGTCAGAAGGGGTCCCAGTCCGTAAGGAGCCTTTGCTGTGTCAACCTTCATCGTTTCATTAGCGCTGGAAAAGTCCCATTCACGTAGCGCCTGCCGGGTGTTGTGGGTTAGTGGGTCTATGACTGGAGGTGTCTCCTGTTTCCACGAGAGACTGGATTTTGTGAGGGCCCCATCTTTTGCACTCTTCTGTGGGACACCTCTTAGGTCGGTGGCTAAGCCATAAAAAAGTGTATTGGTTTGAGTTGCTATTGAGATGGATAGATCCTACTCATTAATTTCCAGAGTGGAAAAACTTCTATATTGGAGCACTGCTTTTTTTTGGGGGGAGGGAGTTCCTATCCTAAACAATTGTCTTACTGGTACTTACGGAAAGACCTAATTGAAAAGTGGGTACAAAAAAGTGTAACAGCTAATGTCAGGGACTCCCATAGCAAGAGGAAAGAACAGAAATTAAACTTAGAACAAAATTAAAGTTCATATCCAATGTAAATTCCCCTTCTTAAAATCCAGCCCCTCCTTAGGAAATTCCCTCAGCTCCCCAAACTCCTGCACTTTCCCCAGAAAATCCCTTACACACTCAGTGGCTTGTTTTAACTTCCCTTTCCCTGCAAGATTTACAGAGAGCACTCCAGCCTCATCTCTAGGCCCAAGATGTGCAGATCACACATGGAAATGCTAAAAGCTAGAAAATAAACTTAACAGAAGCACCCAGGGTGGACAATAAGGTTCGTTTTGCTGGGCTGTATAATCAGGCACTGCCAGCTTCAAGCCTTCCTATGCAATATCCTTTGCAGATGTATCCTAAACCCCCCACCCAGAGAATTCATGTCCCCTGGACAGCAGCAGATTTCTTAAAAATCATAAAGTCCTCTTTACCTTTCAGAGGATCCTATCAAATTTAAAGAGGAATTTAAAAAGATGAATTGTCACTTACGATCCCATTCATGGGCACCTCATTTGGCTGCTAAGGGGTATTCTTCTCACCCATGATTATATCGTAGTTATCAGGCAAGCCGAACAATCCCCTGAAAAGCTCCCTTCGCAGAGGAAACGACCAGAAATTTTCCTAGGCCCCTCTACAAATGATCAGCTGAGGGCTGAGGTCCAGGGGCTGAATCAGGGGCTTCCCCCCCCACCCAAGGTAAATTGGTCCAAAGTTGAATTACATACTCAGAAAGAAGGCTTTTTTTTTTTTTTTTTTAATCAGAAAGCTTGGTACAGACTTTACAAAGACAAATTGCATTAAACCCTGCAAAGGTTTGCTGTTTGTCCCAACTGAAAACTGACAAGGTCTTTAGAAGAATTTGCAATAGCTCTGTGCTCAGAGACTGGTTGGATTGGAAGCTGATATTCACAGCCTTGTAGGAATTATTTTTGGGGGCTCCTCCCCTATAAAATGAAACTATATACCTAGAGGGAAAGAAAAAAATCTGAATTTTTGTAAAAGTATTCATATACACACGTACACGCTCACGTGTGTGTGTGTGTGTGTGTGTGTGTGATGGGGGGATCAAGCTATAATGTCATTTTGGCTGTGACCTAATTCTTTCAGGAATTGAGAGCAACTGTCCTTATCTTACAAATCTTTACAAAACTAAACACGCAGCTCGAGAGGCAGTTCAGAGTTCGCTTATTCTTGCTTTTTATTTTTTTTTAAATCAATCCCAAAAGGCTTGTAACTTGCATTCTTCCCTGTGCTTTTGACATGTAAATATTAAAGTACAAATTTCGGGAAAGCAATTCTTATCAGAAGAAAAACAAAAAGGGAGAGAGGGTATTTGAAATTTAGGCTAATGAAAAATCATGTGTTTTCCGCACGAATAATTGTGCCAAAAGCTTTAGCTGTCTGAGCAGATAAACTGAACTTACTCCAACTGTTGTTTTATGACTAGTGTATTTCCCATTGTCATACCTATCTCATAGCTAACACTGTCTGGATGTTTATGCGTGTCTGTATATGTATATTGTGCGTGTGCGGTGTTTTCTGCCATTGGATGGAATCGCCAAAATGAATTCATTCATAAGAGAGCTGTATTTCATTGGCTTAATAATTAAGTGCTTCTACACATCGAATATTCAGAAATAGAATAAAAACTAACCCAACTCCTTTTTCGGTTCACAAGACGTGGGATAATCTTGGGCAAATAAAAGCTAATTTAAGGTTCGTTTAAGTCAAATAAGTGTGTCTTCCGAGTTGCCAGCACCAAATGTGATGAACACATACAACTTTCATTCTACCTAGGTTTGCTAAAGTCAACTAAGCTCATGTTATATCTGTTACAGAGTGTGTCAGCAATGAAAGAGAACTTCAGATGATGGTTAGGTATTTAATGCCTTGTGAAATTCTCATGACTAATCTAAACACAACTATTGAGACCAAGTGAATTAAAGAGATGCAAGTAAGAGAAAAGTTCATTTATGAACTTTTCTGCAATATTTATGTTTTATGGTATGTCCACTTAAACTGTCTCCAAATCCTTTGGCTATCTTCAAACCTTAGAATTTTGCTAAGGTGAATTAGCTGTTGGGTAGTCATTAAATATCTAGATCATTTCCAAATAAGAGACAATATTGAAGCATCAATTACTGAACACCATTTTATCTACTTATGGCTTCTTACTGCAGAGAACCGAAAAGACACTTGGATGCATCAGTGGTGCATTGATTGGAAAATTGAAAAAAGGCATATGCTTCTAGAAAGTCGTGAAATGTACTTATTAATTTGCCAGTGTAAAAGATGTAGATGTAACAGGCAGGTTATAAGTGTTTATTTAAAAAAATTTTTTTTTCATTGTTTTTTCAGTAATCTCTACCCCGAACATGGGGCTCGAACTCATGACCCACCAGATCAAGAGTCACACATTCTTCCAACTGAGTCAGACAGGTGTCCCCTTTTGCTTTAGTTTTCACTAGAAATTAAGGCTTCTAAGAATTAAGAATTCTAATCAGTGAAATTTAAAGTACTAGAAATAATAAAGGTAACAATTCTGTATGCAAGGAAGGTAAGATTTGTTTTGGTAAAAAGGGGTATGAGATACGAAGATGCATTTTTGTTAAGGGAAAAAAGTGAACTTGCCTTAACGTAAACATGGTATAGAAGTATGGGGAGAGAGAATTTTACTTTGTGTAATCAAGCTGGCTAAAATTGAGTTGTTTATTATGCAAAGTGAACTTAATTTGCTTTCATCTGCTGAAAGGACAAGTTTTCTTCGATTGTTGGTCTGCTCTTAATAAGAAATTATAAACAGAAGTTTTGGTTTATCTTTTAAGTAGTGTGCCTAGAAAAGGAAGATTTTTGTGTCTTGTCAAAATAATTTCCTGTATTTCATATCAAGTCGTTGATTACTTAAGAGGGCTGGGTCTTCTCTATCAAAAGAACTAACTTTTGGGGCGCCTGGGTTAAAGCTTCTGCCTTCAGCTCAGGTCATGATCTCAGGGTCCTGGGATCAAGCTCTCTGCTCAGCGGGGAACCTGCTTCTCCCTCTCTCTCTGCCTGCCTCTCTGCCTACTTGTGATCTCTCTCTATCAAATAAATAAAAGCTTTTAAAAAAAAAGAACTAACTTTTTTTGTCTTGTTTTTTACAACTATGTAACTTTCTGTATTTCCCTGGGAAGCCTTTAATTGTCACTATGGTTACATGAATAACAATAGTTTCACAAGGACCCAAGATCTTATTTGACCAAGTGTTTTAAAACCTCTTGACATTTTTGACAAGTTTCCCCCAAATCAAATTCTAAGCAAAGTCTTTTCACCTCAAACTAATTCTGGAATTTTCCAGAGGTCCCTGGAAAATTGCCAAAGATTTGTTCTCTCTCTTTATACATAAAATATGGGAGATGTTAAACTAATTAGGCTTATCTGATAGGTTAAATTACATGGGAAGCTTTGTCAAATAAGAAATAATACCAAGTCTTCCTCAAGTTGTGTTGTCTAGGTATACGATGTAAATGTTCTACAAAGTGTATGAAATTCCTAAAAATCTAGTGTGTCTTGGGTTAGTGTTATCAATGATAATTTTAGTTACTCTCTTAAAGTGTATGTTACAAAGGGGCACCTGGAGGGTTAAGGTTAAGCGTCTGACTCTTGATCTCAGCTCAGGTCTTGATCTCAGGGTCATGAGTTCAAACCCCACACTGGCTCCACACTGGGCATGGGACCGATCTTAAACAAACCAAAGAAAGGTGTCATCTAGTCATCTGTGCTAGATGTCATCCGCACAAAGATAACCAAAATCCCTTGTCAGTTGCATTATAATGAGCTCCGGTCACATCTCTAACCATGGCCATTTGTAAGTCTTTCGTCATTTACAGTCATTGTTTCACCGAATGCTTTTGCAAAAGTGTTTGTAGGAGTGCTTCCCCTTCAAGGAGATTCGTGGAAAGCGCTCTTGAATACAGATTTCTGATAACTTTAAGATAAAAAAACAAACAAACAAAAAACCACCTGAACTGGGTAAGAATTTCCAAAACTAATGAAAAAACTGGCTTCAAGCAGAGTGAAAGTTAAACATGGAACAGAACGAACTGATGAGGATGAGTGCAATTCTTATGACTTTGGGTTTAGAATATGGCTGGTTCTATTTTGTATTTCCAGATTTAAGCAAGCCTTTTCATCTTTTCTCTTAAGCTATCAACAATTTGGTAAGATATACCTTTGTGAACAAGGATGAAACAATGACTTTCTCTCCTACCTGATCCTTCCAGAATTGGGAAACTCAGTGAGCGTTCTTACTTTCATGGCAATATAGTTATTTGCATAAGTACAATAAGAATCTGTTCTCTTCCTTGTAACAGGACACAATGGGACGCATTGCTTATATTGCCAAGGCTTTGACTGGAATGTCATATTTGAGAATGTGCACAGACTCAGATATGACCAGACAGCTTTTAGAAGCTAAGGTTGACTTAATGGAGCCATTAAAGCCCCTTGGAAATCGCAGCCTGGTACCTGGGTCTATAGGGTTCCTGGCACTCTTACCCAGTGAGCAAGAAAGGCCATTTCCTGGCAGGCTCAGGAACTTCAGGATATTTTGGGAATCTTGAGAAGAGAGGAATTTACCCAAATCTATAGATATTGCAGGCAAAGGCTGTTGGCAAGTCCTTGGTGTGGCTTCTTGGCCTTGAGAGGCTTTTGAAAGTTCAATCTGAGACTCCTTATGAAAAAGTCCAACAGTGCAGACTGAAAAGAGCCTATAAGGTCCATCACTGTTCTTGTTGCACTTAGGTAAATAATCAGGCCAACTTTATTGAAGCTAGACTTGGTTTTCAGGCAAATTAATCTTGCTGTGGTTCTCTTTGAAAAAAATGGGGTGATTATAGAGAGAAAAATAATGTCTCAGGAATATACCTTTGTGGATATCAAATTCCAGTGTTGTGTGTCTTTGAGGTTTTGTTTCTTTACCTGTAAACTGGACTAGATTCTGAATTCTTCCAGTTTTTTTTTAAATTTTATTATTTATTAGAGAGAGAGAGTCTGAGAATGAGAGGGGAGAAGGTCAGAGGGAGAAGCAGACTTCCCGCAGAGGCGGGAGTCCGATATGGGACTCGATCCCCGGACTCCGGGACCATGACCTGAGCCGAAGGCAGTCGCTTAACCAACTGAGCCACCTAGGCTCCCATGAATTCTTCCAGTTTTTTCCAATATCTGGCTATAACTCTTCAAGCTAACATTTCCAATTTTCTCCCACCCTTCTGACTTGGAATCACTGAGAACTAATACCACCCTTCTTCTGAAGCCATGTAAGCTAACATTAGACAACTTGAGATATACTTAAGTGAAATCACCACAATAGCTCGTGTATGGACAGTCTTTGTGTCTTTCCTGTTTGGGCCATGCAGAAAGATCTCCAGAGACATTCACACTTCAGAGCAGTGTGAATGTCAAATTGCTGTGGCTGCCCTCACGCCGCTTCAACCGGGACATCTACATATCTTCTCGACCGTCTGCCTTCACAGCTCAGATTATAGACTGCTCCAATTGTTAACTATTGTTTTTCTATGTCCATAAAAAGGCTTTCTATTAAATACCTCATTGCTTCTACTGTAGGCCTAACTTTGACAACCCCACCTGCAGCACCACCTCCTGAAGCAAGACGCAACTGTTTAACTGAACCAATCTATTCTCAGTACTAAGTGACTGGTTCAATGAGGTGGAGAAATCCACCGACTTGGCTTCTGGGCCATGAAACTTCTTAGGGAAATTTCAAAGGTGGGACTGAGGGGGAGCAAAACATGTGACCCCAAAATATGCCACTTTGATATGTGGATTATTTTGAGCCAAAGACAATCAAGACCCAGCAGGCTCAAGAAAAACTCACTTCTCCCTTAACTACCTAAAATAATTTAGAGGGCCTGGCTCAGACACACAGAGAGAGAGCTATTACCAGAGACAACTTTTATCTGAATGACCCTCCGTATGGCAGGGTAAACATCTAATCGCCAAACATCTGCTCTTCTTTTCATCTTGTGAATTACCTTCCTCCCCTTTGAAGCCTCCAGGCCCCTACCCCATTCCTTGGCTCAGGATGGAATAGAAACATCAACTGTCCTTGGGTCTCATATTCTTAAGAGGTTCTCATATGTACATAATCAAATTTGTTTTCCTCCTGTTAATCTGTTTTGTATCAATTTACCAGCCGAAGAACTTAGAAGGGTAGAGAAAAAATTTTTCCTCCCCTACAGGTTTTTAGTGCTCCATTTGGTAACCCACTCTCCCACACTCACTGGCTGGAAACAGGACCATCTACTTCGTGCTAATAAGCCGCCTCAGTTCTAACAGGCCCAATATGATAAGAGCATGGAGGAATGAAATATCTGGAGTAGTTAAGTAATCAAGGCAGGAATAATTAGGTAGACTAAATCCCAACAGAAATAATCCATCTTTCGGAAAGAAATGACATTTTGAAAAATTTAGAAATCTTCATCAAGCTATTATGTTGCTGAAATACATAAGCACTTTGCATTATGTTTTCTTTCCCCGAAACACACAACACATGCGAGAGTAATTAAGGGATTTCACTCTGTCCTGAGCACTTCATCTCAATGATGGCAGCACTGGACACTGGAGACTAATATACATAACCCATCAATTACCTTTTCTAAATAAATTGTCTGTCTTTTAAAAAGAATATTATTTTGTATCCAGGTATCGAAAAGAATTTTGCCGAATGGTACAAACCTTTGGGATGTTTGTATTTTTGCATGAGCAGCGGAGGCAAAACAAGCTCCATTTCAAAAGTTTCCCCGGACCGAGGCTTCCCTCTCGTCTCTGCCCTTCTTCCCACCTCATCAATTGATATTTGTGATTAACCCGCTCTGTGAAATATGGGAGCTCTTACCCTGGAATGCAGGAGAAGATTTTAGCAGATTATATCCTCCCGTGAAAAATGGCCTTTGTCATCAGTGACTCAGAGAGGACACCATGGTGTGCACAGATATTTGGATTAGCGAGGGGCACTGTGTTGTGATAGAAGAAAGAGAGTGATGGGCTGTGTGCGGAGAGTCCAGCCGCGTGCCCTTGAACTCAGCATGTAAGAAACGTGAACCTCGGTTTTCTCATCTGTACAGCAAGCCCACAAGGGGGGTCCGCTCAAAGTCCTCTCGCTGCCTTGCACTCTTGATTCTACAAGGATGGATTGTGGGCATTCGAAATATCTCCAAAATGGCCCCGGAGGAAAAATCGCAGGAACGAGGTCTCATGTTTCTACGGGGAGGGTGTGTGTGGGTATGTCGGGGGCCAGCACTTCTGTGTCCACTCCGGCACCCCTTTTGGAAGTTTCACCGAGCCTTTTCTTGGCTCAGGACTCGCTCTTCCTGCTGGGAGTTTGAAATCACTGTGCGACGACGACGGTCCACCTGGCCTTAGGAAGCTGGCGAGCAGCAGCGAGCACATTTCTTCCCAGTCAGTGCTTGGAGCAACTGGAGCACAGAGTTTAAATGACTTCCCCTAGGCTGCTGCAGGATTGTGGAGCAGAACAAGCATGAGGACTGTGGACCTGGATTCTCCACTCTGGGAGGCCACCTGCTGCCTCCAGTCCCTGGCCCCCTCCGCTGCCCCTTCTCCCTTCCCCCACCCCGCCCTCCCTCTCTGCAGCTCTGGGGGGAGGGGCGTCCCCCGAGGTCAGAGATTCTCCTTCCCGAGGTGCCTCTTGGTGGCTGGCTCTCCCTGGTGACCGACCGACCGACCGGGGCAGAGGCATCTTGCTAAATCCCACAGCAGCCCTCCACCAGTCTGGCAATTTTCACAAGAGACCTAGTGGTCTCAGCCCACCTTTCAGCAAGATTTAATAGCACAAGACTGGTGTGGGGCCTCCAGCTACCGGGAAGAGAAGTGTTTGCAAATCTGTGGTTTGGAGAAAGCTACGCTCAAAACAACAATTCAGATCTTAATTTACAGCCTGCGGATTTGCAGGGAAGAGGATTTCTGGTAAGATGGCAATTAATGGGGCTTTATCCCAAAGCCCAGTTCATTTCCTGCCTTTTAACTCCTCTGCTGCTGTCTCTTGGAGCCACTGCCTCAGCTGGCGAAATCATGTCACAAACGAGCGAGAGCGCTCGTTCACTCGTTCATTGAACCAACGTCTGCAAAACAAAGACCACGGACAAGGGTGGTACTAGGTTCCTGGAATGACAGATGAATGCCCTTTTGGTCCCTTGAAGACCCTTTCAGTCCTTGAGGAACGGTGAGCCCAGTGGGGAGAGGTGGACAATAGAAACACAAGTACCTGCTACGCAGCATGACAGATGCTACGGAAGAGGCGGACAAAGGAATGCTGGTTTTGCCAACAACTGATAGTTGTTTGTGGGTGGGTTTGCGGGTGGGACAAATCCCAGCCCGAAGACTGGCTTTCCTTGGCCCGCAGGATATTTAAAAAAAAAATGTATCCGACATTTAGACAGTGAAGGATTTCACAAAATAAGTCACGCTTCTTGGCTTCTCCGGAATCATTTGAAGATCAGGCAATTGGGAGACAACAGTATCGCAACTGATGCCGGGTTGTGGCTGCCCCCTTTCGATGGGACACATACGGTGTGGCTGGACACAGTGCCCCGGACGGCCGTGACGTGTGTCCATGTCCTTTCTCACCGCATCTCTTCCGGCAGCCGGCAGCATTTGGGTTTGCAGCTCTTGGAATCGAGAACAACGGAGGGGCAGAGATGAGACGAGTGATTTCATTGCGGGGAGGGAGGTGTCTATGCGTCGCTGTGGGAAGGGGGAGTGACCCAGCCATGCTCACGAGCTCCTCTGTGAGCCGGTCTCTTTCTTTCCTGGCTATTTCCAGTAGCCGCTTCGGGCACCCCAAGCTTCTGCTTCCCATGAGCACTGGCACTTCTGGGGATAGACCCTGTCACTTTGTGCCTTGGGAGCCGTGCCGTCCCACTCCACTGGCCGCTGGCTGTCCGTGCATATTTAAGTTTAAGTTAAAATGACTCAACATGAAGTAAACCTTAAAATTTTGTTTCTTAGTTGCATAAGTGCCCATTAGTGATTGACTACCGTTTGGGACAGTGTAGATGTAGAAAATTATCATCATCACGGAAAGTTCGAGTGGATGGCGCTGCTTTGGGGTTTTGCTGAAATTGACACTCTCTCTTCCGTGGATGAAATTTCACACCTTGCCTGCAAACAGCCACTCTTCTTTTAAGAAACCATGTAAGCACCCCTCCCCCTCCTTTGGAAACCTCCCCAGACATTTCCTTCTAGGTGGATTGGTCCAAAGCCATCTTTCCGTCCCCACTGTTTCTCCCTTACGAACCCATCACGGCACAGAGCGCACCTGGTTTTGACATCCTTGAGCTCCTTTCAGTGGGGACGATGTCATGGCTTATTTCAGCCGGAACTTGGACCAGAGTTCCATTGGCACATGGTAGATGTTCAGCAAATGTCTGGGGAATGAATGAAGGCCTGGCATTCCAGGCAGTGGAAAGGGTGGGGCTGGGACCTTGCTGGAAGAAGCCAGAGCTAGGGACGATAGGGAGCGAGATGGGACATGTCGTTCACTGATGATCAGTCTAGTGGTCAAGAGCTTGGGGGCAGGGTCGCTGGGGCTCGGGGTCAGCCACCCCTAGCAGAGCACCTGCTGTCCCAGACCTGTCAGTGACGCAAGGATGCCCGAGAACTCTTTTTACAAGCTCAGCCTCGGGTAGAATGCACATTCACAGCAATTTCCAGCTCGAGCGAGCTGTTACTGCAAACCTCTAAGAAGTCAGTGTCTCGCAACATTGAGCAATGAGCAGCCAGCCTTGTGGGGATGAACTCGGAGTCCTTATTTATCAACTCGTGTTTTTTTGCCCTTCCCTTCTCTGTTTCCTGGTCTGTCTCACGGGCTCGTTCCTGCCCATCCGTTGGCCCTCGCTCCCCACCAAATGCAGGCAATTTATACCACCGGTGTTTAGACCTCAAGGGATCTGGGCTTTTCAGGCAAAAGGATTATGAAAAGTGGCGCGGAGCAGAAACATCGATTAAAAGAGGAATTTATAATTCAAAAAGGATGGGAAATGGTAGGATGTACCTCGGTAACTCTGCTTTCTGTGGGCAGGGATTCAGGCATTTTTCCTTATGGGAAGGAGTCCTAGTCAGTGCTGGGTCCTAGAACCCGTGTTGGCGAAGGTGATGGTGGTGATTCATGGGGTATAAAGGTAGAAAGCTCGAAAGGAGTGCGTGTGTGTGCACGCGCACTTGGCCACGCTTTGGGGCTTTTCATCTTGAAACTGCTATTTTCCCAAATTTGGCTAGGGACAAAAAGTAATAGGCGTTTCTATTCAAATGCAGTGTGCGTCACCTTTGGGTTTCATGGAAACACAGCTTGAGATGGAGATACGTAGCAGAAGGTTTTTTTTTTTTTAATTAAATAAGCTTTATTGAACTACCACTTACATTCTGTAAAGTTCACCTGCTTCAAGCATACAGTTCAAAGATTTCTCGTAATTTCACACAGTTGTGTAACCATCAGCACGATCCAACTTTAAAGCATTTCCATCACCCCAAGAAACACCTTGCGTCCATTAGCAGTTACTGCCTATTCCTGCCCCCGGCCCCAGACAATCATTGAGACATCACGGGCCTGTCTCTCTAGAGTTTTCCTTTTCTAGATCTTTCATGTAAGTGGAATTAGATAGCATGTGGTCTTTGTGTCTGGTTTCTTTTACGAAGTATAATGTTTTTAAGCTTCATCCACGCTGTGACACGTATCAAGGCTGTTTTCCTTTTTATGGCTGGATAATATTCCATCGTATGGATATACCACAGGGTATTAATCTATTCATCCATTGCTAGGTATTTGGGTTATTTCCACTTTGGGTCCCTGCTCTCACTGGTGACAGAGGCGGGAGGCAGGAGGTCCAGCCGTCTCCAGTAGGAACTCATAAGTAGCCCGCAAAGAATCCAGAACATTCTCCACCTAACCTGTAAAGTCAGTGCTTCTGGGAAAAGCAAAATATAACTAAGCAACAACGATGACCCAAACCTTACTTTGGTTTTTAGAAATTCAAGTTGATCACCTGGGCTTTAAAGGGTTGCCTAGTACCAGCAAAGTTCTGTCCCGGGCCTTAGGTGGCAAACCACGGCTCACAAGGCCAATCTGGCCGATGGTAGGGACAGAGACCACGCGGCCCAAGAAGGCGACAATTTTTACAGTCCGGTCCTCCACAGAGCAAGGTCAACTGCTTCTGATAGTAGTCGCTGTAACAAACAAATCCAAAGTCTCAGGGGCTTTGCACTTGAAACAATAAAGGATGACTTCTTGTTTCGGTCACGGCCATTGCGGCCGTGGGGCTGTGCCCCACGCAATCCTGCAGAGACCCATTGTAGGGGATGCTACAGGATTAGGTCATTTCTCCGTCCCCTTTGATCACGCCGGTGCTCCCATCCCACCCCCGTTGTAAATGTTGGCTGCTGATTGCTTACCCTCGCACCACGATCCAGCGGTTTGCCCCGGGCGGACAGGCAGCCACTCTACCCAGAAAGGATAGGCAGCCCCAGGGGGAGCCCCCAGCCAATGACCAACCAGCTCAGGGTACAGATGCCTGGCTCCTTGGCCTCCAGCGGACACAGCTCTGCGAGGCCGTGCGCGCTCCAGAGCTCCCTAGGGAATCAGAGACTAAACTTCATCTCAAAGGACCCGTTTGCTTAGATTCTTCCCTTGCCTTCTCCTCTTCCTGTCACTCCTCTGCCGGTTTCACCCGGGAGCTTTCCGTCGCTAAATCCCGTGCACGGGAGCTGTTATACAGAGCTCTGCTTTCAGGGAAACGGACCGACTCCTAACGTGTAGCTGTGCCATCTGCAAAACGTGCCTTCAAGGTCAGTCTGCAGTCAGTTAGCAGACGGGAGAGAGAGAGAGAGAGAAGACACACTCATTCTGAACTATTTCAGCCCCTCCGCTCGCATTGGATGGGTGAAACCTAGTCTCTCATCAAGATGAAAGGTGGCTTCAAAATTGGTTTAACTGCGCGCTCAGGAAGAGGAACCAGGTTTGGTGCGCGTCTGGCCCGTCTCTGCCCCAAGGCGTCTTCCTGAAATGGTTACAGAGTGAAATCTCAGATCGAGACCACACTGTGGGGCCGATCACACGGCAGAACACGGTTCCGTTCTCCTCGTGGCGTTCCTGTCCATGCCGCTGTCCCCTGCTTCCCTTTCAGGGAAGTGACGGGCAGGGACTCGTCTCCCCAGCTCCTCGCCAGGACCACGCACGGGGCGTAATAAGGAACGGAATAAATGTTGGGGGAGTGAGACTGCTGTGGGTCAGGGCAGTCCCGCAGAGGGCCGGGAGTCAGCGCGGGCCTGGGCGTGGCGGAGTGGCTTCGTCGGTGGCTGGGAGGCACCATCGCGGGGAGCCGGGGCAGTTGATTTTCAAAGCTGGGCTCCCTGAGTAAGCAGAGCCTGCAGGGCACAGATCTACCCCTCTGTGGCCCGCCTGTTCTCTCCCCGAGGACGGCGGCCGTACCTCCAAGACCTCCAGATGAAACCTCCCTCACCTGCGAGCAACCACAAGCCTTCGGATAGAATTAAAGTCGATCTCTCCTCTTGTTCCCGCGCCCAAGTTTGTCCTGGTGGCCTCTCTCCCCTAGTGCTGCGCTCCACATTCTTAGTCTGTGTCGGCCTCGCTGCCAGCTCATTAGTTTCTGAGTCTGGATGTTTCTTGGCTTGATAATCAGCAGCCCCCTTGGCTAGGGGCCTGCCTGGCTCTCATTAGCAGCTCCAGTCCTTGTAGAGATCATAGGGAACCCCCATAGAAGTCATATTTGTAAGTACCCGCTGGAATGATAACAACAAGACCATACAGAAAGGGAACGGGAACACGGTAATTAAAAACATCGCCTGGTCACCAATGCTGGCTTGCCCTTAATGAATCACATCAAGACAAGATTCAAAGGAGATTTAGGTTTGTGTTGAGAGCTAGCAAGGGGGTTGAGTGGGTTCTTAATGCAAACCAGGCGCTGTGGGGTTAAATGCGGCATTATCGTCTTCAGGATCTTGTACTTAATTTCCCTAAAAGCGCGTGTTGTCTTATTTGTCAGAGACAACTTGCCATGCATTCCGTATGTCAGGTATCATAATTTGCATGTTGGGGGTCGGCTCACATTTGTCTGACTATTGGCAACATGTTTTTATCGCCATCTTGGAAATTCCTGATGGAAGCATTCCGGCTGCCTTGGAGATATCTCCTCTGTATATTCTTAGAAACAGAACAATAAACAAGGACACTTGGAAAAAAAAAAAAGGGCAACTTTCCTTGATTGCCAAGTGAAATACAACTTTGTTATTGAAGTCTCCTGCTCCGCCTTTGGAAAAGCTGGGATTACATGTTCTTTTCTCCAGTGTATTAAAAAAAAAAAAAAGTAAGACGCCGGCTTCAAATTAATCCACAGAACTTTGAACTAAAATGAGGTTCCTTTCTCGAATAGAAACACTAGAAAACAACACAGCAGGCCACCAGAGGCCTGAGTAGGGGAAATCAGAAGGGCCGTAGTTACTGCAAGGAGGAGCTTTGCATGGCCACACCGTCCCATTTCTCGAACCCAGGTGCCCAGGCGCTGGCCCCTGTCAGCCCGCCAGAGGAGACTCACTCTCCAGGATGTCCTGAGGGACCAGACGTCAGCGTACCTTTTGGAGTTCCTGAGGAAGATTCAGAATCGGATACTCTAGCCTTCATTAGCCTCTGCCACTTGTCCCTTTCTTAGGTATGGGTCCCTGGGAAAGACTAAGCAAGGCCCAGTTGGCTGCCATTTTGAACAGGCACATCTGCCTGAAGGGGGTTTTGAGAGGAGAATGAAGGAGAAAGAAGATTCTAGAATATTGCACAGTCACGGGTTATAATGCAGTACCCACCGTTCCCATTGGAGCTCACAGCTGGTCCTGGGAGGCTTGTTCGGGAAAAATTTGAGCAATGATTATCTTCTTGGGACGTCTACAGGTCCCTGCTTGCCCTAAAGAAAGCCCTGAAGGAGTTACCATTCAGGAAACTCGCTTCCTTAACCCCGTCCCCCCAGATAAAAACTGGGTTGGAGAACCTGTGCCTTCTGTTTGCTGAGGAGTGGGCTGTGGGACTCCAAAGCGTGCGGGTGCGGGGTGTCCGTTGGAATCCCCCCTCTGGCCTTGTTAAGCTCTTTGTGAATCTCTCGGCAGCCTTTCCCTCCCTGGTGACGCCTGTGCCCATCACCCCCAACAATGGAGTGGATATGCAAGGGGACAGGGGTCAGCGAGGCTTCACGAAGGCAAGGAGAAGGAGGGAAGGAGGCTGCGGATCACATGCTTTCCATCCCAGCCTCCCTCCTCCTACCCAGTGGCAGGGTGGCGGTGTTCTTAATGATAATTTTTAAAAGTGTCAGGCCTCTGCTCATTTGCAAATCATTGTGTCTAATTTGCATACCAGATCCAGGAGGCCCCCTGCTCCGCATATGGAAAATGGAACACGGTATAAATAAGATAAATGGATTAGGTCAGCTGACTGCAACCGTAGCCACAGCCGCCCCACAGGCCCCGTGCGCACCAACGACGGAGGAGGTTTGTCAATCAGGCAATTTATTCTGCTCCTGGAAGTGGAGAAGCAGAATGTACGCGCGCGCACGCAGCCTCGCCGACCACCCCTGCCGGGAAATAGGCCATCAGACAGTCCCCGCACGGGGCCGCCGTGGCCTCAGGGCCCCCCGTGGCGGTGAGGGGACGCTCGGGGACACCGCCTGCCCTCGAGGACCACCACCATCAGAGAGAAGGTTTGTGTCTGCAGACCGTGGGTGGCCAGTCGAGAGCCAGTCTCCTTGAACTTGCTGACTTAGTGAGAAAACATTTTGTTCGAAGGAGGGGGCTGGGGATCGTGCAGGCTCTTTCACCTGCGCCTGTCCTCAGAGGCCCGGCCTCCCCGGGGCCACAGGGCGTCTTGGCCCTTTCTCAGCTGGAGAAACAGCTCCGGCGCACCTGCCAGCCCCCCTCTTCGGCCGGACACGCGCGTCTCCGAGGCTGACCCGCCCCTCTTCGGGACGCGGGCCATCCATCACGCCAGCGCCGTGCGGGCCAGCAGCAGGTGCCTCGCCTCATCCTTTTTATCAGCACAACCCAGGAGGAAGCCAGTCACGGGGTGGGGCGGGCGGCCGCCATCGGATTGTGGCCATGGGATCCGTGTGCCTTTTGCAATTAGTTAATGGCTTGGCTATGAGGGGTAGGCTTCTTTGGCCTTCTGTTTTGGGATTAATGACCTAGGAGGACAGATGGAAACTCAGAATCACACAGGAAAGGAAAACAAGCCTGGGGTCAGGAGAGAAGTGGGAAAAGTAGTCGAACTCCTGGGGGGGGGGGGGAGCAGCGCTGGGGTGGCCGTGGGGACACGGAAGATGGCATCGAGTCTGGGCGCAGGGAAGGGGTTTGGTCCAAGCAGCTTCCCCACGATTGCTTTAGGAGCTGGGGTTTTACAGGAGCGACGAGCAGGTGTGTGAGCATGTGTACACAGGCAGGCTCAGGCAAGTGTGTGTGTGTGCACATAATTGCAAGCATGTGACTTTATGTGTGTGTGTGTGCCGGTGCAGGTGTGTGCTTGTGGGGTGAGTGTGCGTGTGTGTCTGCCTGTGTGGTATGCCCGGTCCATGTTCGAGCTCTGTGTGTTTGCGGTATGTGTTTCTGTGGAGTGTGCAAGTGTGCAGTGTGTGTGCGTGTGCCTGCGCCTAGGCTGGCTCTGGGCACGCAGAGGCTAGGCAGGCTCTGATGAGGGCTTGAACCCCCGGGGCCCCCCTCGGCAGGCCGCCCTCTTGACTCAGGGCCCCTTTCTGTTTACCAGGGGGCCATCCAGGTGTTCTCCGTCTCCCATCCTCCCGGGGCCTCAGCCCACTGCCCTCTCCCTGTGGCGGGTCACCCTCCTTCCCCTCCCCCCCAGCCTGGGGTTCAGGATGAACCCCCCCTTCCTTCTCCCTCCTAGAAGGAACAGCCGCAGAAACGTCTGGTGTCAGGGTTTCGCGGCCATCAGAAATAGGAGAAAAGATGGGAGGGGAGGGGCGGTAACTAGCGCGCAGCAAACATGAGGGACAGTCATGATCAAGAAATAGATTAGGGGGAGTGACCCCGAGCCACAAGCAGACACGTCAGAAAGGATCAGGGGTTCTCAAAAGTCTAAGGGCACCTGGCGCCTTCGGGGCTGGGATCACACAGGGTGCCCTGGAGGGAGGGGCTTAACAAGTGGCCGTGGGGGGCGGAGCCTGCCGGTAGCCCCGAGTGCACAGTAGTGACCCCAGGGCGCAGGCGCTGTCCTGCTCTGCTGTGACTGGCTGATCCCGCCCCTCCTCAGAGAGCCGGTGTGCACAGCTGGCCTGGGCCAGCAGCACTGGCAGGATGGTTGCGCTTGGAAACCTCCCGGCCGGAAGGGAGCCATAGGGGAGGAAACATTTTCCCTCTAATCCTAGGTTCTTGGCTGAGATTCCACCCCCGCCCCCCCCAATAAAAGACTAACAGGGGAAAAACAGACAGACGTTTGATAATATGCATACCTCCCATGTACATGGGAGACACCCGGGAAAACCGACTAAGTCCAAACTGGCCCAAGTCACCCCCTTAAATACCATTTCCAGCTAAAGACCAGGGAAGATGTTGGGGGAGGGGAGGCCGGTTCTGGGAGGTTTCCAGGCAAAGCTCAGTAATCAAGAGTAAAGAGGTGTTATGCAGATTTAGGTCATTGCCTTCATCATCGATAAGAGTTTCTAGAGGTTTCCTCATCATCGTCCTCTTCCCGGTACAGAGAGGGAGATACCCTTATGAACGCAAAGTTCTCTTGTACGTGGAAATGTCTCTACAAAAGGATAGCTTCTACTTGGTTTTTAGAGCTTCTCCTGTGCCTACTGCTCCTTAAAAACCATCAGCCTAAAATTAATCCTGATGCCAAAGAGCCCTATTTTGGGGTGGCAGTTCTGCTCCCCCACAGGACCAATTGTAAACATTCACATCCTAGAATTCACAATAATGGAAGCCAGAGGGGTCAGTGGGGGTGGGTAATTCTCTGAGCTGGTCGCCCAACTCTCGGGGTAACCCCCCCACTGGCTGGAGTCGTGAGTCTTAACCCTGGGGAGACATACCCTAGATGCCGCGCATTCCGCTTGGCAGGGGCTGATCAGGCTCCGTGTCCTTCCACCCCGGAGTCATGAGAAGATTGACACCCCTTTTGGACGGAGCAAGCTTGCCCTTTTGTGGGTGAGCATCTTAGGAATTCCCAAGCGGAAGATAATTTCTCCCAAGCCCCATTTCAGGCAGGGCTCTTTGCGTTGCTTGAGGGAAAAACCCAATTCAAATGAGCTAATGCAAAACAGGCAATTTTAGTTTTATATGCCTGGGGTAGTTTGGGGTTTAGGCATGGCTGGATCTAGGGGCACACGCTGTAATGTCAGCTCTCTCTCTCTCTCTGTCTCATTCTCTCTCTCCCATTTTTCTTGCCTCCGCTTCTCCCTGCATTGCAGTCATTCTCTGCCGCTGCTCACGGCTCTCTGGGTAGAGCAGGAAGTTCTTGCCTTCACAGCCTCCCCGGTTAGCCACCCCATGGAAACAGAGCTCTTTCCCCCGCAGCTGCGTGCTGGTAAATGCCTCAGGATTGGCTTTTGGAATAAAAAAAGCTCTGATTTGTAGCATTTGCCAATTTCTCCGCGTCACCAGTATTCCCACGGGAGGACAATTTCAAGTCACCCGGGAGTTGCGCGTCTTTGGCTCTCCTAGGCTGCTGCTCGGGGCTCCGCACACCCTCTCTGGGAGATCAGTCTGATTGCCCCTGTCCGGAGTTCAGACACAGCCTGGGACTGAGCTCCAGGTCCAGGGGGTAATGGCTGTGCTCATTGGCTGGGATCGGGTCTCTTGCAGTTCTGAGGCTGGGGTTGGGGGGAGGGGGCACAGGAAGGTGAGCCCAAGAGCCAGACTGTAGTGGCAGGGAGTGGGGGTGGGGACCACCAGAAGAAGCCCTCCTCCCCCCGCCCCCCACAACAGCATGCGCTCCCGAGAGGCCTTTCCCACCGCTGACACTCTGTGGGGTGCCTCATGCGGGACTCTAACAGCTGCTTAGTGACGATGGAAGACAGGAGCTGCTGGCAGAGTGACACTCTCCAAGCAGGAAGCGGAGACAAGGGATAGGTCACACAAGGAGTCGGGTAAGAACAAGAAGTGGGGGAGCAGCTCTCCGACGGGGCCCAGCCCACCGGGGGACCCAGGAAGGGGACACGGTTGACCCAGTTTGGCGGGGACCCGGCCGCCTTCTGTGTTCATTTTCCCTAAAACAAAGATGTCAGGGGAAGCCGCAGGCTGGCAGGGCTGCCTGCAGAGAGGCAATGTCGCGTGACCAGGAGTTGTGACCTCCTGGCCCGAGCACAGGATGTCGCATGGCCCCGAGGAGTGGTTGACTCATCTTCCCCTAGGAAACGGGCCAGGCAGCCAGGTGCAGCTAATCAGTGTGTGTGTGTGTGTGTGTGTGCGCGCGCGTGCGCGCGTGTGTGAGGACTGGCCTGACGGGCTCCGGGCCCTCGGGCTGTCGGCTGCCGGCAGCTGGATGGCTGTCCCGGGTCCTGCGGCCCGTGGAGCTGTCCCGGGTCCAGTAAGAGCTGGTTCAATGCTAAGTACAGGAGAAGGGGCCGCTGCTCCCCAGAGAGGCCGTGCCGTAAAGCAGCGGACCTCCAAGTTCAGGCCTCAGCATCGGCCCCACGTGGGCACTGGTCAGAAATGCCGATTCTCAGGCCCCCCACCCCCGGCCACTCCGAGGGTGGATCTGCGAGTCTGCTGCGGCGGGAGAACCACAGTTGTCCAGCAACAGCCGGTGCTTAGCAGGGTCTCAAGAGCCAACACCACGGTACAGGTGTGTGCTCTTTGCCCTCCAAGAGCCGCTCTTCACCGCTTTCCACGCCGTTCTGCGTTCCAGAGACCCAGCTCTGTGGACTGGCATCACCGGGCTTCTTGCCAGCTGACTTTCCTTTGGGCTTGGCCTGTCCCGAGCCACAGAGCGCAGGTGGGAGGGGGGCTCAGGGCGTTTCTCCTTCGGTCCCTCGCTGCTGCAAGGAAGCCTGTGTCCACCATCCCCCTCCTCCCATCCCCGGCGCTGCGGCTCCTGCTCGAGGCGCCCCCGTCAAGGTTCCACCTCCCCCGGGAATCTCCTATCACGCTGTTCCCTCTCCTTGTCCCTAAGGGTGCTGACGGCTTCCAGCTGCTGCTAGTTTCCGAGCGCCTCGGTATCCCTGCGTGGTTCCCGTCACCAGTTGGCATCTCGGCACGGGTCGTCTGCGTCTAAGTCTGTTCATCTGCCTCTCTGGGGGTGAAGGTGCCTCCTGGCACCTGACAGATACGAGGGAGGACATGAACAGTTGGCCTTCCAAAGATGACAATCCTCTCCTCCACTGCCCGAAGGAGAAGAGAAGGAGCTGCGATTAGGCACAGCACCCACTACCTGCGGGGAATGTTCTCAGTGCTGGCGTCCTTCAGCCCTTTCCCCAGTCCGCTATTGTAGGTACTGTGCAAAGATTTTATTTATTTACTTGAGAGAGAGAGAGCGAGAGAGAGCTTGAGTGCCAGGGGAGGAGCAGAGGGAGAGGGAGAGGGAGAGGATCTCTAGCAGTCTCCTCGCTGAGAGCAGAGCCCAATGTGGGACTTGATCCCATGACCCTGAGATCATGAGCTGAGTGCAAACCGAGAGTTGGACGCTTCCGCACTGAGCCACCCAGGTGCCCCTGTAATTTCCGGTTTAATAACAATCCAGGTCTGACAACTGATAGACCCAGAGTCCGGATTGGAATTCACATCTGTCTGGTACCTAAGTCTTCATTTCCCACAATACAGGGCGCCTCCACCTAGATTACAACAAAGGCCTGGAATCTTCTAATGGTAAGATGATGTTTTTGAGATACATACCGACCAAAAAGACCAGTGGCATTGCTGAGGAGCCACAAGGAAGATGCTTCTTCTGAACATTCACTGACCAGGTGGTTTTTGTTGGTATAGGCAGGGACTGAGAGGGCACATCCTCTGAGGTCCTCCAGCGCCCCGGTGCTATTATCTACACTATCTAGAGTAAGTAATTATCAAGGGAATCCGACCAGAGGGAGATTATTCCCCACTTCACAGATGAGAAAGTCGAGGCTCAGAAAGGTGAAGCGATTTTTCTAACAGCAACCCTGTCCCCCAGTCCCCGTGGCTTTTCCTCGTTTAACATTTTTTTTTTTTTGGTGACACTTACCCATAACTGACATGATATCTGTTATTGGTTTATCATCTGTCCATTACCCACGAGAATGCAACTCCGGGATCAGTGATTTTTTGGGGTCTATTTTTTCCTACAGCTGTACCCCTGGGGCTAGAAGGATGACACAGCAGGTGCTCAATAAACCGTTATTGGATGTGCTGATGAAGGTACGAGGTAGAGCCGGTAAACCACAAATGTGGGATCGGCATCCGAGACTCAGGAAGCAAGTTTTAAGTCTTCCACGTTGTCGTCATTTTGCTTATCCCCAAACTGACACCCAGGCACGTATATTTCTTGAGGCCTCGGCTGTGCGTCGGGCTCTGTTGTTGGTAAGTTTGCAAGCACGCCGGTGATGCATGTTGTTTATGTTCTTCTGGAACTTAAATTGTTTTTCCTAAAATACTTCAGAGTTGAATTTCTTCTTTTCTAATGGATTTTAATGCGGTTATGCCTGCTGTGTATGTCGGGTGGAGTTTTCACTTCTGTGCCCCCTTAAAGGTAACCGCCCCTGTACCCACACGTCTCAGAGCTCACGGGGACCCTTGCCACCTCTTGTGCGGTGATGGCGGCCACTGCCCTGACCTACTGCTTCAGGCACAGCTCAGTGCTGCCCGACTCATTTTCCTTAAATGTCCATAAGGGGAGGGGCCCTGTCTGCGTAGCGGGTGTATAATGGATATTCAATAAACCATGCCCCCAAATGACTTAATAACCTATATCATTGAACGATTGCAGCCACATTATGCGCTATTATCATGCCCGTTTTGTAGATGGGGCAACTGAGCCCCAGGGAGTGAACCAGAAGCTTGCTGACTTCCTGGCCCCCCTCTTCTACCTCCAGCATAGACTCTCTACATGTTTCAAAAATTTCGGTGTAAGATGTGAACAAAGGATCCCAGCAACTGTTTTCCACTCCAGTGTGGCATCGGAACCACCTTCCGATGTAGCTAGCTGGTGGCAACTGCGGCTACGAGAGGCTCTCAACTGGAGAAAACAAAAAATGCAACTTGGCAATGCATTTGTAAACACAGGCACTCCTAACCCTCGCACGCTGGCCAGATGCAGGGTGGGGGTGGGGGGGCAGTTCCGGGAATGGGAAGCGGCCACCTTCAGCTTGGTGACTTTGCTGGAACATACTGCAGGATGCGTTCCCTGTCATGTGGCCACTATAGCCCTAAAAAGGTGCTGCCTGCCTCTTGAGTTCAGATGTGGGAGGCTGGGTCCCGTCTCCTCAGACCACCTGGGCAGAATCGCACTAAGCCGGAAGTTCGGGGGCCAAGGGCCGAACAGAGTGCTGAATTCTGGTCTCTGTCACAAAAGTATGTGTCTCCATCACCGCCCTGGTCATTTGAGGAAGGAAGAAACTTAAAACCACTAAACCTCTTTATGGAAGGCCTTAAGGATACCCAATAAATTAAAGTCAGAACCTATCAGTTGAGTGAATTAGGGTATAATTCTTCTCATTCCACTGTAGCCCGTCTATTCTCAGGATTCCTTTAAATGACAAAGCTTATCACTTCCCCTCCTCCCGCCCGCCATTAAAAATACAATTGCTCATTTATTCATGTGACACTGACTAAGCTCTTATCATATGACAGGCGCTGGGCTAGGTGCTGAGGATTCAGAAATGAAAGAAAATGTAATTGACACAATTTAAAAAAGATATCTCTGATGGCTAATTGTAGGTGTCAGCTTGAATGACCACGGGATGCCCCAAAATGTGGTCAAACATTATTCTGGGTGTCTCTGTGGGGGTGTTTCTGGATGAGATTGACATTTAAATCAGTAAATTTTGGCCAAAGCAGATTATCCTTCCCACTGTGGGTGGGCCGTACCAAAATAGTTGAAGTTCTGAATAGAAGAAAAAGATTCACTTCCTCAGGCAAGAGAGGATTTTATAGCAGGTGGTCTTGAACTTCATCTGCAACACTGGCTTTTCCTGCCTGATGGCTTTCAGATTGGAACCCTGTCTCGCCCCAGGTCTCTAGCCTGTGGCCTCGCCTTACGGATTTGACTAGCCAGTCTCCATAATCACACCAGCCGATCTTCGTATGAGAGTTACAGTCACCCAAACTCAAGGCCATCCTACCGCAGCCATTCTGTACAAGGTGACCCTACCCCTGCCACAGCCCATTGGCCGGGGGTTAGGCACCTGCCTTGATTGGGTCAAGCAGAGCTGTTTTTAACCTGGAGGAGAAACAAGCATCAGATCAGTGGACGGAGAAGGAGAGGTAGATCGCAGGAGTCACTGGTAACCATGTTCCTACCCAGAGGAGAAAGCTAGGCTGTAGTGAGAGAGGGCAATGAAGAGGAAGTGGGAAGCCAAGGCGACAAGCGGGCGGGACGCCGAGTGGTCCCTTGCTCCAGCTGTTCCTGGGCCTGACCACATTCCTCTTCCATGGGACACTCCGGTAGTCTTGTCATCAATCTTCCTTCCTTCCTTCCTTCCTTCCTTCCTTCCTTCCTTCCTTCCTTCCTTCCGATTCTTCCTTTTTGCTTAACATAGGTCACGTTGGTTTCCGTCACTTTCAACCAAATCATTTTTTAGACCAAAGGGAAAACAGAAATGAGAGTAAAAAATGAAGCTAAGGTTAAGGTTAGTGGATGAACTTGAGGCTCTGAGGCTTTGTAGACCTAGGACAGAATGGGGCCAGATGGTTAGCCCTGATCTTTCCAGAGGCCAGCCTAAAGCCGGAGACATGATGGGTAAGATTCAGTGTCTATACAAATCAAAAGAAAGCAATTGGTCAGAAGTAACACTCACGGTCGATTCATAGGGACACCAGACAGATTTCTCCGGGGTCTTTTTAGAGGCCGAACGGGGCAATTTGACAGCATGCCTCGAAGTCTGGACCACCAGCAGCAGCTCCCTGCTAGGCGAACTTGTTAGCAGTGCACATTCTGGCATTTATACTCTGGGGGCGGGGCCCAGCAGCGGGGCCCATGTTTAAACAAGCCCTCCAGGCGATTCGGGAGTTTGAGAAACACTCCAGCACGATAAGCCACGTTCCCATGACATCCCATCCCAGCAGCCAGCACAGCAACGAGCTTGACAAGGCTCTCTGGTCCCAGGGCCCAATAATTGGACCCTGCTGTGTCCCCCTGTCGTGCTCTACTCTCTAAGCTACACAACCCCTCCTCCACCATCCCCGGGCCATTTGGGAGGAGACGGTCGGTTCCAAGACTCCAACGATGCTTGGGCCACAGAGTAGTCACGTGACCCTGGCCTGGCCAATCATCAGGCCCAAAGTGATTGAACCGAGGGGATCATATGACCCAACCGGGGCCAATCAGAAGCCCTTCGTAAGATTTGAAAAATGAATGCTGGTGGAGAATGGAGAGAGGTTTTCTTCTTTTCTGCTAGGAAGCTGAGGGGCAGGAGGGATAGGGAGATTGAGAGAGAGAATGAGAGGGAGAAGAGATTGATTTGATCATTTTTCGGCTCCTGGCTCCAGAATCTACAACCTTAACGATTATACCTTACTGCTTCTCGCTGCAGAACCGTCCTAAGACTTTCGAACTAGACTCAGGCCAGAAATGAATCTTTTGGAATCCGTGGCTTCCTGGGGCAACTGACATTACGGTGGCTGGTCCCCTCTACCGGCTGTGGGAGAGGATCGATAGAAGTGTGGGCTTCTGGGCACGTCGTTGGAGTAGCTAGGACGAGGCTGGAATAGAGAGGCAGAGGCTTCTTTAAAGAAGACCCCCCTCTTGACTTGGAATCCTGCCAGGGGTGTATTTTGCCTCAAGTTGTTCTGGAAAGGGATACCAGGAATTTGCGTGGTTTAAAGTTAAACAGCCTATGAGCTCCTTACTAAAATTTGCAGGCCTGAAAGGGACATCTGCTTTGGAAACTGTCCAGCCCAAAATTGTTACAGCCCAACCCTGTTGCAGATAGGACGAGTGGGAGTGTCCTTCATTTTCATCAGTTCTCCTAGGGTGCGTGACCCCGAAAAGTTTGAGAGGCACTACTCCATGGTAGGCAACTCTGGATGATTGCTGCTTCTCCTCCGCACTTAAAGGACCAAACCGATTTTCTGCGTGAAACTTCGGCCCGGCCTGGGGGGCTGCTTAGTACCCCTCCTCAGCAATCCCCACCCCCCCACAACAGGGAGAGCAACCTTCCCATCAGGCTGTGTCCTCACCGGGTCCTTCAGCTTCCCCACATGTCAAAAGCCAGCGCGGCTAATTGTTAAAACATGTGGCTCCACATCCAAATAACACTTAATTTCCCAACTCCGGGTATTTGACTGGGAGTCTAACCTTGAATGCACTGTGGCTTAATGCCTGCCAAAGGCTGGAAGGAAAAAGTATTTATGGAGGATTTCCTGCATGAGACACAGTCCATATATCCCGTACTCTTAGATTTATCTTTGGATTAAGCTAGAGCTAAGAAGTGAAATGGCGAAGGGGAGCTGGTAAGAGCAGATGTTCTGAGGTCAAGTTCTGGATATATCAGTTACTAGCTGGGCTGCCTTGGGCAAGTGTCTTAAACTTTCTGGGCTCAGCTTGCTTATCTGTAAAATGGGCTTAATAGTGGTAACTGCTTCTTTGCGGTAGATTACCTTATTGGTCGGGATTCTTCTGTCCTCCCTAAATCTATGCCCTTTGTCTTGTAATTTTCACTGCCTTCCTGCTGTAGCAGATTGGTCTGCTAATCTCTCCCCACCCCGCCCCCAGTGCCACTCTCACCTCCTTGATTCTGGGCTCAGCTATGTGACAGGCTTTGGCCAACGGGATGTTAGCAGATGTGAAGCAGCTGATGCTAGAAGTTTGGGCTAAGGGCTCGCTTTCTCTTGCCTCTGGCACTGCCGTAAAGACACACCTACCGGAAAATGAGACAGGTGGAGCAGGGCTGAGTTGCCTCCTCCGAGCGGAGGTCAGCCTGGATGGGCTCACCCCTGCTGCGCCCCTGCCCCAGGCGCACAGGCAAGAGCAGGCAAGATCTGCAAAGTTGCGCAGCCCAGCCTGCGTCAGCTGAATCCCGAAGATACAGAAAGAGTGTTGACTGTCATTTGTTACTACAGTTTGGTAATTGTTACGCAGCCAAAGCTGGCTGATGCAGTCGCGGTGTTGTTGTGAAGATTAAATGAGCTCGCACACGCGAAATGCCCAGAACAGTGACTAGGATGTACGCTTCGGAAGTCCTGGGCACAGCACGCATATCCGCCTTGCCTGTCTTGGGTTCCTCTCCCAGGAGCCCGACGCCTGTGCTGTTCTGCCTTCCGTGTTGCCGCGAGCCGCCATGTGTGGAGAGAGCGCTGGGGGCTGCGGGTAGCTGAGATGGAACAGACTTCACGCCACCCACCTCAGTGCTCAGGATTTGAATGCTTTCCAAGCTCTCCTCTAGGATAGCTCTTGGCTCCTGCTTTCTCTGGCTTCAGTGTCTTTGGCTCAGACGTTAGAATGGGAGCACCACATGGACAGACTTGGTCTATCTTGCTCACTGATCTATCCCTAGTGTCTGAAGCAGTTACAGATGCATAATAAGCCTGGGACATGTCCAATTGGTTGACTGATTACGGACTTCTTGGGTCCAGTTTGACTTTGGTCTCACTTGGTCTCACCCGATTCCAGGGAACTCTTGCTAGCTCTTCCTATCTTTTTCTAAGCGTGCTTGGAGCCGGTGGGATGGGGCAGTCCAGAACTCCATGGGTGACTAATATAAAGACCTGGGAAATAGGGCAACACCCGTCAATCTCCCACCCCCACCCCAGGAGCCTCAGATAGGCAGCCATACTTGTAAGTGGAGTGGAAATTTGTCTAATGGTACGATTTGAGGACTATGGGATAGACCCTCTTTTCTAAAATAGCTACCCATCAGGGATTCCTAAAATTCTACCCAGAACTTCTATTTATGCTAAGCCGTGCCCTTTGCCTGCCATTAGCTTAAAAATGCAAATACTCTTGTAAGGAATGTCATTTTGATTATTTAACTCTTTAGTACGAATGTATTTCTAGAACGATTCCTTTTTACAAGTTTATATAATTATACTTACATATTTCATCCAGAACGCATTTTTCGAGCTTGCTGAGTACCAAAAAAATGCAAAGATAGCCTGCCCTCAGGGAGCTCTGGGCTAGTGAGAGAGCAGTTTCCTGTCCCTAGCTTTACAGAAGGCGGGAAATGATAAGCACTTGAAAAGAAATGACGCTAACGATGGCCATTTGCAAAAATGACCACAGATACCTCCCTTCCTTGAGTCTACATCCTTGAACTGACGTGATCTCCTCTTTCCTCCACCCCTCGGATCTGAGCTGTCGTTGCGTCTCACTCCGGCCGATGGGGGGGGGGCTCAGCAAATGCGCCGCAGGCGGGAACTCGAATGACGCTTGCACACCGAGGCTTGTCCTCTCCATACACCTGGACACCGCCGTGTTACGGGCTTGGGAGAGTCCGCTGGAAGCTGAGAGACACGTGGCCCTGTCACGGCCATCGCCAATGGTCAGCCAGCCTCCGGACGTGTCGGCAGGGGCGCTCTGGACTAGCCAGCCCGCAGCTGACCCCTGACCCCACAAGCCCTCGTGAACCCAGCCAAGATCCGCCGACTCTGGTCCAGCCCCGGAGAAGTGGCCTCCAGAACCATTGTTTTAAGGCACTCACTGCCGGGTTGTGGATGAAAGCTCTTTCCTGGTGGAGGGGCCAGAGTCCCAGAGAGCAGAGGAGGTGGGGTGCCCCCTCTGCCTGTTAATTTTGCCCAGGGCGGGCTGATACTACAGGACGGTAGCCCCCACCCGGAGGAGAGGCGGGGCAACCTGTCCTGACTCCCTTCTCCCAGTGACGAATGTCCTCCTGTCTCCCTTGGCCATACATAATCAGCTCCCTTCTGGAATTTCACCTGAGCATTCCACAGTCCCTGGCTGTTTCTCCAGGCCCGGGGGTGGCCCGACATTTCTCAGCTGCCAACCCTCTGTGACAAGCCCCCGGCCCCACCCCCCAACGGCCGTCAGGGTGATTTGTCAATAATAAATTCCGAAGCAAATTGAAATATTTTGCGACAGCATAAGAACAAATGGGAGAAAACGGTTCCCATCCCCAAATGCTGATTGAATCAAATATTGCAATATCGATTGTATGATACATTTTCATATTTAATTCAATGAAAACCATGGGGTTCGAATGCTTTCCATTACCCTACAGAATTTTTCAGTTTGCTGGAGAATTTATTATTGGCGTGCCACCAAATCAGATTACTATTGAATCAGAACCCTGCCATGTTATTCAATCAAAGACCGTGATTCTAACCCCAAGAGTCGATCATTACCACTTTTCCCGAAGTGTATTTCCTTCTTCCTGTTTGACACCAGAATGGCCCTTGCCTGTCTGTACATTAACCCCCCGCTCCCCGCCCCCCGCGCTCCAAGCCTCCGCTGGCGAAAAGCTAGCAGAAACAACTAGCTTTTCAATATCGATCTAGGCTTTTCTGGGAGCGAATGCTCTCATCTCTCCGGGCTTGTCTCCCCTCCAGGCCCTGGGGTGGGCGCGTGTCCGCCATCTGCGGGAGGCAGCATAACAAAGAGGCGGTGAGTGACCTCTAGCAGAGAAGGAACTCGAAGGCTCACGACAGATGCTGCCAGTGCTCCCCATGCCTCCGTGAAATCCTTCTTCTGCTCCCGCTCACCCTACCTTCCAGGGGCCTTGCTTCCCGACAGCCAGCATCCTTGGGATCTGGGCTCAGGGCGAGCTGGGAGTGCCTGGGAACCGACGGCCTTCTGGGGGTTTCCTTTCACCATACTCTGACTCCTTTGTTTTCCAGTTGGTCAGACACGTCTGAAGGAGACCTCCTTCCCCAGGTCCCCAGGAATGCCTTGCAGGGTTGAGCCCAAGTTCCCTGCCGGGGGACTTCCTGTGGCACTCCACTCTGCCTAGGTCTCCTTCCTTTCTTCTTCACTTCCTCCTCACCTCCCACTAGGGGTTGCATTGTGACCGCCCCTGCCCCCCCCCCAATTCCTACATTGAAGTCTTAACCCCAGTGCCTCAGAATGAGAAATTATAGAGAGATAGGATGTTTAAAGAGGTAAGCAGGTTTAAATGGTGTCATTTCAGCGATCCTGGTCCAATATGGCCAGAGTCCTTATAAAGAGACAAAATTTGGACACAGGCACGCACGCAGGGAGAACACCGCATGGACGTGAAGGCAGACGTGGGGGTTATGATTCCACAGGCTGAGGGACATCCAAGACCGCTGGCAAACCACAGGAAGCTCGGGGAGAGGCCTGGAACAGATGCCCCCCTCACGGCCCTCAGAAGGAAGCAACGGGCCTCCGGACGTGAGACAGCGCCTTTCTGCTGTTTAAGCCTCTTGGCGGGTGATACTTTGTGACAGCAGCCCCAGTGAACGAATCGACTCCCTTACCCCTTTCTGCTGGTGGAATCCCTCTCCCGTAAATTCTCGTCCCAGGGTTGGCCAAGGAAGGTCACTGGTCGGCACCAGGTCCTTGGAGCCCGTTGCCCCGATTTGTCCATGCATTTTACCTGCCTGCTTGAGATGGAATTTCCGAAATCGGATTAGAAAGCCCCCCACTTCAGGCAAAAGCCGGCACAGGCCGGCGTCTCTGGGTGGCGGGCGGCATGCGGCCAGGACCGGGCCAGCCATGCGGGGCCCGTCGGCGGCCTCCTCTCACCCGTCTTCCTTCTGTGCCCCTCACAGCTGCGGCCCTGGCCGCTTCACCAAAGTTGAATTGAGTGTCCCTGAAAAATATAGCGTAGCATCCTTTCCCTGCCGCGAGACACTAAACCAATAAATTATAAATCAGCCAGCAGCCCCGTGACATGCGGATGTAATGAGAAATGCAAAATAAGAAAAGACACGGGGAGGAGAACAGGCAACTCTCTCTCCCTCAGCTCAGCTCCCGAGCACCGGGGCTGCTCCCTTTGGGGCTCAGAGAAAACCATTGTTTTCTCTGTGTGTCTCTGTTGTTACACAGGCAACACACACACACACACACACACACACACACACACACACACACACACGGTGCTGCTACTAACGATCCACCAGAGGCTGCCATCAGGAACCCGGGAACAAAACCCAGGATAATAGAATTATCTGCTTCCTGGGGCTTATGAAAGTCCTGAGAGAAAGGGCCGGATTGCTCCCCCCAGATGCCGATGTCCTTGGCAAAGGGGTCACCCCATCCTAGCTCTGCTCCCCTCTGGCCCGCGGCGGGGGGGCCGGCTGAACACTCAGCCTGACTAGCACCTCCAGCCCGGATGGGACCAATGTTCCTTCAAGGGCACCTTCCAGAACGCCTGGGAGAAAGGGATGTCTGACTCATCTACCTCTCGTCGGGGTGTGGACCCCAGCCGCTGTCCTCGCTCCTCTGTTTGTTTATTCATTGCCTTGCGTCCTTTTATTCAGCTATTCAGTGGCTGATGGAGGGGGTCTGGGAATGAATATTTTCTAGGCCTCTGGGGAGCCAAATGATGCTACTCAAAATGCAGGAACCGTCTGTCTTCCTTTCCCACCACCCTCTGCCTGGCGGCTGGTTTCCGACTCGCCTTCATCCTCTCTCTGCCCCTGGGGGGTGGTTGTTAAGCCCCAAACTGGAGAGGCCTCTGGGCAACCCCCCCACCCCGCCCGCTGTCCTCCCCACCCCCTCCCCTGCTCCGGTGGCCTCTGTCTCCTCTCCTGTGGTCTGAATGCTGTTGACTTGCTAATATACCGGTTTATCCGCAGTACCAATGCCCCCAGAGCTCTGATCACAAAGGTTGGGCAAAAACTCACTTGATGGCAAAACCTGGACCGAACACACGTGAGGCTGTTTAGAGCCTTATTCCGTCCCAGGGAAGGTGAATATTCAACCACTTTGCTGCAAGGAACATTGGTGTGTTTGAGTGTGAGGTCTGGGGTTTCATGTGCTATATGGTGAATGCACGGGAAGACCTTCCTAAAAAATGACAAATTCAGAATTTTGAACCTGTCCATCCCTGTGATTTGGCTACGGGGTTGCGGACCCACCTTAGCTCCCATCTATTGAGTCAATGCCAAGCGCCCAGAGCAGGGCCGACCTTTTTCTTATGTGCATCACATTGGATATTATCAACAACTCTGTGTGTGTGTGTGTGTACACACAGGTATAGTGTTATTATTCCCACTCTACAGATGATGAAACTGAGGCCCAAAGAGTTCAATAACCTGCCGTAGGTCCCAGCTAGTAAGTGACGGAGCCAGGAACTGAACTCCCCTGTATTGGACTCCCAAGCCTGGCCTCTAACCACCGTGTTAGTCATTGCGCCTCTTGGTGGCCACCCCAATGAAGTCCCTGCAAATGGTCCCGGTAACTAAGGACTCCAAACTCCTGATGCTCGCTCACCCCAGGTCCTAGCACCCACTCAGACTCAAGAGAGACTGGTTACCATAAGAGACTCCTAAAGTCACGAAACAAACTAAGGGTTGCTGGGAGGTCGGGGGGGGGGGTGGGTTAGGGATATGGACATGGGGGAGGGTATGTGCTATGGCAAATGCTGTGAAATGTGTAAGCCTGATGATTCACAGACATGAACCCTGGGGCAAATAATACATTATATGTTAATTAAAAAATTAAAAAAAAAAAGAGAGACTGGTTAAGTGGAGAGCTGGTGGGGATGCTGTTTTCTCATCTACACGAGCTGGAGGACAGGTAGGTAAGAGAATTACAGGAGGGGGTCGGGGGTCCTGAGAGAGAAGGAGCAAAATGCCTTCCATCTTGCCCAGGGTGGGGTCAGGGGGCGGGCAGGTTCCTGTTGAACACTGTTCGGTTTTGCTTTCACTGCATGTCAGGAGTGATGAGATGTCTGTGCTTCTGCCCCTTACCAGGCGACTTCCTCCCCCTCCTCTCCTTCAACCCCCCAGCCACCTGTACTGCCTTTCTCTGCCTAATGTAAGACTTCTACTCCTGGAAGACCTCATAGGGTGACTTCTCATCGGCCTAAGTCATAGTTACCAAAGGTGAAAAAAAAATCGGGGGTATTCCTGAGCCCCTAAAAGAAAACCACCTTAGGCTAAAACAATACCAAAATCCTATTGAAATGGATAAAATAATCTCAGTAGTTGTCATTAGTTTTTATAATGCAACCTAATGAGGAATTTTCTTATCATTAATTACTCTCCAGTGTGGCCCTCTAATTCATCTGCTTCACAAGTAATATGCAGCGTGCCCTTGACACCGTGTGTGTTCCAAGAACAAAACATACACAGGACACTCAATGCTTAGTTAATTCTACATTTAGTAACAAAATAGTGGAGATGGAAGAAATTAAGGAGAAGTAGGCACTCCATATGATACTGACTGTGTGAGTTACCATCGTAAGGGTCAGAAGAGTTGAAGCAATCACTCTTCCAAGCAGGAGGCTGTCATGTGACTTTTTGGTGCTCCTCAAAAGATCAGGGGGCCATGTACTTCCCCGAGTCTTGGTAAGCCCATGCCGGGCTTAGCCACGTGGCCTACTTTGTTCAATGGTATGTAGGTAGCAGTGACAAGGGGCCAGTCCTGTGTTTCTTCTCAAACCCTTTGTACTTCTGCTACCTACAGGTGGGTCCCCACTAGCCACGGGTCTGAGGAGGGTGAGAGCATATGTGAAGCCTTCCACCCCCATCCCCAATCCATTCAGGAGCCTGAAGCAGAACTTCCCCACATGACCTCTTGACCCAGAAGCAAGATAAATAAAGGTCTGTTTGGTAAACTGAGTTTAAAGATGATTTGTTACACAGCATTATCATAGAAATAGCTGACTGATACACCTAGTAAAGTAGAATGCTTGAACCTGGACGAGCCCACGTGAGCCAGGTCTGAAATGTCTTTGCAATAGATCTGGGTTAGGACCACTAAGTAGTGTCCTTTGAGTTGTTTAGCCAGCTGAAGTCTTAGTGAACCCTGGAGAGTCTGAGCAAATTCCTTCTTAAATCAGTGGGTTGGTTTGAGCCCTGAGTACCCGTAGAATTGCTTTACTTTACTGCCCTACCTCTTAACGCCTACCGAGTCATTAAATGTCTGCATCTCAATATTTGAAGAGTATGTTCCAGTTTTCCAATCCTTTTGACATCAACTGTTTACTAGCAAGACCAAGGCTCAGAGTTCCTGTCCCTTGCATGGCATTCTCCAGAGAGTATCTGGCATTCCAGGTCCCAGAAGATCTCTTGTGACATGTCTCCAGGCCAGTGCCCCAGAGTGCTGTCACCCTTGCATGTACCGACTGGACCGGGGGTGAACGGACACTTGCCCAAGGACGATCAAGTCACAGACTGGCCAGTGGCCCACGAGGTGACCTGCTGCCAAAGCACCACCAAACAGAGGCATAAGCGACAGCTTTGTGCCCTCGCAGTGGAGAGGGGGTGAGCCTGAAGGCTGAGGTTGATAAGAACCAAGTCATGGGAGATGCATCCAGGCCTATCTAGCATTTTCCCTCTGTCCTTCTATGACTCTCAGGCCCCACCCAAGGCCTCGCAGAGAATTGCGAGTCCTGCTCAGATGGGTGGTTGGGGCTCAGAATCTTGATGGTGGAAACCAACACCATCAAGCCACGGGAAGGCTTCGTAAAGGTGTTTAAGGTAGCTGTTTCGAGAAGGGGAAGGCCCGCAGCCGCGGCCCCCGCGGAGGCCCCACCCACATCCAGGATGGACACCCGAGCTCACCTGCCACTCTGGGGGGCATAATTCACATGCTAGTAGCTTAACCACCTGCCTGCCTCCCTGGGCGCCTCTGTCTCAGGGCCGCCTTCCGAATCCTTCCGAATCGGGGGAGCAGAGCTGGCTATGTAATTTGCCAGGCACCCTGCAAAATGAAAATGGGGAGCCCCTTCTTACAAAAGTAGAACACAGGTTTTTTTTTTTTCTCTCTTCGACAGCGTCCCTCTCTCTTCCCCCGTCGCGGTGATTTTCATCTGCTGCGTAACATCGCGCTCCCTCGGGCAGGAGGTTATTCACAGGACAAGGGCAGACCCCTCATGGGAGCCCCTCACCCCCCCAACTTAGCCCACGCCCAGCCCTGCCGAGGCCGCTGCCCCAGCTGGGACCCCAGAGTTGGCAGAGGGCTCCCAAATGCAGTGGCGTGGGCTGGGTGTGGCTGGGAGAGGGACAGGCAGGAAGGACCATTGGGAAATGTGGATGGGGGAAGGTGTGAGGGGACTGGGAGGGAGATAAGGGAGGAGAGGGGGCATGGGGAGGCTATTTGTTGCTCCTCCCATTGGTGAGGGCAGAAGGGGCCAGCTCGGTGCTCTAGGTCTCGTGGTGCTTTCGTCCCAACGGCCCCGGCTAGCTCAGAATCCCTTCCATCAACCAGGCCTGAGAATAGCCACAAGCCACGCAGGTAGGGAGACAAGGTCCCCGGTCGTGGCATAAGGCTGGGGGGCAGCCTGCCTGGGCGCCAATCCCAGCTCGGCCACCAGTAGTGACTTCGGGCAAGTTCCGGCACCCCTCCGTGCTTCAGCACCCTCACCTGTAGAGAGAGGGTACGAATAACACCCACCTCGTGGAGGGGGTTCAGAGCCCCAAGTAGTTAACACATACGAAGTGTTTAGAACGATGTCCGGAGTGTAGCCCGGCGTGTAGTAGAGCGTGAGATGTCCCTTCGGCGTGGCATGAGCGCGCGTGCTAATGAGGTTCCTGAGCTAACCCCTTCCTGGGAGCTGGCCTAGGAAACCCTTCTGTTCACTATTTTTTGCCTGGAGCCCTGGGATTTAAATGTCCCACGCCGGCATGGCCCTTGAGGGGCCCGTCATCCGGGGCTTGAAGGGGGCAGAGGAAGAAGGAAAAGGCTTGGGGCAGTCTTCTCAGCATAAGTAGGCACGGGCCTGCCCAAAAAGTAGTAGGGGAGGCGAGACCTTGAATATTCTTGTCTACCACACCAAGGGCTTTGGACTCGGTCCTCAGGGCAGTGGGGGAGCCCCGGGGGAATGAAATGACGTGTAGGAGGCGCGATCAGTCATTCATTCCTCAAGTGCTCACTGAGCAGTAAGCGTGCGCCATGCCTAGTTCTAGGGTCTGTCCGCAGAGTGGCGAGCAAGACAGGCGTGTCCTGGCCTTCAACGAGCTGACGGGCAGTCTACTTGGGGAGCCGAGGGCGGGGTGAACCTTCCGGTGCTAACGAGCCCCAGGCCTGTTGGGATACAGCTCCTGACCCTACAGTGGCTGCACCTGGGGACCACGGGTTCCTTGAGCTGCTTCTCCGAGTTGCCAGACGCTAGACCTGCACTGACCATTTGGGAACCCTCTTTTGAAAGAGCTCCCCACCTTCACCGGGGGCTCACCCCCAATCGTTCAGAGGAGCTGGCCCCGTGCTTCTCTTTGGTAGCTGCAGGGCTAGGATGTTCCCGGTCCTCAGCAGGGCGCCTGATACATTTGCATTAAATAATCACCGAACAGGCACCCAGGGTGGTCTGCCGAGCTCAAAAAAGCCATCTTGTGGCCAAAAGGGTGGTCTCAGGTTGAGTGGTGGGGGAGCAGCTGCTGAGACGGGGTTAGTGATTTTTGAGAGCTGACTTAATCCTTCCGCCGCTCGCAGGCAGGGCTCTGTGGAACCGGGCACAAAATAATAACCCAGGAGGAGCGCCGGTGAAAGAAAGGGGGCGGCGGAATGGGGCAGGGGGCGGCGGCGGGAGGCCACGTAGCTCTGATCCGACTCTGCCTGCCCAGCGGGGTACTCGGAGCAAACGGTGCCCGGTGGCCTTGGGGTCAAGGCCGGAATGCCACCACCTTGCTCAGCTGTTGGCGGGGGCCACTCTGAGACGGACGTGACCTCAGCTCCAAAAATGTGGCCGAGCCTGCTGAGGCTAACAGCTGGAGGCTGTCAGCTCACCACATTCCGGGGCAGCTGGGCAGAGTCCCTTCGTGAAGGTTCTCAGTAATGCCTCCTTATGTCTGTCACGAGCCCTGGAGGAGAAAGGAGAGCAGACCCGGGACTGGCTAAGTCTCTCTCTGCCTTCAAGGCTCCCGCCGGCCAGCAAGAACTTGTAAGAATTCCCGATATCCCTAGAAGGAAAATCGAGGCAAGAAAAGCCCAGCCGGAGCAAGTTCAGAGGGGGCTGAGCCGATCGTGGGAAGCTGCCCGCTTTGCCGGCTGCTCTGGGAGCTTCCCCGCCCAGGCCCATGAAAAAGATCCTTCCACCGGCAACGGAGAAAACCTTTTCTATTTTCCTCTTTCTTAATTTGGCGGAGAAGATGCAAATGCATATAGATTCCATCAAAATGCTCTCACCAATGATAGATATCCCCTATTTTGTTTCGCTCCCGTTTGGGTTGTTAGCATGGCAGCAATTAAACTTGACAAAATAGTGATTAAAAAACAATGAAAGGCAAATGTGCCAGCACACCAGCGTGCATCTAGACCATTCTGAAAATGATCTCTTAAGTGTTGGAAATCTGCTTTATTTTCCTACCGCAGGAATGAGTTTTCAAAAAAACAGCACTTAGGAAGGGCAATTTGCCACCAGCATTCCACAGCCCCAACAAACAGTATTTCTTTCTAATGGACTCCCCCTCCCCTCCAAATTTTAGCTGCAGTTCCCAAATCGGATTCATTATCCGAAAGAACAAACGCACGCCACAAAATGCCCAGAAACCGAGCCTTTTCCTGCCACTTTTAATAATGCAAAAAGCAAACGAAACTTCTTCAAGGTAACTTTGCTTCCCGGGGGCTTCGGGGACACCAGGTGCGGGGCTGCCCTGGTCTGGGAGGTCACGGCCACCGTGGCGATGGGAAGGCTGGCTGCCACTGCCCGCCCCCCCCCCCCCCGAGTCAGCTGTTGCTGCCTTGTGTCCAGGGGCTCCATCACATCTGGCCGCTCTTACAGGGCTGAAGCGCGTGACTCACGGGGAACCTTGGAGAGAGAGGGAGGAACAACTCGCGGCATTTTCAGCCGTGGCGTTTTTGTTTGTTTTGTGCAATCCTGATGCGTATCTGGCTTTAGCGGAGCCACGGTCATGTCTTTCTCGCTCTTTCTGATGCGTAAGCAGCTTTCTGGGTCTAATTATAGATGGAGACTGTGCATTCTGATCAATAGTCCTGAGTGTCCTCTTGCTTTAAGAGCTGGTTAGTTCCTGCCAATGGGTTGGCATTTCAACCTCTAGCTCTGAGCCCGGGGCCTTCAGACTCCTCGAGCCCATTGGCCAAACCCCGGTTTCTCCCCGAGTGCCCTTAGAACTCTGCAGATCGGGGATCAGGGGGCCCCCGCCCCAGGAAGCCCCATCGCGGGGAGGCCTAAGGAGGCTGTGGACCAGCCTGGTAATGGCAAAAAGATCTAGGACACGTGACTGGGGTTCAAAGGCGACCGGCCTGGCTATCAGAGGACCTTTTCCTCTTTCTTAATTTGGTGGAGAAGATGCAAATGCCATCGCAGTCCTGGATTTGGGGACTCAGAAAGGCCCTCTGTCGGCTTTCTGTTTAATCATGACAGATGTACGGCACAGGGCTGGTGGGGAAACGAAGAGGCAGAGCGCACTTTGACCTGCAGGGCACAGGAGACCGCGGAGCAGAGAGGAGCTTCATAAGAGGGTTTTTTCTAGAGGGGAATGAGTGGCTGCCCTACGTGGCTTGGTGCGTCGTTTGAGCGCGGCCCCGACGGGCTCTCTGAATTGGCTCTGTGTCCTCCGCCAGGCTGGCGAGCCCCGGGAAAGCTGAACCAGGTGTACTGTTGAGAACCCAGCGGAGGAGGGCAAGGAACTGGGGGGTAAGGCAGGCTCCAAGCAAGGTGCCGTCTCAGACTCTCCGTGCTTTGGAATTTTGGGGTGTTCCGGGGCGTCTCCCGGCTCCCCTGTAGTTGGGCACCTCTCCAGGCTCCTGGTCCTTTTCCAGGGCGGGCCCCGGGGCCCAGGCTGGGCCGGCGAGGGGAGGTCCACGGAGGGACCACTTGCAAAGCAGCCAGCGTGGGTAACGCTCCCGGGGCCACCAATCCCGGGCCTGCCCGTTCCTATGGAAACAGGCGCCAAGAGGAGAGCCAGTGGCTGGGAGCCGAGTCCCCGGCGGCTGTCGGGCGCAGCTGCCGGCTGCCCGCTGGGACCGGGAAGTGCCCTTTTCCCAAACCATCCCTGCTGGCTCTGACTCAGAGGGGTCTCCTGGCATCTGCCGAGCTCGAAGCCGGGATGGAAGAGGGGAGGGAGGAGAAGGAGGGGAGCGAATAAAAATATTTACACTTAACAAACACTTTGATGTTTGAAGACTGTGTGTACAAATGAGGGCTGGGAACATCTTTGGTGAGGGTTTGGTGTTTCCAAGCAAATCTCTTCACACACACACACACACACGCACGCACACGCACACGTGCGCACATGCACGAGCGCGCGCGTGCATGCAGTCTCATGGTCGCTTTTCCTCTTGATGGGTTTCTGTTATCACCACGGCAGAATGCGGAGCTGGCCTTGGGAGAGCTGTGGGCGGTGTTGGACCGGGCCGGAGGGACCACACCCGTGCGCACACATTGTGCGCCTCGGTGGGCCTTCCTCGGCAGTCCCGAGGTGGAGGTGGCCCGGGGTGGCTGGCCGGGGCATGCGGGAGGCAGCTGGAGCGGCCTGGTCAGGCGAGGCATGCCGGCAAGCCTGCCTATTGCAGCTGCTGCGTGGCTGGGGGGCGGGGGTGGGAGGCCCGGGCGCCAAGGTCGGCCACCGTGGAGGGAAAGCCCCGAGGCCTGGCATTCAGCGGCTTGGGCGAGCACAAAGCCTTCTTTGGGGAAAATGGGCAGCAGGGATTTGGGTTGGGATGCCTTCTAGTTTAGGGATCCTGAAAATCAGAGAGGCGGGGTGGGCTGTGTTCAGGCGGAGACAGTGGGGGTGACGAGCCGGACAGCCTTGGTTTCTATCCCCTGTCTGTCCTTCCCTGGTTAACCTTCCAGAACCCTAATTTCTTACGTTGTCGCTAATAACAGCAGTTCCTCATGGTGTTATTGTGTGTGTTCAGTGCCTTTTAGAACATGCGGAATATAAAGTGGCGGCTCTTCCTCCAACAGTTCTTTTCAGGTAAGAGTAAGACAACGGAAGTGTGTACTACACAGGGAAGGTTGGCTGCTCTAACAAATAACCCTCAAATATCGGTGTGTTTCACACGCCGTTTTCCATGAGGTGATTCGGGAACCCAGGTCCTTCCATCTTCTGGTTCTTTTATCTTCTAGAACCTCAAAGTCCTCCGTTGGATCCTTTCCAGCCAGTGGGCAGAGGAGGGACAGGGGAGAATGCAGAGGACTGCGTAGGAAGTTTTAAAGACCAGGTCTCAGTGTGTCCACATTTTACTGCTCGGAACCCAGTCATTGGCCTCACCTAACTGCAAAGGCTTCTGGGAAATGTTGTATTCCTCTCTACCCAACTGGTCCCTGAAGAAGGCTTTGGCGAACACATAGCTTTGTCTCGGCCACAGTTGGAAAGGGCTAGGGGCTGGGGGCAGACAGCCCCGGTCAGACTTCCATTAATTTCCCAGGCTGCTGTAAGAAAGTCACACGAGCTGGTGGTTTCAAAGGATGCTCTCACAGTTCTGGAGGTTGGACCTTTGCAATCCAGGGCGGGTTTCCTCTGGAGACTTTGGGGGAGAAGCTGTTCCACGCCTCCTTCCTGGCTTCCGGAGGCCTCTGGCAATCCTCGGCTTTCCTCGGCTTGTAGATGTGTCCCTCCCATCTCTGCCTCCGCCTTCGTGTCACTTTCTCTTCTCCGTGTCCTCTCCCCTTCTCTTCTAAGGACGCTTGTCATCAGATGGAGGGCCCACTGTAATCCAGGATGGTCTCACCTCGAGATCCTTAATTTGATGTGTTCTGCAGAGGCCCTTTTTCCAAATAAGGTCATATTCACAGGTTCTGAGGGGGCCTACCTTTTGGAGAGGGCATCATTCAATCCACTGTAGTGTTTGATGTTGGCCCTTTGAACTTGGACTGAGGCTTACAGAGAGACCGGTTGCAGGTTGACGGGAGGGAAGCTGGTCTGCTGAAAGGTTTGATGCTGCCAAGTGGGGCACTGGTGGGCTGCCTCGTCGGACCTGGGTCTGAGGCGCAGAGGAGGGCAGGCTCCCTCCCTTTTCACAGAGCCCAGCTCCGGGGGCAGGAGTGAGGATGCTGGCTAGTCGCCACTTTCCCGTGGCTGAGCCCCTGGACCGGGCTATTAAACTGCACATTTTGCTCAGGGCACCAAAGACAATAACTAGGAAATTCCAACAGAACAAAATGCAGAGTTTTCAAAGGCAATATCAAAGAACCGGTTAAAGGACTTTAAACCCAGAGAAGGCTGTGAAAGCGGGAAGAGAGGGGACACTAGGTTTCCTATGAGCAGATTTCTTTGCAGAGAGCTGTTCCCTTGCTGGGAGCCCAGCCCCCCACAAGAAAGAAGGTTCAGGTGTGTGTGGCAGGGAGGGCGCCGAGAGCCGAGCAAGAATGACGCATGCGCTCCATTTGGAGAGCCCCATGGTCCTTGACCCCAGCTGTGATCCGGCACATGGCTTTCTTCTCTCCAAGGCCAGGGCTGTTTGCCTGAGGGAGAGGGGGTGAGTGGAGGGGGCAAACTGAGAAACAGAGAGAGAAAGGAGGGGGGGAGCTGCTTCTGCATTTTGGATGGCTCATCTCAAGCACCGGGTGCCCAGCCAGGGTAGGAATGCTGACCTACTCTGGGGTTATCTCTAAAAGGGATTCAGTTAAGAGGGCTGCAGCCCAGGGCCTCGGTTCCTCCACAGCCACTTAGCCCTTCTAAGCCTAGATCTTTTGCCCTGAGGGCGCTCTCCTGACTTAGAAGAGTGCTTGGGTCCTGGCTGGGCAGTCCCAAAGTGCCAGGGCGCAACTGCACCTTGGGAACAGTACCGGGTGGGAGTTGGTGGGGAGCCCATTTCCTGTCTTGGGGGGCACTCTGATGTGTGTGCTCTGCAAGTCCCCCACCCCCCGCGGGACGAACCCGGTTGCCCCCAGGCAGTGACCTGCTCAGGGCACCCCCACCGGGATGTGCTCCCTTCCCTCCCCTGCTGGTGTTCCCGGGAATCTCCTCCAGAATAAATCGCTTGCCCCGGAATTCTGGTCCCCGCATCCTTCTGGGGGAAACCCAAACTAAGGCAAGGGTTTCCACCCGAGGGGAAGGGAACGCTAGCAACTGTCTGTGTGGAATGGGTCCCGCTGAGGACAGCAGGCGTGCCTGCTCGAAGACAGGCACCATGTCCCATCACTGAAGATGCAGCTGGAGCCTCTGAGGGTCCGTCCAGGTTCCCATGGAGGAGCAAGGGGCTTTGAGCACAGGCTAGGTGTGGGGCGCCATCTTGTAATGGCACCATTCCGTCAGAACGTGTTCTAGGTCTTTCTCCTCCTCCCTCCCCGCCCTCCAGCACAGGAGGAAGCCTTTGTTAACCAGGAAGGAAAAAGAAGCCATCCCTTCCTAAGCCTCTAAGGCTGGTGGTGGCCTTTAGTCATGCTATGGCTGGGAGAGGAGCATGGGTGAGACACCAGGGGATGCCAGCCATTTGGCTCATCTAAGGAGCACGCTATTCCAGGGCCTAAGTGGGGACTCCTAGGCATGTGTGTGTGTGTACGTGTGTGTGTGTGCTCACACATGTGACTATAGTAAATGTGTGTAAGGGGAATCAGAAAAGTCCTGGGTCCCGGGAGCAGCGAGCTTTCTCCTCCTGCTAGAATCACTTGGAGGGGGCTGTGAGGGTATGCAAGGGTCCTGTGGCCGCTGTAACAAGTCACCACGGATCGTGTGGCTTGCAGCGACAGAAATGTACTGCTCACGGTTCTAGAGGCTAGGAGTCTGAGATCAAGGTGTCAGAAGGGTCGGTTCCTCCTGGAGACTCTTAGGGAGAATCTGTTCTAGGCTTTTCTTCCTGCTTCCGGTGACAATCCTTGCTGTGCTTGGCTCGTAGACATACCTCTCCACTCTCTGCCTCCGTCGTGACATGGCCTGCTCTGTGTGACTCTGAGTCTAAATTTCTCTCTTCTTGAAGGGACACCAGTCACCGGACTCCCCCCCTAATCTAGTATCACTTCACCTTCACTTGATCACGTGGGCGAAGACCCTACTTCCGAGTGATGTCGCAGTCACAGGAACCTGGGGTTAGGAATTTAACATAGATTTCAGAGAGTGGGGTAGACATGATTCTACTCACAACAGAGAGAAAAAAATTAAACTGTATTTTGATGCTAACTCCAGAGAGGCCCATGTCCCGTGTGCTGGCCGCATCTGGGAGTGTCTCTCGGACGAGCCGTGACCGCCACTCCCGAGGCTGGGGTGAGGTCTTGCCCTTGATCGTGGGCCCCAGCCAACAAGGCGGAATGAAAGTTACTGTGGAGCCTGAAAGGAAGAGCATAACACCCGAGCCGCGGGCTCACGGGCGCACACTCTGGGATGCTCGAATGTTCTAAGGGAGGGCTCGGTGGCTTAATATTCCCGGGCCGGCCAGTAAGGCAAGGGCAAACCTGGGTTATATGAAACTCCCTCCGGAGAAAACGATGACCTAGACGTTTTGGAGGGTCGGCGGCTGTCTGTCGTGCCGGGCAGGCTGCAGGGCTCCGTGCTTGGCAAGGTTTCATTCAGTGTATTTGACAACACGATTCAGCTGCAAATCCTTCCCCCCCGCCCCCGCCCCCGGGAATGAGAGAAGTCCCCGTCTCTTGGTAGCTTCCTCACTGGGACTCGTTCCCACCCCGCTGGCTCTCTCCTGGGACCCACGCTGTACTTCTGGGCTGGCATCGAACTTGCCAGAACGATGCCGTCTCTCCGGAAGGCAGCTTCCAGCTCTCCCCCAGGCCGGCCGCGAGACCCAGCTATCTGTTCTATTTGTCAAGCAGCCCGATAGTCGTCCGAAAGACTAAACCCGCCAACTCCTGACCCGCGCTCCGCGGAGCTTGGGGCTTTTTGTTCGTCGACCCTCCCAAAGTACTAGCTAAACATTTACACGTAGCTCCAAGGGAGCTTTTTGTTTTTTTGTTTTTTTTTTTTCTTTTTTCCTGGAGAGAGAAGCCATAGCCAGCTTTCGTGAGATTTGTAATGGAGCTCGGCATCCCCCAGGGGCTGAGAACGGATCAGACACTCTACAGAGCTGGTCTAGACGAACGTTCCAGACAGAGCTCCAGGGCCCCGGGACGCCACGACTTCGGGAGAGGCGGAAGCCCCTGAGAGGTCTGTGGCAGATCCAAACGAACCCCTTTATGTGCAGCTCCAGGGTCCACTTAGCGAACGCTGTGTTGTGGGCTGAATTGTGTCCCCCCCAAATTGTGTCAAAGTCCCAACTTCCAGTACCTGTAAATGTGACTTTATTTGGAGGTAGAATCTTCGGGGATGGGATCCAGGTAAGACGAAGTCTACGAGATTAGGGTGGCCCTTAAATTGAAGGACGGGTGTCTTTAGAAAGAGAAAGAGATTTGGAGACGTGCAGAGGAGAGCCCCTTGGAGGCGCGGGCGGATGTGGCAGTGGTGTGTTCACACACCAAGGGGCCCCAGGGAGTGCCAGTCACCCCGGAAGCTGGAAAGAGCCAAGGAAGGAGTCTTCCCAGAGCCTTCGGAGAGAGAGAGAGAGAGAGAGAGAGAGAGAGAGCGAGTGCCTGGCTGTGCTGCCACCCGGATTTCAGATTTCTAGCCTCTGGAACCAGGACAGAATACATTTCTGCAGGTTTTATTATTTTTCTTTAAATTTCTGCTGTCTGTTGAAGACATCCAGTTCGTGGCAATTTTTACAGCAGCCACAGGAACCGATGCGTTTCCGCATCTTTCCTTTCCTTTCCCAAGACTGGACTATGTCGGGTTGACGCAGACTTAGGACACGCCTCTCGACTTAGAAATCACCCAAAGTGACTGGACCACCTCCAACACAGAGGGACCCCTTTGTTAATTATTCAAGAGGTGCTTACGCTGTGTGTGCATTGCCTGCTTCCACCCTCCTCCGATCTGCAAGGAGCAGTGAGCTTCTTGGCGCCGCATTCACCCGGAGGGTCAAAGGAACTCTCTGGAAGGCCCAAGGGAGCAAGTTTGGGGCCCAAAGCCCTACACTATGTACCTCACTCCTCCTCCAGCCCTCCAGCCCCTGCATGACCGCACCCCCCCACCCCTCCTTGGGACCAGAAATTTGCAGGCTCCTTCCTGCTTGGGGGCCTTTGCACATGCTGTCAGATTTGCCCTGGGAGTGCTTGTCAAAAAACTTTTAGTCATGGAAATTTCAAACATACACATAAGAATAGAAAAGAACCCGCAGGCCATCCGGTGACCAATCTGTGAGAGCTTTGGTTTACCCCAGCCCTTGTCCCCCTACCCTATTATTTTGAAGCAAATTGCAGTATTATATCATTTTACCTGTAAAGATGATGGTATCTATCTCTAAAAGACGGGTACGTTTAAAAAAGGTGATTGAAATCCCATTAGCACATCTAAAGAGTTTTCACAATTTCTTGATAGTAGCAAATATCCGGTGAGTGCCGTGGTTTCCAATTGCCTCATAAATGTCATAATTTTTTTAAATTGTTTGTTGGAATCGGGATCCAAACAGGGTCACAGAGAGGCCCTCTCCTCCTGCAACTGATTTGTTGCGGCTGTTGGTCTCATAGAGATTCTCGGTCTGATTTTTCCTGATTCCCATCCTCCCAACGTCGTGCTGCGTTCCTCCAGCCCTTGTATGCCCTGCTCGTGGGTATTAGAGCTAGAGGCTTGGTCAGGTCCGGGGGCGCTGGGGCGGGGGTAGAGAGGCTCATCCGTGGTACATTGAACTTGCTGGGGAGGGCCGTGGTGTCCGAATGGCTGTCTTCCTTTGATGAAGGCTCTCCTTTTGTTCTGATGATTATTGCCTCCGTCCGTGGCATCAGAGGTCCCAAGGTGTGCCCGAAATACTCTTGACGCCCCCTGCCCCCGGGGGACTCCCACACTCTTCCAGACCAGGTTATATTTCCTTGTTAGGGCTCCTGATGCCTCTTACGTTCCCAAAATAGCTCGGGCATTTATCTCTAGGAGACTTTGCTAAATGCACGGCTGCCCCATTTGATGGTAAACCCCTCGAGGGCAGAGGCCGCTTCTGTATTCCCCGGGGCCTGGCACTCGGTAACTCCAGCTCAGTATATGTTGAATGGAGGGAATGAAGGAGTTATTTCATTCCCCCCCCCTCCACCCCCCAGAAAATCCTGGCGAGGGGTTGGAAATGGGGTATTGGAGTGGCCCCCTGGAGGAAACCCGAATCTCCGATCTGCCGTGGGGCCCTCTGACCTTGCGTTGAGCTTCAGAGTGTGCCTTGCCCCTTTCTGCCCTGGGTGGTATTTCTGGGAATAAATAATTTCTCACTTTCCTCCTCCTAATCCTGGGGGATGCAGAATATCCATCTCTAAGCACTGCCTAAAAAGCAGGATTTTTCTTTCCTGGAGTAGAAGACGTTGCCCTCCCAAAGAGGCCTGATGTGCCTTCCGGGGAGCCCCCTTCCTCTTCTTTTGATCTTCTCCGAGTGTTCCACCAGCCACCCGCTCCTGATGAATTAAACAAAAGGAGAGAAGCTTGGGATTCTGCAAGAAAGGAGTCAAAGGGTCTGAGCGGAGCAGGGAGGTGTCCGCCAGGCTGTTGGGAACAAGCTGGAGGAGATTTTAGGCCCTTGCGGCCTCTGTCTGGGGACCATTTCTGGCCAGAGGCGCAGAGGTCACATTTCCCTGGAGTCCCCAGAGCTTCTTTGGAGGAGTGACTGCAGGAGTGGCAGAAATTCCTTTCCTCCTAGGAGGAGGAGGGAAGGGAGAATCAGGCTTCTTCTGGTGGGAATTGCGTTTAGCTCCGGGCAGGCTAAGTGGAAAAGCCCGGAATAAACGCTTGCTGCCGCTGATCCTGAGGTTGGCACTAAAACTGCCCTGCTCAAGACCCAGGGGCCCCGAGAGCTCACGGCATTCTATGCTGGTAATGCCAGGAGGCCTGCGTGCCAGGCAGAGGGGTCCTGCCATCCCCGAGAGGCTCAGCCAAGCCTGGGAGGAGGGCTTGGGGTCCACCAGGCCTCTGCCTCAACGTCTGGCCTCAGCAAGGTGCGGCTTTCTGTACGGCCAGCCCAAGGCTACCTGACACCTAGTAGAAGGAAGCTTTCCGGGGACTCAGCACAAGGAGCCCGCCAGGGTTGGCTTCTTGGCTTGCCTTTTTCTGGAGCCTTCTGGGGGGAGAACACATGATTTCTTCGCTATCTTTTCTTTCTCTGTCTCTTTGGATTAATATCAGTAATGGGATAATTTGAAGCTAACAAGACCTGGTATTAAAACCCAAAATTCTAGGGGGGCCTGGGTGGCCCATTTGGTTACGCATCTGAGTCTTGGTTTCGGCTCAGATCATGATCTCAGGGTCGTGAGATCAAGTCCAGAGTCCTGTTCTGAGCTCATCATGGAGTCTGCCCGAGATTCTCTCTCCCTCTTCCTCTGCCCCTCCTGCTTGTGCTCTCTCTTTCTCTCTTTCTAAAAAAAAATTAATCAATCAATCTTAAAAAAAAAACCCAAAACTCAGGGCGCCTGGGTGGCTCAGTTGGTGAAGCATCTGTATTCGGCTCAGATCATGATCCCGGAGTCCAGGGATCGAGCCCCTCATCGGGCTCCCTGCTCAGCGGAGAGTCTGCTTCTCCCTCTGCTACCCCTCCCCCTGCTTGTGTTCTCTCTCTCACTCTCTCTCTCTTTCAAATAAATAAATAAAATCTTGATAAAAGTTTCTAGTATCTTAGAAAAAAGCCAAAACCCCAAATCTAGCATTCTAGAACTGCCTCTTGCTACTGAGCCTCATCTCGGAGGGGTGTCCCTGGGGGGGCATTTGCCTCACTGCCAGGTGGCTACTGTCACTCAAAAATGCTTTGGGGACACATCTCATGACTGGGCCTTTGGGACCTGTGCCCTGTGCTTTCAGGTGACTTCAAAGGTCGCAGATCCTGGTCCCGTAGGCCACATCTTGGTGACGAGGTGAAAAGCTGGCCACGCTGGGGAACCCAGGTCTACCTAGCCGGGGCACTGTGCCCAGCAGCAGGCTAGGGAGAGACCTGGGGGCTCAAGGAACCATCAAATCCTTTCCAGGATCAAAAATGAGGTGTGACGAATCACAACAGCTGGATGAGCTTGACTTTCTTGCTTGGCTTGTCAAGGGCCCTGGAAGGTGTTTCTGGAAGACGACTTGGCGCTATGTCACCCCTCTGGCGCGTCCCCGGAGTTCACAGAGCTGATACACACTGCCAGAGGGAGTGCCACATTTCAGAGGGAGCCGACTTTCCAGATTCCTCCATTGTGGGGACCGTCATTCTGCGACTCCGGGCACCTCGCCACGGCTTACTCGGCTCTGAATCTCTCGCTGTTCCCGGGCTGCGTGGCACACGGCGGGAGCGTCCTAGTTGGCGCCGTGTCACAGCAGACCCCGACACAAAGGTGCAGGTACGAGTCGTGTGTCTGGGAGCAGATCCCGGGGAGCACAGTGAGGGGGTCCAGAAGCGAAACAGAGAAGGGAGGAGAGCCCTGGAAGCAGGTGGAGGCCTCTTGGAGGACAGTGACGCACAAGCCCAGAGTGGCCCTCCGCAGCAGGGCAAAGAAGCTAGGGTCATTGGGGACCAACTCCGGCTCCCCACCCTGCTCAAGGCGGAAGCTTGTCCCTGGGGTGTTAACCTCCCGCTGCTGTACTGTGGGCTGAAAGTGGAGAGACAGAGGGCTGAGGATGGAAGCCCATGGAATGTTTGGAACCATCCACCCAGCTGTAGGTGACGTCGCGGGCGGGCCCCGGGGATGAGAGCAGGTCAACACGCTCCAGTGTTTGCTGAATGAGCGTTTGTTGAGTGAATGAATCTGAACGTCACATCCTCGTAGCACAGAGATAATGATTTTGGCAACGATCGTAGTCAATAGGAGCAAGCCTCCTCAATCTCAATTACACACACACACACACACACACACACACGAGCATGCACGCATACACACGCGCACAGACGCCATCCTCCCAATACTGAGCATTAAACATGTATTACATGATTCATAATTAGCTCTGCCCTGCTCACAACGCGAGGTCCCGTGTTCTTGGCAACTTCCGAGCGGACGCCTTTGCTTGTGCGCGTGCTAGAAACAAGGCAGGGCTGTAGAGTTGGGGAGGCCCAAGTCGGAATCTCACTTGCGCCCCTTCGTCACCTAGGGTCGGTTATTTAGCTTCTTCAGGGTTCCTTCTCTGGGAGATAAAGCAGTGATGTCATCTCCCAGCCGTTGCGAGAAGCAGGAGAGACGATGTTGATAAAAGCAGGAGCTCTGTATAAAGCAGCATGGACCAGGCATCATGATTTCCCTTAATATTCTAAATGCGCTCAGATCAGTCATTTATTTGCGAAACATTTATCGAATGCTTACTCTGAGCCCGACACTATCTTAAGTGCTGCAGAAAGGGCTGTGAACAGAATAGTCAGAAAAAGATCCTCGCCTATGCAGAGCTTCGTCTCTAGCAGAGGTGAGACCACAGGTGATCGACAAAATAGGTAAGCTCCGTTTCTAGTAGGTTGGAAGGTGATAAACGCCACGGAAAGAGTTAAGCCAAGCGGGGACATGGGTAGCGCGGAGGGGGTGTGTGGGGCGGTCTTTTTAGAGGGGGGCCGTCCAGTGGGGCCTTTCTAAGAAAGCGAGACCTGAAGGGGGTGAGGGGGTAAGCCACGCTGGCGCCTGGGAGAACGTTCCAGGCAGAGGGAGCAGTGGGTGCAAAAGCTTAGAAGCGGGAGTGTGTGGGGGTTCATTCGAGGAACAATGAGCCCAGTTGTATTAGCTCCCTGGGCCCAGTAGAAGGAGTTACCAGACACTGGGCGGCTTATGAAGACAGAAATAGATCGTCTCTCTGCTCTGGAGAGGCCAGCGGTCTGAAATGGAGGTGTCAGGCTGGGCTGTGCTCCTTCAGGAGGTTCTTTTTTTTTAAAGATTTTATTTATTTATTTATTTATTTATTTATTTATTTATTTGACACAGAGAGATCGATCACAAGTAGGCAGAGAGGCAGGCAGAGAGAGAGGGGGAAGCAGGCTCCCCGCTGAGGGGGAGAGCCCAATGTGGGGCTCGATCCCAGGACCCTGAGATCATGACCCGAGCTGAAGGCAGAGGCTTTAACCCACTGAGCCGCCCAGGCGCCCCTCCCTCAGGAGGTTCTAAGCGAGGATCCCTCCTCGCGTCTTCTGGCTTCTGGCAACTCCCGGGGTTCCTTGGCTCCTGGCCGTGTCCCTCCAATCTCGGCCTCTGACGTCACATGGCCTTTTCTCTCCATGTGTGTCCCTCCTCCCTGTGTCTCTTACGAAGACACTTGTCACTAGATCCAGGGGCCACTTGGAATAGCCAGGATGATCTTCTCTTCAGATTCTTAGTTGGGTCTGCAGAGACTCTTTTCCCGAATAAGCTCCCATTCCTGGATTCTGGGGGTTAAGGGATAGGCAGATCTCACCCCTGGACCCCCCACACCAGTGCAGCTGGAGAGATGGCAAGACCAAGGGTAGAGGTCTTAACCGTACTAGTGACACTTCGGCCCCCCCCTCCCCCGACCTGATCACAGAATGATTGAGTTCCCGCCAAAACCTGCTCTCCATTTGCCAATTTCCTGGTTCCCACCATCCCAAGAGCTTTCTGGAATTCTGCTTGTTGCTTCCTGCCTCCCTGCACTGACCACAGCTGAGCTGATGGAGGACAAGGGCTTCTCTGGCTATAGACAGAATCCTCGTTTCCGCTGACCCAGGTTCTCATAAGACTTCCTGGTCTGGTTGCTTGGACGGCCCTAAGGATCTGGCCCAGCCTCTCTGACTTGTGCTGCGACTTTCTTCCCCGGCCAGGGCTGTGTGTGTTTCAGAGTACGCCATTCCTGGCCCAGCCCCGGGCACGAGGTATCTCTGCTGAAAATGACAGTGACTCCGTTCAGTTTGCTACCTAGTTCTCAGGTGTTGCCCATTGACAAATCTGTGCTGCCTAATGATACACAGAGGAGGCAGGCAGAATTCTCAGGTCTCGAGACTCTCAGAGTGTCACTGGGGAGAGAGGCATGTGTCGAAAGGGCTCTATCACTGTTATAGGCTCCTGGAAAGAGGGAGAGAGGACGGCTCATTTCTCCACACTGGACATGGTGCTTCTGTTTGCACTATTTCATTTTCTGAGTATTTCCAGCCACTTTATCCCTTTGGCGCCCTGGCTCCTGGCACGTAGGGTGAGGTCCTAGATGACACTTCAAAGAAAGCTAGGTTTGTTTGTGGGCTATCTTTCTCTTCTCTATTCCTTCCTCGAATCTCTTTGCCTATCCTTTGCCATAACTCTTTCTCCCCACCTCAGTGCCCGCATGCTCTCTTTCTTCCTCCTCCCCATATTGACTTACTTTCAGGATCGTTTCCAATACATTCATTTATACTAAAGTGTAAATGACTGATAAGAAACCAATGTAATCGTGCACACCAGCGAAAGGCGTAATTATAACCTAAAAGGGGACAAAGCCCCTGTTTGGCCTGAGCCGTAAGCATCAGTCTAATCGTGGAATTTAAGTCCAGAGGGAGCTGAATAGTTTGCTGGTCTTCCCCAGCCCCATGAAACTGCATGCAAGTCGTGCCCTTGCTGCCTCCAGGTGGGAGGCGGGTGGGCCTCGTCTCCCTGTGGGGCTGATGTCGAGCTGACGTTGAGCGGATGTCGCTCCTGGCTCCTGCTGCCCTGGGGTTGGAGACGTCTTCTCTGAACTTCCTGCCTGCGTCCTCACTGGAGCAAAAAGGAAAACGCTACATTCCCGTTCTTGTTCTTCGGTTATTCTAGTCTTTCCATGTGTTCTGCAGACTGCCTCCCCCTTTCTCCTAGGTGAGCTTGTCACTGGGGTGCTCTCTTCCCATTCCGGAGGCCAAGCACGGGCTCTCAAGGCAGCCTGGGGCCCCAAGGCGCCCGGGCTGGGACTGGTCTCCTTGTGCTTGCCCCACATCATCCTGATTCCCTGCAGAGGCGCCATCGGCCGTGACAGCTGCCTTGGCTTAGGCAAGACTTTTTTTTTTTTTTTTAAAGAAAAAAAAAAAAAAAGGGAAATTTTTTAAAAAGGTGAAAATTCTGCCTGGAGTCTGGAATTACCCGCAAAGTCACCTTTTTCGGTGCCCACCGACACGCGACGCGCTCTGCCTGTGCTCTCGGCAAACCATATGCTGCCACGGCTGCTGGCCACGTCCTGGGGGATGGCTTTTTTCCCCTTCAGCAAGCCTCCAGAAATGTCATAGAAATTTATACGCTTATTCACAGAGCCGATAAAGCAGAAAACCAGCGTTTCAGCTATTTTTGTTTTGCTTTGTAGATGGAGAGTAAGAGGCATAAATCTCTCCCTTGTTGGACCCTGTGCACCCCCCCTCTCTGTTTTGCATCAGATAATGCTCAGCCCCTGGGGGGCGGCTCTCTGGAGTTTGGGCCCCGCCCCTCCCATGCCACCACCCCCAGAGAGGAGCTGGCCGCAGGAAGAATCAACTCCCCAGCAAGGTTTACTGTGCCTTGGGGGCGCCGCACCAAGGGCCTCAGCACCCTGGGTGTTCAACAGGGCTTATCCTGGAGGAATAAAGCCCACAGTGGCCTGATGCTGCCCTTGTGACATTTGTCCCTCTGCGGGTATGTAGGGGGCATTATGTGACCCGTTCTAGTGTGCCTCCAGGTCCTTGGCAGTGGGGTTCCGTTATCAACGGCGTTTCGAATACTCTTGCGGCGCAACCGCTTATCCGCCAACTTTGTAGCTTTACTTTGCTCGGGGTTTTCCAGGCTGGGAAATCAGGAGGGGCTTGGCCGAACAGTCTGGCTCGGAGTCTCTCCGGCCTGGGCTGGGCTCATCTGAAGGCTTGGCTGGGCTGGACGTCGAAGATGACGCACCGACGGGACGGTCAGCCGCGGGCTCAGCTGACACTGTTGACGGGGGCGCGTAGGCAAGGACCCTCCAGCTCGGTGTCCCAGGGTGGCGGGGTTTCTTACGTGGTGGCCCGGCACCCCCCCCCCCCCCACCCAGGATGAGCATTCCAAGAGCCAGGTGGAAGCCACACGGCCCTTTCTGAGCTCCCCTCAGACGGCATGCGGCATCACTTCTCTGTTCTCTGGGCTGCTGGTGAGTCACTAAGGTCAGCCTAGGTTCCGGGGGGCACGGAGCCTACCTTCTCACCCAGGGTGTCACGGGAGGGCTCTGGGTGGAGGAGGGACAGGTCCGAGTTCGATTTAAAGCTCCCTCTGTCTGCCTGTTTGCCCCCGAACCAGCTGTGGATCCCACAGGCAGTTCGCTGTGATGGAACAGGGAGGAGGTGACAGGGAAGTTCTGTCACCTTCACTAGCTGCTGAAATCCCCTCTGGTGAGGAGAGACACTTCTCCCTCATCGGTGACACTCATAGATAATTTCTGACAGGGCGGGCTTCCAGGGCTGATAAATTCCTACCATGCTGGGCATCTAGAAAATGGCTGTAGGGCACCAGGTCCCCATGTGAGGAAGAGCATGGGAAAGGACTAAAGTAGGTAATTCCTACTCGGCTGTTCTTGGCTGTTCTCGGCTCTGCCCTCAGAACATCCCAAATCCAACCGCTTCTCCCCACCTCCCCTGAGTCACCCTCATCGCTCGCCTGGCCCCATTGCTGTCACCCCCTCCCATAACCTTTACAGTCCATTTTCTCCACAGTGGGGAGAAGGATCCTTAAATCTAAGTGCGACACATCCCTCCTCCACTCGGAGCTTTCCTGTGGCACCACGTCTCTCTCAGAGTAAAGCCCAGAGTCCTTCCAATGCCCTGGAAGGGCCTCTAGGATCTGTGCCCCTGTGAGTGCCCTGGCCTTGCCTTCTCCTTTCCTCCCCCTCACACTTTCTCCAGCCACACTGGCCTCCTTATGTGTCTCTAACAAACTGGCCGTGTTCCTGCCTCAGGACCTTTGTACTGGCTGCTCCCTCCGCTAGAATGCTTTTACTTCGGATATCTGCATGGCCTGCTGTCTTGCTTCCTTCAGATCTCTACTCCGATGCCGCTCCACCAGAGGAGCCTTCTTCTACCATTAGACTGAAAATCTCAGGCCCACCCTGCCCCCATCTGTCTCTCCCATGCCTTGCTTTATTTTCTCCATGGCACTTATGACATATTTATTAGTTTGTTTACTGCCTAGCTCCTCCACTGGAACATGGGCTCTGGGAGGGCAGGGGCTACCCCCAGTTTGTTCACTACCGCTGCCCCAGTGTCTACAACAGGGCCTTGTACCTAGTAGGTGCTCAATAAATGTTGAATGAGTGGACAGACGCCAGTCCTAACTCTTGAGGCAAGAAATACAATAACACCTTGATTTGTTTAGACCAAGGACTAGCGAACTTTTTCTGTAAAGGATCAGGTAGCAAATTTTAGGCTTCCCAGGCCAGACAGTCTCTGTCACAGCTATTTAACTCTGCCATTGTAGCACAAAAGCAGCCAGAGCTAACATTGAAACAGATGGACAGGGGTGCATTCCAATAAAACTTTATTTACAATAACAGGTGACAGGTCAGACTTGGCCCACTGGTTTAGCAATAAACACAGCCTATAAAGTCAAAATTGTGGTTTCTGCTTTCAAGTTCAAGTGTTCGAAGCACAGAGAAGTTGAGAGGCCCGTCTGAGGTCACACAGCCAAGGTGAGTGGAGAGCCCAGGTTTCGTGATTTGTACTCAGGGCTCAGTTTATCCATGTTGCCTCCTTGTGGGTTACTTTGGAGAAGGCCAGAGGGCACTCTAGCTTAGAGTCCGCTAGGAGGGCTCCGTGGGGATCACGGGACGCTCATAGTGAGGGCTAATTGTGGGAGGAGCTGGTTGAACATGGTGTTAGGTCGTGGAGCCACTGGCCCTAAATTGCTGTCAAGAGACAGAGGGGGAGAGGAGGGGCTGCAGGATGGGGACGTAGGCCGAGAAAGCAGAATCGTTGCAGGTTGGGTCTAGGTCTAGGAAGCCAACTCCGAAATGCAGTTCAAAGTGTAGGACAATGGAACTAAGGAGTGCCCTTGAGATGGACCAATGCAGAAGGAAGGGGAAGGAAGCAGGAGCCAGTGGGGAGAGAAGCTGAGTTGTCACATGCCCAGGGCAGCCTCAGCTGATGCCACGGGGTGCTCTGGAGCTAAGGCACGGCCCTATGGAGGGGTCTCCAGTCGGACCGAGATGGTCAGGCCTCCCTTTCCCAGCATCAGTCACTGATGGCTGCTACGTGGAACAGAAGCGTGAGCTTAGGGGAGCGGTTTGCCCCCCAAAGGGCTGAGAGCCAAAGGCTCTTTGTTGACACCACCCCCAGAAGCTGGGACAGTAAGTCCTTCCTCTGTGAAAAGGGCTCTGGTAGTGTACTCTGGCCCCCAGCACAGGGGCTAAGAGAGATAAGAAGCAGAAGGGCTAATGAGAAACTTGTGTGTGTGTGGGGGGGGCGACACCAGAAAAATGACCTGCACAAGCCAAAGCCAGAGCCAATGTAATTAATTCATGGGCTGTGAGTTTAGGATGGAATCGCTCTACCTTTACTTCTTCACCTGTTGGAATTAGGTTTGGCAGAGAGTTGTAGGAACTCCAAAATAACATTGGCTTAAACACAATAGAAGTGTATTTTTTTTGTAAATAAAACTGGAATTACACCCCCCAAGGCCATTCAAGTAGTTTCACAAAGTTGTCAGAGACCCAGGCTTCTATCATCTTGTTGCTCTACCTTCTTCAGCATGAATACACTTCGTGACTCAGGATGGCTGCAGCAGCTCCTGCCATTATCTCTGCAGTCCACCAACCAACGGGAAGGAGGGAGAGATGAAGGGCATGGCCCTTCCATTTGAGGACAATTCCTGGAAGTCACACAGGGACACCGTAATCGCATCAACCAGCAAACTTAGTCACATGGCCATGTCTGGCCACAAGGAAGCTGGGAAATATAGTTTATATTCCAGATGTCCTTTTGTTTTGGTCCCAAATCAGGAAAAAGTGACAGATATTGGGGGACAAGTAGCAGTGTCTGCTTCAACCTGACAAATGCTTCATCTTTAAAGATCAACTCTCAGGAAGGTCTTCAGGTCCCCCTACCCCCAATGCCCTACCTCAGGTAAGGCTGACGTCCCTTACTCTTAATTAAACTTGTCCCTTATTCTATAATTCTTCAGCACTCTCCCTGGGATTCATCTGCTTCTGGCTTCCCACGGGACCACGAACTCCTTGACCTGGTGCTTTTCCTCTTGTATCCCCAGCGTGCAGCACCGAGCCAGCTGGTACATAGCAGGTGCTCAATAAATGCTCATTGAGTAAATTCCTGGAGAAGCCCAATATGCACCTTAGGAATCTGTTACACTTCACACCTCTGTTCGGTCCATAATAATAGTACTTCTAGCTACTCATGCTCATCAAACTCGATACACCACCAAGGAGTCCCAAGGAACCCTCATAGTCTGAAAAAAAAAAAAGATGACAGATGATAGGCAGTTTTCAATGAGCAAACATTTTCGCATTGTTCTCGGCGCTCAGTTACATGCAGAATGTGGTCAAAGAGTTGCTGCACTCCGTGTCGTTGACGGTTAGCAGAACCACAAGTTTAACTTGGGGACTTTCGCTCATGCATCAAAGAGGCTTCAGGGAAAGCCTCGAACAATGCCACTAGCGCCTGTTAGTCGGCGGCGGTCGGTGTTGGCGAGCACCAGCTCATGGCCACCTCCGTCCCAGAGGGACTGTCCTTGGTCGATGGGATCCACTTTATCCAGGGGTGTCTGGGAGGTTATACCCCACCCGGAGGTTGGGGAGAGGCACGGCCAATGACCTCCGCCGGGGATACAAAAGCCAGGACTCTGCTTTAAGGGGAGGGGACAAACCTTCGGGAACGTTCCTGCTCCAGAGCTCCCTGTGGGATCAGACGGATGTACGGTGCCCAAGCTGTCCCAGTTTCCTTGGGACTTGCCTTTAGCTCTGGAAATCCGTGTCCCTGGAGACCGTCCATCCTGGGCAGACCAGGGTGGTGGGTTACCCCGTCTTCTGCTGAGCCCATGTCTCTGTTTTGCCCTGTGTCTTCCCATGCCTGCTTTCCCGACTTCCCTGCAAGTTCCTCTGGAGACCCCATACTCGATAAATCATGTATCCCGGCATCCTGGCTCAGCCTCTGCTCCGAGGGGACCCGGCCCTTTCCAGACTTCCTCCCTCTCTGAGCATGGGCTAGTTCTCACGAGGGCTCTTGGCTGTAGACGAGGGGCGCTGGTCATTACCGACAGAGTTCACAGCTGAACTCAGCTTTCTGTTTGCTGGCAACTCATCACACTGGTGCCCTTTCCAGGGGCTACTCTGGTGCCCTTTTTAGGGTCCCCACGTTCCAGCGGGTGGGTGCCCTCTCCCGTTCTTCCCCGTTGGTGGGCGATGCGCTTTTGGCTCGTCTCTCCTGCTATTGTCCTTTGATCTAAAACCAGGGTCATTTCTCTTTGGCCACTGCTGGTTTCTAGAGGGTCAGGCCCTTTCTTCCTGAGAAGAGGAGGCTGGATTGAATGTTCTCAAAGGCTACCTCCCTCCCACGCCTCTGTGTTCCATTCCAATTGGGCTTTCAAGAGGAGATTGCTGCTTTGACTTCTTTGCTTGTTCAACCTTGTGGCTTGTCCCTACCTCTTGGAGCTTTCTGGAGTTTTGCCGTGGTCCAGGTCCTCCTCTCCTCTCTCCTGGGCTCTGGCAGAACCCCTAATTGGTCCTCTCCCCCAAGGCTTTTCTCCTGCACATCTTCCTAAAATATCACTCTGCTTACATACTCCCTCAAGAACTTTCCATGGCTCCCAGTTAGGTGCGAAGTAGACCTCCAATGTATTGATATGAGGCTCTCCATCTGGGAGCCGGCTCTAGGAGCGGCCCCTCACCTGTCACATCTTCTGATTTGGGCCCTTCCTGGCGAGAGGCTGAACGAGACACTAGGAAGGAGGCTTCATTTCGTGAAGTTTGATCCTGCCCCCAGGGCTGAAATCGCCTGGTACCCAGCTGCTGAGGAGAAGTGCCCCCCCCCCCGCCCTCTTGCACACCAGCAGCCTGCTCACTTGTGAGGCACCCAGCCCAGAGGGAGGTCCGAGGCTGGGGACCCGTCCCATCAATCTCAGGACAAGTGCCCAGAGAAGCGGAGTCTACAATCGGGAAATTCGATGGAATGAAAACTTGCCAAGTTCCTTGAGGGCATTAGAGGTCCAGGTCTGGACCGCAGCGGGGAGGTGGGGCTGAGGGGAGGGCCTGCTGTCCCCGAGGAGCAGAGGGACGAACGGAGGAGGGCTAAGTGGAGGCAGATGAGCCGGCCCCCCCACCGTCACCTCGGGGAGCAGGCCGCGCGGTGAACGGAGACGGGCTGGCCGCGCCCTTCAGGAGGGCACACGGGTTCGGCGCAGGTTAACAGCCGGCCGAGTAACCAGCTCATCCTCCCCTAGGGGAGGAGGCTCCCCGTCTGCCGCCTGGGCCACAAGGAAAAAGCCATTTTGCTGGTTGGACCTGAGCCACGCCATCCATCCGCTGCCGGCCCGAGAGCGCCTTTGGGGCTCCGCGTAGCTGCCAGTCCCCCCGGGGCGGCCGTATGACAATTGACAGCTGTCCGCAGCCCCGACAGCAGCTCCCCCGTCTGCCCGCGGCCAGGCTGCGGGATCCTCCCCCAAGCCTTCCTCCTCTGTCTGGAGATCTGGACGCGCATGGGGAACAGCCGCTGGAAAAGAGACACAGCTCCGTTTTATTTGCTGCTGGGCGGATTGGTCTTGGCCCGAGATGTTTCTCCTCGGGAGCCTGTGACCTCCTGGGTTGCAGGGTGTAGGCAGCGTTTCCCAGTGGCCCTTGACACGGCCTCCAGTGGGGAGGGCTGCGTGTCACACGGCTTCAGAGAAAGCGTGCGCAGGAAAGGCATCACTCTTACCTTAAACGAGTACTTGAGCCTTGGGGTCCTGCCCCGGTCTAACTTGTCCATAATGAGGAGACAGAAGAAGTTTCCAGCTTCTTTCCCCTTCCTGGCTCGTTCCCGCTACGGTAGAAGGGTACACCCGGTTGCTGGTGGAGGTTCCACCCATTGCCCACTAGGCAAATAATTTTTTAAAAAAGATTTTCGTTATTTCTTTGAGAGAGAGAGAGAGAGAGAGAGCGGGCACGTGGGCACACCAGCAGGGGAGGAGCAGAGGGAGAGGGAGAAGCCGACGCCCCACTGAGCAGGGACTCCAGGACCTTGACCTGAGCCACCTAGACGCCCCGCCTACTATGCAAATCTAACCCTGGTCCAAAGGAATACCTTTATATTAGGGCCACAGAAAAAAGATATTCTGCCTTCTGACATAAAAGTATATGGTTACTATGCAGTTAACAGAGAAATAAATGTATGCATCAAGTTCAGAGTAATCAACAGGGCATTCTGCTGTCTAGTCCCAACCGCTCCTCGTAATGACCTTCGTTATTAAGCTCCCTGCCCCGCCCCCAGCCCACCCCAGGTAACCCAGGGATGTCTGTTTGCTAGATCCTCTTCTTCCAGGCTTCCCAGAGAGTCATTGAGAAGGACTGTGGGGCCTTGCCCCATCTCAGAGGGCCTTGACTCATTAGTGATGCCGCGTAAGTGCCGTCCCCATCTCGGGAGGCTCTGTGTGCCTGGATGGCTCTCTGGCCCCAGCCGGTGGTTAAAGGCCCTTGTAGACACGGGCATTTACAGGTGATGTCTAAGGAAGTCTGTTTTCTCGAGGACTGGGCAGATTGGTTTTTTCCTTAGCTGTCCCACAGCCCTTCCTCCAACTCCAGGCACTCGGTTCCTGACTGTGATCAGTCCATTGCTCTAGGGCAGGGAGGGATAGTTTAACTTCCTTTAGGGGTGGGATGAGTCCTTTTCTGATGAGGTCTGGGCTAAACAGGGATGTGGCATTGGAGCAAGGCAGAGATGCGGGGGTACTTCCCATTAAATACTCGCGCCCACCCCCCATCACTGTAGCAACTTAGCGGGTATTCCTGGTCGGTAATTTCATGTCTGATACTGAGGACGTTACAACAGTGGTGATCAATAGATTAATTTCAGCCGAGAAATGAATGGCTGACAATGGCCTTCACGTGATAGCCCCAACGGAGAACATCGCGTTGAATATGCCTTAACTTTCACTTTGGGAACAAAACGAATGTAGATTTCGTGCAAACGTAAGAAAATAGTGAAAAGCACACACATCGGAAGTATCCGCTAGATGCTTTATCACCAACGGAACACTCATGTGACTGCGCTGGATCAAGAAGCAGACCGTGGAGACCGACATCATCAAGATAGCAGGAGAGGCGTTTTCTAGCATCTTCTCCCCAAAGAACACAGATTTTGGCAATCGCCCGCGGGCAAGACTGTCTTTGTGGAAGTCCAGGAGCCCAGTGAAGTTTCAGTACACTTTTGGTGCAAAAAAAAAAAAAAAACCAAAACTGAGATTGGATGCATTGAGGAAGGGAAGAGAAATAGTTCTATTTTCCTCGAATTATTCCTCTCCCAAGGCAGCCCAATTCTCCCCCCAAGACAGAGACCCTCAGCGTGCGATTTCTCCTACAGGAGAAGTGAGAGCCTATGAGTGAATGCTCAGTTTCCCCGGCTATGTGGGCTGCGGCCAAAGAAACCCACTTTGGTCTCATCCCATCCACAGGGTTGAGGTGAGCCTCATGCCTATGGGGCAGGGAGGAGCTGGGAGAACAGCAGCCAGAGATCAGAAGGAATGGGGATGGAGGTTTTCTAACCACTTCCTGGACTCTATCGCGGAGCCCATCCCTGAGCCACTGGGGATACCTCACCTGAAGTTTCCCCCAGAAGGCTCACAGGCACTTTCAACACACGGCGTGCCTCACCCATGTCCCGCCCCACCCCCAAAACCCACGGCTGGCTCTGTGTGCACACCCCTGAGGGCAGCGGGTGTGCGCCTTTGCAGGTAGCCGGTGAACAAGCCCAGAAAGCCAGCCTGACTGCGATTGGGAGAAAGCCCACACATTTGAGCAGTCAGCTCTCCTTTAGGGAAAGCAAATGAGAGTCTGTCAATGCTCGACGGGGCTTTGTAGGATCGGAAGAAGGCATGAAATCTTAAGGATTCACTCCGCCCCTACCCCAAAGAGGGGATAAGGGAATAAGTGTAGAGCAGGCATTTCCACAGAGAAGGTCTGAGAAAGCTTCCAAATCCCTAGTAGGGCTGACAAGGTATTTCTCTCCTGAATCCCATCAGCAAAGACTGGAGGAGGGGACTACTTTTTCAAATGTGAAGGCAATGATGCCGGACTTCAAGGAACGTGACAAGCTGAGGGAACATGAGAAAACCACCAAAGGTACACAATCATTTTCTAGTAACAGATCCCAAAGACATGGAGATCTGAAATTTGCCTGATGAAGAATTAGAAATAGTTCTCTTTTCTTTTCCTTTCTTTTTTAAAGCCAGGCAGACCACAACATACAATGCCTCCTTTGGATGCGTCTGGAGTCTTGGAAGCTTGACTACCCTACGTTCTCCAACAAAGGGACCTTGAGAGCTTGTTTGGAGGTTCTACACCCTTGACCGAGGAATGGTCCTCCTCTATCGGGGAAGGTCATCCTCTTCTACCAAGGCCATAATTTGGGAGGGACGCACAGGGAGCTGTGAGGGAAGAAAAGGCACCTGCCTTGCCAGCCAGATCACCCAAATCAACCCTGGCCATCAATGGGGTGACAGATGTCATAGCCAGATTGCCCTCACATCCTAGGAACTGTTGTTTTAAGGAAGCCTGGTGAGCTACAAAGAAACCAGGAAACACAGTTCAGTGAAATCAGGAGAAGAGTACGTGAACAAAATGAGAAGTTTAACAGACACAGCAATCATAAAAAAAGAACCAAAAGGAAATTCTGGAGCTGAAGAATACAATGAATGAAGTGAAAAACGCAATAAAGAACATCAACAGAAGACTTGATCGTGCAGAAGAAAGAACCTATGAACTCAAAGAGAGGTCATTTGAAATTATCCAGTTAGAAGAGAGCAAAGAAAAAAGAATGGACAAGAGTGACGAAAGCCCATGTGAATTAGGGGATATCATCTAGTGGAACAATTTACACATTACTGGAGTCCCAAAAAGAGAAGAGAGGGAGAAAGGGAGAGGAAGCTTAATTAAAGAAGTAGTAGGTGAGGATTTTGCAGATCTGGGGAGAGATTGGGATATCCAAGTTCACAAAGTCATAGGTCCCCAAACAAATTGAACTCTGAGACCCTCTTCAAGACACATTATAAATTATCTAAAATCAAAGACAAAGGGAGACTTTTAAAAGTAGCAAGAGGAAAAAAAACCATTCTCTCATACAAGGAAACCTCCACAAGGCTCTCAGCGGATTTCTGAGCAGAGACTTTGCAGGCCAGAAAAGAATGGGATGGTCAACTCAAAGTGGTCAAAGAAAGGAAGTACCAACCGAAAATACTTTACCCAACACGCTGTTCTTAGGAAACGGAAGTAAAGACTTTCCCTAAGAAACAAAAAGCTGGGGGATTTCATCACCACGAGGCCTGCCTTACAAGAAATGCGGAAAAGTGTTCTTCAAGCTGGAATGAAATGATGCTAGTTAGTAATGTCAAAATGTATGAAAATAGACAGCATACTAGTAAAGGTAAGCAGAGAGTTGGATTCGAGTAATCTAACGGTGTGAGATTAGTAGACTTGTACTGTACGTAGACTTGTACTGCATACGTGTGTATGCAGTACACACGTATGTATTTACATAGTACATGGCATGTAGGAACAACAGTGCCTACATACGTTTGTATAAATACGTGTGTATTTACAAACTATATACACCATCGTCTTGATTGTTTTTACCTTTTACAAGGTGGTAGCCTCCCGTACACATCCTTCGTAACTTACTTTTATTCACTCGACATGATTTGTTTGTAATAGTAAAAGCAGAGGGTATTTCTGAATGTCCTGCAACGGAAGGTTTACTCACTGAAGGTCATCGGCACGTAGCAACATGTATCAATATAGAAAACACAACACCTGTCTTGTTAAGGAATTCCTTTTTTTTTTTTTTTTGGTACTTTGACAGGCTAGGTGTGAGATAGATTGTAGGCATGAGTGTGTAAATGCGTGTGTGTGTGTGTGAGAGGGTGAGTGTGTATGACTATGTGGGTGTGAGTACACATGATTGTGTGTGTACGTGTGTGTAAATTCTTGCATTTGAGTTCATCGTGTCCCAGGCTGCCCTTTTGAGGTCCACTCACTCTGGGAGCTTGAAATGCCATGTGTCCTAGAGACCGTGACGGCCAGGCACCGACGCCCCCTCAAACCGGGCCCGCTGCAAAGGGAGATTTGTCCCGAGGATCCAGAAAGCCCTCACAGCAAACTGTGAGCCCCAGAGAGAGGCACGGGAAGCCCCAGGCCCAAGCCCCGGTGCCAAGGGTTTGCGGGCCCCCACCCTGCGTTCTACCACCACTGTGGCTTGGCGGCACGCGCATCTGTGGCACTTTCTGGCCAGATAGCTGTGACCTGGGCTCCTAGCTGCCTGTCTCGGTCAAGGCCTTGTGGTTGCCACTGGGAAAGCAGGCTTATTTGTCAGGCTGCCGCTGTCTGTCTCCAGGCATAGGGCCGAAAATGCTGCTGGGCTCCTTGGAACCGGGGCTGGAATGCATGCCTCGCGGTGGCTTGCTTGGTCTTTGGGACTGTATAGACATGTCCAGCCGGCTTTGCTGGGGCTTTGCCCCCTGGCTCCTGGCTGCTACATTTTCTCAGTAAGGTCAAAGCTGAGAATTTATTTATTTTTTTATTTTTTTAAATTTTTTAAAAAAGATTTTATGTATTTACTTGACACAGGGAGAGATCACAAGCAGGCAGAGAGGCAGACAGAGAGAGGTGGGGAAGCAGGCTCCCCGCTGAGCAGAGAGCCCGATGCGGGGCTTGATCCCAGGACCCCGAGATCATGGCCTGAGCTGAAGGCAGAGGCCTTAACCCACTGAGCCACCCAGGCGCCCCGGAAGCTGCGAATGTAGAGGACAGGACAGGACCCACGGCTGCTGAGTTCCTATCTTAGGAGAACATCCCTAAGGGCTGTTCTTCACTAATTCGCGGGCTAGCTTGGGTGTGTGCCTCAAGCCCTCGGCCTTGGCGGGGTGGTCTGTGTTACAGAGTCTGGTGGTAGGGCAGGCTATTGATTACGTCCAGAACATAATGGCCCATTCTCGAAGTTTTTCGCCCAGCCACAAATACAGGGCAAGAGGAGAGTCACGTGCCAAGTGCGGTGCCTTACTGGCGTCGCACCCAGATCGGCTCCCATTCCTCCTGCTGGGTCTGTGTGTCCAGCCCCCGGCTTCAGGAAGCTCTCCCACCAATGGCTGTAACCTTCCGAATATTGCCCTCTGACACTGGTGGCCTCCCCAGAGGGATGGAGACTTGAAAATTTCTAGAAGTTTTCTGTCCACCCTTCCCATCCGCATCCCAGGGCACCCAGAGCCAGTGACTGGTGTGGAGTAAGAAACCGCAACTCCGGGGGCGCCCGGGTCGCTCAGTCGTTCAGCGGCTGCGTTTGGCTCAGGTCAGGATCCCAGGGTCCTGGGATCGAGCCCCGCATCGGGCTTCCTTGCTTCTCCCTCTCCCACTCCTCCTGCTTGTATTCCCTCTCTCGCTGTGTCTGTCAAATAAGTAAATAAATAAATAAACAAACAAACAAACAAATAAATAAATAAATAATCTTTTTAAAAAAAGAAAGAAAGAAACAATTCTGTGGTGTATCTTGTCCCCCCACGTCCTGGGACGAGGCTGAGGCTGGGACTTGGGTTTGCACCCTTGTCTGGCTTCCTCCACTTTCCTACTCTGCTGCCCTGGCCCTTACTGGTTCTCCTGGGACTACTGCCCCGGTTCCTCACCCCCGGGGCCCCTTGGCTGAGCACGGTGGCCGAGAAAGTCTGATGCGGGACAAAACCGGGGAGCCAGACAGCCCCTCTTCCCTCCCATTTCCACATGCGAGATTTTCCTCAGGTTTTACTGTAAGCCTCAGTGTCCTCATCGGAAACACAGGGACACTACATCAGAGGACTTTAGGAGGATTTAATGAGGTCTTCTCCAAAAGCACCGAACAGGCATATAGTAATCATTTAAATGGTAGCTTCTGGGGTTGTAATGAGAAGAATATCACGTGTTCAGCATGCCTGGCGCTTAGGAGATGGTCGGCGTAGGTAATTACCTCACGCGCAGAGCAGTCGACCCGGCGGGGCGGACCATTGCGGAACCACACAGACGGCAAGGCAATGAAAAGACAAATGCTGGAGGGGCGCAGTCTGGTGGTCGGCTCCACATAACTCACTTCTGGGGGTAATTTTGGGGGTTCTTTTTATATGCATGTTTCCCCCCAAGAGCCCTTTTAATTAAAACATATCCAGACCCTAGGGACTTCCGATAAATCTGAGCGCAGTCCTGGGGGGGAAAATATCTTGGCTAAATACACGGACCAGATTATTATTATTTCTATTCCAAGAAATGGCGAGCAGTCTTCGGCACTTTTCTTCGTGATTTGTGGCTTCTGCAACTCTGGCCCATGCTGTAGGGAGAGGAGAGCAATGTTTTGCGCTCCTAGAGATGCCCTGGGTTTGTAGTGAGGGAGGGGAAGCGGGCATGCTGTGCACAGCTGGGTCTCCTCCGCGTTTATGTGTCCCTGGGGCCTCTTCCTTTTCCAAACCAAATAATTCAGACCCCGTTGTTTACCTCTGCAGAGGGATCAAGGTTACACCCACAGTAAAATGGAGAAAAAGCAACCCAGAAGCTTGGGTTGAGTCCGGCTGAGTCCCGCCCCGACTTGGGGGTTGCTTGCCAAGTATTCGCAGCCCTGGGAATTACCTTCCAGGCTTGGGAACAGCAGGCCTCTCAGCTGCGGAGTGATTTATGTGCCCGAGACAGCCCTCTCCTCCTTTCCCATGACTCCTTATCTGGAGTCCTCTTCCACTCTGGCCAGACCGAGCCCCCGAGCCATGGGCAAATGAGTGGGGAAATTGAGGCAGGGGGGAAGGAAGGAGAGACTTGAGATGTGTCTGTGCGCGCACGCACGCGTGCGTGCACAGGGCAGATGGGAAGCATTGAGGACGGCCGGGCAGGAGCAGAAGGGGCTGGCGCAGGGTCTGCCTGGGCCCCTGGGTGACACACTTCTCCACTCTCTTCTCCCTCCCACTCCTCTTTCGGCCTGCCAGACACTACCTCCTCATTTAGGCTCAGCCCCGACAGTGGAAAAAACTCCCCAGACCGTCTGTTGTGCTTTGGGTCTCACCAAAAACAGAGCCTGGACCTGGATTTGAGTGCAAATAGTTTCTTTGAAAGGAGATTGCAAGAAAAACCAGTAGGGGAGTGGGGTCTGGAGGCCGTGATGGAAGGGAACGACCAAAGGGTCCGTGAGCAAGTCAGTGGCCACCTGTGTGTGGACCCCTGGGGATCAGTCCCCCTGGGAACTCTGGGAGATGCTGTAGAATACAGGCACCTTAGGGTTGTCCCAACTGAGGGTCTGGGCTTGATGGCTTCTCCGGGGGAGGGGGGGTCACTAGATTTCTAGGAATTCCAGCCTGCGGCAGTCGTGGGTATAGTGGGCTACCGCGGCCAGACAGCTCTCTGGCGGAGATGCGGTGCTGGCCATCGGTAGTCAAGGCCATGTGCCCGGATGTGTCAAGTGCGGAGCGGGTGTGGGTGGGGCGTGACGCCTTCTGCTACTGCGTCCAATTCAGAGTGACCTACGTTCTCACGGTCCAGATTACTGTTTTTTTTTAAACGTTCCTTTCCGCCCTGCCCCCCCCCCCCGCCCCCCTGCCCTGAGGAGTTCACTGAGGAACGTCAGCTCTGGGAGCAGAGTCCAGTCCTGGGATCAAAAGCCTTGGGAATATTCTGTCCCACTTTTTGCAGCATCCCCTGCCTCTCTCGGAGGCTTCGGGCTGCTATCTTTCAGGAACAGGAACTTGTCGGTTTTGCTTACCCAGAGTTTCTCAAACGGAATGACCGATGAGCACTTACTTTGCTGGGATCCGTACGTGCTTGCTGGAGCTCTGCGGAGCTAGTGTTCCACGCAGCACCCCAGAAAGCACAGATCTAGCGGTATATATATATAATCAGGAGAGATAGGACAGCTGCCTACAAACGTGCCAGGAGGGCAAACGTCACAGGAAGCTAAATATCAGCTCAAAGTCGGAGAGAGATTTTTTTCCTCATAGAACTGGAAAAAACCCGGCCGCCTACCTCTGGCTCTGAGCTCCCCGTGTGCGGGTTTATGTCAGCAGAGGCCGGATCTGTAGGGAATAGGGCAGGGGGCTTCTTGTCTTGGGTGGGAGTTGGGTCCCTCCTGTTTCTCAGATTTTTTTGTGCTGGGCTTGAAGGCATTGATTCCCAGGTAGACTGCGAGCTCCTGGAGAGACGAGGTGTGTTTTACATTTCTTTGTACTTCTCTTAGTGTCTGGGCTCATTCTGGGCATAAAGTGGGCCTCCAAGAAAAATGATTGAATGGATGAATGGATGAATGAATGAATGAATGAATGGGTTCAGGACGGGGCACTGGCACAGCTGCACTTCGGCAGGACTGATGTGAGGTGTTTAGGGCACGGGGGCCATCCCAGCAGACAATGCCTATGCAGGTAGAATGTGAGGTCTGACCCTGAGCCTCAGAAATCGAAGAGGCATATGATAATGACAGCTCTGAATTTCCGAATAGTATTATGTCCCAGCCACTCTCCGCCTTTTTCTCGTGTAACCGTCCTCACGGCATTCCTAGGGGGCAGGTATGATCATTGTGACCATCTTCTCGACGGAAAGAACAAAGCTTAGAGAAGTCACCGGGCTGTATGGGGCCGCCGCTTGGATATGGCTCTGGTCTGCCTGCCTCCGAGGCTGGGACCAGAACCATCGTTATCGTGCTTCCTGGGGTCCAGCTCCAGACCCCCGTCTTTACCCCAGGAGCGCCCTGCTGCGGCGTGTAACTGACAGAGCGGGGGGGGGGGTGACGAGGACTTCACGGCTGCCACTGTTAGTGAGGGAAACAGAGGGAGAGAGGGAAGGAGGGAGGGAGGAGGGAGAGAGAGATAATGAGGTTTGCTTAGGCAGATACGAGGCGGTAGAAAAGATAGTACACTCAGGACAGGAAGAGCTCAGCTGACCCACTGACTCTGTTTCCCAGCCCTGTATGGGTGGGGTTGTCCTCCGCTAGCTCAGAAGGAGGAAGAGGAGGGGGAGAGGGAGGGGGAGTAAGGCAGGCACTAGAGGCAGTACGGCCATCTAGTCAGCGTTTCAGGTGCGTGGAGATTTCCTGGCCATCTGCCTTTGCCCATCGGCTTTCCCTGCAAGTGCCTTGGAAATGGGCGGGGCTGCAGCCCTCCCGGACACACAGGCTGCACACTGAACAAGGCTGTGATTCAACAGAGACCATTGCTGTCCTGATCATGGTGTGCAAACACACAGTTGGAGGGCACTTGTCCCCGTGTCCCCAGTCTAGACCAGAAACTTCTCTGCCTCCCTCAACACTCCTGGAAACTGGAGCTGAAATTCAAGATGAAGGGGGAGCTCTTGTCCCAGAAAGATACAGGCAACACCGTCCCCCACCGGTGCTCCTCCCTGTCTCCCCCATCTTCACAAGATAAAAACACGTTGCGGCTCCGATCTTGCTACATTCGTGAATGACCTCGGCAGTAGATCGCATCAGTCCTTTCAATCTCTCCCTCCTCCCTCTATCCATGCCCATTGCCATTCCTCCAATTAGAGAGGGATGGGTCTAGGTCCCCTTCCGTTGGTGCTGGACTTGGCCGGGTAACTGGCCGTGGCCATTCAAATGTAGACAGGAGTGATGACATGACAGTTCCAAGCCTACGCTGTAAGCGGTGTCACGTGTTTGCACTTGCCCCATTGCATTTCTGTCGTCATCATGGGAGAACACGCACCAGGGAGCCAGTTAGTCTCAGAAGAACGAGGAGACCTGTGGGCCTGACCTGACCCCATAGCTTGGAGTCCATTCCAGCCCAGACCAGCCAACCCGCAGACCCGTGGCAGAAGCAGAGCCCCTCCAGCTGACCCTCAGACCCTCAGACCTGTAATAAATGCTTACTGTATGGATCGCCGAGAGCTGGGGCGGTTTGTTACCCAGCAATAGCTGACTGATACAAACTGGAGCTTCTGGACGCCACTTCCTACTTCCACTGCTTCGAGGTTGTGCCGGCAACACACACGTTTCCTGCACCACAAGTCACCAGTAAGAATAAAGGGAGATGGGGAAAAAGTGACAGCAGGGGGATGCTCAGCCCATATTTGACTGTGTGAACTTGATTCCGATAAATGCATCAGATTGTCCAGGTTAATTTAATTTGAGAGGATGTGCCGATTGCACTCTGATGGGGCCGCTATGCAGGACGAGACCAGAGTTGGGGGCCTAGAGCTGGAATCACACCACCACCTTGGTTCAGATCCTGTTTCTGCCACTCACTACCTGGGGACCTTCGAAAATGTTACTTTTCCTCTCCGAGCCTCAGTTTTATCATCTGTAAAATGGGTACCTTTCTCACGGCGTCATTTGGAGCCTCAAATGAGGAAAAGTGTGTCAAGTGCTTAACGTGGTTCCTGGCGGGTGGTGAGAATTCACTAAGCCAGTCAGCTAGGGCTATTTTTAGCCTGTCACAGCAAAACACCGAGTGATACTTTAAAGAGACATGACTCATCCTCCTTCTCAAATATCCACTCCAATGTTGCTAGCTTTCACTATTCTGCCTTTGCTAAAGAAACCTTCTCAAGTCATTTATTTTCTGGGTGTGTGTGGGGGGGGGTAATGCAGCGAGCCAGAACTCCTGGAGAGTGGCCCTGGCTCCTCCCTTAGCTTGCTGAGCGGCCTCGAGCAAGCCTGCTCCCATCTCTGGGCCTTGGTCCTCTCCCCAGAGAAAGGTCAGCCTCAAACTCATTTCTAAGGGCCCTCAATGCCCATCGTTCTGCACATTCCCTTTGGAAAAGATCTGGAAGAGTTGAAAAAAGTTTTCGTGAAGATACTTGTTATGGGTTTGGTACAACAAGGGAAAGAACTTTCTTTCACATAGGGGGTCGGGCATGGGATTGAAGGATCACAGCCCGCTGGACCCAGAAGGGCCGTAGAAAGCTTTCAGTCCCATGATCTTTGCGGAGGAGGAAGCGACGTTCCAGGGCAGCTCGGGGGCTCACCCATGGGCATGCTTACACACCGCAAGTATTGCAGAGCACGTCGGGGGAGGGGGGAGAAGGAACTAATACCCCATGCTCGTGTCCCTCCTGGAGAATAGCGAGCACTCCTTAAGCTTGTGTTGTTATCTCATTTAATTCATTCACAAACCCTTTGAGGTGGGTGCCAGCCATATTTTACACACAAGGAGCACGAGGCTTTGAGAGGGCACATAAGTAACCCAAAGGCACACAGGTAGGTAGTGGCGTCCCAGCTCTCATGCAAAAAGCAATTTCCAAGGGACTTTGTGACTTTGCTTTGAGCTCCTGGCGTTAGGAAGAAGCCTGTGGGAGCGGGTTTAGGTGGGCACGCCCTTAGCCCAGGGGCACATGGGGAGGGGTAATGGGGGAGGCCCCTCCACATGGTGTCGCTGGCAGGGTCAGCTCCCTGCAACGTGCGGCTTTGCTTCCGTGGAAGATGCGGGCCCTCTGGACTGGCCAAGTCGGGCTCTGGGGCGTTACGGACCGGTGGGAGGAGGGGGACTGCCCCACCCCCAGACGTTGTTAACCTAGGCTATCGTCAGCACTAAACATGATAAAGAGTGGGACCAAAAGAGTGGCTGGGAATTAGCGAGGTCACCTCAGTCGGTCCCGTTGTCGCTTGACACACTGCTGTCCCCAGCTCTTTGGAAGAACATCCCCGTGGAAACACCAGGAGCGTGCCCTTCCGACCTGTGAGTCAGGGAGCGGTGTTAGGAAAGGCGTGTGGGGGGCAGGGCTCCGACACAGGGGGTGCCTTCCTGCAGTGGTCCTGACAGGGACAGAGCGCCATCAAACAAAACCAAATAAAACCCAACCCTGGGAATTTGGGAAGCTTGGTGTTTCATTTTGTTTATTTTTATTTTTAAAAAAATTTTTTGAGCCCAACGCAGGACTTGAACTCGCGACCCTGAGATCAAGACCCGAGCTGAGATCAACAGTCAGACGCTTAACTGCCTGAGCCACCCAGGTGCCCTGCCTTTTGTTGGTTTTTAAATTAAATAAACATTTTAAATAAAAACCGTATATACGTAAAGTGTACAACATGAGGTTTGGATATACATTTACGGAGTGAAATGATTTCCACAGCCAAGCCAATACACACACCCATCCCTGCCCACAGTTACCCTTATCCTTTGTGATGAGAGCCCCTGAAATCGACTCTTCTCGCACATTTCCGGTATACAATCCGGTATTTTTAGCTACAGTCCCCAAGCTGTACACTGGATCTCTAGGTTTACTCATCTGAGATGAGCGTGACTTGGACCAACATCTCTCCATTCCCCCATCTCGCCGCTCCCAGGAAACCGCAGTTCTATTCTCTGCTTCGGGGAATTCACGTTTTTGAGATTCCATAGAAAAGTGCGAGCACGCCGTGTTTATTTCACCTAGTGTCCTGTCGTCCGGGTTCATCCTTGTGGTTGCAAAAGGCAGGATCTTGGAAGCTCGGTGTTTTTGTTACTACGCTTGTATAATAAATCCCCCCTCCCCCCCGTGCCCCTGACACCACTCAGAACTCACTGGATTAAAATAACCATTATTCCTTACACTTGCAGACGCTGGGGATCACCAGTTTGGATGGGGCACGTGGGGACAGCTTGTCTCTGCTGCATGGTGCCTGGGGCCTCAGCTGCAAGCCCCGAAGTCTGGGGGCTGGGGCCATCCGAAGGCTCGTGCGCGCACATGTCTGGCGGCCGGTGGTAACTGTTGGCTCGGGGACCTCAGCTTTCCTCCCCCGAGCCTCTCATTGTGAACCCTCTTCCTGCGCTGATTTGGGCTTCCTCACAGCGTGGTGGCTGGGTGCCCGGAGCGAGCTTCCGAGAAACAGAGAAGCAGGTGGAAGCTGGATCTTTTTTATGACCTGGCCGGGGGAGTCCCCACGGCATCCTCTCGTCTGCGATCTACCGGCTGGAGGGGTCACCAGCCCCTCTCAGGTTAAAGAGGAAGGAATGTAGATCCCACGTTTGAGTGGGGGCAGTAGCAGTCACGGGTAGATGGAGTAGGGGACGGAATACATATATTTTTGTGGCGACCTTTGGAAAACGGATCTGCCCCACTGTGAGTCTCCTCTGCCCCACTCCCCCGCCCCCCGAGCGCTCCGCAGGGGAGAGGCGATTGTAAGCGCCCCGCACCTCTGCTCGGCTCTGAGGGCCATGATGGGAGGAGGGCCGGGAAGCCGTGCGGCCAATTTACGTGACATTTCCCAGTGGCCTTTGCTGGAGAGAGTAGGGTAATGTCCTGACTTCAAACAGAGCCTCAGAAAGGAATCGAAATGTAGCGTTCGCACAGGCTGCTTGGCCCCCTGGGAAGGCTTGGACCCTCAGGGCTGGTGGGGGCTTGGTGTGGGAGCTGCTGGGGGACCCTAACAGGGCACGGGGACCAAGGACAGGGCAGGAGGCCCTTGCTGGGGAAGAACACACATCGAGGCCTGCATGAACGATGACCAGGCTACTCGAGACCGTCCTCCTGACCCGGGGACCAGCTGGTCCCCTCACTGGAACGATGCCCGCCTTCCTGCCGCCCTGACACCGCCCATCCCCCCTCCCCTGACAAGGATTTGAGTGGAGAACTAGTTTCTGGTGGGGCGGGTTGTGTGTGTGAGCCCAGGAAGTACTGCTCCGGGGGGGCCGTGGGGCAGGGAAGGAAGGCCAGCAATTCAAAGTGTGTTATCAGGCCAGTTACCCCCGTGGTGGATCCCACGGGGAGGCTGTGGGAATAACTGGGAGGCACGCGCCTCATCGTGAGCCCGTCTCAGGGCAGGGGAGCAGGGCTCTTTGCCCGCCATTCCTGCCAGTGACGGACCGAGGGCTGCTCCGTGGCTGGTGGTAGTTTCCAGCCGAGCGGGTGGGCGGAGGTTAGGCCCACGCGTGGGGTCATGGCAAGGGTGAGGGCACAGAGGCGGGCCCCTGGCACATGTTACAAAATCGTTGAACGTATCTCTACAGCTCCACTCGTTGGCTCTTTACTGAACCCCGCTTTGTGGCGTTCGTTATATTTGAGCATTTAACGCCACTTCCAGAAGCTCCTCTCCGTGACCTTCAATGCTCTCTGCCATGCGACCCGAACCTCTCACCTCTGCTGCAGGGCGGGGGGTTGAGACGGCAGATCCTGCAGTGTGGGCTTTCTGGGTTTCTCAGTTTCCTCATCTGAGAATGGGGGTTCTAAGGGCGAGGCGTCAACAGGATGAAATGAGTCATCTGACGGAGCGTTATTTCAAGCGGGGCCTGGCCCAGAAGAGGCCAGAGGCGAGTGCTCGTTTTTCCGGTTATTTCCGGGTTTGCCTGCCTCTCTGCGGCGCCCACGTAGGCTGCTGTCCCCAGCTAAGTGCACTCCGGGCCATCCACGGGCTGCAGGTGTGTCCCCCACATGCTGAGACTGGCTGCCCTGCATAGAAGGCATGGAGCCTTCTATCCATCCTCCAAGGCTTCGGCCTCAGGGACTGGACCTGCCACGCTTCTTGCCTCTGAGCTTACGGAAATGTCATTCCCTCTCTCTAGAAGGTTCTCCCGCTACTCTCTTCACCGGACTAACTACTTCTCGGCCTTTCACCATTTCCTTAGGCAAACTTTCCTTGGCCCCCCTCCAGACCGGGGTCACTGTCCGATTGCCCTGTACTTACCCTTCTTGGAGCTTCTCCCAGTCGTCTGATGGCTGATCAGGTCCCTGGACGTGTCCGCCCACTCGCTCAGCCAGGATGTCCGCTCCGTGGAGGAGCGGCCGGGTCTGTCTTGTCTACCATTTGTGGCAAATACAGTGGCTTGGCTTGTGGGACGTACGGCCAGGGTTCCAGAGATGTTTTTGGTGCCATCAGTTGGAGAAGCCAGCCAGCCCTGGGCTCGGGCACTGACACCCGTGCGCGGGACCGCAGGCCGCCGGCCGGGTCCCCGCTGTGTTGGGTGGGCGGTGACAGGCACAGTGTGGTCCCCCAGCCCGGCCTTTCTGACCACGGAGGGCTGCTCATCGCAGCTGAGCCTTGGCAGCTGCTCTTGCGGTGTGGTTTGGGGGAGCCTGTTGGTCTTGAAAGCTCCGTCTAGAACTCGCCTCTACGGTCCTGTTGGAGACTCCGCAATTCCTGCTTTTCTGCCTCTGAATGGTCCAAGACCTTGCCCACGTCCGCCCGGCTGCACCTGGAGCCCCGCTCCTAGGGGATGCCAGCCGTGATGCCAGCCTCCTCCTCCCCAGCGCCTCCCTGTTCGGTAAGCCAGCTCCGGTCCGGTGAGAAGGGGAGCGGTGGCTGTCTTGGAAGCGGTGACAAAGCACAACCCTGAGACGCTCTGCCCCTGACAGTGGAGACCGAGACGCTGGGCTGGCCATGAACTGAGCCACGCTTCCTGGGCACAGTCTCCTCACCATCTCTTAGGCCCAAATGGTCCAGACCATGAACTAGACGCCTTCGGGAACTTTCCAGCTGGCATGAACGAAAGGGTCCTTCCCTCCTACGTGGTAGACCAGATACTCCCGTGATGCGCCAGGGAGGGGGGGCAGCGGGCGAGGCCGGTGGGAGTTGATCGGCTTGCATGCGGGACAATAAAGGGGGGGTTGGTCTTTGTTGCTTTAATACTTTCAGTGTCCTTAGACCAGGGGCCGTATGAAAAGCTACGCAAGCAGCGTGATGCTTATCACGGTCTTAAGAGAAAGCCAAGGTTCGAGTTAGTAAATCAAACCCACCCTAGGCGGTAGATGGAGGACTCTGGTGGGGGCTGGTTGGGCGGGCATGCGGGGTTCCTCTAGAAGGACTGGGGTGGAGGAGACCCTAGCTCGCTTGGACCGTGATTAATAACGGCACAGGGCACCACATTTGGCATTTTCTGTATAACCAGGTGGCACTTTCAAAACTTTGAACAATTGGTAGGGCACAGTCCCTGAACAGTCGGGAGGGATACCGGGCCCCGGGACCATGGGCGTTAACTGTTTACTTGCTGGTTCGTGTGGGGCTCCGCGGCTCTCGCGGACTGGGGAGCTGGGGGAGGGCTAGGTTGGTGGGCAGAAGTCATCAGGGCGGGGAGCTCAGGGCTGAAGTTATCTGCTCATCGGTCTTAAAATATGTCGAGTCCAATAACTAGGGCGCGAGTAGCTGTGAATCCCGGATGACCAGGAGCCTGGAATCCGTCTGAGCTGTTGTTTCGAGGGCATTTCTGGGACGGGCTTGCCGGGACACTGAGGCTTGGGTGTGCAGTGGGGGTTAGCCCTGCCCCGGCCACGATGAGTGGGGGGGTAGGGTGCTCTAACTCCAGCTCGGCCCTGGACCTCACCCTGGAGTCGGTAGGAGGCCGGCCTGGCAGAATAGTTGCAGCCGTCTCCCCACCAGCTAGCAGGGTTTGTGGAAAGTTCCGAGTTTCCGCCTGGACGTCGAATTGCCTGGCACGTATGGCCTTGCTGCCCCTTCCCGCACCCCGGCCCCAAGGTGCCAGTGGCCCTCTCTGCCTGAGTCTCGGGTACTTGTCACCGACCAGGCTCTCTGGGGCCCGGGCTGGGCTGGGTCCCTCCCCAGCTTTCACCCGCCTTTCCCCCAGGCTGGACTGACCCCGGCTCCCGGCCCGGCCGCGGGCTCTCCCTCCTCCTGCCCCTCAGATCCGGTCACGTCTGAACGTGGATGCCTGTTCAGAATTGGCCCTGCATCTTGCCATTGCCTCGGATCTGCTGTGAGTCGCCAAGATCTCCCCGAGCAGGAGCCTCGTCCCTCCTTCTCCAGACACCCTGGGCTTGCGGGGAACCCCGTGGCCAGGCACGGCCTTCGGGCGCGAGTCTCCCTTCCCACAAGCCCTCCGAACAGTTGGGGTGATGGGTTTGGAAGCCCTGGCTCGGGGAGGGTTCGCGCGGCTGGCCCCAACTCCTGAATGCCCGGTATAGACCCTGCTGATGAGCAAGCTCTCGGGTTCAAAGCACCTCGGAGACCTATTGGTGGCCCGCTTGGGACATGTCACGTCACCAGGCGACCTAAGCAAGGCCTTGTGAATGACTGCAAACGGAAAGATTCCAGGGACTCTTTCCGATAGCGCGTGCCCTGAACCCTGCACTCGGGCTGGGCATTTCTGTGTTCTCACTGCGTAGCCCCCGAGGACACCTCCGCACGATAGGGAAAGGGCTCGTCTGCTGCGTGAGACCCGCTTTCTTTTCACATTTGCCATTTCTGAAACCATTTACATTTGATGTATTCCTTTAATATAGTCGCTCGCCCCTCCGCCTGTGATGGGAACGCAGCTCTCATGAGCCCTGCCCAGGCATTTGACGGTATGACAGGCCTGCTCGTACCCAGAGTCTGGACGCTGAGGTAAAGACCGGAGCTCAGGGCTCTCGCCACAAGTTCCTGCTTGGCTTTTCTTGGGGCACCTTTTAAAGGAACCGCTTGGAGTTAAGCCCGTGATAAGTTAGTGACCTCTACCCCCTTCTCCCCCCACCTCCCAGCCAACAACCGTAGAGGTCAAGGGTGCGTTCTCCGCTGCCCTCCGTCTCCTGATGGCCCGTGACCTGGGCAGGGCGGGGGGTGGGGGGGACTGCCCTTCCCCAAGCTCACTGTGTTGTCCCCCCCACCACCACCCTGGTTTCCGGGGTTTGTCAGCAATAAATCTCGGGACTCCACTTCCTTTGGGTGCGCATATTGAAAGTGCCCCTTCAGTCAAAGAGATCCTGGGGTTTTCACTTCCCCAAAGTGGGAGCTGGGATGCCGGGGGAGCTGCCCGCCAAGCCCTTCTGGGTGGCTTTGGGCCTCCTCATGAGCAGGTCATAACCTGCATATTCTTCTTTTAATACAACAGCTGTAGGATTGGGGGAGGGGCGGACAACACGCGGCCCGCCTCGCTTCCCTTCCCCCCCTTTCTTTTCTTAACATCTTATGACGGGAAATTGGGCCTTACAGATCGGTGGTTCAGGTGACCCTGGAAACCGCCTCCCCCCACCCCTCCCGCTTACAGGAGGGTGACATTGTCATCACCAGGAGGCCCACGTTCCTCTTTGAGGCTGGTTGGCCCAGCTCTTAGGATATGAGCACGATGAAGGAATGGTCAGTCTGGTGTTAATGCCTTCGTCCCAAATAGGCCCCGGGCCGGAAGCTAACAGACCTTCCTCAGGATTGCTGCCGTGGGTCCCTTCTTTTCCACATGTCGAACACGGGCAGCCACCAGTGGTGGGAGGGGGTGTCATCTTCACAAAGGACATTTATAAGTCGGGTCCTCTTCATGCGCGCTCGTGGCGGGGGGGGGGGTCAGGCCGAGGGTGCAGCAGCCGGCAGGCGGAGAAGCTCTTTCCAGGAGGTGACAGGGACAGCAGGCAGTGAGAGGAAGGCAGCTGTGCCTTCTGAGGCCTAGGCTTGGGGTTAGGGTGAGGGGCGTCAAGGTGGGCCGACATTGTCCCTTCTTGCCTCACCTAGTGGGCCCACGCGGGTCAGAGGGGCGAAGCCACCAGGGTTGAAAGGCGGTGCTGTAGGGTCTGCCCCTTTAGCGACAGGGGCCGCAGAGTGTCATGGCTACAGGCGGGGGCGAGGAATGGGGCCAACAAGGCCACCGGTCCCACGAGGCGATTTTTTTGACCAACTACTGCCGACCTCGGCGGGATCTTGGAGGGGAGCAAACAGAGCTCACGTTTGGAGCCTGGCCCGGGGCCGGCCATGCTGTCGCGGGGGGCGCCTCGGAATTCCAACCCCGGGGGTGGGGGCTGGCCCTGGGGTCTGGGACCCTCCTGACTCGGCGCGCCGCCTCCTCCATACACGTTCATGGCACACCGAGGCGGCCTGTCAAAGCCAGACGAGGCCTGTGGCTATTTTTTGCGCTGACTTTTCACCAAGGGGACGCCATCCAAACGGAGCTGGTGTTACAGGCCTGACGGTGTCAGACCCTGTGCGTGAAAGAACGTCCGCCCGCGTGATCCCGGCTGGCTCATCGCCCCCCCACCCCCAGTTGCCTCATTATGGGAGGGGGCCGCGTGGGGGGGCGGGGTGGGGGGGCTTGGGGAGGGAGGGAGGGAGCCTGCAAGTGTTTATTCTCCTCAGGAGCGAGTCTCTCTCCTAATTAGGAGGTGATTCTGTGAGCTGAAGCCCAGGTGGGGAATGAAGATGGGGGGCTGGAGTGGTGCTCCAGCCGCCTCTGATTACCCAAACCCCCAGCTGGGGTGAGGACCCCTCACGTGGGGCGGGAAAGCGGGGGAATAGTAGTTTCCGATACAACGAGAGACAAGAGAATAATTCTACGAGGCCGTGTAGAACAAGCGGAGAGAGAAAAGCTCTTTGAGTGCAACAAGGAGCGGGGTTTTAAAATTTCATTTGCGCAGCGGCAGGTCTTGCCAATTGGATCCTTTCCAGAAAGCAATCTGCTAAGTCTGACAGTCGGAAGAAATGCCGGGCTGCTGAGCCAGGAGAGGCTGGGTTTTTTTAAGGGTTTATTTTTCATCCAGGTCCTTTGTGAGCAATGGCTTTTTTTTTTTTATTCCATTTTAAAAGAAAAAGACACGCAGCGATCCTCTTTGTGAGGCGGGAAAGGGCTTCCCTGACCATCTGGGCCTCAGAGGGACTCGGGGAGAGGCGGCCTTTGTGTGGGGGCAGTCAATCCCCGCGCGGGTGTCGTTTATCTTTGCTGCCACTCACACCGGGCTGGCCTCGCTGCTGGCTGGCCCAGGGCACACGCGGCAGCTCGGAGCAGTCCTCCAGGTCCTTATCTGTGTCACGGGCAGGAGGTCGGGGGGTGGGGGGGCTCTCTGAGCCCACCCAGAGGCCCATTGTGTTGGCTGCACGCAGTGACAGATCAGCACCGCGGACGTCTCTTTGCTCGGCTCCATTCTTCAGCTTACAACCCTCCCTCCCTCCCTCCCTCATTCTCTCTCTCTCTCTCTCTCTCTCTCCTTCCTTGCATCCATTCCCCCACTGCCAGCAGGGCTGGGGGCTTTAGGGCGAGCATGGCTTCTTGGCCGTGGCCAGCTGTTAGGAGAGCGTCTCATTGCACACGCACGCACACACGCACGTGCCCTCCGGGCCGGCCTGTCAGCCTGGCTCCAGAGCCCGAGCAATCTTTTCATAGAAATGCTGAGGGGACGCACTGTCCTGCGGCGGGTCCTCGCCTGAGCGCTGGGGCTGTTTTGTCCTCGGAGAAGATTGCACTCCGGCAGGGCCCTCCGGGGAGGCCCGGGCACACGCTGCTCCCCACGGGGGCATACCTGGCAGAGAGAGCATTTTGGCCGGGCCAGAGCTTGGCCCTTTCGGGGGGCAAATAGCATGCGGGGCTCGCTTTCACCCGCAGCCTTGTGCGGTCCTCCCAACAACCCTGTGATACAGGGTCATCCCGCTTCCAGGATGCGGCTCTGTCCCATTTCCCGGATGAGCACATCCAGGCCCAGCAAGACCCCGCTGGCCCGACCTCAGCAGCTCGGGAACAGAACAGGGGTGAAGTGAAGTGAATTGCGTACGCCCGTTCGCTTCCGCCCCTGCCCGTGCGATCCCAGGATACGCTACACCTGTGTCCTCTTCGACACTTATTTACAAGCTCGACATCTGTTGCTTTAAAACCAAGGTGATCGCTGGGTGGAGGTCACCTCACTTTGCTGAGATGTCCCGAGGTCCTCCACGGCAAAGCTGCTTTCTACAGAAATGTCAAGGGCTCCGGACACAACATGTCCAAGTAACTGTGGCTCCTAAGACCCCGAGTGTTTGAGGCTCAGCCAGGACGAGGCTAGGGAGCACCGGCAGGGCATCCCCTGGGTACATCACAGGTAGTTTGGAAATACCTGGAGGCATTTGCAACTTAGAGCCCAGCCTTGGAGAAGCACACTGGGAACCCGAAGTTGTACGTTTCTGCTCTAGGCGGGCATGAGTCTTGGAAGACCCAACCGCCCAGTTCTGTCTACAGGGTCACGGCCACAAATCCGGAAGCTTCCGGATCGGGGGAGGGGGCGGCTCAGGGCTGTCCCGGGCGCCAAAGGATGAGGTGCTGGCGTGCCACCAAGCCCGGCTCGGGCCGGGGATTCTGGAGCAGGGCTTGAACCAATGGCCCTACTAATTGCCAGAGGATTGAAACGCCTCTGCGTCCGCGGTCCCACGTGCCCCCTGCCACCCGAGCTGCCCTGACACAGCTCAACGTGCAGGTCCCTGGCCCCGGGGCAGAGGGAGGCTGGTGCTCGCTCGCTCTGGATGGCCGAGGCCCAGACCGTCCCAGCTGTTCCATATTCCGAATGCCATACCCACAGCGCCCCGCAGCTCGCTCCCGCAGCCGGCCTCATGGGCTTCTGCTCCCACCCATCCAAGGCCTCCGACGCTCAGAAATGCCGAACGCCCAGCGAATTTGGGTTAAGCTGGCCTTGCTTCGTTCCGTGAGCCAGGCTGCCCGGAGCGCAACAACGGCTCCCGGGATGTCAGGCAAGCGGCCCCTGTTGATTTTCCAGGACTTGAATAGCAGCTCCGTGGAAAACGTTTCTGATTTGTGCGGAGGCTCTCCCCGAGCCCCAGCCCCCAAGAGGCCGGCGCAATGCTTCCTTTCATGTGGGCAGGATCGGCTATGACCGGCGTGAGTTCTTTTTGTCGGATATTACGAGTGGTTATTACCGAGGCAGCCGGGCTGCCGTGTGGGGCTCGGCCCTCACTCGGGGTCTGGCGGGGCGCTGCTGTTGTAGCTGAATTTTTTCATCTACAAGATCTGAATCCAATCTAGTTGCAGCGAGCCTGTTTGTGTAGCAGAAGGGAGGTGGGGGGAGCAGAGGGGGATGGGGTGGGGGCGGCCCACGTGAGGCCGCTCATCCTTCCGGGAGGTTTTGCTGGTTAATGAAATCTCTGATTTGTTGGCTGAGGGAGGCCCCCTTTGGCTGACGTTGAACAGCTGATGGGGACATCGGCGTGTCAGGGTGCCAAATGGTGACAGTTTGGACCTGCACCAAAGGAACGGGGGTATTTTCCGCCCTGATTGCCTCTAGTTCAAATGCGAGTGGGCTTATTTGAATCAGGTGGGTAGGGAAACGATTGGAGAGGGGAGCGGAGGCAGCCTTCGGCGCTGTGCGCACACGTGTGCGTGTGTGTGTGCACGCGCGCGCACACACACAGTGGCGGGCCATCACTTATAATTCTACATTTATAGAATTCGCAAGGCTGCGTGTGTTTTCAAGCTTTATTTGAATCCTGATGCTCTATGGACAGGGCAATTATTTCTCCCCTGAGGAAGGCAAGCCCCAGAAGGATGGGGGGCCGAGCCCCCGCCCGGCTCGGCTGCACAGCTTTGTGCAGGACGAACAGGGGCACCCATCTTCCTGTGGGCTTGCCCTAGTCCCGTGCACTCTGAGCTTCGGCTACGAGACCATCTTCTTTCATTCGCAGGGGCAGGGGCGGGGTGGGGGGAGTCACTGGGGACGGCAGTGAAAAAGAAACTAATAAGGTTCCCCAAATACACACTGCTGTCTGAAAGGCCCCCCAAAGGGCAGGTACCTTTGGCTGCATCAGCTGTGGTTTTGAGACGGACGATTAGGAAGAGTCTAACCCCGCCTCCCCCCCCCCACCTATGGAGACCCTCCGCAAGGGTTGGGGAGTAGGTGGGAAGTGTGCTGCACTCGGCAAAGCGAGGGCTCCTCCAGCAAGGCGAGCCTTTCTGCTTGGATTTATTTCAAGTGAAAATCCAGGGCTTTTCCCCTGGGTCGCCACCTGCCCCAAACCCACCTCAAACCAGGCATGGATAAGCTGATCAGCTGAAATAGCGCACGGCTCTGTCAGTCCGAGGCAGCTGTGAGGCTGGTCCTGTAGCTTGGCCCTATCCCCAGGAGGGCGAGGGGGTGGGGTGGGGGCTCTGGGGTGCCCCTCCTGCACGCTGGGGGTGGGGTGGGGGCAGCTCTAGCCTCTTGCCGGGTGCTAGGGAAGTCAGACACTTGGCCTGGGGGGGTGGTTCGCTAACCGCGTATAGGGGACCAGGGACGGGAGGGGCAGGTGGTCTGTTTTCTTTAAAAATGCTGGGATTCTTATAGCCCCAGGACAGCTCCATGGGGCAGGACCCCCTGAGACCTGGTTGGGGTGCTTTCTCTGGCGCCATGGCCAGAGATGTCTGCTTCTCTTCTGGCCTTGCCTTTCACTCTTGCATTGTTTGGATGACCCCTTGTGTAACCAGCGCAGAGGAGATGAATGAATGGGGCATGGCCCCTGCCCTCGAGGAGGACAGCACGGGGAAGCAGAGGCTAAGGAGGGTGACTACGCTCACGAGGCTGCTGTCAAGGGCCCCGGGGCTGCAGCCGAGGCGAGAGACAGATCCCGTCTGGGGGATGGGGGAGGTGCCTCACGAAGCCGACTTTGGCACTAGGCCTTGAAGAATAAGGATTTCAC